>JAWDJD010000004.1:254606917-255806917 GCA_035047305.1 Bradypodion pumilum | reverse complement strand
GCGTAGGCGACCCTGTACACTGCAGGAACTATGCCAACGCAGGCCCAGCCTGGGTACCAGGGACGATAATAGAACAGACGGGGCCAGTGTCATATCGGGTGGAAACTAGCACCGGCCTCCTCTGGAGGAGGCACGCTGACCAACTGAGGCACCGAGTGAGTGAGGGGCCGATCAGTGGGGCTCAGCGACAGGATTCAGCGATAGGGTTCTCCCCCACCCGTTTAGCCCAAGGGGGAGACAGAGAGGGACACCAGTCCGAAGCCAGGAGGGAAAGCGGTGAGCCCGACTCATATCCTTTTGATACCCCAGTCCTATCCGAGCCCGGGGGGAGGGAAAAGGAGTGTGCGGCCGCCGCTGCCGTTTCCCCCGAAGCCGATTTTGATTTTGATTTTGCTAGCCGGGGGGGTTTTTTGGAGTGTTCCCCCACCCATCCAAGCGAGAAGAGGGGTTTTTCGTTAGCCCCTAGTGCCCCCGGTTCGCCCCAAACAAAGCACACACCTTCCAACAAAGCCGCAGAACCGCGGCAAACCACTAACAAGTCATCCTCTCCCGTTACAGGGCAGGCAGCCAGGGAGCAAGGAGGAGGGAGCGAAGCCAGGGCAGGGCAGCCCGCGCCGAGACCCCAGCGTGTTCGAAATAAGCCACCTTGGCTGAGAGACTTCGTCTCATCCTAGGGGGGAGGAGTGTTGTGTTCTAATAGTGTAACCTTCCACATGTGATATCAATGTATCTGAACCAATGTAACCTTGCCTATGAGTAACAATGTAACCTTCAGCTGTATCACATAAACCCTGTAATAGGACGCGAGCTAATGACCACCAGCTGGCAGCAGCGAGCATCCAAGCTCTCTTGGTTCAAACCCATCAAAGACCGCAGCGCGGGAAGTTTCCCGCCGCTACCTACACCTGGACAAGAAGGGCGTGACCAGCCATGACGTCACGCGGACCAGTAGCCAACGGGCTACCGTGGAGCCACATTCAAATACGTTACTACTATATATATAGAGCTGTTCGTCCGCCATTACCTCATGTTCCCTCTGTCCACCATGCAATAAACCTGAGTTAACCCAGCCTTTGGCTGTGCCTTGTGTCTTGACTCTCATATACTAAAGTGTTGTTTTGCTCTTGCACAAGCTGCTGTATGTATTATTCAAAATCTTGGCAGACATGGTCACCTCAAGCAAGCCGGTCCCCTAAAATAAAAATAAAATAAAATGCCAGCAGTGGCCACAATAAAGATTAAAGGTCTGTAACACAAAAGTCACTGCACCTGTTTATCTGAAATATAGTTGTTGTAATCTTCTTAGGAGAGCCACTGTGGTATAGAGTGAAAGACTAAGACTTAGAAGATATGTGTTCAAACCACTGCTCAGCTTCAGCCTAAAGAGTTGCAGAGATAAATCTAATGGATGTAACAAAATCCTGATTAACTTCTTTATTCATATTTTGCATTATTTGTGACCTGCATCGTTTTGAACAACAAATTATTTCTATGTGAGATTCTTTTAATTTTTCACCATCGATTTTTAATGGAAACATAGCAGAAGAATTTATTGTCAATATCAGTTTCAATAAAACACCTGTATACAGAATACACTAATATGGATGTGATATTGCTTGTGTTTTCTATGCTTGAAGAAAACTGTCAGTGAATTTTCTTTGGTTCACCTTGTTGTGAACAGAGGGTAAACTTCCCAGGGTTTTCATTCCTTTTAAAAGATGAGTAGGTCTTCATTTCCATTTTATAATCCTGGCATTGTAATGATTTCTCTTGAGACAATGTTTTAGGAAAGAAAGGTCTGTCTCCCATCCCATATGTCATGGTCTCAGCTTTCATCTCATATGGCTGCTTTTATGTGATATAATATTGTGGTAAGCTTTAACGAAAATGTAGTATGTTGTAGTCTGACCTGATTGTCTGGCTCATGTGTAATCCTACAAATGTACAATACTGTGAAAAAGTCCTAGGCCACCACCAGCTTGTCTGGGAATAATTCACTGAGTGATTGGGGGGTGGGGGGATAAATTGGATGCCCAAACTCCAAACTTCACCAAACGTGGAAAGGTTGAGAGTAGAGTCAGCAGGAGACTTTCTCCAATGTTGGGGTATCTAGGTGGCTCAGGAGGCTAAGTTATGTCCCCCTTTAATCACTTGTTGAATTTCCCCCAAATCTGCTAGTGGTGGCCTAAGACCAGGGGTGGCCAAGCTTTCTGTGTCACAGGCCAGACCATGCCTGGAACAGCTGAGTGAGCCAGACTACGCCCCCTGGAAGTGGAAGCAGGTGCATTTACAGATTACACAAATGCACCCACTTCTGCACTTATGTCAGCTGCGGGCATGTTTGCACATGCCAGGGCTCATTTTATGGCTAATATAAATGCGCCCGCGTCTACTTACAGATGCAGGGGAGATATCAATGGGCCAGTTGGAATGGCATTGCAGGCCGCGTCCAGCCCATGGGCCAAAGGTTGGGAACCCCTGCCTAAGAATATTCTACAGTACTGTGTGAGCTGGTAAACAGTTCAACCTATATGTTATGCAGTATTATCCTGTCATTTGCATTTATCCAGAAAATCTCTGAAAATAAGCTGAATGTACATTTTGGTTAACATAAACTTCTACACTCAAATTTCAAGCTGTCAAGTGTAAATATTTATTGATATTACTTGTAAAAAAATAGCTTGTAGCAGCAGGGCCGGATTTAGGATCTGTGGGTACCTAGGCTGAACCTGTGGCGCGGGCCCTACCGGGGAAAGTATTTTTCTAAAATTAACCTACAAAAACTACATTTTCAGCAATTATCCAATTAAAAACTGAAAAATAAATGTTTGAAGTTTATTATTAAATTATAGAAATTTTATGTACGACATTCCTATACAGTATTTAGAATTTGATGAATTCATGAGATGATAAAAATGAAAAGAACTGAACATCATTAAGGTAATATATCTTAGTGGTATTTAACTGATTTATTAACATTGCTACAAACAACTAAATTCTTTAAAAAATAATACAAAGTTGAGATTCAAGTCTATGTTTCTAAATATGCAAATATGAGTATTACAGTTTTAAAAATAACATATCGTAATTTTAAGTAAACATGTTAAAAAATGCAAAGTAGTCTGAGCTGAAATAGCAATAATTTGAAAGCAGTATCAAAAATTGGGATCTAATCCAGAGAAGTAGTTTCCATTACAAATAGTTTAAGCATGACTAGCCTCTTAAATCTAAACTTAATATAGTTTTAGGTTAATCTGTTATTGTGCAATAACCAAAACAATACTTAATGCAGAGAAGTATAAAGGAATTTAATTTAATTCTCACACATTTCATTTTGCAATAACAATTTGAAATCTTAACTCAATTTTATCAGATTGCTTACAAAATAATAAGCAAAGGTAAAGGTTTCCCGTGCTCGAAAGCCAGTCATATCCAACTCTAGGGTTCAGTGCTCATCTCTGTTTCAAAGCTGAAGAACCAACGCTGTCTGTTTCTGCAAACGTGGTCATGTGGCAGGCATGACTAGACACCAGAGCACATGGAATGCTGTTACCTTCCCATGAAAGTGGTCCCTATTTATTTACTTGCAATTTCTTGCTTTCGAACTGCTAGGTTGGCAGGAACTGGGACAAAGATGGGAGCTCATTCCGTCCTGCGGTACTCATTCCATGCACTCCAGTGTCTAGTCATGATTACGGAAATGTATGCAGATGCAGGCAGCACTGGCTCTTTGGCTGTAAATGGAGATGAGCCTAGAGTCGAATACGACTGGCTTTCGAGGAAGGACAACCTTTTGGTGAAGGGAAAGAGAGGAAGATTAACAGAGGGAAAGGCAGGATGAGGACAGATGGTAGACCTGCAAGGGAGAAAAAGGAGGAGAGGGACAAGAGAAAAAGGATATATAAATACAATATAAATACACTGGGGTGGGGAGACTGGAGGATTCTGGGGTTTCTAAGCTATACCACTTCTACCAGTGTATCATCTAACCAAGAATCCTTGCAAAGATGTTAAGTGTTTTCTCCTTTCCTCCCATTGTGTGTACTATGTTCATGAAACAATGATGGTGAAGAGCATAATGAGATTTAATGTTGTGACCCATAGCTGGAGGAATGCTTGAGCTGAGTGATAGCTGTTGGCTGTCACTGGAGCAGCTTTGCCAAAGTCAGCAGCGCTATTCCAGATTGCAGGCATAATGGTGGAATAGTCCCAGCATACTCCGTGTATAGGATTTTTCATTAAGCTATCAGAATTCTCTTTTCACAAGAAAACATATTCTGTAAAAGTCCATTTCCACCTTCCGAGAAGGGGGGAGTCGGGAGATGATGCAGAGCATGGGGACGGGGGAGGGTGGTGGAGGCTCCTGCCTCCTCCCCTCCATTGTCAGGGCAATGTGCCAGCCAACCCCCTGAGTCAGACGGGTGGCTGTCACTCTCGCTCCCGTCCTTCCTTTGCTCCCTCCTTTGCCCACGTGCCTCTTTCTTGCCTGCCTGGTGCCTGCCTTCATTTTTTTTGGGGGGGGTTTGTGGTGTGGGCCCCCCTGTGGTGCGGGCCCATAGGCTGCAGCCTATGTAGCCTATGCTTAAATCCGGCCCTGTGTAGCAGGACACAGAAAAAGTTCAGCAATACATTCAGCAACTGAACAAGTTAATTAGCAGATGAGAAAAAAACACCTCAAATATAAACATATTTTCTTTTTACTTTATTATTCACATTGATTAACATTTTAGAAGTCTGGCAAGTTTAGGAAGGAAAGCATGAGCAAACTATGCTAACATCCATGCAGCACTATGACTGATGCCATTTATTCACAGCTTAAGCAGATAGTCTTAGAACTGATCTGCCAATGAAGGTAACAGTAGCCCAAAGGTCTGTCACCTGACAGGATATAATTCCTGCTCTTCCTGCTGGATTAATTCTGATGTTTGCCAGAAGGCATGTTCCAATTGGTGACAAATCTCAGCATTTCTCCAAAGAGATTACTAAATATATGTAAAAGTCCTAAGGTGGCAGATGAACTTGTTACATAAAGGAGATTAGTTTTTGTCCATTAGGGAACATTTCCTCTTCTTGTCTTCCCTCCCTCAAGCAAGAAAGTCTATGGACTATCCGGACAAAAGTCTGAACTGTGATTTAAGGGACAAGAAGTGACACAGAGACTGAAAGTATTGCTTCTTTTTTCCATGGGAAATGTCAATAGAATAGTATTGACAGTTCAGAACACAGTTAGCTATTTTTAAATGTGCTAAAAGCTAAAGGCCAGCATTTACATGTAGAGAACCCCAGCTGTGGAAGCCACCACAGTGATCTGAGCATAGGGTTGCCATAATTCTCTCCCTCCAAACCAAGACAGTCACGTGACGTCATTGCATTCTTCAAACTACGCATGCGTCGGACAGGGCTGTCAGGGAGACCATAGCTCTAAGACCCCACGGAATCCCCGTCCAGGGTGGACAGCCTTCATCAGTTTAAAATCAACAGTAGTCAAGAGGTTTTCCCCCAAATTTCTGGGGCTACTCTTGAAATTACCCTTCCTTGCCCTGAGGTCACTCCACCCTCTCCTTCACACACACACACACACTGAAATAGCCTCACCCTCAAACCCCACATGAGGATCCCTTGGAAGAAAGTTCTAAAGAGGGGCCCAGAATAGCAATGCAGTCCTCCAGAAGGAGAAAAGCAGGAGACAGGAAGGGACTTAATTTGGAGGAGGACCTTTGCAATGGAGGATTCTTCACTTTGTGTCCACCCTGCTCCTTTCCTCTCAAGGAATACCGACCCTATGCAATTAACCCTTTGCGGTCATGTGTAGAAGGAATCTGTATTTCTTGCTCCCTCCCAGCTTTTGAGGAAAAGGTCTCAGGATGACTCCTTGTCCCCCAAATTTCAAGGTGAGCCATGGGATTTTTGCAAAGTTATTTCACTGCCTCCATGCCTTTCTTTCAATTATCTCACTTGCAAGTGTCCCCCCCTCCCCGGCGGGTTTCTCAGGGTCCTGTTTTGCCTTTGCCGCTTTCAAGCAGGATAATTGAAAGAAAGACAGGGAGGCAGTGAATTAACTCTTTGCAAAAATCCTTTGGTGAGGGGTGATCTTGCTTCCTTTGCTCAAATTTAAAAATCCAGGACTTTTACATGTTTTTTCTTGAACCGGCTAGGACAGCTTGAATCCGGGAAAATCCTGGAAAACCGGGACATATGGCAACCCTATCTGAACAGGTACCACCTGGCCACATAACAGCTCATGCCTTGGAAGAGACCTGTAAAAACTTTTGTTTTTAGAGATCTACATGTGCATAAACACTAAACAGAGTATTAGCCAAAATATTTTTTCAGGTAAGCCTGGTTTCCCAGGAAAGTTCTGCTCATTTTCCATTCAAAAGAAAGGTAAAGAAAGTTATCGAAGAGAAATCTCCAGATTCCAAAGAGAAATATACATCTTGAAATATGGTTCTTCTAAATTATTGTTATAAAGGTATATGTTATATAAATTGGCAACTCATGTTTCATACAGTATAGCTAGCAGCAGCTCTCCTGGGCTAGAGATAATAATAGACTGCTTTATAGCTTAAAGCAGGGGTTCTCAACCGATGGCCCAGGGACCAGATGTGGCCCGTGACACCATTTCATGTGTCCCTCCATCGTCTCCACCATAACAGGAAGTGCCATGTGTGGCAGGCAGGGCAAAATGGCCATCCAGCCCCCAAAGCTGTTTGAGGGAGCATGACCCGGCCCTCAGCTTGAAAGGGTTGAGAACCCCTGGCTTAAAATTTCTATAATGAGAAATATTGTCATCCTATACATACGAAGATCCATGCAGATCGGAAGATCTACCTGGAACCTTATATCTTGCCATTGTTTGCTTCAGCTATTCAGTGCTTTTACTTGTTGAAATACTGCTGGCTCCCTGCTTGTGGTTGGCATAAAGCTCTGAAATGGGTATGTGCCCACACTGGTAATAGTGTTGGGACCTGTATGATTTTAAAAGGCATGTCATAGAAAATGCTGTTCCAGACACTTGGTTGTATCATTTGGAGCAGTTAGAACGCTTTTGGGTGGTACACACTTGCTCTTCTTTACTTTTCCCCCTACATATTTATTTTATTCATATTTTAGTTATTGTTAGTTTAGGTGTTCTGTTCTTGACAGTATCCTGCATGTAAATAAAGTGTGGCTAAATGCAGTTCAACTCTTTCTCACAGCAAACACCCTCTTTAGATGTGTAGATGTACCATTTGGTGTAGCCCAAGGTTTTTTGTTTGTTTACACCCTTGGGACCTTATTTGGCAGCTAGTGTCATTGTGTATTAATAAGCATTACACAGAAACAAGCATTGGTATAGGACAGCATTTTATTAATGTTAAAAGGAACAATAGTCATAGAGATATGGTCTTTGGCCTATTTGCATGTGTCTATGCTTAGGCATAGGGACTGCAGTGGCTCAAGTGGCTCAGATGCTGACTGGGAGGCAGAAGGTCAGCAGTTCAATTCCCGAGTACTGCAGGACGAAATGAGCTCACATCTTTGTCCCAGCACCTGCCAACCAAGCAGTTAGAAAGCAAGAAATTGCAAGTAGATAGATGGGGACCACCTTTGGTGAGAAGGTAACAGCGTTCTATGTGCTCCGGTGTCTAGTCATGCCTGCCTGCCACATGACCATGGAAACGTCTACAGAAGCAGACAGCACTGGCTCTTCTGCTTTGAAACAGAGATGAGCACTGAACCCTAGAGCAAGGGAAACCTATGTTTGGGCATAACACATGTTATCGTCACATCTGGCTTAAAGGTAAAGGTCGCCCTTGCTCAAAAGCCAGTAATATCTGAGTCTAGGGTTAAGTGCTCATCTCTGTTTGATAGCCAAAGAGCCAGCGCTGTCTGCATCTGCAGACGTTTCTGTGGCCATGTGGCAGGCATGACTAGACACTGGAGCATGCAGAACACTGTTTTCCTTCCCACCAAAGTGGTCCCTATTTATCTGTACTTGCAATTTCTTGCTTTCAAACGTCTAGGTTGGCAGGAGCGGGACAAAGATGGGAGCTCATTCTATCCTGCAGTATTTGCATATTGAACTGCTGACTTGCCGCCTTCCAGTCAGAGTCTTAGCCACTTGAGCCAATGCACTAATAATGTGTGCAGATTGGGTTTGTGAACCTAGATACTTCTGGATCTCAAAGAGTTCTAAGGAATTTTTTAAAACTGTTTCCCCTCCCTTCTCTTGCATTTCTGAATAGGCAATTTCTCCTCAATTTCTTTCCATGAAATTCTATATATAATTCCTTAAACACTGTGCAAAAACTGTCATTCTTATCAGTACCTTGATAAATCTTCCTACTATGCAAGAAAACAAAAAAGATGAGCATCTGTGACCTCTCTAGCATTCTAACAAGTACAGTACAAAGGTTCCATAACTCTGTGCACACATGAAAGCCTCAAATTTAGAAACATGAACTTTTTAAAAAGTTTAGAGCTAATAGGCTAAATCCATTTGTTTGTTGTTGTTCAGTCGCACAGTCGATTCCGACCCTTTGCGACCCCATGGACCATTTTCCTCCAGGCACCTCTGTCTTCCACATTCCTCCTCAGCCCGCTCAGCTCTGTGCCCACTGCATCCACAATACCATCTATCCATCTCATCCTTGGCCGCACCCTTTTTCTTTTGCCCTCCACCTTTCCCAGCATCAGAGCTTTCTCAAGTGGATCCTCTCTTCTCATTTGATGTCCAAAGTACTTTAGCTTCATCTTTACTATTTGAGCTTCTAAGAAGCAGTCAGGACTGATTTCTTCCAAAATTGACCTATTTGTTCTCCTCACTGTCCAGGGGACTCTCAAGACTCTCCTCCAACACCACATTTCAAAGGCATCTATTCTTCTGCACTCAGCTTTCCTAATGGTCCAGCTCTTGCAACCATACATTACCACTGGGAATTCCATTGCTTTGACTATACAGATTTTTGTTTGCAAGGTGATATGTCTACTTTTCACTATGTTCCCCAGGTCTCTCATGGCTTTGAAGTAGGGGTGAAAGAATTAAGATATTAATTCTGGTTTAAAAGTAAAAATTATTTTCTCAGTCCTCTGTAAAGTTAAACAGATCAGATTGACCTATCATATAGAACTGATGAAGAGGCTAAAGTAAACAGGAGGCCTTGTGTCCACAAGCGCAGCACACTTTGTACAGCTGACAGGAATTTCTCTTAGACTCAGAAAACCGTAATGCTGAATAATATTTGTGTGACATGACATGATGTGATATGAGACATGTTCCTTATATGACATGATCTAAATAACAGTTACTGAATGTTCTAAACTGAACTTAATGAAATGTCAGAAGGTTAATTAATAATTTTGGCTTATCCCATAGTGATGTAATGTGTAGAAATTTCCAAATTTTATGCTATAAAAAGATGGCTCTTAAAATGTATATTCATTCAGGGATTAATTAGCTTGATAAAGCGTTCCTGAATCTGTTTGGCTAAACAATATTAATAAAACCCCTAAATCTGTCTTTAGCGTGTGGAATGTGATTTTGTCTAGTTCAGTATTCCATAACATTTTTGGCGAACTCCATCAGGGACTGACTTGACAAATAGCAGGTGCCATTGTCACTCTAGACAGCTGTTCCTGATGGGATAAAATGACACCTCTCCAGGGATAACCTAAAATGCCGGCATAGTAGACCTTTGATCTACTCTAGGAAATCAGTGAAGAGGTGGTGAGTAACTGTCAGAAGAAACAGACCAGTCAAGGATCCGGAAGGCTAAGACAGACGAAGAACTCTAGAAGCTGGATTTTCAAAAGCCTGCAGGCAAGTATAAAATTGTATGAAACTGTATAAAACTGTATGAAACTGTAGAAGTATACTTATGTGTGCCCACTCATTTGAGGAGTGGAAGTGGAGCCTGATCACCTTCAAGGGGATGGGACGGCAATTACTAAGTCCTTAATGAACCACAGGCGGTAACCCAGTGTCCCTGGAAAAATCAGGGCGGCGAACCTGATTTGTGTGTGTGTAAAATTTATATTGTGTGGTTGGTTAAACCATCGCGTTCCCTGACAGTAGCCCTTGAATTTTTCGGGTGCCCCAGGCCGGTGGTAGTGTTTAGTTTAGAATGGGTGGTGGTAGTAGCGTTCCAAGAACGCCACTATGGTGTTTCCTTGAGAACTTTGAGATATTTACACCAGAGACACATGAACCCCCTTTAACAAAATTTAAGTTAAGAAAGTTTACTGAATATGAATGGCCCAGTTTCCAAGTAGGGGGCCTCCGGAAGGCTCCTTAGATTTGGGTCTTATAAATAGAGTGTTTTGAAGAATAACGCAGAATACACATTGGGATCAGTATCCTTATATGTCTGTATGGCAGGCAACAGTTGCAGAGAAAGCCGTGACACACACACACACACCCTGGCTATGGAAATGCCAGGCTGAATGTGTAAAAGCATATTTAATGAAGGAAAAGAAATCCAAAGATAAGAAATCTAAATTAGGAAGGAAAGTGGTCAGAACACCCAATACCCCAGAAATAGAATGGCAGACAGAAGAAAGACTGAAAATTTTAAGCAGAAATGAAAAAGATGAAATTCTGTTTCAAAGACCTCCACCTTATGTCATGCCAAAATCAGTGCCACAAGATGGCCAAGTTCCACATATTTATCCAGACCTTGCATTAGCAAATGCAGGAAGCAGTCACTCTGCAGGAAGATTTCAGACCCCAGACAGAAGTGAGGCTTCCCCAACCACAGAGAAACTAAGAAAAGTAACTGAAATCTTGAAAGATGTAATTGAACAGGGAGAAGAAATTTTTAAGAAGTACAGCCAACCTTCTCCCTATAATAATGAAATGGATAGAGAACTTCATCCGAACACAGCAGCAACAGCATATTTCTCACCAGTAACCAAAGGAGAAAAGGAGATGGTGGCCCCACTGAGGGAAATGATAACCAGCCATATGAGGGAAGATGATGAGCCAGTAAATCAGTCAATCTTCCAATATGTACCATTTACCACAACAGACCTGTTAAACTGGAAACAGCATTATGGACCTTTTAGTATCAAGCCAAGGGAGGTGATTGAACTAATTGGAACCATAGTCCAAACACATTACCCAACATAGAGTGATATGCAGCAAATAATAAATACACTCCTTAATATGGAAGATAAGCAAAAATTAAAACTGGCAAAAGACAAGATACTCCGTAGAAATTTCCCAAACGCTGGCCAGGAGGCAGCGCGCTTTGAGGCAGCTGCTGAACAAAACCCAAATTGGGATCCTAATGATTCAACACACAGGACAAGTCTTCAACAGTACAGATATTTGATGTTGGAAAGCTTAAGAGAAGCAGCAGAAGGTCCTGTCAATTTTAGCAAACCTTAGTGTGTGGAATGTGATTTTGTCTAGTTCAGTATTCCATAACAGCTTGTCTCCCTAGAATCAGTCGCCTCTTTATTTCATGGCTGCAGTCACCATCTGCAATGATCTTAGATCAAAGAAAGTAAAATCTACTTCTTCCCCATCTACCTTCCAGGTGCTGATAGGACCTATTGCCATTATCTTGGTTTTCTTGATGTTGAGTCTCAAGCCAGCTTTTGCACTCTCCTCTTTCAACCTAATCAGGAGCTTCTTTAAGTCTTTCTCACTCTCTGCCATCAGGGTGGTATCATCTGCATATCTCAAATTGTTGATGTTTCTCCCAGCAATTTTGATCCCATATTGTAATTCCCCCATCCCTGCATTGCGCATTATGTGCTCTGTGTATAGGTTGAATAAACAGGGTGATAAAATGCAGCCTTGTCTTACTCCTTTTCCTATTCCAAACCACTCTGTCATTCCGTGTTCTGTCTTAACTGTTGTTTCTTGTACAGATTTCTCATGAGGCATATGAGTTGTTCTGGTATTCCCATCTCTTTAAGCACTTGCCACATTTTGTTGTGATCCACACAATCAAAGGCCTTGGTGTAGTCAACAAAGCAGAGGTATACTTCTTTCTGATATTCCTTTGTTTTCTCCATGATCCAATGTATGTTGGCAATGTGGTCTCTGGTCCCCCTGCCTCTTCTGATCCCAGCCTGCAACTCTGGCAATTCTCTCTCCACGTGCTGCTGAACTTGAAATCTGTCATGTATTATCTTGAGCATCACCTTGCTAGCATGTGGCTAAATCCATTTGTTAGTCCCAACTAAAATACAGTGAGACTTACTGCAAACTTAAGTCTTCCTCATTCACTGGATCTTATCAAGTTAGTCCAGTAAATTCTTTAAACAATAATACATGGCAGTGTTTTCTTTCATTTTTCTACAGAGTTCCCTTCAGAATGATGTTGTATAAGTAGCAACTAAGGAATCACTTTTTTTTCAGGTATGAGGCTGTAAGTCTAGTCCATCTTTTCTCATTTGAACAGTGACTGAAAAAGAAAGATCAACAAATCAGAAAGAATGACTAATAATTCCTCTCACCTTGCTTCTTCACTTGTCCTTTTACTTAAAAGATGAAGGTTCTTCTGGTCCAAAAAGGTAACAAAATCTTGGAAAGAAGAATCTTGCCGTAAGACTTTTTGACAGTTTGATTTATCTATTTTATTGGCATAGCAGCAGGCATTGCTCCTTCTGTTTTTACCATCTGAGCAATAAAACTAATTTTGGGAGGAAAATCTTGGATCATACTCGCAGTTCTTTTCCAATCTCCAAGTGTCCTTGAAAGTATTGGCTTAATTACAAAATTATTCGATGAATACTTCCAATCTGTTGCTCTGATTATCATGCTCTTTCATGCATCTCAGAGGAGACTCAATAGATCAAAGTAGTCTCTGGTCATTAGAGTAGAGCACTTGGTCATTGTTGTCATAGTTTATATCATAAAACAAATGGTTTGGGACCTTCCTACCTGATGGAGTGTCTTCTCCTCAGGACATCAGCCCACATCACTCGATCCTCCTAGATGGTGCAGCTCCAAGTGCCAACCTCAAGACTGGCAAGGAAGGCCATGACTTGGAGAAGAGCCTTTTCAGTGGTGGCACCAACTTTATGAAACTCCCTCCCAGCTGAACTGTGCCAGATCCCATCTCTGTCTATATTTAAAAAGCAGCTTAAATCATTTCTTTTAAAAAAGACCTTTGAAAATGTTTCGACAATGGCTCAGCACTAAGTTTTCTATTTTGTCTCTCTCTGCCATAAAGTGCTTTTGTATTTTTTAAATGTGTTTTTAATATGCGAGTTTCGTCTTGTCAGCTGTCCAGAGTAGGAAAACCTCCTAGATGGGCGGGGTATAAATGGATCTGTGTCACACACAATACCATATTATTATTATTATTATTATTATTATTATTATTATTATTATTATTATTATTATTATTATTATTATTATTATTATTATTATTATTATTATTATTATTATTATTATTATTATTATTATTATTATTATTATTGTTGTTGTTGTTGTTGTTGTTGTTGTTGTTGTTGTTGTTGTTGTTGTTGTTGTTGTTACTGTTGTTGTTGTTACTGTTGTTGATGATGTTGTTACTGTTGTTGATGATGTTGTTGATGATGTTGTTGATGATGTTGTTGATGATGATGATGATGATGATAAACTGTGATTTTTAAAATTACAATAGGTATTATTTAATTAGTTAGTTATTTAGTTATTATTTGACTTGTATTCTGCCCCACTCGCAAAGCAACTCTGGGTGGCTAACAAAGAGCAAAATAATTACAACCACAACTACAAAGCATCAAATCACAAAAACATTTTGAAAACATTTCAGTTTTTTAATATACATCCTAACTACAGTCACAAGAAACGTCTGGCTGTGGCGGCGGTTTTATGGCCAGGCCTGCCGCTGCTGCTCCTCACCGCTCCTTCTGTAGTTGTATGACTGAGAAGTAGGGTGCTTCTGCTCAAAATTTCTGGGTGGCATTCCATAAGGTGTCATCTATGTATTGTGATGCAATAACAGCTGGCTAAGCTATTTACTGGAATTCTATAGGGCTTTGCATCATCATGAGTGCTATGAGACAGAAAGTACTTTAGACTAGTGATTTGAGCATAGCTAGTGGCTTATACTTAAGTTATAGAGATTCATATTTGAAGAAAGCGCTGTCATTTCTTAGATGGACATTATTTTAGATTATCCATTGCTTAACTGGGTGCCTTTCCTTCCCATCTCTTCATGCAACATGTGTTGAGCTTTAAAACCATAGTTTCAACTTGGTGTTGAAACGATGTGGGGTTTGTTTGCAAGTGTGTGTGCCAAGGAGCTGGTCACAGGGACTGCTTCCAACTGGCTTTTGAGAAATTTATGTACAGTATTTGTATACAGGAGTGGCCACAAGCAAGCCACTCTGGGCAGTGCAATGTGCTATAATTAAAGGTCTAGTTTTTTTTAAAAAAAATGTAAACAACCAGCTATAGATACAAATCCAAAAAGACAAGGGTTACAAAATAATTTACAGAGAGAATGGCAACTATATTGTCACTCTAAATCAGTGAAACAATAATATTATGCTCGTTATGCTCGTGCCTCACCATTACTTCGGGAGCTGCACTGGCTACCAGTTTGCCTCCGGGTGCAGTTCAAGGTGCTGGTTTTGACCTTTAAAGCCCTTCATGGTAGTGGGCCAGGATACCTTAGAGACCGCATTGTCCCAAGAGTGTCCGCCCATCCAACCAGAGCGGATCGGAGGGGCTCCCTGATTGTTCCATCTGCCAGAGGGGCTCGTCTCTCTGGCACACGAAGGAGGGCCTTTTCCGTGTCCGCACCGGCCTTGTGGAACCTCCTGCCTGTAGAGTTGTGGGAGCAGATGGAGCTGCTACCTTTCAGAAAAGACCTAAAAACCTGGTTGGCGGGGCAGGTGTGGGGCCCAGATGGAAGAGTGGCCCCTGCCTGTTGGCTTACAAATTAAGCCCCCATTTCTTTTAATTGTCTTTTTTTTAATGTGGGTTTATGTGGGTTTCAAGAGAAATGGGGTAGGTGGGTGGGTATGTTGGGTTTTAATTGGTTGTACTGTTTTATGTGTGTTTTAACTTGTTGTGAGCCGCCCAGAGTCGGGTTTACCTGATTGGGCGGCATATAAATTTGAATATAAATAAATAAATAAATAAAAATAAAAATAAACTATAATTTAAATTAATAATATTTTGGCTTGTTTCAGAAAACTGTGGTTTATTTAGGAGATGTGGTCTGATGATATGAACTTATTTTCTTATGTGTTGGGAGTATGAATTAGTTTTAAAAATTGAAAATTAATTATTTACAGAAATGACTGACATTTTAAATTTCAGAGTAAAAGAATGCCCAAAATGAGCATTTTTGTCAATTTATGAGAATGTTCAATGAGAACGGGCAAGGAAAGAATGAATTAATAATTTAATCAGGGCAGTGAAATTGGTAATTGCAAGAAAAAGGAAAGTTAAATACAAATTTTAACTAAAGGAAAGATATAGTGCAGTTTGGGATACAACAATTAATGACAAACTCACTTGTGAAATAAAAAAAAAAAGAAAGAGCTAAAGAAAAATAAACAAAGTCAGCCAAGTGATCCATACATAAAACAAATGCAGAAGGAGAAGGCAATACCTTTATTGGATCACTAAACAAAAAAAAATTTCATTGCAAGCTTTTGGGATTCAAGATCACTTCTTCAGACATACATCCGTGTCTTGTGGGTAAGGCAGGGGAATTATCAATGAAAATCCAAATGTTCACTGCATGATGGTCTGTTTGTCAGGCTCTCTTCTTAAAAATGAATGTGAAGAAGCAGCAGCCTATTTGATATCCCTCACCCATTTGACAAACACAGGAAAGCAGAGGCCTGAAAACTGTAATGCATGAACTGGGCTAATTTTTTTTAATGAAGAGTAAAACACTCTTATTTTAATTTTTACCTCAGTATAAAATAATGTGGAAATCTTGAAAATTGGCAAATTAGAGAGAGAGAGTTGTTCAAATACCTATAAAATGTGTGACTGGTAAGCAATGATGATTTAAGGAAAATGCTTTTCAGCAGATGGTGTCATTTAATGAATAAGTGAATTTTCATACAGCTAGTAATGAAGCTTGACATTCTCTTACAAGGTTAAACTGTGCTATTTTGCTGATTAGCTGCTTCTCTGCAGGTAAATTTCCCCTGCCTCTTCTGTTTTGTGTGTGAGAGAGCTGAATATTGGAAGCCATTCTAGTAGTGATGGTTCAGAGGCTGAACATTTCAGAGCAAAATGGACTTGATCCATGAAAGCTCACATTTAAATACGGTAGTCTTTAAGGTGTCATAACTTTTTTGTCTTTTCTGTTGTTTTGTTTACTCTCTGATATGCTTTCAAAATCCAGAATGTTTACGTAAATGTATACAAGATGCATTTCTTCACTGTTATTTGTCCAGTTTTGGAAATGAAGAGTAAAATATTCAATGTTTAATTTTGACCTTTTATAAAATAATGGAAAATTGAAAAGGTAAAGCTTCTGCACTGACCTCTATTAAGTGGCTGCTGTTTCTTCAAGTGCCTTATCCAATTCTGAATAGCCATGAAGATTGCCCTGGGAACAATATAATGCAGAAGTCTTCCGTTTTATCTTCCACATCGCAGTGTGACACCTGTACCACTGATCCAGTTCTGTGAGTCACTTTCTGGTCTTGAGCCCTTGTGGCACACAAAACCCTTATCAGCCCCAGGTCAATTTTGATGAAGCTGCTGCCCTCCATCAAGAGGGCCATCAGGGTTGTCAGGTTAGTTAACTGCTGCATTGACGATTGGCATTGAGTTGCTGGCAGTATGGTCTACTCTATTACTATAGCAGGATAACATGGCCAGGCTCTAAATGGCATCTAGGGAAGGCTCAAAAGAAAACTGGGCCAGTGTGGGCCCAGATTGAGGCTTTGAAGTTTCAGAACTGATGACAAATTTGGGTAAAGCACCTGCCTGTTCCATTACAACCTGCTGGGATAAAGTGTCTGCTAAAATATGAATCCCTGAGCAGCTTATGATATGTGAAGATTAGTATGTCGAATCTCTAGGTCTCAAGGTGTATAGGAGCTCCCCAAGTGCTTTGCCAGTGCTTGAGCATTGACTACAGGCAGCTCAAAGTCTACACAATGGTTTACTCCCAAACTCATTGCTTCACTGATGTAGACTTTCACAAGCCATCAGAAAAATTGAGCCTTTTTGGAGCAAGGAAAAGGGGAGGCATTTCACTAGGTCTGTGCATTTCCTTCCGGTTTGGGTTATATTGATTATTTCTTTAATAATTTTACTGTTCCAAAAGCATTGCATTGCAATTGTCAGATTAATAAAAAAAACCATAATAAATATTTTTTGGCTATGCAGGAGAACAAGGAATACTAGAAGTGACTAAATTCCTCTGAATGAGTGTTGGTTTAAACTTGCTTTTACCTATAAAATGGAAAGATCTGAAAGTCAGGGAGTGGGGAACTTTTGAAGGTTCTTACCTCCCAATCTGGACTTCCTGAGATGGCCAGCTTCAAATTTTACACATTACACTGGAACCTCGGTTAATGTAATTAATGCGTTCTCCAGGACGTTTCTTACAGTGAAAATTACTTTAACCGAAATTCCCATAGGAATGCATTTAATGCAATTTCCCATAAGAATGCATTGAAAACCAATTAATCCATTCTATGGGAAACCATGTTTCGCTTAACATATTTTGGTTTTCAATGCATTCCTATGGGAAATTCAGTTTAAGTAATTTTTGCTTTAAGAAACATCCCAGGGAATGTATTAATTATGTTATCTGAGGTCTTACTGTATATTTTAAAAAAATAGTGCAGTGAATGTGATATATGTGCTAGCCAACACACGGCAACCTGCACAATGTTTTCAAACTTTTATAGCACAATAGTGTTTTTAATATACAACTTTTATAACTGAGACTGTCCTCAAAGAGTTTTGAAATGTTGCCAGTTTACTGTGTATTCCTGTACTTGTGTAAGGTATTGAAAAGTAAGCAATTTTAGTCCAATTAGGCTTATTCCTAAGTAAGTAGGTATATAATTGCAAATGTATTCTTATGTTTCTTATCATTTATCCTGGTAACTTTTCTTTTCAACTTTACAACAGACAGATTTATCTACATACATATGTATATGTGTGTGTGTGTGTGTGTGTGTGTGTGTGTGTGTGTGTGTGTGTGTGTGTGTGTGTGTGTGTGTGTGTGTGTGTGTGTGTAATATAGTCATGCCTGCCCAGAAATAATTTTGTTACACATGGTATATAATTTTCTTTTCTTGTTTTAACTTAATAAATAGAGGATATTTTCTTCACAGTTCAAGACAATTGAAGACTGAATTGAAAATATTTTAAAATCCTATTACCAGAGAACAAAGTAGTAATACAAAAAAGAATATCTGAAATCTTAATTACTTCTGAATTTATTGTTTCAAGAACAAAGAGGACCATATTCAGAATCTTTTTGACTTTAAATGACTGGAATTCTTGTTTCTGGACCAATGCACTGTAGTAGAAGACAGGGAGCAAAGTTCATTTGAAATAGAGGGCAAAGGAGGGGGAAAATACTCTGCACATGCAAATATGGATCACCCCAAATGCTGCAAATCACTTTTTTCCTTTACCTTATCAACACTAAAATGTTTTTAAATATATGCAAATCTTAATCATTGATTGATTAGCATTGGGAACAAATAAATATACAGTTTGTAATGAGGAAGGAAGGTTACTTGCAAGGTCATCTTATCCATAAGTTTCATTGATTCAAATGGGCTTACTTTTGAAATAGGGGTGAAAGAATTAAGATAATATTAATTCTGTTTTAAAAGTAAAAATTATTTTCTCAGTACTCTGTAAAGTTAAATAGATCAGATTGACCTATCATACAGAACTGATGACGAGGCTAAGTAAACAGAAGGCTTTGTGTCCACAAGCTCAGCACAGTTTGTACAGCTGACAGGGAACCATAAATAATATTTGTGTGACATGACATGATGTGACATGAGACATGTTCCTTATATGACATGATCTAAATAACAGTTACGGAATGATCTAACCTGAACTTAATGAAATGTCAGAAGATTAATTAATAATTTTGGCTTATCCCATAGTGATGTAATGTGTAGAAATTTCCAAATTTTATGCTATAAAAGGATGGCTCTGAAAATGTATATTCATTCAGGGAATAATTTAGCTTGGTAAAGCTTTCCTGAATCTGTTTGGCCAAATATTAATAACAATAAAACTCCTAAATCTGTCTTAGCGTGTGGAATGCGACTTTGTCTAGATCAGAATTCCATAACACTCTAACTGTGACTTTCTTTAGCACACAACATTGTAGTTAGAATAGGCTCATCAGGACATCATGATGAAAGTGACTCACTAAATCCCCATTGATTCAATGAATTCAATATGCTATATTAATCAACAGGATTTTGGCCATTATGATTTGCCTGTTTTTAAACATTTGTTCAAAGACAATGCACTTCCCTAATTGTATGCATGTAGGAGCAAGCAACCCTGTTCTTTTCTGTTTAAACTGAAGATTTTGATGAGTTAGATGAGATTTATTGTTAATAATTAATATTTTATTTATCATGTAAAACATACAAAACGTACTAAAAATCACATAAACACATAATTAAAAATAATTAAAAATACACAGTATTCACTTTTCCCTGATAACTACAATGCTTTATAATCTGACCCCTTGAAATTATTTTGTATTTATAATCTAATTATATATATTAATGACTACAGTACATAAACACGTTGCACCCTCCACCTGGGACCTTAACTGTTACTCCTTCTAATTTACCTATTTTCCATCAATTATTTCCAAAATTTTATGACCTCCTAGCTTGGTTTAACTCCCTTTGCTTTCTGAAAGACATAGTCGACAAACTCTCCCCATATAAATTCAAATTAATTATTCGGTGTCTCTCCTTTCTTTAATCCACAAGTTAATTTATAATTTAGTGTAATATTCCATACTTCTTTGTACCATTCCTGTAAGCCCCCAAAGATGTTTATCTTCCATTTTTTAACAATTATTAGTCTCATAGCTGTAACTATAATTATAGCCAGCTCTTTCCTATATTTATTTATATTAATATACTTAAATCCATTACTAAGGCAATTTTGGGACTCATTGGTAATTTAATGGATGATATCATATAAATTTCTCTAAACACCTTTCCCCACAAATTATTTATTATTAATTTCATTCTTTTTGTCTGTTAAGTTTATCACTAGAGGAAGACTGAAAACTTTCAAGACAAGTACAGTTTCAATCTGGGAGAAAAGTTGAGCTAGTCACAAAATTCACTGTGAGAAATAAACATTGGCCAGAATCAAAGGACCATGAAATCCAAGCCCAGTTCCAATACTGGGCAATAACTTGATTGGATTACTAGAAGCTACAAATAAGAGGAGCCTTCAAGTTCTTCAGGACGTTTCATCAGGAAAGATGGCAAAAAATACAGTATATGAGTAAGGCAAATAGTTGAAAAATTTGGCCCTTGCCTCATGAAACCAGACTGCCCATAAAACAAAAATGCCATTACATGCAGGATACTATTATGCCTTCTATTATTGAGTAGTATCCCATCGTGAACAGGAGCTGTACACACAAGCTGCTTTTGGAAAACTTTTCAATAAGGCATGAACTCCACTACCATAGGTAAAAGTAAAGGTTGCCCTTATTCGAAAGCCAGTCCTATCTGATTTTAGAGATCTATGTCTTAACCACCATAGGCCAAAGGACTAAATACTTTAGACTGTTCAGAAGTGTAAAAAATTGTGCTGGCAACTGGAAATGTGATCAAAATGTTTTATGGAGCAGGAGAAAATTAGTGCAATTTATATTTCAAACTGTATATGACCAATTTATCTCCCAATGTAGAAGTGAAAGAAAGAATCAATTAAAACATCTGAAAAGCACAATTTCACAGTGTAACTCATGGATATTAATCATATTAAAATAATAAAAAAAATCCTAAATTCCCAGTTTGAAACAGAATGGAAATTAGTGTTTAATCATGCAACACCCATGTGATTTGTGAAAAAAGGTACAGTATCTCACTTCCTCCTCCCTTCTATTCCCACCCACAAAGTTCCCCTCCTCAAACAACATGGATTGAGAAGGGAAATCCCTTCCAAGAACCTCCTTAAGAAATCTAAGTGTCTAAATCCCATTTGCAGCAATTATTATCTTCTCCCAAAGTGTCCAATGTTATTATTATTCCCACTTCACTGAAGGCTAGGAACATTTGCCTTCCATGAAGTTTCGTAAAATAAATTATCAAAAGATCTAAGCCAATACTGTATCTACTGACATGATGAGACCTCATCCAACAATGGCCAGAAGATAATTATAAAGCTAACATATAAGCAAATGTATCAGTGCCAGTGACATAATTTACTTACATATTTCATGCTGCAAGCGGAAAAAGAGGGCACTGTGGAATTTGAACACAAATTTATTAGATTTGAGTTTAGGTTGTAAATTTTACAATCCATTTATATTACACCAATAAAAAGTGTGCAACATTTACATGTCACAGACTAGGTATTGCTTTTACAGAATGTATTTAGTGAAGTGGGTGCTTATAACTATAGTATTCACTTGATGGGCCACCCCCTTTATTATTTTAGTAAGAACTACTGCACATTAATAACCATGTGCCATCAAGTCAATTCTGACTTATGACTACCATTTTCAGTGTTTTCTAAGGTCAAGGTACTCCAAAGTGGTTTTCCATTCACTTCTTTAGGGCCATCTCAGAACTGTGCAGCTTGCCCAATGTCACACAGGCTGATGCTCCAGGATGCTCAGTGGTCAACTGAATTTCCAATCTCAGGCTTCACAGCCAGATTCTTAAGTCACTGAGCTATCCAGCCAGCACAAGATCTACTATGTATTACTCACATTTAAGACAATTAGTCAATCATTTCCCCCCTCCAGTAGTAAAGAATTGTGTTGTTGTCTTATCATTGTTTCAGTCCATCACAGCATCACAACATACCTTCTAGCCATTTGTTTACTTGAATCTAATGTATTTGGCATAGGGATGGCTTATCTCTCAATGTTTCCAATTACAACAAATGAATAACTATCTTTTAAAACACTTTTTTACACATACATAAAACAACAAACCTTTTAAAAACCCTTAAATAAAATGCCTGTATTGTTAGGAGTAATAGTAGTAAAATATTGCCAGCTCTATGCTTCATACAGCCTTTGCCCTGACATAGTAGTAAATTACTACCCAAGGCCAGCTGATGAAAATATATCAACAGGCTTACAACAGTTTCATGGGTTGTCAATATAGTTCCAAGTGGTACAGAAAGTGCTGGTGCTTAACCTTAAAACTCTCCTTGACTTGAGAGTTCAGTTACTTAAAGGTTGGCCTTTAGCTGGGAAGGAAATCATGAGAAGAAGTGGAGAGGAAGCACTCTCAGGTGGCATTTGCAAGTATCTATTGAGTTCTGACATTAAGACTTAGCTGGGGGCTTTAAGTGCTGGTTAAGAGCACAACTGAGCATTTTCAAATATCTCTGATCAGTGATCAGACATAGTAGGCAATCCTTTCCCAGATCATCAGGAGGCACTTGATATATAAGGGAGGGCTCTATGGGGAGCCACCATGGGCCAGATGGGAAACCTTCAAAGAAAGGTTTCAATCCAGAGTCCATATGTTCCTCTCCTGTGTTCTACAGCAGCCTACCTGTTTGTTGCAGTTACATTTAGAGTAGCTCTTCCATAACCTCATGTCCAGAAAGCTGAGTATGTATGTATTTATTTATTATTTCAATTTCTATACCGCCCACTTGGCCAAGGCCAACACAAGGCGGTTCACAATCATAATAAAAACATGATTAAAAACTGCTTAAAATGATCCTCTCCCTAAAAAAGGGTGCAGGGACCGAGGGGGCCGGAATTTCATTATACCAGCCACCCAACAGAAGTCACCCTTCCACCTGCACCCCATACTTGGCCTGCCAGCCAGGTTTTAAGTTCTTTTCTGAAAGGCAGTGTTCCCCAACCATTGGGTTTTGGACTTCAGTTCCCAGAAACCTAAGACTTTTCCCCAAAGCACTGATCAGCCAATGTACTGACTTAGGCTTCTGGGAAATGAAGTCCAAAACCCAAAGGTTGGGGAACACTGCTTTAGAGAACATCTTCAGGCATTTCCCCATGTTTTCTAGCATCAGGCAATTCCCAAGCATTTCCCATTGGAATAGATCAGGGGTGCCCAAACTACGGCCCATGGGCCAGATCCAGCCCCTGATGCCAATTCATCTGGCCCACACCTCCCTCATTGCTCCTGGAAGTGGAAGTAAAATGCACCCGATGAGGGTGGCATGGGTTTGATGAATTGCCGTCGGGTTCCAGATACAGCCCACTGGCTGTAATTTGGGCACCCCTGGGTTAAGCAGAGAAAATTGCAACTTAAAATCTATCTCATCCTGATGCAAAACAGATTTCAAGGCATATTTTACTTCTGCTTCCGGTGGGAGGAACCATGTGACTGGCCCACTGAACCACATGATCGGCCTGCTGAGCCACATGACTCGCCCATGACCCAAAAAGTTTGGGCACCCCTGGAATAGATAATATTAATACTTTCGTGAAAGAAGTTATTCTGGGTTGAAAGGATTTTTGCGGAACAAACTCCGCTTAGGGAACACCCAAATAAGGCTCCTTTCATGTCCCCAAGAGCTGGGTAAGAGACGGACACTCAATCCACCATGCAGTACCCGGTCTCGAACTGCTGACTTGCCAGCCTTCCAGCTAACAAGATGAGCTTCTTAACCACTGAGTCACCGCAGTGCTATTGGAATAGATTAAAGCTACAGCCACACTTAATGTACTTTGCAATGACTAAGTTTTGAAAGTGGCAACATTTTTAAAAAAAAAAAAAAACCTGACAGGACTAATCAAAGTCACTATACAAGATACATGAAAGCTAGATATACATCCTTTTGATTTTTCTCTTTTACCTACAATTATTTTCTTGGCCTAGGTCTCAAAACAGACTTTTTTTCCTTCCCAAAAAATCAAAACAAAACTGTCCAGCTTGCTGTGAAAATCATATTTATCTGCCAACAAAAGTTTTTCTTGTTGGAACTGTCATCACCATTTGCTGTACAAATGCTGCTCTGAGGCTAGGGATAAAATAGTAAACAAATCCAAACATTGATTTTTTTTAAAAAAAATTCTATGAACAACTACAGACACATGAGTTACACAAATACTGCACTAATGCCAAAAGCACAGTTAATTGAAGTTCACACAAGCAGTACAAAAGAAAATTATTGCTACAAGAAAGAGCAGCAATGATCTTGTGCTAACAGAGCAAATCAGCATTTGATAAGGCAATTCTAAATGTGGGGACAGGCCAAACACAAAATTATAGCTTTTAACCTGGGTTTTTGATCAGCATCAAAGGTTGTAGCAGTCTGTTCTTGTTCTGTGCAAAATATGGTAAATTTAGGGAAAGGGATTTTCATCTATGATTTTAAAAACGTAAAATTATTTTACACTTGTTCTACTCTAAAATAGGTGACTTTAAACTTCCCCAGGAGGCAGGCACAGTGGCTTAGTGGTTAAGATGCTTGAAGATCAGCAGGCCAACAGTTTGAGACCTGAGCACTGCACAATGGAGTGAGCTTCTGTCATCTGCCTCAGCTCCAGTGGTGGGCTTCAGCAGGTTTGCACCAGTTCACCAGAACCAGTAGCAGAAATTCTGGTGGGCCCCACCCATCCCAGTTTTGAAATAAAGTAGTCCTAATTTGGGTGCAATGCAGGGGTTTCCTCCTGGCCATGGCTACCATGCCATGCTCACAGAGTAGGTAGTAAAAAAATTGAATCCCACCATTGGGCAGGCATGACTAGATCACCCAGCCAGTCACAGAGTAGGCCACACCCACAAAGTAGACCACACCCACAGTGTGGTAGTAATTTTTTGGAGCCCACCACTGCTCATCTCCTGCCAACCTAGCACTTTGAAAGCAAGTAGTTGCAAGTAGATAAACAGATACCACTTGGGTGGGGAAAGTAACAGTGTTCTATGTGCTCCAGCATCTAGTCATGCCTTGCCACTTGACTACAGAAAAGTCTGCAGACAAAGACAGACAGTGCTGGCTCTTTGAGTTGGACACAACTGGACTTCAAGCAAGTGAAACCTTTACCATTAAAAGGTGCTATGTGTGTAACATATCCAGGCATTTTGCCAGAACTTGCAACAGTAAAAAGAAGAGTGGCAACAAGGGGGAACATGGTAAGCTCTTTGCCGCCCCATCCTTATCATCCCCTGTTCTACAGAGCAGAGATAAGAGTTTAAATGATTGGGTGGTAGACAGTGGTGCTTCTAGTGTGCTTTCCCCCATGTGTCAGAGTAAGCAATATGTATCCTAAAGGAATGGTTTTAAAATGGCTACCCCCACCATAAATGCTGCTGTAAACATGACCGCGGCTGTAGTAAATGCATTTATGGCTGTTGTAAATGCATCTGCACTGCTTGAAAGCAAGAAATTGCAAGCAGATAAACAGGTACCACATTAAGTAGGAAGGTGAACATCATTCCATGCACTCTGGTGTCTAGGCATGCCTGCCACATGTCCACAGAAACATCTGCAGATTCAGACAGCGCTGGCACTTTGGCTATAAACAGAGATTGGCACTGAACCTTAGAGTTAGATATGACTGACTTTTGAGCAAGGGCAACCTTTACCTTTACCTTTACCTTACTTAAAGAAGCCTCAATAATACCTGCAGGGGACAGCAAGCAACCTACCTGTAGATTAGAATGAAATAGTGACATCATACCTTCAGAATGCCAACCTCTCCAGCAGACAACACTAATCCCAAGCCTACACTCCAGTTGACACAATTGACCATGACAATTCAGTGGCTACATTTGAAAAATTCAATGTTCATCCATATATTTTTAAGAATATGTCCTAGAAAAGCTATCTTCAGTTGTATTCTTCTAGCATTCTCAAATACTGTATATTTTGTTTACCTTACACAATAGATGGCTGAGGAATCAATTCATCCCTATATTTTACACACCATATGACCATCTGGTCTTGGAATTACAGTATGAGGAAATTTAATATGTGAATAAAGTATAACTGGTTATTTAATATGTTTCCCTATGATGTACAAGCCTTACCTTAGTTTTCCAAAAGAAAAAAGGCATCACTCATGCTGTGACAAATGACAGCAATCAAGTTACTTATTAGCATAAAATTTCAACTGCTCCTTAGAACAATTGCATTTAATAGGCAATTAATTCTCAAGTGATGCTATGCCTATTAATAACATTGGAAGCAATGGTAACAGCAGTAGAGCGAGATCCATCTGGCTGATTGTGTAAACAACTCAGAGTAGTGTACATACACACTGTTGATTCATGATGATGTATGTAGCATTAAATTTGTATGAGTTTATTTCTACCCAAACGAAGAAGAGAAACCTAGGGGAAAGGGTGTGTGTGGGGGGAAACTATCACCTTAGAGAAAGGAATGTGGACATAAAACGCCTCTGTAACAGAGAGCCAACATGATTGCTTTCTACTGGGGAGCTCTATGTCATCACAAGATTAAAGAGCTATAGTTTTAACCAATATCTTTATCTCCAATCACATCAGTTCTTCATCTTCTTCCTTTTATCAACAATGCCAGACATGGCGATCTGTCTTGTTCATTATTTTTTAACTTGCTTTTGCTTTTGATCGAAATATTCTTTATACATGGAATTACTCCAGAAAGCCATCTTTAATTTCTCAAACACACACATTTCTGTCTTTAATAAGTTTTGAACAGTGGGAAGCAGACTAGCTTCAAGGGAAAGTGCCCAAAGAAAGGAGAGAAGGCAATTCAAGATCAGCTACTGAGGAGTTCAGGAAGGACCCACTTGCCCTCAAGTCAGTTTGCACACACCCTGCAAGTTCCAAGACTTTGCTCCAGGTTTGACAGGCTAAAAATGCAGAAGTCTGAAATATATGTATCTAAAGTTGGCACAGGTTGTGAGTCAGGGAAAAATGAAACAAATGGAAGAGGTAAAGTGGAAGGGTTTGACAGCTCAGTCCCCGCTGAAAGTTGAAATCTTTGGAAATTCCAATCACTGAGCCCATGAAGAGAGATTGGATTCACTCTGTTTCTTTCCACCTGAACAAGCAGCCATTTTGCATCAAGGCATGGTAAAGAAGAGTGCTACATCACTAAACTGAACTGGCTATATTCTAGAAAATTCCTCCTTTTTCCTTCTCAGTAACGACACTGAGACATCATTATACTCAGATGTGTGTATATGAATGTGGGATGAATGCCTGATTCTCTTGTACAGGCTTTGATTAGGTAGGTCAAAGTAGTGCTGGTAGTATCTTTTGTTGGGGATGTTGAGGATGTAAGTCTTTGCCTGGTGCCCCAACTGGGTTGCAAGGCATATTATGTCTCTGGCCCTTTAAGGTTTGGCTGTGGAAAATGCACAGGTGTTATGGTGTTTCTGGAGAGATCCATGGCCACTGTATTTATGACTAAGCAGAGCCGCAGACCTTAGCTCTCATGCTCACCTCGGTTTCAATTTATTTATTTATTTATTTATAGTCATATTTGTATATGCCGCCCACTCAGGCAGAACCCGACTCAGGGCGGCATCACAACAATTCTAAAAATACATAAAAACATTATAAAACCCACATCCCACCCCATTTAAAAACCCATATCCCACCCAACCCCATCCACCCACTATACAAAAGGAAAGAAGAGAGAGTTCTTATAAAAGCCAGCAGGCGGGCACCATAGTCCCATTCGGGCCCCACACCTGCCCTGCCAGCCAGGTCTTCACTCCTTTCCTGAAGGGCAGCAATTCACTTTGGAGTCTTAGGTCTATTGGCAGGAGGTTCCAGAGAGTTGGTGCGGACACGGAGAAGGCCCTCCTTCGGGTGCTAGACAGATGTGCACCCCTAGTTGATGGCACTATTAGAGAGCCCCTCCGGTCCGCTCTGGTTGGACGGGCAGACACTCTTGGGACGATGCGGTCTCTAAGGTATCCTGGCCCCCTGCCATATAGGGCTTTAAAGGTCAAAACCAGCACCTTAAATTGCACCCGGAGACAAACTGGTAACCAGTGCAGCTCCCGAAGTAGCGGTGAGGCATGGGCATATCGCCCACACCCCATCACCACCTGGGCCGCCGCATTCTGGACCAGCTGCAGCCTCCGAATGGTCGTCAAGGGCAGCCCCATGTAGAGTGCATTACAGTAATCTAGTCGGGAAGTAACCAGAGCATGGGTGACCATAAGCAAGGAGCCCCGGTCAAGGAGCGTGCGCAATTGGCGAATCACCCGAAGTTGGGCAAAAGCCCTCCTGGCCACAGCCGCTACTTGTTCTTCTAGCAGCAGCCGTGAGTCCAGAAGGACCCCCAAGTTGCGCACTGGGTCTGTCTGGGGCAAAACAGCCCCATCCAGTATCAAAGGTGGTAACTCCCTGGATAACACGGGGCCCCCTATCCACAGCCACTCTGTCTTGCCGGGATTCAGCCGAAGCCCATTGACCCCCATCCAGACCCCAATGGCCTCCAGGCATCCGGATAGGATTTCAACAGCATCACTGGGGTCCCCACGGGCCGAGATGTACAGCTGAGTATCATCCGCGTACTGATGGTACCGCACCCCGTGGGAACGAATGATCTCACCCAGTGGCTTCATGTAGATGTTAAATAAGAGAGGAGAGAGCACAGAGCCCTGAGGCACCCCATACTTGAGGGGCCTAGGGCTGGACCTCTCACTCTCTAACCACACCGACTGGGTACGGCCCTCCAGAAAAGAGGAAAACCAGGACAACACAGTGCCCTGGATCCCCAGTCCTTTGAGCCGTTCCAGAAGGATACCGTGGTCGACGGTATCGAAGGCCGCTGAGAGGTCAAGAAGAGCAAGGACGGATGGACAACCCCCGTCCCGCTCCCGCCAGAGATCATCCATCAGTGCGACCAATGCCGTCTCCGTTCCATACCCGGGCCTGAACCCTGATTGAAAGGGGTCTAGATAATCCGCTTCCTCCAGGACACTCTGCAGCTGGCGCGCCACCGCCTTCTCCAAAACCTTACCCAGAAAGGGCAGGTTGGAAACCGGCCTGTAGTTGTTAAGGACAGCTGGGTCGAGGGACATTTTCTTCAGGAGGGGTCGCACCAAAGCATGTTTTAGCTGTGCAGGAAATACCCCCTCCCGTAAAGAAGCATTTATTATCCCCCCAACCCAGCCACCTGTTACCTCCTTGGAGGCTTTCACCAACCAAGTGGGACAGGGGTCCAAAGGACATGTAGTGGCACGAACAGCTGCAAGGAGCCTGTCCACTTCATCAGGGACAACAGGATCAAACTGATCCCAGATCGTACTGCAAGACTGTGCCCCGGCACCTCCCCGACTCTCCCCATCCACGCCAGGGTTCAATCCTGAACGAATCCGATCGATTTTCTCCACCAGATGGTCAGCAAAGTCCTCAGCCGAACCCTGCCAACCGGGCACCGATCTCCCCCTACCGAGGAGGGACCTGGTTACCCGGAACAGGGCGGCTGGGCGATTATCAGCGGAGGCAATAAGGGCGGTGAAGTATTGCCGCCTCACCACCCCCATCGCCACTAGGTAGGCCCTAATAGCAGCTCTAGCTAGTGTCCAATCGGAGTCATCCCGGGTCTTCACCCAGCGGCGCTCTAGGCGTCTCTTTGCCCGTTTGAGTTCGTGCAGTTCATCTATGAACCACGGAGATGACCTAATCCCCCGGGCGCGGAGAGGCCGCAGTGGCGCGATTTCATCCAAGGCTACTATTGTCGTCCTATTCCACAGGTCGACGAGTGCCTCGGGTGAATCGTGTAGTCGATCCAGAGGAACATCCCCCAGTTCCCTCTGGAATCCGTCTGGATCCATTAGTCGCCGAGGGCGGACCATTTTAATAGGCCCTGCCTCCCTACGATGAAGTGTCGCCCCCAGAAAGTCAAGAGTCACCAGATAGTGATCTGACCATGGCACAGGTGAGATGACTAAATCCTGTAGTCTCAGATCACTCTGCCACTGCTCCGACAAGAAAACTAAGTCTGGCATGTGACCACTGCCCCTGGTCGGACCCCGAACTACCTGAGTCAGGCCCATGGCTGCCATGGAAGCCATGAACTCCCTTGCCACCTCAGAAGCCATCCCCAGCGATGGCAAATTGAAGTCCCCCAGAACCATAAGCCTCGGGAACTCCAACGCCAGCATCGAGGCGGCCTCGAGGAGCTCAGGCAGGGCATCCCTTACCCTGCAAGGGGGCAGGTACAGGAGTAAGATCCCCAACTGACCCTTGGGGCCCAGCCGTAGAAGCAGGGCCTCACAACCAGCCACTTGTGGAGCAGTGGCCCTAGCAACTCCCAAAGACTCCCTGGCAACAATGGCAACACCACCGCCCCTCCCCTCACCTCTAGGCTGGTGCCAGATACCGAACCCAGCTGGACACATGTCCGCAAGAGGTACTCCATCTTCAGGAGTCAGCCAGGTTTCGGTGATGCATGCCAGGTCGGCCAGCCCTTCCTGGATGGCATCCTGAATCAGGGGGGCCTTATTACAAACCGATCTGGCATTCACCAGCAGCAGCCTAAGGGCGGGGTCACTCCGGATCTGCTGCTCAGGGCCCAGAGATGTACCTGCAGGGCTGGACTGAGGGACCGCATTTAAACATCGGACCCGCATTCCCCGAGTGCGGCCCGCCCCACGGTACCCGCCATACAGCCCCATGCCCGTCACAACACCTATATGATTCTCCGGAACCTCCCTAGATAGAATGCTGCCCCTCCTTCCTGGCTGGCAAGACCAACATTCTCTCTTCCCTCCCCATCCGCCATCCCCCCCCAATTCCAGCAACAAGCATGGGCTCCCAAAACGCACAGGGAGCGCTAGCGAGTCCTGTCGTCGACATCTCCTTTTTCTTCCCCCCAGGTAGGGAGGACGGAGGCAGGGAGCTGGGGGGGACGTCCGTGCGCTGAAGCAGCCTCCACGGCAGCGTCTTCGGCTCCCCAATGCCACGGGGAGCCCTCCTAAACTCCCGGCCTGATGGCAGGGGGCGGGGAGGGGCGGTCTTGCGCGTCGTCGTCGTCGTCGTCATCTTCGGGTCCCTTGACCTGTGAGCCCTTTAAACCTCCCCGCCTGGTGGCAGGGGGCGGGGAGGGACAACTTCGCACAATGACTGCGGCGTCTTCGGCTCCCTCGGCCCGGGAGTCCTTTCAACCTCCCCGCCCAGTGGTAGGGGGCGGGGAGGGACGACTTCGCGCAATGGCTATGGCGTCTCTGGCTCCCTTGGCCCGAGGGCCCCTCCAACCTCCCCACCTGGTGGCAGGGGCGGGGAGGGACAGCCCTGCGTGGCAGCTGCGGTGGCGGCGACGTCGTCTTCGGTTCCAGCGTTGTCTGCTTCTGCCTCCCATTCCCGGGCCGAATGGCGTGGGCCCCGGGAAGAGGCAGCGCGGCGGCCTCAGTGGGGCTCCAGCGACACCTCCTCTTTGAGCTCTCCCGGCAGGCAGGGCTCGGAGGGCGGGGAGACGCACCTGCCTCCCATTCCCGGGCCGAATGGCGTGGGCCCCGGGAAGAGGCAGCGCGGCGGCTTCGGCGGGGCTCCAGCGACGCCTCCTCTTGAGCTCTCCCGGCAGGCTGGGCTCGGAGGGCGGGGAGACGCACCTGCCTCCCATTCCCGGGCCGAATGGCGTGGGCCCCGGGAAGAGGCAGCGCGGCGGCTTCGGCGGGGCTCCAGCGACGCCTCCTCTTTGAGCTCTCCCAGCAGGCAGGGCTCGGAGGGCGGGGAGACGCACCTGCCTCCCATTCCCGGGCCGAATGGCGTGGGCCCCGGGAAGAGGCAGCGCGGCGGCTTCGGCGGGGCTCCAGCGACGCCTCCTCTTTGAGCTCTCCCGGCAGGCAGGGCTCGGAGGGCGGGGAGACGCACCTGCCTCCCATTCCCGGGTATTAATCTGAAAGATACAGAAGAGCCTTGGAAATGGGACAGAAAGAATCACCAGAGCAATGCAGCCCCATGGCACTGTGTACAAGCGATAAATGAGTGATTACATGCAGGCCAGGGTCCACTGTGCTCTCTAGAAAGGGAGCAAGTTCGCACCCCCTGTGAAGCATTGTATCAACTACTGATCAGTTTCGCAGGCAGCGGTGTTTGTCGGGCCCCAAAAAGAATCCTTGTCGGCAATGGCAATGGAAAGACCCAGGCTCGTTGTGGCAGATATAATCACATGGGGCTGGTGTCTCTCTACACTCAACCACATCCAGACACTTATTGGCATCGCGGGGATCATTCTTGAAACCAGCGGGGCAGTGGCAGGAATGGCCACCTTGAGTGTTGACACAGATGTGGCTGCAGCTGTGCAGACCAGAGGCACACTCATCTATGTTTTGCCTTTCTTTCACTCTTGCTTCCCCTTAATTTGATGATATAAATACACCCACATCCACATATACCCCCTTCCCAGATCCAGCTGACCATTGGGTTCAATGCCCAGCCCAGGCTATTAGGCTCATCGTGCCAGAAGCTTTTATGCCAAGCTTCTTTTTTACTGCTTCATTCTTCTACCAACAGCCTGGAACAGGAGCTCTGCAAACCCTAAAGCTCACTGCAAAAACTAAATCTTCAACCTGCCCCAAGGAAAGGCTTTGCTTGGACTGCCTGCCTGCTGCCGAGAAAGGTTACTCGGGGGTAAGCTGCAAGCTGTTTGACTTTGCCCTTAGCCACAGTTTATCTATGGACAGTTTTCAATCTGTGTAGAGATTGCATAGAGACTTGTATATATTCTTGCACCGTTATTGCTTCCTAGTGGAGCAAACTGGGAAATACAGAGGACTGTACTGTTTGTTCTGTTGCCGCACTGTATGTATCCTTGCACCACCTGCTTTTGAGTAAACTCACTTGAGTTCTTCACCAAAACCTGTTTGTTTGTGTTACCCTCACAAGGAAGGAAGGAACAGGTGCGAACCTTCTGTTGCGACCGCTGCGCACCTCTCTACAGTTTGCGGCCCACCCCTTGAACTGTAATTTTTTTCAGTTTTTATTTTATTTTTATTTTTCATGCTTGATACTGGCTGATGCAGGGTGGATTCATGGAAGAACAGGAGACAAGCAAGGAGTACAGTGCTTAGCTTCAGAAGAAATGGAAAGAAGGAGGGTAGTAGGAGTTTTGCCTATATGCTCAGGATCCACTACCTCTTGTCCAAAATTGTTGGTGCCAGGTAGCACTTGCCCCATTAGGTCACAACAATTTGTTTTTCCCATTCACAATCCCACTGATCACCAGACATACAAATATATACAAATACTTGCACAGACCTTGGAAGGTAGTGAATGTAACACCAATTTTCAAAAAAGGATCCAGGGGTGATCCAGAAAATTACCGACCTGACAGTTTGATATGTGTCCCAGGTAAAGTGATGGAAACCATCCTAAAAGATAGAATTAATAGGCACATAGAAGAGAAGGTGCTGCTAAAGGAGAGCCAACATGGCTTTTGGAAGGGCAAATCATGCCTCACTAATCTGTTGGAATTTTTTTGAGAGTGTCAACAAGCATGTGGATAAGGGGGATCCAGTTGACATTGTTTATCTGGACTTTCAGAAGGCTTTTGACAAGGTCCCACACCAAAGGCTCTTGAATAAACTTACCAGTCATGGAATAAAGGGACAGGTCTTGTCCTGGATCAGCAACTGGCTAAGGGACAGGAAACAGAGGGTAGCACTAAACAGACACTTCTCCAAGTGGAGGGAAGTAAAGAGTGGGGTCCCCCAAGGTTCAGTACTGGGACCCCTGTTTTTCAACCTCTTCATAAATGATCTAGAAGTAGGAGTAAATAGCAAGGTAGCCAAATTTGCCAATGACACTAAATTATACAGGGTAGTGAAAACTGTAAGAGATTGTGAGGAGCTCCAGAGGGATCTCTTGACACTGGACAAAAGAGTGGCAAATGAGCTTCAACATTAGTAAGTGCAGAGTGATGCATGTTGGGGCAAAAAAAACCAATTACATTTATAAACTGATGGGGTCTGAACTCTCTGCGACAAACCAGGAAAGGGACCTTGGTGTCCTGGTGGACAGCTCAATGAAGATGTCAACCCAGTGTGCCTCAGCAGTGAAAAAAGCAAACTCAATGCTAGGGATCATTAGGAAGGGTATAGAAAATAAGTCAGCAAGTGTCATTTTGCCTCTTTATAAATCTATGGTGAGGCCCCATCTGGAATACTGTGTACAGTTCTGGTTGCCATACCTCCAGAAGGATATTATGGAGCTGGAAAAAGTGCAGAGGAGGGGAACCAGAATGATTAGGGGACTGGAACACGTTCCTTACCATCTGAGGCTGCAACGGTTGGGCCTCTTCACTCTTGAACGACGGTGTCTAAGAGGTGACTTGATTGAAGTTTATAAAATCATGCACGGTGTGGACAAAGTAGATAAGGAAAAACTGTTTTCCCTATCGCATAACACTAGAACTAGGGAGCACTCCATGAAACTTTTGGGTGCTAGTTCTCAAACAAATAAGAGTAAATACTTTTTCACCCAGAGGATCACTGGTCTATGGAACTCCCTGCCAGAAGAAGTGGTGACAGCTGTCAGTCTTGACAGCTTTAAGAAAGGATTAGACAAGTTCATGGAGTACAAGGGTATCAATGGCTATAATTATGGATACCTAAGAACAACCTCCTGGTTGGAGAGATAGGCAGGATATCTCTCAATGCCATTTCCAGGGAATCCTAAACAGGTGAAGGCATCTGCTTGGGAATAATACCCTGAAGCAAATGGTGAGCCACTGTGTGAGACAGAATGCTGGACTGGATGGGCTGTGGCCTGTTCCAGCAAGGCTGTTCCTATGTTCTTATGACCCAGAATAAATTGGTGGAAGTCATCCCTAATCCAGCTCAAATAGACTGCTCTCAAACTTTAGAACAATGGATATGAATTAGATTGGACTGTACTTGCACATTCCCAGTTTTTAACATTAAGATATATATGGGTTGGTTTGTTCTTTACTGTGAAGACAACCATCTCCATCAGATTAAAATTCACCATTTTGAGGGGGGATGGAAGAGGAGAAGGAGAAGAAGCAGTAGAAATACTGAATGGTTAAGGCTGAGCAGTGGCCCATTTATGGAACCATAGGTGACTAAACTAACCCAATAGGAGTCCAGAAACTACAGAAAAAAATGGTGCAGATTAGTTGATCTTGGGCTTGTTGGGCTAAGGTCCATACAGTCCCTCTATGAAATGGTCAACCTAGCCTGTGAGAAGAGAGCATTCTAACAGTCCCCCTGTATTGTAACTTTGCTCACATGAAAAATAGAAGATTCTGAAACAAGATAGCCTGCTTGGCATGGTGCAGTTCTCTGCCATGAATTTCAAAAGTTCTAAATCACAAATAAGAGAGGTTCTTAGTTGCAGAGTCACTGTTTATCATGCAAATGCACAACAGAGGAAAATGAAACTAGAATCTTTATAATACTAAAATACTCATAATAACTGTGTGCTGTCAAGTTCTTTTATAGAGAGCCTTTATAGAATTCTGTACCTGAAAATGGAAACTTGGAGGATATGTTCTGATTGCTTTGTCTCCCCTTACAAGCAGCAGAAGCCACTTGGAAATGAATGGATGGGACATACTTGTGCATATGGCTGGGTGGGAATTACGCCATAAAAATAAATAAATGAAATTTGAACTGCTGGATAGCTCGGTGATTTATGTGTCTGGTTGCAGAGCCACCTAGCCTCTATGATAGGGGATAGACTTGATGATTTATTGGGTCCCTTCTAGCTCTGCAGTTAAATAAAAAGAATGTTAAATATTTCCTTTGCCAGGATGTGCACACACTTACAAACATAGATCTTCCTCCCCCATAACCATCTTTTATTTTGTGACATTTATATTATCAGAATTGGTTCGTTCACCCTAGAACAGTGATTGCGAACCTTGGCACTCCAGGTGTTCTTGGATTTCAATTACCAGAAGCCCAAGTCAGCACTCCTGCTGATCAGGGCTTCTGATTACGGAAGTTCAAGAACAGCTGGAGTGCCAAGGTTTGCCATTGCTGCCCTAGAACAAACTGAAACAGGTGTAAACCTCCTAGCACCCCTGCATCCCTTGCTCTCTCTTTCCCAAATGAATTTAATTAGTTAATTAAACATGATGTTGCTTAAGGATTTAATATTGAAAATCCACACACACACACACAGAGAAATATGGGTGTCAATGTTGCAAAAATTGCAAACAGCCTGACTTCTGTTCTACAACCCTGACAGGTTTGGTGCTGTATTACCATATTTTGTTTGCTATTCCAGAGGGGCAACCACCACAACTAGCAGCTCCCCTAGTGGCTTAGTGGTTAAAAGCTGCACAGTGGGGGACATGAAAGGCGCTTCATTCAGGTACACCCTGCAAAAATTCTTTCAACCCAGAGTAATCTCTGACATGAAAACAAACAAATGACCACAACAACTGGATGCCTTTCAGCATTTATGACTGGCTTTGGATATTACATTGTTTGATTTGCTGCTCTGTCCAGGGTACCGCATATCTTGGGCTGAACATGATGATAGCAAGTCAACTCCCAGAATATCTGTAGCCGTGCTGACTGATTAATTTTGGGACATGGTCTAAAAATGTAACTTTTCCATACTCTGGTTAAACCTGAATATCAAACTGAAAAATATAAACTCTTCAATACCAAAGTAAAGGTAAAGGTTTCCCTTGCTCGAAAGCCAGTCATATCCAACTCTAGGATTCAGTGCTCATCTCTGTTTCAAAGCCAAAGAGCCAGCGCTGTCTGCTTCTGCAAACGTCTCCGTGGTCATGTCGCAGATTTTCTGGAGCTGGTTAGTATGATTTCTCAGACACTTTCAACTCTGTGATTATCCCAAGGTCTGACTTGGATATAATCATTATTATGTAGATGCTGGGGGTGTTGTCTCCTCTATCCCAAAAAACGTGATCTGATCAGGATTTTGTGTACAAATCACATGGTAAAAAAAGGGTTATCAGCCCAGTGGCAGCCTTTTGCAAATGGAAGATGACTGAGCATCAAAGTGGAAAATACTTTCATCATATTATAAATGGAACTGCCATAAAAGCTTAAATATATCTGTTTGTTCAAGCATGAGTTGGTCTCACTTTGCATGTTGCAAATGAGCTCTTGTTTTGAGATTGGTCAAGAATGATTCCTTGTGCATGGAACGTGGATGGAAACCTACGCCTGGGTAAAGGAAGTCATAATGGCAGGAATTATACTTTATTCCTTAATGTGCACATTAATTTTTAGATTAATTTCCCTTCATCTTCAAGGGATATGCTCACTGACTATTTTTGGGAAATGTGTCTTTCTCCTATACATTACAGTCATCCCTCCCCTACACACATTTCAGCAGTACGCAACATATTAGAGAAAAACTTATTCCAAGTAAGGTAAAGGTAAAGGTTTCCCTTGCTCGAAGGCCAGTTGTATCTGACTCTAGGGTGCAGTGCTCATCTCTGTTTCTAAGCCAAAGAGCCAGCGCTGTCTGCTTCTGCAGATGTTTCCATGGTCATGTGGCAGGCATGACTAGACACCGGAGTGCACGGAACGCTGTTTCCTTCCCACCGAAGTGGTTCCTATTTATCTACTTGCAATTTCTTGCTTTCGAACTGCTAGGTTGGCAGGAGCTGGGATGAAGACAGGAGCTCATTTCCGTCCTGCAGTACTCGGGAATCGAACTGCTGACCTTCCGCTTCCCAGTCAGCATCTTAGCGACTTAAGCCACTGCAGTACCTGGTAATTTTTCCAGAAAGGATTTCAGTAGTACTGTACCAGGAAATTCAGTGAGAATGGGCTAAGAAACCATTATGCCCAAGTAGACTGAATAAGACCCCTGGTAGGCCAAAAGGTTGTGAGTTGTATCCTGACCAAGCTCAAGGTTGCCTCAACCTTCCATCCTTCCGAGGTCAGCAAAATGAGTACCCAGCATGTTGGGAGCAAAATGCTTATTAACTTGTGAACTGCTTAGAAAGTACACTATGTGCTATGGGGTGGTATAGAAGTGTAACTGCTATTAAATTTAGTTCTACATCAGACAATTTATGATTCAGCAGCAGATGTCTTTACCAAGTGACAGAGCACTAATTGTTCACAAATAATATGTTAGTCACATAAAAAAGATAATATTATTAGGATTTGTTTATTTGTTTAAAGAAAAGTAGACATTAATTATATAAATTTGTGTTGAAGGATTGAGTGGAGCTCCAGGGTTTTGTTTAAAAGCAACTTTCATATTTCGGTGTGCAGTAACAGTGGATTGATCCCATACACTAAACTGAGAAATCTTAAATACTTTAACATCAGAGGCCTTGCCTTACCAAGGGTACATTCAGAATATTCTGTGGTGCTGAATAATAATAACATAGATACATACATACATGCATAAATACATACATACATACATCTTCATTTTCTGCTATATTGGCATTTTCTTGTAAACAGTTATAAAAAATGAATAGCCAAGCAAGGTTAAATGTTGCAAATGAGATAATCAGAAGACAGTAAATTGAAGCAAGGATGACCTTTTGGAAGATTCATCAGTGATTTACATGCAGTAATTTGTACTCTTTTTGGCCTCATTCTTTATCAGGGGAAGCTCAGCAATACCGTCATCAGTATACTTGAGAAAGAAGCTGGCCAATTGTGACCAATTCTTCTGAAATAGCCTCCCAAATATGCCTTTCCTGCCGGGTAAGCAGTGACCCAGTGGGTTTTTCTGTGCCAGCTGCATTTAGCAGTAGTTTAACATTGCCAAGAACAAAAAAAGTGACTTGATTCTGCTTATGCATGCAGAGCTTAGCTGGGAAGCTGGCGGAACCTTGGCCAAATTGTAGGACTGTCTTCTGAACCATGGTCTGGAGCCAGAGATGTTATTTCCAATCTAACATTTATCTTATGTCAACAGCACACACCAAGGGTTCTAGAGGGACACAGATCCCAGAGGGAAAGTCAAATATAAGTAGAGAAGGAATAGGGAGATCAGGCAGGAAGCACAAATTGGAGAGCAGTAAAGGAACGGATACAGTAAAGACAGAAACACAACAAAAACAATGTGTTGCATCTTCTGGAAATGGAGGTATGTGATCATTCTGCCCTTGCCCATTGCAGGCGCACCCCCCAAAAAAGGACTCAGACACTGGTGAAAGTGGATAACGGCATTGGGCCACATTTATTGATTCATGCCCTAGTCCAAATTATAAATTTCGATTGGTATTCAACCAATTATAATTCTTAAGGCAAGCAGGCCGCAGTAACACTGGTAAGGTACCTCCCAAAATTGCCAACGGCAATTGGTTACAATGTATCCATTTGTATCAATTTGTTTGTTGGCAACAAACAAATTGTTGACCATAGTCAATAAACTAACTACTGACCCCACCCTCTGACGCGTATCCGTAAAATCACGGGGTGATGCATGCTGCCTAGCTCGTGCCATCACCCCATTGCCTGGTTCGTCATTGACCGGACAACGTTAAACAACTTGTGCCTATCTAGTGTTGTCCAGTCAATTGTGAAACTGCCGGATACCTGTGGGTCATAAATATTTACCTTACCAGTGCTACCCGCCACACGGGGAGGCTTCAATAAAGGCTCACCGCCCCACCCCAGACCGTCAGCTCGGTCAACAGGCCTGCTTGCAAATCTTCCAAAAAGAGGTTCATACCTCCTGGCGACAGATGGACCCCATCCCCTGCGTAAAGTTCACAATTTTGAAGACTAATATCGGGGTGTCGTATGACGCGCCCCCAACCCTTGTCCAACATGAACCGGGCAACCGCCCTGTTCACCGCGCGGCGAGCATGGTCAAGGGCCTGGAGGTTAATGCCCCCTCTGTAAGCATGACGCGGTATGATGTCCGACCAAACCAGGGTTGTGGCAGGCCACACATAATGCAAGTAAGCCAGGTCACTGCAAATCGTATGTTTCAAGGACAGGCCGGTGACCTGGCCCAAATCATTACCCCCGAGGTGTATAACCAAGACATCAGGCGGGTCAGCATCCCTTATGGAGAAAAGGAATGGCAACAGTTCCCGCCACAACATCCCGCGCTTACCGTACCACCTTAGACATGCGGACGCACGTAGTCCCATCTGGGGTCCCCACTCTGTCGCCGCAGCATACTGCGCTGCCCTGTGCACATAGCTATGGCCCACCAGCCATACTGCCACCGGTGTGATCCGACACCCAGGGTCTGGTGAAGAAAAAAGGGAAAGAACAGTGACTTAACTGGTACTCACAGTTGAAGTGGGCGCACATACAACTGAAAACACTGCGATCCCCACCTTCCCATCTGGCGTATCTCAGCCCCAGAGTACCCAAATGCAGCTGCAGTAGAAGCAGCTCCTATTCTAAAAGAATGGGTGCCATAACGAGCCCCGGGAAGGCCAACACTAGATAATGCCTTACCGGTCACCCTCCAAAATTGAAATTTAGTAAGGGGAGACCCATCTTGTTGGCAGAAAAATGGGCCAGGGCGCATACCACGTAGTGCAATGAACTCTTGTAGGGCACCAACCGGACAGATGTCTGCCATTGAACATTGCAGCAGTCTTACACCACTGCCTACACCATGCTGATCAACTTTTGAGGAACGTATCCTCAACTGAGCCCACTCATCAGAAACATAGACATCTTCGAGTTCCAGTGCCCTATGCGTCGCATCCGCCTTGGACAGTAGCACAAGCTCACTGATGCGGAGCGCTCCAAAAAAGGCCACCGTGGTAGCCGCATGAAACAGGGCTGCCTCATACCTGTCAAAACACAGGTCATGCCAGCCCCATGCAAGGTGGGTAAGTACCCCTGGAGATATTGGGTGGCGGTTGTCCGGGCAGCGTCCACGCTCCCGTGCCCACCCCTCTAAAACATGTCGAATACGGAAGTCATTTGTGCTGTCAGCATAGCCCCACACCTTGGCCATGAACGCCAGTGCTGACAGCCTGGATGCTATGGTGCGGGGAGCTAGGCCCTGGCTGTGTAGGTAAACCATGAATTGGAAAATCTGTGCCACTGGTATGGGCCATAGCCCTGGTAAGTGAAATTGGGCACAAAAGGCCTGGAAAGTACTGAGTGCATGGAGATACGCCTTATGCGTGCGGGGCACCGGCGACATGCCGATCGCCCGGTTCACCTCTCCTTGCCAAACGTCCATATGGTGTCCGGGAGCGGCGAGGGGAATTCCTCTGCGTCCGGGGCCAAGGCACGGAACCGGGAGATCTGCAAGCGGGACAAAGCATCAGCGATGTCATTATTAATACCTGGTATATGCCTAGCCCGGAATAGCACATTGAGGCGTAGGCTGCGCAAAACAAACTGGCGCACTAATTCCATGACCCTGGGTGATTTTGAAGTCTGAGAGTTGACAATGTGCACAACTGCAGCATTGTCACACCAGAAATGGACGACCGAATTGGCCCACTCCGCACCCCATAGCATCAAAGCTCCCAGAATGGGGAAGAACTCAAGGAACGTGAGATCGCGCAGGCGATCCATGCCCACCCATGCCAGTGGCCATTGACCATGCGCCCACTTCCCCTCGAAATAAATCCCATAACCCAGGGACCCTGATGCATCCGACTGAACCTGGAAACGAGGCGACACCAGGAGATCGGACCTCCAAAATGAGACCCCATTGAAATCCTTAAGGAATTGAAGCCATATCAACAGATCGGCCCTCGTGCCCCTGTTCAGTCGGACCCTATGGTAGGGCCTGGACAAGCCAGCCATGGCGTCATACAGGCGTCGAGCAAAAGCTCTGCCAGGTGCAATCACCCTGCAAGCGAAGTTAAGATGACCATGGAGTACCTGCAGCTCACGGAGGGACACCTTGCGCTTGGCCAGCAAGGCCGAGATCAACAAAGTGATCCGGGACACCTTGTCAATGGGCAACCTGGATGCCTGGGCAACCGTGTCAATTTCAACACCCAGGAAGGTAAGCTTGGTGGATGGGCCCTCGGTCTTTTCGGGCGCTAAAGGGACACCGAGTTCCTGCATTAGCGTCTGAAATGTTGTGAGGAGACGCGTGCACGTGTCCCAGCCCCGTTCACCCCTGAACAAAAAATCATTGAGGTAATGGGCTACAGACCGAGATCCCGACCTGCGAACAAAGGCCCACTGGAGAAAGGTGCTAAAGCGTTTAAATGCCGAGCATGAGATGGAGCAGCCAAAAGGCATGGCTTTATCAAAGTAAAACATGCCCCGGAATTTGAAACCCAGCAGCTCGAAGTCGCCCGGGTGCACTGGCAACAGTCGGAACGCCGACTTAATGTCACACTTAGCTGATAGTGCACCCGGGCCACAAGAGCGCACCATGCGCAGGGCCTGGTCAAATGATGTATACCTGACCGAACAAAGGTCATCAGGGATAGCATCATTGACCGAATGGCCAGCCGGGTACGACAGGTGGTGAATGAGACGAAACTCCCCCGTTGTCTTCTTAGGGACCAATCCCAGAGGGGAAACCTTCAGATTGGGAAATGGCGGGGCTGGGAAGGGGCCAGCCACCCTACCTGCACTGACTTCCTTGGCAATACTGAGTGCTGCCACCTCCTCCCTGCCCCTAAGGAAAATAAGTTGGGCGCATCTTGGGGGGACCTATCCCCTTCAAATGGAATGCGAAACCCCCGTTGAAAACCTTCCAGCAAGTAAGCTGCGTCCCCCCTCCTTGGGTATGCTGCGAGCCAGCGCTCCAACATGACCACATTAATTGGGGAGGGGGCCTTTTGATTGACCAGCACCCCCAGCGGCAGGTCTGCCCTGTCCTTGTCCACCCCTACCCCTGCCCTGAAACCCGCCCGCTCGCGGGCACGCTGCGGCGGCGTGGGGGCCAGCGCAAGAGGGACACTCGTGCTTGTACCGGCACTGCTTTCTATCGCACGCACCGTTGGCCGAGAAGCTCCAGCACAGCAGGCGTGCTGGAACCCCCTGCCCCGCCACCTGGCGGGTAGCCTGCACTGGAGCGGCTCGCTGGACCGCATGTCCACAATGATACCTCTCCCCAGGCGCTGGGCGCATGGGGGTCATGTACAGAAGCCATAGCTTCTGGCAGGGCTCATCCCACCTCATCTCCGGGTGTAGGGGCACTCTCATTCGAAATTCCTCGTCGTAAGCCAAACCACGACGGGCCAGGGAAATCAACCATTGCCCTGTAAATGTTGTCCAAATACTGGACCATCGGTATGGCCAGATCAGGCCGGGCCCTTAGGTATACCGCCATGTATATCAGGTATGCGGGCAACCAATTGGCCCACGTGCATGGTGGCTTACGACGGCGGGACTGCTCCTTGTCCTTTTCGTCCTGCCCCTCCCTCTCTTCCTTGGTGGGCTCCCTGTTCAGAAGGGAGAAAATATCCACGTACTCCCCCCTCCAAATTTTTTCCTTCGTGGCGTGTGCCAAATGATCCCCGAGGGGCAAAGAGTATCCAGCAGTCAGGAGTGCCGAGACCGGCACGTGAACAGTGCGGAGCATCAAAATTGGGGCTGCAACCTGCCCTGGAACCCCCACAGAACCCCCCGCAACAGGAGGACCCCCACCCCATGTGGGGCCTACGGCCGGTAAAGCCGGACCTGAATACACTGGGGGCTGCTGACCCCCATTTCCCACCTGATGTGGCCACGGCCACTGTGAGCCCTCCCCTGCGGTGGATGATGGTGTGGGTGCATTTGTTTGAACCGGATACTCACAAGGTGCACCCCCGCGGGCCACCCCCACTGGGGGTTCAGGCCCATGGCGGGCATCGGAGCTCGTGACCGGATTCGAGCTCGGCGGACACACCTGACCCCCACCAGCTGGAGGTAACTGCTGCGCAGGGAGCTGCGGGGCCGCAGCAGGCACCGGCCCGCGGGCCTCAAGCAGCTCTACCCGGCCGGCCGCCTGCTGAAGATTGGCCGGCGGCGTGGTAAACTGAAGGCCAAAAGGTGCCCCCGATTGAGTGGTCACCCCCATGGAAGCCTCTAAGGCCGCCACGCGGGCCAGAAGGGCGTCAACATTAACGGAGCCCCCAACACAAAGAGGGCCAAGGGGGGCGTGCGACCCACTGGCTGCCATTCCTGGGGCTGGTGAAAATGCACTTGGGCCCGAGTATGGCCATGGCCGGAACTCCGGCCCCGGAGGTACCTGGGGCATGCCTTGCCAAGGAAGCGGCCCGAGCCCACCCTCCTGAGAAAAAACCATGGCCGGGGAATGCAGGCCAGGGGCCGAAGGCCCAGCGGCGCTATGCCCACCCACCTGTCCCGGGCCCATGGCCAAGGATTGCGGGCTGGGGGCCGCAGCCCCCGTTGGGCCGCCCTGGGGCTGTCCAGCCTCAGGCCATGGGTTAATCTGGCCCATTCCACCGGTCCCAGTGGTCGCCCCGTCAAGGGAGCCAACTGAGGGGGGGCAGTCGTGGTCTCTGACCCGGCTGCCGCCTCCTTGCCGGGCGAACTGCATTCGCCATCGCCTTCCTCTTCGAAGGCATCGATCCTGGATGGGAAGCCTGAGAGCAGGCGAAGAAACTGCGAGCTGCCCGAAGGAGGCTTCCCTACAGCGCGGAGAGCGACGGAGCCAAAAACTTCTCCTCTCCGTCGCTTTAACAAAATGGCAGCTCGGCTGCCTCATGGCCACCCCTTTTAAAGGGTGCTGGCCACGCCCCCTAACTACCCGGATGCCCAAGTCTGGTGGGGGGCCCCCCGCAAAGAGCGCGGCGGCCATTTTGGCGCCGCGCTTGCATTGTCATTAAATACAGGTTTGTTCAAATCAACATGAGTGTAACTTTAATTTTAACTTAACTTGGCGGAAGTAAAATGTGCTTCACAATCTGTTTTGCAACAGGATGAGATAGATTTTTAGGCTGTCATTTTCTCTGCTTTAACTAGGGGTGGCCAAACTATGGCCCATGGGCTGGATCCGGACCCTGATGGCAATTTATCCAGCCCATGCCGCCCTCATTGTGTGTGTTTTACTTCCGCTTCTGGGCATGTTTTACTTCCACTTCCAGGAGCAGCAAGGGCATCGTGAGCCAGATGAATTGGCATCGTGGGCCGGATCCTGCCGAAGCGTCGTAGTTTGGGCATCCCTGATCTTTTTTTGCAACTTTATTATTTTAAAATTTATTATTTTAAAAACTTTATTATTTTATTATTTTAAATTTTTTATTATTCGTGTTCTTTGTCTTAAGCATTGCTGTATAGAAATGTCAAAAACAAATGTAACAAATGTAACCAGTGCAGCTTCGAGAGCTGCACTGGTTACCAGTTTGTCTCTGGGTGCAATTCAAGGTGTTGGTAATGACCTTTAGAGCCCTTCATGGTAGTGGGCCAGGCTACCTAAGAGACCTCATTGTTCCAAGGGAATCTGCCCACCCCGCCAGGTCGGACTGGAGGGGCTCCCTCAGTGTTCCTGCAGCTAGAGGGACTTGCCTCTCTAGCACTAGGAGAAGGGACTTCTCCGTGTCCGCCCCAGCCCTGTGGAACCTCCTGCCAGTAGACCTTCAGTTACAGACGGATTTGCTGCCATTTAGGAAAGGGCTGAAAACCTGGCTGGCAGGGTCGATGGGGTGTTGACTCCCGCTCGTTGGCTCTACTAGAAGTATACGTCCTTTTTTACTGTTGGGTGGGAAGGGAGGGTCTTTTAACTGGGAGTTGATTTTTAAGAATTTTTTAAAAAGAGTTTTATGGACGTTTTAGGGAAGTTTTAGATACTTATGTATAAGTGTGCTGCCCTGAGTTGCCCTAGGGCAAGTGGGCTGGGCATAAACTCAAATAAATAAAATAATAATTAAAATAAATAATATAATGTGGACCTCAAGGGACTAGAAAGAGGGAGCTTGTTCAAGAGATGCAACTGAATTTGAGGCTAGGAACTAGAAAGCTGATTCTATTGCTCATGACAATTCTTCTTCTTCTGCCATATCCAAATCCGAATATTGGCCATCATCATGGTGATAAGCCATGATGACTGTCCTGAGAACATAATGCAGTGGCTTTTCATCTGCCTTTCGCATCACAGCATGACACGCATACCACTGATCCAGTTCCGCAAGCCACTGTTTGATCCTGAGCCCTTTTGGCACGCAAAGTCCTCATCAGCCCCAGGCCAGGTTTGATGAAGCATCAAGATGGATTCAAGTGAAATTTAATCCACTTGGGGACCACCACCCTTCCCTGTGGACTTCAGCACCCAAGGCTGTCCTCAGGGTGGTCGGGTTAGTTAAGTGCCACCTGCCACTCAGCATTGAGTCACTGGCAGTATGGTCTACTCTACTCTATTACCATAGCAGGATAACCCGGCCAGACTTTCTCATGACAATAAGCAGCTCTAAATGAAATCCTAGCTCTGTGAACAGAGTTTTTTTAGGCATAAGTGAGGGGATACTAGTATATTTATTGATCACTGAAGCTTAAGTGATCAACCTTGCACTATAAGTGATTAAGCTTGCTTATAACAAATAGGAGTTAGAGTAGCATATTAAAATTTCAAGGTGACCTGTGTTGAGTAGCTATCCATCACTAAGTAATCTGGGTGGAAAACTTTTGGCCCTTAAGTATTCTGTGCTACAACTCACATAATCCTTCTCAATCGACCATTCTATCTCCAGCTGATAGAAATAGTAAGACAACATGTCTGGGAAGCAAAAAGTTCCCTTCTGTGCCTTGCTACTGTAAACTATATGCCTCATTTTGAGGCATGATTTCTCTACAAAAGATGTATACATGGAAGATATGTTGGTTTTCCACAATAATTGCCCATTATCATAGCATCCACTGTCGAAAGAAATTGTTTAGGAACTTAAAATGTATCTTAGGATAGAGAAATACTTGGTTATTTTAGTGTATGAGAGTCAAGACACAAGGCACAGCCAAAGGCTTGGTTAACTCAGGTTTTTTGCATGGTGGACAGAGGGAACATGAGGTAATGGCAGACGAACAGCTCTATATATATGGTAGTAACGTATTTGAATGTGGCTCCACGGTAGCCCGTTGGCTACTGGTCCGCGTGACGTCATGGCTGGTCACGCCCTTCTTGTCCAGGTGTAGGTAGCGGCGGGAAACTTCCCGCGCTGCGGTCTTTGATGGGTTTGAACCAAGAGAGCTTGGACGCTCGCTGCTGCCAGCTGGTGGTCATTAGCTCGCGTCCTATTACAGGGTTTATGTGATACAGCTGAAGGTTACATTGTTACTCATAGGCAAGGTTACATTGGTTCAGATACATTGATATCACATGTAGAAGGTTACACTATTAGAACACAACACTCCTCCCCCCTAGGATGAGACGAAGTCTCTCAGCCAAGATGGCTTATTTCGAACACGCTGGGGTCTCGGCGCGGGCTGCCCTGCCCCGGCTTCGCTCCCTCCTCCTTGCTCCCTGGCTTCCTGCCCTGCAATCGGAGAGGATGACTTGTTAGTGGTTTGCCGCGGCTCTGCGGCTTTGTTGGGAGGTGTGTGCTTTGTTTGTGTGTGCATCTTGTTAAACCCACCCTTTTTTGTGGTTATGGATTGCAACCAAGTTGGCATAGTCCTTTAATAAGAGCATCCACTTGTGGGAGGCCAGCCCTGGCACAAAATGGCGCGATGAGGGAAGAAAGGGAGACTGCAGTCTGTTTCTGTTGCAACCTTACAAAATGTCTGCCGGCTGCACCAAGCCCAATAGTTTTATTGAATACAACCTGACCTACGTCATACATGCGTCATATACTCATTAATCTATCAGATGCACATACATCAGGCACTGTATCAGCCTATCAGAATCTAGCAAGCATAACCTTATATGGAAGCATGAGTAAACACTTTTACTCGTTCACACCTGCACAGTAGTCCATATCTGGCAGCGTCACCCTTGGGGGTGGAGTCTCGCTTGCTAGTAATGGAGAATGCAAGCACATTAACCCATTCCTGCCCAGGTAACCTCCCACATCCACTGAAGACAGTTGAAACCAGCAAGGTTTCTGTGAGCAGTCATGCATTTTATGCTCCTTCAAAATAACGTGTGCCTGGATGAGAGGTTTCCTGTGGAATGTTAAGAATAAAGATGCAACATCTCTTTTATATCTCAGTGGGGCACATTTTAAGACTCATGGTGTAAGAGTGAATGAATCACATAAACCATAGCATCAAAAAGGATTAATGTGGTACACCATTAAGGAAAACAGCAATTGAGGCAGATATATTGTATCTGATTTTGGTTTGCTTAGTCTCCCCCCGCCCCCCCAAGATAAACTGAAACACTTAGGAAACAACAAATCTGCATGATAAAATAGAACCAGTAACTGTATAAAGAAGTAAAAATAGCTGAGAGCCAAACCACAGTTGACGTTTACCTTTTAGTGGGCTGTTAAGAACCTCCCCAGAAGGAGACCAAGCCTTGGATGGGGTAGATTTAACCCTTTGCCTACCACTGTAGCCCTGATCTAGACTAAGTCCCTTGCACCAGCTACTGTATCTGGATGGATGTGGGGTGGGGTGTAGGCTTCCAAATAAAGCCAAGGAAACTTTTTTCTTCCATGCAAATGGCATAAATAGAAGGACTAGATGATATTTGGAGTGCAGTGGGAGTAAAAGATGAAAGGCCTGGCCACGTATTAGTAATATTCTGGGTATTCTGACTAGGGACCATTTAGGCCAACATTTGAAGAGGATTCCACATTTTCATTAAAAAGAAGCCATAGTAATAGTGTTTTGTCCATGAAAAGACCACCTTTAGAGGTCTGGAAGATGCATACACCAATCCCCAAACCTCAAAGTGTTGTGCTTGTTCCTTGAGCTACTCCAACTTTTTTCTTACATTTGTTTTAAAATCGGGGGTGCCCAAACTTTTCAGGATGTGGGCCAGTCACATGGTTCAGTGGGCCGATCATATGGCTCCTCCCACGAGAAGCAAAACACGCCTTGCAATCTGTTTGCCAACAGATGTTTTGCAACAGGATGAAGTAGATTTTTTAGGCTGCCATATTCTCTGCTTAAACCGCGGGTGATCAAACTACAGCCCGTGGGCTGGATCCAGCCCCTGACACCAATTCATCCAGCCCACACTGCCCTCATCGTGTTTTACTTCTGCTTTCAGGAGCGACGAGGGCAGTGCAGGCTGGATGAATTGGCGTCAGGGGCCAGATCTGGCCCATGGGCCGTAGTTTGGGCAACTGTTTTAAAAGAAAAAACCTGCTCATACCCTGTGCTTCCTCAAACGATGGCTCATTTGCCTCTCCATATCTCTGGAGAGCACGCAGGATTTTGAAAGGTTGTTAGGGGCACAGTTGCGCTGCTAGGGCTGTATAAAGACCTCACGCTGCATTGTTTACAGAAGCTGGAATGTAAAGCATAACATATGGTCACTGTTTTGTCCCCCTATTTTGTGGAGGGTATGTCTTTCCATTTTTTTAAAAAAAAATGTTTCAGAAGCACACAAGGTGCTTTCTGAGTTGAAATGATTTTTTCTGGCAGAACTCTGCCCGAACGAGGCTCCTTTCATGTTGCCAAGTTTTTTCCCCACCGAAGTGGTCCCTATTTATCGATTTGCTTTTTCTTGCTTTCGAACTGCTAGGTTGGCAGGAGCTGGGACAGAGACTCGGTTCTTGAACTGCTGACTTGCTGACCTCCCAGATATCAAGGTGACCTTCTTAACTACTGAGGCACCACAGTCCCATGTCTTTCAATGTCATTAGCAAAGAGTGAATCCATCCAGTTTGACAGAGTCTTATAGATTCACACATCAAAGTCTCATCCTCTCATTATTCATGAGAGAATGAGGCAATTTTGAAAAGCCTGGCCTTAGCCGCTTTGCAGACAGCTAACATCTCCTTTCCAGAGCTACAGTACCTGCAAATAGTGATTAGAGAGCAATGAAGCTAGAGGAACAAAAGAGGGGACATTGCTAATATCTTATTAAAATATTAATAATTAATGGGCCATGGACTCTATTGTCTTTATTGCTGCAAAGCTGACAGCATAGTATGTGAAAAGCTTACATTTTGGACTCAGATGTCAGGGGGTTCCATGGGTCCTAAGATGCTTTGGTGGTGACAGAGTGCTCTGTATGATACAGTCCACCACAACTCCCTCCTTTCAGTAACTGTCAGCCTCTGACAAGGACCCAGACACCCTGATCTTACCCAGTCACAGGGAGTGTGGTTTTCACACATGGATGCAGCAGTAGCATTGTGTGGCAGAAGTAGAGAGCAAGGTGCCAGTGCTATGGCCAAGTAGAAGCCAACAAGGTAAAGTCCCAAAACAGAACTTTATTTTCTATTCCATAAGAAGAAATATCTGTAGAGAATAAAATCACCAAATGCCAAAGTCCATAGGGCTCTATTAGATCCAGAAATGTCCATGACATATCTCAAAGAGCCAATAAGTCCATCAGAATGTCCATAAACCTGTGAAGCAAAGGAACCCCCCAAAGTCCATCAGTCCATGAAATAGACAAATATCAGCAAAGTCCAATATCCATAGGATGGCAACATCTTAGGTTAATCCACCAAAGTCCAAGTCTCTCAGCCATTGATCAGAAGCGTTGGGCAGGGTACATCTCTAAAATAGAATCCAGTCCAATACAATTACATCTAATCTCATTGGATTACATCCTGCCTCCTGCCTTTGGGATGTTCCCTCCAGGGAATAGAGTTCAGCTAATTCTACAGGTGTTCACTCCTCCCTTTGGAATTCAATGACCTCATGGGGCATTCCAGAATCTGCAGGTATTCCCTCCTCCCTCTAGAATTCATGACATCATGGGAAGGCACCTGACCATCCATGGAATGTGTTTACCTCATGGAAAAACACCTGGGCTCCTTTGGTGTATGCAAACCAAGACACAGGACACAGCCTCGGGCTGGGTTAACTCAGGTTTATTGCATCGTGGACAGAGGGAACATGAGGTAATGGCGGATCAATAGCTCTTTATATACAGCAGTAATACATTTGAACGTGGTGCCATGGTAGCCCATTGGCTACTGTCTGCGTGACGTCATTTCAGGTCACGCCCTTCTTGTCCAGGTGTAGGTAGTGGCGGGAAAACTTCCCGCGCTGTTGCCTTTGATGAGTTCGGACCAAGAGAGCTTGGACGCTCGCTGCTGCCAGCTGGTGGTCATTAGCTCGCGTCCTATTACAGGGCTTATATGATACAGCTGAAGGTTACATTGTTGCTATAGGCAAGGTTACATTGACTCAGATACATTGCAATCCATGTGTACAGTAAAACCATCAGAACACAACATCCCTCCCCCCTAGGACGAGACAAAGTCTCGAGCCCACCTTAACACACTCCCCCCCCCTTATGAGACAAAGTCTCTCAGCCAAGATGGCTTATTTCGAACACGCTGGGGTCTCGGTGCGGGCTGCCTCTCCCCGGGTTTGCTACCTTCTCTTTGTCCCCTGGTCTCCTGTCCTGCAATATGAGAGGGAGACTCGTTAGTGACTTTCCGCGGCTCCGCGGCGCTGTTGGGAGGTGTGCTCTTTCTTAGGGAGGAACCGGGGGCACTGGGGGCTAACGAAAAACCCCTCTTCTCGCTTGGATGGGTGGGGGAACACTCCTGAAAACCCCCCCGGCTCGCCAAATCAAAATCAAAATCACTATCGGGGGCAGCGGTCGCGAACTCCTCTCCCCCTTCCCCGGCCCCTGCTAGAGCTGGCGTATCAAAGGGATATGAGTCGGGGCCGCTGCTTCTGCTTCCTTCCCCCCATGCTTGGGACTGTTGTCCACTGCTGTCTCCCCCTTGGGTTAAGCGGGTGGGGGAGAACCCTAACGCTGAATCCTGTTGCTGAGCTCCACTGACTGGCCCAATCACTCGGTGCCTCAGTTGATCTGCGTGCCTCCTCCAGAGGAGGCCGGTGTTCGTCTCGACCCGGTACGACACTGGCCCCGTCTGTTCTACAACCGTCCCTGGTACCCAGGCTGGCCCTGCGCTGGAATAGTTCCTGCAGTGAACAGGGTCACCGGCAGCGAAACCTTTCGAGACTGCCAACCCCACGTTTTTCCCTTTATCCTCGACTCTCGTTGGGTCTAGCCTGGACAGGAGCGTGGTCAGTTTTCGCCGCATCAAGAGCTCTGCCGGCGAGTAGCCGGACGCCAAAGGGGTCACCCTATACGCTAAGAGGAATTGGCACACTTGGTGATTCAGGTCCCCCGGGCCCATGCGCCGCAGCGCCTCCTTCGTTGTACGCACCAACCGTTCCACTTGGCCATTCGTGGCCGGGTGAAACGGTGCGGACGTGATATGCCGAATGGCGTTTGTCTCCATGAATGCCCCGAACTCAGCGGAGGTGAAACAACTAGCGTTATCGCTGACTAAAGTGTCGGGTAAACCGAACGTGGAAAAGACTCTCCGTAGCCGGCTAATTGTCGTGGCGGAGGACGTGCTTTTTACCGGGATAACCTCCAGCCACTTGGAGAACGCATCCACGACTAGGAGAAACATGGTTCCTCGGAATGGGCCAGCGAAATCTACGTGCACCCTGGACCATGGTCCCCGTGCTGTGTCCCATTCCCTATGTGGAAGACGGGCCGCCTCAGGGCGGGACCCCTGGCAAGCCTCGCAAGTGCCAACCATGTGCTCAATATCCGTGTCCAGCTGCGGCCACCAGAAGTAACTTCGGGCCAGCGCCTTTGAACGAACTATGCCCGGGTGGCTGACGTGCAGCAGTTCGAGCACCCTCGTCCGCAGGGGCGCAGGGACCACCACCCGTTGGCCCCACAGAAGGCACCCCCTCTCTAGGGACAACTCTAGCTTTTTCCTAAAGAACGGGTCGAACTCCGTACTCGGGGACGAACCCGGCCACCCCTTCTGCACCCATGAGCAAACCTTCGCCAGTGTCCTGTCCTTGCCGGTCGCCCTAGCAATGTCGGCTGGCACTATTGGGGGAGCGTCTAAAACCTCAATTAGCAACACCTGGCGGTCCTTTTCTGCTCTCGCCTTTTGGGCGTCCGACAATGGCAAAGGGGATCTCGAAAGCGCATCAGCATGGCTGATCTCCTTTCCGGGCCTGTACTCCAACTCATGTTGGTACGCGTTGAGGAAAATAGCCCATCGCAGCATTCTCGGGGACAGGATCTGCGGCGTGGGCTTGTGCGCCGTGAAAATCCCTAACAGCGGTTTGTGATCGGTCACGATTTTGAACGGGCGGCCATACAAAAAATCGTGAAATTTTTTGGTCCCCGATACGATTGCTAATGCTTCCCTGTCGGTTTGCGCGTAATTCCGCTCCGCTTGGGACAGGGACCTTGAGTAAAATGCTACCGGGGCCTCCCTTCCGTCCTCCAACACGTGGCAAAGCACCGCCCCCACCCCCACCGGGGATGCATCACAAACTAGGACCACAGGCCGTTTGGGGTCGAAATGCGTCAGGATTGCCTCAGATGTTAGGAGTTGCTTTAGCTCCTTGAACGCCCTCTCGTGCTCATCACCCCACATCCACGGCTCCTCCTTTTTCAGCAACCGATGGAGCGGTTCGGCCACGGACGCCTTCCGCGGGAGGAATGTATGGTAAAAATTTAGGAGCCCCAGGAAAGATTGCAGCTCGGTCTTGGATGTGGGGCGAGGGGCCTTTTTAATGGCTGCTACCTTGGATTTAGACGGCTTAATCCCCTCGGGTGTGATTCGGAACCCTAAAAACTCGACCTCTGTTTCGAAAAAAACACATTTATCCTTCCTCAATCTCAGCCCCGCTTTCTCGAACACGGTCAGTACCTTGTCCAACCTTTTCGCTAGTTCAGCCTCACTCCCCCCTGTTATCAACACGTCATCAAAATAAGGCAACACCCCCTCCAGGCCCTTTAGGAGGCGTTCCACGAGCGATTGAAAAAGACCGGGTGCCGAGTTCACGCCGAACTGTAACCGCGACACCTGGAACGCTCCCTTATGTGTAACTATCGTTTGTGCCGCGGCCGTGGCGGGGGTCACAGGAAGTTGCTGATAGGCTTGTGCCAAATCGAGCTTAGCGAAACACTTTCCCCCATTTAGCCTGGCCAAAAGGTGGCTTATCACTGGCACCGGGTATGCATTAGGGCGGATCGCCTTGTTAATTGTACACTTATAATCTGCGCAAATGCGCACCTCCCCGTTAGCCTTTAGAGCCGTTACAATTGGAGTTTCCCACTCCGCGGAATCAACAGGAATAAGAATCCCCTGGCCCACCAGTTTGTCCAATTCCGCCTCTATCTTGTCCTTGAGTGCAAACGGCACCCTGCGTGGTTTGAGTCTTATCGGGCGGACCTCCGGGTCTATGTCGAAAGCTACAGGGGGTCCCTTGAACTTTCCGAGTCCTTTCTCAAAAACGGCGGGATGCGCATCGCAAACCGCTTGTATTGGGTCCCCCCCCACGGTATGCACCCCCCCTATGAACAACCCTAAGGGCTGAAACCACTGTGTTCCCAGGAGGCTACAGCTTCCCCCTTTCAGGACAACTAGGGGCAGTTCCGCAGAATGTCTCTTAAAATTGACCCGAAACTTCCCAACCCCCAATACCGGAATGTTGTTTCCCTGTACGTCCCGTAGTGTGGACCTCAACGCTTTAAGCTTTGGCCGCACGTGGGGGTCGATTTTCAGGAACTCTTTCTGGGGAATTATGGAAAAGGAGGACCCCGAGTCAATTTCCATCTTAATAGGGGCCCCTTGTACTAATACCTCAACGAAGTAATGGGACTGTCCCGCGGACACGCTGAACACTGAGGCGTCGTCCTCGCTGCTGTCCGAGACGCGGCCCACGCCGTCCTGCTTCCTCGTGGTCTGGGCGCCATCTTTGGGCCTTGCTGGACGGTCCGGCCTGGCCGCGCGGTCTTGTGATTGCCTCCGGCCCTCTTTCCGCTTTCTGCACGCCTTGGCGATGTGCCCCCGACGGCCGCAGGTGTAACACTCGGCCTTCCTGAACGGGCATCTCGCGCGCTCGTGGGCCGCTCCGCAACCCTCGCAGCGTCGACCGCCTTTCCGGACCTTCTGGACCTCCTCGCCGTCGCTGCCTTCCGTGGACGACTTTGAGGCCCGCCGAGTCGCGTGCACCGACTGTCCGGCCTTCCCGTGCACCGAATTTTCCGCCTTGCCGGCTTTAGGACGCCACTCACGCCACTGATGCATCTCGTCCACTCCGGCATTCGTGGACTCTGCGGCTTCCGCGGCCTCTATGACTTCGGCCAGCGTGGGTGGCGGCTCCTTATTCATCAAGCTGCGCTGCACCTCCTTGTCTTTCAGGCCACATAACACACCGTCCCTGAGGACCATCTCCAGGATGTCGCCCCATTTACAGGGGGCGGCGGCTATCCTCATGGCGGCCACGAATGCCTCAACCGACTCGTCTGGCGCTTGGACTCGCCTCCAAAACGCGCTCCGAGCGGGAAACATTGCCCTCGAGGGGCAGAACCGCTCTCGCAGCAGCTTCATGATGTCGCTCGCCTTAAAGTCGCTCACCTTCTTCGGAGCGATTATGCCCACCAGCGTCCGCTTGGTTTCCATCCCGAGCATTCTGGTGAGGATGGCCCTCTTCCTCTCCTCGTCGTCTTGTTTGACTCTGAGTTCCACCAGTGCCGCCTGGAAGTCCATCTCAAGCAGCTCCCAGTCTTGCGGTTTGGTGATGTTGAACCCGCTCTGTGCCCTGGCTGTTCCGTGGGGATCCATAATCCCACCTTCGTCGCCAATTTGGTGTATGCAAACCAAGACACAGGACACAGCCTCGGGCTGGGTTAACTCAGGTTTATTGCATCGTGGACAGAGGGAACATGAGGTAATGGCGGATCAATAGCTCTTTATATACAGCAGTAATACATTTGAACGTGGTGCCATGGTAGCCCATTGGCTACTGTCTGCGTGACGTCATTTCAGGTCACGCCCTTCTTGTCCAGGTGTAGGTAGTGGCGGGAAAACTTCCCGCGCTGTTGCCTTTGATGAGTTCGGACCAAGAGAGCTTGGACGCTCGCTGCTGCCAGCTGGTGGTCATTAGCTCGCGTCCTATTACAGGGCTTATATGATACAGCTGAAGGTTACATTGTTGCTATAGGCAAGGTTACATTGACTCAGATACATTGCAATCCATGTGTACAGTAAAACCATCAGAACACAACAGCTCCCATGGGAATGGAATGTTTTTACTTCATGAAAAAGCACCTGGGAACCCATGGGAATGGAATTGACCTCTTCCCTCTGTCCTCTTGATGTCACTTCTGGCTGACAGACACCTGGTGTTGCCCTAATCTCTGTGGAATCTGAGATAGGTATAAACAAAAAAAATGCAGACAGCTGTGTCACAAGTAGCTATGGCGACCCTAGGATCATGACATCAGACTCCCATGCTGGATAGGAGATTCTGGCAGCTGCAATCCAAAACATGTACCTTTCCATGTTTTAATTTTATGGGCTTTGTGGGCTTCCAGAAAAATATCAACTTATTTTCCATGGGCTTCAGGATGCATCTATGTTATAACTCCTAAGCCATGTATACCTTTTCAGGAAAGCTGATGTTACCCCCTTTGTCTTCATTTTCCATGATATAATGGCTAGATTATTTAATGCTTTAGAGGTTGTGGTGGCTCAGAGGTTAAGAAGCTCGCCTTGTTAGCTGGAAAGCTGGCAGGTTGGCAGTTCGAGACCCCAGTACTACATGACAGAATGTGTGCCTGTCTCTGTCTCAGCTCCTGCGAACCTAGCAGTTTGAAAGCAAGACATTGCAAGTAGATAAAAAGAGATCATTTTGGTGGGAAAACATCTTGGGGACATGAAAGGAACCTCATCCAGACATCCCCTGAGTGGAGTTTCTCCAGCAAAAATCCTTTCAACTGAGAATAATTTCTGACATGAAAATATTATCAGACCCTGCCTTTTTGCCATTTGGGGCTCTATGTTGCTATTTCAGGATTTTCGGAGCTAAGCTTAAGCCCTTTCCAACAAAGGCAATCATTTCTCTCCAAGCTATTAAGGCTGGAAGGTTTGTCGACTTTTAGGAACATCCCTAGCAGTGAGAGATTGAAGGCAGTGAATATTCGACAGGAGGATTAAAATGAAAGCGCCTTTGCCTGGCCAGCATCCTAAATTGAAAGTGTTTTCTGGGTTGCAAGGTTAATGAGTGTTATTTACAGAAAGCAATATGCGAACTCATTTAACTTCAATATCATGAGGAGATGAACTCTGACCTAGTAAGTTAATAAAAGGGGGTTTCCACATACAGAGAACAGAAGCTAAGCATGTAATTAGCAGCCCTTACATCTGCATAAACAGGTACATTCTGCAAACATGTTATTCCACCAAAAAGAACATTAAAATGGAATGGAAAAGAACCCAAAGACCTGCACTGGATATTTTGGAGCATTTTTAATGTCTCATGTCTGTATTTTGGAACTGATTGCATATTCAAAATGGGGGCTATTCTAATATAATTATCCTGAGGCAATGCCATGTAAGATTGAATACTGCTTGGTGCTTCTTTAAAAAGTGATTGCTCACTTTGTAACTATATGTTTAGATCACATCTGTGACTTCAGTCAATTTATGGTGGACAAATTATGCATACTTTAAGCCAGAGCTTGGGTGTAACTCTTTACTAGTAATGTAGTAAGCTAGAACTAGTTACTTTGCAGATAATGGGAGTACATTTCAATTATATTTCACAAACAATGTAATGAGTAGTTACAAAATTACTTTTTTAATGTAATAATACTTTCTACTCACTTTCAAAAAAGGGCATTTCAAAGCATTTTGGACAGGCTTTTTCAATTTTTATGTCATAATCTTATCAATTCTAAGTGTAAGTATAATTTTACTTTATCTTTTTGTGATATTGTATTTTCAAGAGGCAGTATCAGAATTGACTACTAGAAGGAAATTTATTATTTATGAGCATAAGCCTTTACAATGTGCAATATAAGAAAGTTTCCAATTCAAAAACATGCGCCCGCCCCAGAGCCACTCCACCGCCCGGGTTGGGGCCAGGTGTGCCTGCTCATTGCCTCGCCCTCCGAGACCCACCTGCTTGGAAGGCTGAAAAAGCCGACGACGACGCCGCACCGGAGGACTCCCGCGCCCGCCCCAGAGCCACTCCACCGCCCGGGTTGGGGCCAGGTGTGCCTGCTCGCTGCCTCGCCCTCCGAGACCCACCTGCTCGGAAGGCTGAAAAAGCCGCCGCCGCCGCACCGGAGGACTCTCGCGCCCGCCCCAGAGCCACTCCACCGCCCGGGGAGGTTTGGTTTGGCCATGGACTTTGCCATCAAGACTTTGCCACCTCCCCCCCCCATGACTTTTTTCACCAGCTGGTGAGGAGAGAGGCACAGCTGTTAAGGCTGTTGTGTTCCTCCGCTCTAGTTGGGCTGGAGGCTTGGAAGTTGTCCACATCCACTTAATTGTGTATGTATGAAATGTACTATGGAATTGTGCTCAAGTTGTTATTATTGTGTAAATTTGTATCTTATGAGGTTGACTCTTTGTGTAATTCTCATTGTGATATTGCTTAATTATTTATATTTTGTATTGTATTTTTGTATATTCTGATGCTTTGATTGTATTAATTGTGTATTGCCTTCTGTAGCTTATTGTATACCCTGCTCTGTTTATTGTATTTGTATATGTTGTAAGCCGCTTTGAGTGGCACTTGTGTCAGGAAAGCGGGATAGAAATTAAACTTAATAATAACTTAATAATAATATAATACCTCATTGTAGGGACTTATTAGCAGTCCAGAAGTACCATTCTTTGAAGGAACCAAACCAGCCAATCATAGTAAGAACAAAAACATTATGCTCCTTGACAAATGAGACCATAGCTTCTTACCTGCCAGAGCAAATTGTGCTACAGCATATGTGATAAATAACTGATTGTCAGTGAGCAATCCTAATACTATTTCCTTGGAAGTACAGTTAAGATATGATTGGATGATATTAGGAGGAATATTTATCTAGGGTTCTTGTAAAGAGGCATAATAATAGTGAATTATAACTTCAATCTGATTATGGCTCGAAACACATTTGTGTTCACCAGATGAAGAATATTTCCTGAATATACCTGGCATGTAGATAACAGTGATTCAGGTGTTAATAGCATAAAATGAAACAAATTACTTATCTTGACAGAGTGATACTAATAGCCATTTGACTAACTGAAAGTAATAACTAAAGCAATGCAAGCGCGGCGCCAAAATGGCCGCCACGCTCTTTGCGCCCCCCCCCCACCGGACGAAGACATCCGGGTAGTTAGGGGGCATGGCCAGCACCCTTATATAAGGGGCGTCCACGAGGCAGCCGAGCTGCCATTTTGCGAAGCGACGGAGCGGAGAGGTTTTTTCCTCTTACCTCCGTCGCTATTGCCTTGCTTAGGGAAGCCTCTGGCTGCTGATTTTCTTGACTTTTTCGGCTTCCCATCGGTTAGCTGCTATGCCCTCGAAGAAGAAGGCGACTGCGAACGCGGCTCGTTCTGCACAGAGGCGCCAGCTGGGTCGGAGGACCGCGGCTGCGCCTCCCCAGCAGCCTCCTTTGCCTGAGCCCACCGGGACCGGTGGGATGGGGTTAATTGCCCCTTGGCCCGAGGCGGGGGGTCCGCGTACCGGCCCAGCTGGGGCCGCGGCCCCCGGTCCGCAAGCAGTGGCCACTGCCTCTGGCATGGCCCATTCTGCGGGGCCTTCATCCATGGGTCCGCAGCTTCCTGCGGGGGGTTTCAGCCATGGGGGGTGGCTGGGTTCCCTCCCCTGGCAGGGTACCCCCCGGCCCTGCAGGGGCCGGGCCTGGGGTCATGGCCGTATATGGGCCCCGGGGTTCAGGGACCTGGACCGGTGCCTGCAGCCAGTGGGCCAGCTGGCCCTTTGCCCCCACTTGGCTTAGGGGGCTACGTTAGTGTTGAGGCCCTTCTGGCCCGCGTTGCGGCCCTCGAGGCATCCCTCGCGAGGGTTAACCACCCGGGGGTGCCTTTTGGGGTGCAGGTTGATCCATTGTCTGCCGGTCAGCGGCAGGCGGCAGGACGGGTCGAGCTGCCCGAGGCGCGTGGGCCGGCTTCGGCCACTGCCTCGCAGCTCCCCACTCAACAGGCTGATGCTGGTCAGGCCCCGTCGACGAGCTCAATTGCGGTCGTGAGCTCCGACGCCCCCAGCGGGCCGGAACCCCCGGTGGGGGCGGCCCGCGGGGGTGCTGCATGTGAGTATGCGGTTCAATCTAGTGCACCCACACACCTACCCACATTGGGGGGGGGGCATTCCAGTGGCCGTGGCCTCGCATGGGTGGCACGACGGTTCAGTCGCCAACGTCCCACCCGGCGACTTCACCGCTCACCCAGGGCCCATTTTTGGGTGGTACCTCTTATTCAGTTGGGAATGTGTTAGGGGTGGCCGGGTTGGTCCAGGCTCCTTTTCAGATCCCCGTGGTTCCCACTGTGCCGGTGTCAGCATTGCCGACAGCGGGGTATTCCTTGCCCCTGGGGGACCATTTGGCCCAGGCCACCAAAGAGAAGATCTGGTGTGGGGAGTATGTGGACATCTTCTCCCTTCTTAACAGAGAGCCCACCAAAGAGGAGAGGGAGGGAAAGGATGAGAAGGATAAGGAACAGGCAGGTCGTCGTAAGCCGCCACGTATGTGGGCCAATTGGTTGCCGGCGTACCTTATATACATGGCGGTCTACCTCAGGGCCCGGCCGGATTTGGCAATTCCAATGGTCCAGTATTTGGACAACATTTACCGGGCGATGGTCGACTTCCCAGGCCCGTCGTGGTTGGCTTATGACGAGGAATTCCGTATGCGGATTCCCCTGCACCCTGAGATGAGGTGGGATGAGCCCTGCCAGAAGCTGTGGCTTCTGTACATGACTCCCACGCGCCCTGCGCCTGGGGACAGATACCATTGTGGACATGCGGTCCAGCGAGCGGCCCCAGCACAGACACCCCGCCAGGTGGCGGGGCAGGGGGTTCCAGCCCGCCTGCTGTGCTGGACTTTCTCGTCCAATGGTTCCTGCAGTAGGAAGAATTGCCGGTACAGGCATGAGTGTCCCTCTTGCGCTGGCCCCCATGCGGCCTCCGCCTGCCCCAGGCCTGGAGGGGTGCGGGGCAAAGGTAGGGGCAGACAAGGGGCTGGCAAGACTGCCGCAGAGGGAGCTGGTCCACCGAAAGGCCCCCTCCCCAATTAATATGGACGTGTTGGAGCGTTGGCTCGCATCGTACCCGAGGGGGGCAGATGCGGTTTACCTGCTTCAAGGTTTTCGACTGGGGTTCCGTATTCCTTTCCAGGGTGATAGGTCCCCCCAAGGTGCCCCCAACCTTTTGTCCCTTAAGGGGAGGGAGGAGGTGGCTGCCGCCAGCATTTCTAAGGAGGTTGATGCGGGCAGGGTCGCTGGCCCTTTCCCTGCACCCCCGTTCCCCAACCTTAAAGTGTCACCCTTGGGCTTGGTGCCCAAGAAGTCACCGGGCGAGTTCCACCTGATCCATCACTTGTCCTACCCAGGCGGCCGATCGGTCAATGATGCTATCCCTGACGACCTTTGCTCGGTCAGGTATACATCTTTTGACCAAGCGCTGCGCATGGTGCGCTCATGTGGCCCGGGTGCGCTGTTGGCTAAGTGCGACATTAAGTCTGCCTTTCGCCTCCTGCCGGTTCACCCGGGTGACTTTGAGTTGCTGGGTTTTAAGTTCCGGGGTGAATATTATTTCGATAAGGCCATGCCTTTTGGCTGTTCCATATCGTGCTCGGCCTTCGAGCTTTTTAGCACCTTCCTACAGTGGGCTTTTGTCCGCAGGTCTGGGTCCCGGTCTGTAGCCCATTACCTGGATGATTTTTTATTTGGGGGTGAACGGGGCTGGGACACGTGCACACGTCTCCTCAACACATTTCAGACGCTAATGGAGGAACTGGGTGTCCCTTTAGTGCCCGAAAAGACCGAGGGCCCATCTACACAGCTAGTCTTCCTGGGGGTGGAGATTGACACGGTAGCGCAGGCTTCTAGGTTACCAGGGGATAAGGTGTCAAGGATAGTGGCCCTTATCTCGGACTTGCTTGCTAAATGCAAGGCATCACTGCGGGAACTGCAGGTGTTGCATGGTCATCTCAATTTCGCTTGCAGGGTGGTCGCACCGGGCAGGGCATTTGCTCGGCGCTTGTGCGACGCCATGACAGGCTTGTCCAGGCCCCACCATAGGGTCAGACTAACCCAGGGCATTAAGGCAGATATGCTTATCTGGCTCCAGTTACTGATGGAGTTCAATGGGGTGTCATTTTGGAGGTCTGACCTTCTGGCTTCCCCTCATTTCCAGATACAGTCCGATGCCTCTGGGTCCCTGGGTTACGGGATGTACTTCAATGGGAAGTGGGCCTATGGTGGGTGGCCACCAGCCTGGTCAGGGACGGGGCGCCTGCAGGATCTTACGTACCTGGAATTTTTTTCCATCCTGGGGGCCTTGATGCTATGGGGTGAGGAGTGGGCCAACTCGGTCGTTCATTTCTGGTGTGACAATGCGGCTGTTGTCCACATTGTCAACTCACAGACTTCCAAATCACCCAGGGTAATGGACCTGGTGCGCCAGTTTGTATTGCGCAGCCTGCGCCTTAATGTACTGTTCCGGGCCAGGCATGTCCCGGGGGTCAATAATGATATCGCTGACGCTTTGTCCCGCCTGCAGATCTCCCGGTTCCGCGCCTTGGCCCCGGATGCAGAGGAATTTCCCTCGCCACTACCAGACGAGATATGGACCTTTGGCAAGGAGAGGTGAACCGGGTGATCGGCATGTCGCTAGCGCCACGCAAGCGTAAGGCGTATCAACACGCATTCAATTCTTTCAGGGCATTCTGTGCCCAATTCTGGCTGCCAGATACCTGGCCGATCCCGGTGGCCCATATACTTCAATTCATGGTTGACCTGCATTCCCAGGGCCTTGCACCTCGCACCATAGCATCCGGGCTGTCAGCGCTGGCTTTTATGGCCAAAGTAGGCGGACATGCGGACAGTACCGCTGACTTCCGTGTGAGACACGTTTTGGAGGGGTGGGTGCGGGAGCGTGGGCGTAGCCTGGACGACCGCCACCCAATTTCCCCAGGGGTTCTTACCCAACTTGCACGGGGCTGGCAGGACCTATGTTTTGATAGGTATGAGGCAGCCCTGTTTCATGCGGCTACAACGGTGGCCTTTTTTGGAGCGCTCCGCATCAGCGAGCTTGTGATGCTGTCTAAGGCGGATGCTAGTCGTAGGGCACTGGAACTTGAAGATGTCTATGTGGCCAAAGACTGGGCTCAGTTGAGGATACGCTCCTCTAAGACGGATCAGCATGGCGTAGGCAGTGGAGTAAGACTGCTACGGTGTTCTTTGGCAGACATCTGTCCGGTTGGTGCCCTACAGGAGTTCCTTGCACTGCATGGCACGCACCATGGCCCGTTTTTCTGTCACCAAGATGGGTCTCCCCTTACTAAATTTCAATTTTGGAAGGTGACCGGCAGAGCGCTGGCCGGTGTTGGCCTCCCAGGGGCCCGTTACGGCACCCATTCATTCAGAATAGGGGCGGCTTCCACGGCGGCTGCTTTTGGGTACTCCGGGGCTGAGATACGCCGTATGGGGAGGTGGGGATCGCAATGTTTTCAATTTTATATCCGCCCTCTTTCACCGTGAGTACCAGTCGAGTCACCGCACCTTTTCTCTTACTCGTTTTTTCCTTGACAGACCCTGGGTGTCGTATTACACCGGTGACAGTATGGCTGGTGGGCCATAGCTACGTGCACAGGGCAGCGCGTTATGCTGCGGCGACAGAGTGGGGACCCCGACTGGGACTGGGTGCATACGCAAGTCTCACATGGTATGGTAAGCCCGGGATGTTGTGGAGGGAGCTGTTGCCATTCCTTTTCTCGGGCCGGAGGGCTGACCCGCCTGACATCCTGATCATACACCTTGGGGGCAATGATTTAGGTCAGGTCACCAGCCTATCGCTGAAGCATGCGATTTGCAGCGACCTCGCCTACCTGCATTACGTGTGGCCCGCCACAACCCTCGTTTGGTCAGACATGGTGCCGCGGCACGCGTATAGGGGAGGGTTCGACCTCCAGGCCCTGGACCGGGCTAGACGCATGGTAAACAGGGCTGTTGCCCGGTTTATTGTCAGCAGGGGTTGGGGGCGGGTCAGTCGTCACCCCGCCATTAGTCTGCAAAATTATGGCCTGTATGCAGGGGATGGGGTCCATCTGTCGCGAGGAGGTATGGACCTCCTGTTGGGTGATTGGCGAGCAGGCCTGTTGACCGAGCTGACGGTCTGGGGGGGCGTCGAGCCTTCTTTGAAGCCCCTCCGTGTGGCGGGTAGCACTGGTAAGGTAAACATTTATGACCCACAGGTATCCGGCAGGTTCGCAATTGACTGGACAACACTAGACAGGTATAAGTTGGTTAAACGTTGTCCGGTCAACGACGAACCAGGCGACGGGGTGATGGCTACAGCTAGACAGCATGCATCCCCCCATGATTTTACGGATACGCGTCAGAGGGTGGGGTCATTAGTTAGATATTGACTACGGTCAACAATTTGTTTGTTGTCAACAAACAAATTGATACAAATAGATACATTGTAACAATTGTCATTGGCAATTTTGGGTGGTACCTTACCAGTGTTACTTCGGCCTGCTTGCCTTAAGAATTATGATTGGTCGTTTTACCAATACAAATTTATAATTCGGACTAGGGCATGAATCAATAAATGTGGCCCAATGCCGTTATCCACTTTCATTGGTGTCTGAGTCCTTTATTGGGGGGTGCGCCTGCAATGCAAGTGCGGCGCCAAAATGGCCACCGCGCTCTTTGCGCCCCCCCCCACCGGACGAAGACATCTGGGTAGTTAGGGGGCGTGGCCAGCACCCTTATATAAGGGGCGGCCACGAGGCAGCCGAGCTGCCATTTTGCGAAGCGACGGAGCGGAGAAGTTTTTCCCCTCCACCCCCTCCCTAGTTAACAGTGTGATATTTTGGTCGCTTCGGGGCCGGGTGGGAATTTTTGGCTGGGACTCACAATTGGCTTTTGGGTCCTGGTTTTTTCGCCCATCACACACTGTTGCTATGGTTTGATATAGGGGTTTTTCTGTTGCTGCTGTTGACTTTGGTCACATGGGCGGATAGCACTGGTAAGGTAAACATTATGACCCACAGGTATCCGGCAAGTTCGCAATTGACTGGACAATAGACAGGCATAAGTTGGTTAAACGTTGTCCGGTCAACGACGAACTAGGCGACGGGGTGATGGCTACAGCTAGACAGCATGCATCACCCCGTGATTTTACGGATACGCGTCAGAGGGTGGGGTCATTAGTTAGATATTGACTACGGTCAACAATTTGTTTGTTGTCAACAAACAAATAGATACAAATAGATACATTGTAACAATTGCCGTTGGCAATTTTGGGTGGTACCTTACTAGTGTTACTTCGGCCTGCTTGCCTTAAGAATTATAATTGGTCAATTACCAATAGAAATTTATAATTCGGACTAGGGCATGAATCAATAAATGTGGCCCAATGCCGTTATCCACTTTCATTGGTGCCTGAGTCCTTTATTGGGGGGTGCGCCTGCAATGAGTTTCTGGTAAAGATTAACATTTCAAGCTCTGCCTAAAGTCCTACATTTGTGCTAGAATGCAAGGAAACAAGAATGACATAGCCAAAATGTAACTTCATGCGCGTTCCATAATTCCTGTTTACCAGATCTGAAATACCAAACTGTGTGCGGCATCTGTCTGACTGCCCATTTTATAACTTTTCCTAAGGGCAAAAATTCATGCTTGTAAGCAACTTGGTGTCTGGTGCTCTTATTTGGTTGACCATACCAATCACAACACTATTGTTTTATTAGGTTCCAAAAGATACATATAAAGCTAGAGGCCCATTTGAATTAAAGGGTGCCCTAGGCACACTTCAAAGGACAGAGTGTTGGCAATCTCATGTGAGATATTGCCTGGAATATTTTCAGCCTGAGGCAAAGCTGGATGACATCCAGTGTTTAGGGTTATGTGTACTATGTAGGAATAGCTTTGGTTGTAAAGAACGTGAAGGTCAGAACACTCTAGTAATTTCACTAGTATATGTTTTATGACTGTTATGTCAAGGAATGACTAGAAGCTCATTATTTCTTATGCCCAGCTCAGTGTGAGCATCAAATGCATCAAATGCAAGCCTTTCCCTAGAATTTCTTGGAAACAAAGTCCAATCAGTTCTTGCAGCTGCCTGTCCAACACAGATAGTATTGATGCCACATCCACTTCAAAAAAGGATTAAATGCCACCTCCTTTGTGCCCTCCTTTTGACTTTTTAAATTTTGTTTGTACATTTCGAAACAGACACAGTTAGTTTTCTTATGGAAAATGTGTATAAGATGGATAAACATAAGGCCAAAAAAAAAGAGAAATAAATTATTCAGCCTGGCTTAACAATTTAAAACAGGAAATATCTGTGACAGCCATAGGATGCATCCATGTTTGGGAGGAATGTGGTTGGTGGGTACAAATGTTCGATATCTATTAGAATGTTATTAATTAAACCAGAGTTAATTAATTAAACCAGAGTTCCACTTCATTTAAAACTTGGGGACATTGGAGAGATCACACACAAAGATGAAAAGCACTTGTATTTTTTGATTACAACAGTAGTAGTGAAATCAGCAGAGCTAGTGGGTATTTGAGTTCCTCCAATCTCCAGAAGAGACCTTTTTTTCAGTCAAATATTATACTTATAATATGTAGCTCTAAACATTGTGTGATGTGTATGCATGAACACTCCATTATGCAACATAGATATGACCTGAGGACTTCCCTAGGTTTCTTTTCTTCTTTTAAGTTTTCCATCTTTTGAAAATGCAAGCGCGGCGCCAAAATGGCCGCCGCGCCCTTTGCGGCCCCCCCCCACAGGACAGAGAATCCGGGTAGTTAGGGGCGTGGCCAGCTCCCTTATAAAAGGGGTGGCCACGAGGCAGCCAAGCTGCCATTTTACCTCAGCGACGGAGCGGAGAAGTTTTTTCCCTGCGTCTCCGTCGCTCGTTAGCTTACCGGGAAGCCTTTGGTAGCGGTTCTGCCTTTCCGGCTTCCCTTTTTGCTCCGGTGGAGATGCCTTCGAAGAAGAAGGCAGCTTCGAGCTCAGCTCGCGTTGTTAGGAGGCGCAACCCAGGTCGGAGGACCGCGGTGCCGCCTCCTCTGCAGCCACCTTTGCCAGCCCCGGCCGGGGCTGGTGGAATGGGGTCTATTGCCCCTTGGCCCTGGGTGGGTGATCAGAGTGCGGGCGCGGAAGGGGTTCCGGCCCACGGCCCACGAGCGGTGGACACCGCTCCTGCTCCTGCCCACTCTGTCGGGCCTACTCCTCTTGGGCGGCAGCCTCTCCCGGGGCCCTCTAGCCTTGGGGGGTGGTGCGGCCCCCTGCCTTGGCAGGTTTCTCCACCAACCCTGCCGGGATTCGGTGCTGGCCAATGGCCATATGTGGGTCCCGGGGTACAGGGACCTGTACCCATGCCTGGGCCAGGCGGGCCGGCCGGCCCTTTGCCCATGGTCAACGTGGACACCTTGCTGGCCCGCATTGCGGCCCTGCAGGCGTCGTTGGCGCGGGCCAGTCAGGCGGGCGCCCCTTTCGGGGTTCCTTTTGGAACGCTGTCGGCTGGAGGACAACAGCCGGCGGGGAGGGTCGAGCTGCTGCAGGCGTGTGGCGCGGTTTCGGCCACTGCCTCGCAGCTCCCCAGCCAGCAACCAGGTGCGGGTCAAGCCCCGGTGATGAGCTCTACGTCGGTCGTGAGCTCCGACGCCCCCAGTGGGCCGGAACCCCCGGTGGGGGCGGCCCACGGGGGTGCAGCGTGTGAGTATACGGTGCAAGCGAGTACATCCACACACATTCCCAATCTAGGGGGGCCTTTTAATGGCCTTGGCCTCGCGCGGGTGGTGCGGGGGCCACGCTGTCGGCGACCCACCCGGCGACGACGACTGCCACCTTGGGCACTGGGGTGGGCATGGGTCCTTACGATACAGGGAATGTTCTGGGGGTGGCTGGATTAGTTCAGGCCCCTTTTACCAGGCCGGCTGTCCCTTTTTCGGCCTTGCCGACGGCAGGGTATTCCTTGCCATTGGGTGATCACCTGGCACAGGCTACTAGGGATAAGATATGGCGAGGGGAGTATGTAGATATCTTCTCACTCCTGAACAGAGAGCCCACCAAGGAGGGACGGGAGGGTCAGGATGAGAAGGACAAGGAGCAGGCACGCCGCCGTAAGCCGCCGCGTACCTGGGCCAACTGGCTCCCCGCTTATTTAATATACATGGCGGTATATCTGAGGGCGCGGTCGGATTTAGCTATTCCCATGGTCCAATATTTGGACAACATATATAGGGTGATGGTCGATTTCCCGGGCCCCTCATGGCTAGCATATGACGAGGAATTCCGTATGAGGATTCCCCTTCACCCCGAGATGAGATGGGATGAGCCGTGCCAGAGGCTTTGGCTTTTGTATATGACACCCACACGCCCTGCCCGGGGGATAGATACCATTGCGGACATGCGGTCCAGCGAGCGGCTCCAGCGCAGGTTACCCGCCAGGCGGCGGGGCAGGGGGTTCCAGCCCGCCTGCGGTGCTGGACTTTCTCGTCAATTGGTTCCTGCAATCGAAAGAACTGCAGGTATAAGCATGAGTGTCCCACATGCTCTGGCCCCCACGCAGCCTCTGCTTGCCCCAAGCCTGGGGGGGCACGAGGCAGAGGGAAGGGTGGACAGTGGGCTGGCAAGGATGCCACGGATGGAGCTAGTTCTCCAAAAGGCCCCCTCCCCAATTAAGGTGGACATGCTGGAGCGCTGACTCGCATCGTACCCGAAGGGGGAGGCAGGGAGTATATCTTCAAGGTTTTAAGCAGGGATTTCATATCCCTTTTGTGGGTGATAGGTCCCCTCAGGATGCTCCCAACCTTTTATCCCTTAGAGGAAGGGAGGAGGTGGCTGCGGCCAGCATTCAAAAGGAGTTAGTCGCGGGCAGGGTCGCTGGACCTTTCCCCGTACCCCCGTTTCTCAATCTTAAGGTCTCGCCACTGGATTTGGTCCCCAAAAAGTCCCTAGGTGAGTTTCGCCTTATTCATCATTTGTCCTACCCAGCCGGCCGGTCGGTCAATGATGCTATCCCTGATGACCTTTGTTCAGTCGGGTATACATCGTTTGACCATGCGTTGCGCATGGCGCGCTCGTGTGGCCCGGGTGCCCTGCTGGCCAAGTGTGACATTAAGTCAGCTTTTCGCCTCTTGCCAGTGCACCCGGGCGACCTTGAGTTGCTGGGTTTTAAATTTAAGGGGGAATATTATTTGGATAAGGCCATGCCTTTTGGCTGCTCCATATCATGCTCGGCTTTCGAGCGTTTTAGTACCTTCCTAGAGTGGGCTTTCGCCCGCAGGTCAGGGTCCCGGTCTGTAGCCCATTACCTGGATGACTTTTTATTCGGGGGTGAACGGGGCTGGGACACGTGCGCACGTCTCCTCAACACATTTCAGATGCTAATGGAGAAACTTGGTGTCCCTTTAGCGCCCGAAATAGACCGTGGGCCCATCGACCAAGCTAGTATTCCTGGGGGTTGAGATTGACACAGTAGTGCAGGCTCCTAGGTTGCCGGGTGATAAGGTGTCCAGGATCGTGACCTTATCTCGGAATTGCTGGCCAAGCGTAAGGCATCACTGAGAGAACTTCAGGTGCTACATGGGCACCTTAATTTTGCTTGCAGGGTGGTCGCACCGGGCAGGGCTTTTGCCCGGCGCTTATGCGACGCCATGGCAGGGTTATCCAGGCCCCACCACAGAGTCGGGCTCACCCGGGGTATCAGGACAGACATGTTCGTCTGGTTGCAATTCCTGAGGGAGTTTAATGGGGTCTCATTTTGGAGGTCTGACCTCCTGGCGTCCCCCAATTTCCAGATCCAGTCTGATGCCTCAGGATCCCTGGGTTATGGGATGTACTTCAATGTGAAGTGGGGCCTGTGGTGGGTGGCCACCGGCATGGGCAGGCACAGGTCGCCTGCGGGATCTCACATACCTGGAATTTTTCCCCATTCTGGGGGCTTTGATGCTATGGGGCGAACTGTGGGCTAATTCGGTGGTGCATTTCTGGTGTGACAATGCTGCTGTTGCCCACATTGTCAGTGCACAGACTTCCAAATCGCCCAGGGTCATGGACCTAGTGCGCCATTTTGTGCTGCGCTGCCTGCGCCTCAACGTTTTGTTCAGGGCCAGGCATGTCCCAGGGATTAATAATGATATTGCTGACGCTTTGTCCCGCCTGCAGATCTCCCGGTTCCGCGCCTTGGCCCCGGATGCGGAGGAATTTCCCTCGCCACTCCTGGACGAGATGTGGACTATTGGCAAGGAGAGGTGAACCGGGCGATTGGCCTGTCACTAGCGCCACGCACGCGTAAGGTGTATCAACAAGCATTCAATTCTTACAGGGCATTTGCTACTCAATTTCTTTTGCCAGAGACCTGGCCTATCCCGGTGGACCATGTTCTGCGGTTCATGGTTCACCTGCATGCACAGGGCCTTGCACCTCGCACCATAGCATCCAAGCTCTCGGCGTTGGCTTTTGTGGCCAAAGTGGGAGGTCATGTGGATACCACCTCTGACTTCCGTGTGCGACATGTTTTGGAGGGGTGGGTGCGCGAGCGCGGGCGTTGCCCGGATGACCGGCACCCTATTTCCCCAGGGGTTCTTACCCAGTTGGCCCGGGGCTGGCCAGGCCTCTGTTTTGATCATTATGAGGCAGCCCTTTTTCACGCAGCCACAACGGTGGCATTTTTTGGAGCGCTCCGCGTCAGCGAACTCGAGATGCTGTCTAAGGCGGATGCAAGTGGTAGGGCACTGGAACTCGAAGATGTCTACGTAGCCAAAGACTGGGCCCAGTTGAGGATACGCTCCTCTAAAACAGATCAGCATGGCGTAGGCAGTGGTGTAAGGCTGCTACATTGTTCTTTGGCAGACATCTGTCCGGTTGGTGCCCTACAGGAATTCCTGGCACTGCGTGGCGTGCACCACGGCCCGTTTTTCTGTCACCAAGATGGGTCTCCCCTTACTAAATTTCAGTTTTGGAAGGTGACAGCCAGAGCCCTCACCAGGGTGGGCCTACCAGGTGCCCGTTAGGGCACACATTCGTTCCGGATTGGTGCAGCCTCTACAGCAGCTGCTTTTGGGTACTCTGGGGCTGACATACGCAGCATGGGGAGGTGGGGCTCGCAATGTTTTCAGTTTTATGTGCGCCCACTCCCGCCATGAGTACCAATCCAGTCACCTTACCGCCTTTTTTCTCAATTTTCTTACAGACCCTGGGTGTCGTTTTACACCAGTGACAGTATGGCTGGTGGGCCACAGCTATGTGCACAGGGCAGCGCGTTACGCTGCGGCGACAGAATGGGGACCCCGACTGGGACTGGGTGACCACGCCAGTCTCGCATGGCATGGTAAGCCTGGGATGTTATGGCGGGAGCTGCGGCCTTTCTTTTTTTCTGGCCTGGGTGCTGACCCGCCTGACATTCTAATCATCCACCTGGGGGGCAATGATTTGGGCCAGGTCACCGGCTTATCGCTTAAGCATGCGATTTGCGAGGACCTCGCCCACTTGCATTATGTCTGGCCTGCCACAACCCTGGTTTGGTCGGACATTGTCCCGCGCCATTCTTACAGAGGGGCCGTTAACCTCCTGGCCCTTGACCGCGCTAGGCGCGCGGTCAACAAGGCAATGGCGCGGTTTCTTGCCAACGGGGCTTGGGGACGGGTTAGTCATCACCCCGATATTAGTCTACAAAATTATGACTTGTACGCAGGGGATGGGGTCCATCTGTCGCGAGGAGGTATGGACCTCCTGTTGGGTGATTGGCGAGCAGGCCTGTTGACCGAGCTGACGGTCTGGGGGGGGGCGTCAGGTCTTCTTTGAAGCCCCTCCGTGTGGCGGGTAGCACTGGCAAGGTAAACAGTATGACCCACAAGTATCCGGCAGGTTCGCAATTGACTGGACAACACTAGACAGGAATAAATTAGTTAAACGTTGTCCGGTCAACGACGAACCAGGCGATGGGGTGATGACGATTGCTAACCAGCATGCATCACCCCTGTGATTTCACGGATACGCGTCAGAGGGTGGGGTCATAAGTTAGTTATTGACTACGGTCAACAATTTGTTTGTTGTCAACAAACAAATTGATACAAATTGATACATTGTAACCAATTGCCGTTGGCAATTTTGGGGTGGTACCTTACCAGTGTTACTTCGGCCTGCTTGCCTTAGGAATTACGATTGGTCGTTTTACCAATGCAAATTTATAATTCGGACTAGGGCATTGAATCAATAAATGTGGCCCTATGCTGTTATCCACTTTCAATGTTGTCTGTGTCCGTTATTGGGGGGGTGCGCCTGCAATGCAAGCGCGGCGCCAAAATGGCCGCCGCGCCCTTTGCGGGCCCCCCCCACAGGACAGAGAATCCGGGTAGTTAGGGGCGTGGCCAGCTCCCTTATAAAAGGGGTGGCCACGAGGCAGCCAAGCTGCCATTTTACCTCAGCGACGGAGCGGAGAAGTTTTTTCCCCTCCACCCCCTCCCTAGTTAACAGTGTGATATTATGGTCGCTTCGGGGCCGGGTGGGAATTTTTGGTTGGGACCCATATTGGCTCTGGGTCCTGGCTTTTTTGCCCATCCCACACTGTTGCTATGGTTTGATATAGGGGGCTTTATGTGTTCCTACTGTTGACTTTGGTCACATTGGCGGGTAGCACTGGTAAGGTAAACAGTATGACCCACAAGTATCCGGCAGGTTCGCAATTGACTGGACAACACTAGACAGGAATAAATTAGTTAAACGTTGTCCGGTCAACGACGAACCAGGCGATGGGGTGATGACGATTGCTAACCAGCATGCATCACCCCTGTGATTTCACGGATACGCGTCAGAGGGTGGGGTCATAAGTTAGTTATTGACTACGGTCAACAATTTGTTTGTTGTCAACAAACAAATTGATACAAATTGATACATTGTAACCAATTGCCGTTGGCAATTTTGGGGTGGTACCTTACCAGTGTTACTTCGGCCTGCTTGCCTTAGGAATTACGATTGGTCGTTTTACCAATGCAAATTTATAATTCGGACTAGGGCATTGAATCAATAAATGTGGCCCTATGCTGTTATCCACTTTCAATGTTGTCTGTGTCCGTTATTGGGGGGGTGCGCCTGCAAAAGGGAAGGCTTTTTTTGTAGCATACTGTAAGATTTTACTTGAAAACAGCTAGAATCCGTAATTACAGGTCAGCAAACAATCGTGTGTATTATTTTCTCTTTTATACAAGGAAGCTACTATAATCCACATGTTCTGCTGATATTACTCCCACCCATTCCCCAAAAAACATTTATCTAAAAGATCTTACTCAAGGCTGCTGTTTCTCAACTTTGGCCCTAGCTTGAGGATAATGCCAGCATTGTCCATAGGAATGTTGTGAGGAAAGCTGAAATAAAGAATATGAATTGCTTTGGACACTTAAACACTCTACAGTCTGAGCTTAACTTTTATGTAGCATCAACACTGTAGTGAATCCTACAGGTGCCGATTTCAATTTTCTTTTGGAACACTTCATGCCCCAACCATGATCATTAACCTAAGGGCTTCCCTAGGTTTTGCTTTCTTTTAAGTTTTCCATCTTTTGAAAAATGTCCATACAAATTTGACAGAATAAAATATGAGTCACGACGCAACCACTACCATGCAGAATTCTAAAACAGATTCTACAAAGTCTAAGTGTGTATTTAATGAAGAAATTGGTTTAAGCTGCATATTTAGTTTTACCTCAACGCACACGTTATTATCTAAATGTTACAGTAAGCATGGTCTCCTTTATTATTTGTTCACTCCTCCTCTCCATGAGATGGAATTTTTTCCAAGCTCATAAACCAGTTCTGCCCTTCGCTTCCCAGATTCTGCAGCTGATTTCCCAAACAGGATTCACTAAGCTGTCTCGCTAACCTTCAGTGATGGTAATACAAAGCTTTACTGTTCAGCATATAAGCAGCTGCTTTCATCTTCTACCAAGAAGAGATACTACTAAAAGAAAGGGCTTGCATCTCATTACTGCACATCTTACTCAATTTCTTTACCATGGAGGAAAGAGAGAACTTTATTTGAAGGGAGGGTATGCAAGATGAAGAGAATGGTCTACGAGTGTTCTTGCTATTATCATTACACCAACTGAACAAAACCATTAGAACTCCCTTCATTTTGCCACAAAAAGAAACCCAAAATCCTTTCATCTGTGCTTGCAGGTGTTTCCAAAGAAAGTAGATGTGACTTCTTCTATTATTCTAAATGAAGATGGACTTTTATGTTCCACCTTATGAACATCACACCTATCTAAATAGCAGCTTTTAGGCTTGCATTAGATCATGATTAGATTGCACAGCAAAAGGCAGCATGCACAACAGCAAGACACGTAATTAAATAGTGCAGCAAGTCAGGCAGACAAATGAAAAGAGAAACAGAAAAGCAGAGTCTGTGTACTGACTTTGGAAATCAAGCCATTCAATTCTTGTTCGTTGTAATAGGAAACAAAATGTCAGGTTATCATCAAACTGTCAGGTGAGGAATTTTGCTAATAAACAGAAACACATATACTGTATATTCATTACATTATTTTGCATTCTGAGCATAAATGTAAGTAGAAGGGGTACAACAGATATCTATTTATGTCATCAAAGATAATTCAAGTTACAAGTGGCAGAAGATGTCCCTAATCACAGTGTCATCACATAATCCACTAAAGTTAATTGATACAATGTTTCGTTGTTGCCAGAATTACAAAAGAGAGACTTGACTTTGCAGATCAACAGCCCTGAATAATTCAAATACTGTACTTGAATATCTGCAAATCATGTTTCAAAATGAGAACACAAACAAACTTTTCTTTTATTTATTTATTTATTTATATGGCTGCCCGAGACGTCTTCTAAAAAATTTGAAGACCATATCACACATAGAGATATAGATAGGGTAGCTATTAAATATGTGTAACTGCTTACCATCTGAGGCTGCAACGGTTGGGCCTTTTCACTCTTGAGCGACGGCGTCTAAGAGGTGACCTGATTGAAGTTTATAAAATCATGCACAGTGTGGACAAAGTAGATAAGGAAAAACTGTTTTCCCTATCGCGCAACACTAGAACTAGGGGACACTCCATGAAACTTTTGGGTACTAGTTCTCAAACAAATAAGAGAAAGTACTTTTTCACCCAGAGGATTACTGGTCTATGGAACTCCCTGCCAGAAGAAGTGGTGACAGCTGTCAGTCTTGACAGCTTTAAGAAAGGATTAGACAAGTTCATGGAGGACAAGAGTATCAATGGCTATAATTATGGATACTTAAGGACAACCTCCGGGTTGGAGAGATAGGCAGGATATCTCTCAATGCCATTTCCAGGGAATCCTAAGCAGGTGAAGGCATCTGCTTGGGAATACCCTGAAGGAAATGGTGAGCCACTGTGTGAGACAGAATGCTGGACTGGATGGGCTGTGGCCTGTTCCAGCAAGGCTGTTCTTATGTTCTTATGTTCTTAAAATTTGCTTTTTGGGCTACAGCTCAGAAATCACCATGTTTTCAGATTCTGGACAGGATTTTTTTAAAAAATATTATTTTTCAAGCTCTGGAAATGGCTTCATCATCTTTTTGTGTGTGTGTGTGTGTGTAGGAATTCTTCTGATTTTCCACAATAGCAGGGATGTCTGTTCTAATCCCAGAAACCTATAATAATAAACAAACATTAACATTTGTTCAGCTCAGCTTCCACTGTACAATACCAAAACCTGCTTTAGAATGAAACAAATATGGAAAATCAAAAGTGATATAATATGAGGACGGTGGTACAAAATTAGGTTCAAATCTGGTTGTGCAATTATACAAATGTATAAGTTTTAAAGGTGAATGCTGTAATTAAAAAATTCTTTGCATGTTATGCCACCAGTTCCTCCATATCAAACAAGAAAAAAAAAGACAAAAACATTGTTAGCTATAATTTATACATGCAGCCATGTATAAATTATTGTACAATTATTGCCATCTCAAAGGTTTGAATATTAGTCAGGGATTTGGGGGACATTGTGAAATTTGAAATGCCACAACTAACAGGTTGTTATATGCTGTAATTTCCCATTCTACCTTTACAAAACAAACTTCAGAAGGATAGTCATTGATTCTCATCCACAGTCTCAGGCCACTGCATGGAAGGAAGGGAGTACTTGCAGCCTGGATCATTCACATCATTGTCAATTTTCACACAGCACTGTTGTTATGTATGTATGTTTGCATGTTCATTGTACTGTAAAGGCAAGAATGTAACCACTCCAAATACAAGGTATCTCAGCTGTAAAGGAACGCGAGCAGGCAGCCCATAGAGGGCAGCTGCGAGCGTTCAGTCTCACATGGTTCACATTGCTCAATCACGGACAGCCGCGGGAAAACCTTCCCCGCATTCAGCAGCAGGAGAAAGATCTGCATTCAGCAGCAGGAGAAAGATCTGCATTCAGCAGCAGGAAAAGAGGCGTGCCTGGGCGAGGCCACGCCGGTAGCAGCCAATGAGCTACTGTGCTACAAGATTCAAATGTATAGGGCTACTGTATATATTGAGATGTATCACCGCTATTACCTCATGCTCCAACGGATCATCATGCAATAAACCTGTGTTAAGCCAACCCTACGGCTGTTCTGTTGTCTTTGGTCCCATACACTAAATTGGCGATGAAGGTGGGATATGGCTGCCCACGGGACCAGGACATGCGCCGGCTACGAGATCAGGAAGCCGGGAGACTTGGAGCTGTTTGAGATAGACGTCAATGGAGCGCTGGTGGAGCTCGAAGTCTCAGATGAGGCCAAGAAGAGGGCCATCTTTGTCCGCATGCTCGGACACGAGACCAAGAGGACCTTGGTGGATCTGATCGCGCCGAGGAGGGTGAGCGACTTCAAGGCCACAGAGCTCCTGGCGGCGCTGCGCACCCACCTCCGGCCCGCAATAGCAATGTTCCCCGCTCGGAGCGCGTTCTGGAGGCGAGTCCAGGCGCCCGGGGAATCGGTCGCTGAGTTCGCCGCGGCCCTGCGGCTGGCCGCCGGCCCATGCAAGTGGGAGACCCCAGAAGTCACCCTCCGGGACTGCCTGCTCTGCGGTCTGAGGGATACTGAGACTCAGCGCGCGCTGATGAAACAGGAGCTGCCTCCCACGTGGCAACAAGTCCTCGACACGGCACAGGCCGCGGAGGCCACGACTGCCGGGGTGCAAGAGCTTCATGACTGGCGCCCGAAACCCGCCAAGGCAGAGAGCTCGGTGCGCGCGGCCCGGCGAGTTTCGAACTCGTCCGCGGAGAGCGGCGACGACGAGGACGTCAGGAGGGTCCAGAGAGAGGGCCGGCGCTGCGACGGCTGCGGCGCCGCCCACGCCCGCGCCGAATGCCCGTTCCGCAAGGCCGAGTGCCACAACTGCGGCCGGCGCGGGCACATCGCCAAGGTCTGCCGGAAACGGTGCGAGGCCAAGAGGAGTTCCCCAGACCGCTCGGCGAGGCAGGACCGCACCACAAGGAGTTCTCCAGACCGCTCGGCGAGGCAGGACCGCACCACGAGGCCAAAGGACGGCACCCGGACCACGAGGACGCGGGACGGAGTAGGGCGCATCTCCGACGACAGCGAGGACGACGCTCCGGTTTGCAGCGTTTCCACGGAGCACCCCCGTTACTTCGTTGAGGTAGTAATACAAGGGGCCCCTGTTAGGATGGAGGTGGACTCGGGTTCTTCATACTCCATCATTTCCCAGGGAGAGTTCATGAAAATCGCCCCCCGCGTGCGGCCCAAGCTCAAAGCGTTGAGGGCCACACTGAAGGACGTGCAAGGGAACCGCATCCCAGTGTTGGGGGTTGGGAAGTTCCAGGTCCAGTTTAAAAAGCACACCGCAATGCTTCCCCTAGTCGTCCTCAAGGGAGGTAAATGCAGCCTCCTCGGGACTCAATGGTTCCAGCCCCTGGGGTTGTTCATTGGGGGGGGGTGCACGCCATGGGAGCACACGCCGCCGGGACGGATCCAATACAGAGCGTGTGCGATGCGCACCCCGAGGTTTTCAAAAAGGGGCTCGGGAAATTCAAGGGCCCCCCAGTGACTTTCGACCTGGACCCTGGAGTACGTCCAATCAGACTTAAACCGCGCAGAGTGCCCTTCGCACTAAAAGACAAAATAGAGGCGGAGTTGGACAAATTGGTGGGCCAGGGGATTCTTGTCCCTGTTGATTCTGCGGAGTGGGAAACTCCAATTGTAACAGTACTCAAGGCCAACAGGGAGGTCCGCATATGCGCTGATTACAAGTGCACCATCAATAAGGCGATCCGCCCTAATGCGTATCCGGTGCCGGTAGTCAGCCACTTGTTGGCCAGGTTACACGGGGGGAGGTGTTTCGCTAAGCTCGACCTGGCCCAAGCCTACCAGCAACTCCCGGTGACCCCCGCCGCAGCTGCTGCGCAGACCATAGTCACCCACAAAGGGGCGTTCCAGGTATCGCGCCTCCAATTCGGTGTGAATTCGGCGCCCGGGATCTTCCAGTCACTCGTGGAACGCCTCCTGAAGGGGTTAGAGGGGGTGTTACCCTACTTTGATGATGTATTGATTACAGGGGGGAGCCGGGCCGAATTAGCAACAAGGTTGGGAAAGGTCCTGGCAATATACGAAAAGGCGGGGTTGCGGTTGCGAAAAGACAAATGCGTTTTCTTCGCAACTGAGGTTGAGTTCCTAGGGTTCCGTGTTACTCCCGAGGGAATAAGGCCATCCCAATCCAAGGTGGCCACCATCAAGAAGGCCCCTCGCCCCACCTCCAAGCCCGAGTTGCAGTCGTTCCTTGGACTGCTCAACTTTTACCACTCCTTCCTTCCGCGGAAGGCAGCAGTGGCGGAACCGCTACACAAATTGTTAAAAAAGGACGAGGCATGGAAGTGGGGCGACGCCCAGGAGAAGGCTTTCAATGACCTGAAGCGACTCCTGGCATCAGATGCTGTACTGACCCACTTCAATCCCAAACGCCCAGTGGTCCTAATATGTGATGCATCCCCGGTGGGGGTGGGGGCGGTGTTATGCCACGTACTGGAGAACGGGAGGGAGGCCCCGATAGCGTTCTACTCTAGGTCCTTGTCCCAAGCGGAGAGAAACTATGCCCAGACAGACAGGGAAGCACTAGCGATAATTGCGGGGACCAAGAAATTTCATGATTTTGTGTACGGCCGCCCCTTCACCATAGTGACTGACCATAAGCCCTTGCTAGGCATTTTCACCGCAGATAAGCCCACACCCCAAATCCTGTCCCCGAGGATGCTCAGGTGGGCCATTTTTCTCAACGCGTATCAGCACGCGTTGGTATACCGGCCCGGAAAGGAGATCAGCCATGCGGACGCCCTGTCGAGGTCCCCCATTCCCCGGGATTGCTGCCACGTGGGCGAGGAAGAGAGGGACCACCAGGTCTTAATGATAGAGGTCCTAGACTCCCCTCCAGTAGTACCGGCCGACATCGCCAAAGCGACCGGCAAGGACAAAACGCTAGCTACAGTTTGCTCCTGGGTACAGAAAGGGTGGCCCGTGTCTTCCCCAGCAGCGGAATTCGACACATTTTTCAAAAAGAAACTAGAGTTGTCCCTAGAGAGGGGTTGCCTTTTGTGGGGACAGCGGGTAGTGATCCCCACGTCGCTCCGGCCGAGGGTGCTTAAACTGCTGCACGTCAGCCACCCGGGGATCGTCCGCTCTAAGGCACTAGCCCGTAGTTACTTTTGGTGGCCCCAGCTAGACGCCGACATCGAACACATGGTCGGCACTTGCGAAGCGTGCCAAAGCTCCTTGCCACATAGGGAGTGGGATGCAGCAAGGGGGCCCTGGTCCCGGGTACACGTAGACTTTGCTGGCCCGTTCAGGGGAACACTTTTCCTCCTTGTGGTGGACGCGTTCTCCAAGTGGTTGGAGGTCATTCCAGTCTTGAGCACCTCCTCGGCCACTACAATTAAACAGTTACGGAGGGTCTTTTCCACGTTCAGTTTACCCGACACCCTCGTCAGCGATAACGCTAGCTGTTTCACGTCCGCCGAGTTCGGGGTATTCATGGATCGCAATGCCATTCGGCACGTCACCTCCGCCCCCTTTCACCCGGCCACCAACGGCCAAGTAGAGCGCCTCGTGCGCACCACAAAAGACGCGCTGCGGCGCATGGGCCCCGGAGACCTCGACCTGCAATTGTGCCAATTCCTGCTAAGGTACAGGGTCACCCCATTGGCGTCAGGGTACTCCCCCGCGGAGCTGTTAATGCGCAGGAAGCTGGCCACGGTAATCTCCAAGCTAGACCCCACGAGAGTAGAGGACAAAGGGCGGAACATAGGGGTGGAACCCGCAAAGAGTTTCAGCGTAGGCGCCCCGGTGCATTGCAGGAACTACGCCAACGCGGGGCCAGCCTGGGTGCCGGGCACCGTAATAGAACAAACCGGCCCCGTCTCATACCGCGTGGAGACCAGTACAGGCCTCCTGTGGAGGCGACACGCGGACCAACTCAGGCGCAGGGTCCCCGGAGAGCAAGACGAAGACGAAAATAGCCACGAATCAGCGTTAGGGTACTCCCCCACCCGTTTAGCCCAAGGGGGAGGAAAAGGGGGACATGGGTCCCCACCAAGGGGGGAGGAAAGGGAATCGATCCTCAGAGATCTTTTGCGGGAGTTCGCGGCAGAAAGGAAGAGCCCCGACCTCACACATACCCCTCGGAAGTTTCCCCAAAACACAGATGCCCCTAGAAGTTTAGACGTTGATTTACAGTACCAGGGGGAGTTAGCGGAGTGGTCCCCCACCCGTCCTAGCGAAAAGAGGGGTTTCAGTTCAGCCCCTGGTACTTCCAGTCCCAGTAGCCCCTGTGAGTTAGAATGCAACATAGCGCCAATTTCCCGGAGACCGACACCCCCAAGACAGGAGGCAACAGCGAGTCTGCCCACCACAGTCTCAAGGTCCCCCGAGCGGGGAACAGAAGGTAGCAGAACCACAAGGGCGACCTCATCGGTTCCGCGGTTCACAATAGGAGGGTCCCCCGGGTCCGAGAGCAACAGGCAGGGGTACACCTCCCAACTGTTCATTCCATTCCCATCCCCGGGCGCAAGGCAGGCACGGACGCCCCACAGAGCCTCTAACGAATCCCCGTTTCCCGTTGCAGGACAAGTACCCGCGGAGTCAGAGATCACTGGCTCTCCAGCACTAGGTCAGGCGCAAGCACGCCCCAAGCGCACGTGCGGCAAGCCACAATGGTTGCGGGACTTCGTCCCATCCTAGGGGGGAGGGATGTTATGTATGTATGTTTGCATGTTCATTGTACTGTAAAGGCAAGAATGTAACCACTCCAAATACAAGGTATCTCAGCTGTAAAGGAACGCGAGCAGGCAGCCCATAGAGGGCAGCTGCAAGCGTTCAGTCTCACATGGTTCACATTGCTCAATCACGGACAGCCGCGGGAAAACCTTCCCTGCATTCAGCAGCAGGAGAAAGATCTGCATTCAGCAGCAGGAGAAAGATCTGCATTCAGCAGCAGGAAAAGAGGCGTGCCTGGGCGAGGCCACGCCGGTAGCAGCCAATGAGCTACCGTGCTACAAGATTCAAATGTATAGGGCTACTGTATATATTGAGATGTATCACCGCTATTACCTCATGCTCCAACGGATCATCATGCAATAAACCTGTGTTAAGCCAACCCTACGGCTGTTCTGTTGTCTTTGGTCCCATACACTAAAACTGTCAATAAATTTTAAATGCTAGGTCTGAAGGAATTGTCATTAGCATATGTGTAATGCCACAAAGATTATTTTGCTTCTATCTACTAACCATTTACCACTTCATAGAACCAAGCATCACAGAAATAAATCTAGCAGAAAAACAAAACAGAAAAAAAAAGACAAAAACGTTGTGGCACATTAAAGACTAACTCCTGCATTTAAATGTGAGCTTTCCTGGAAAAGAAAAACTTTCAACCCGGCATCATGCACTGCCATAAGAGAAAGAAGCAGAGGTGGTAGTGTTTTCTTAATAAGAAAACCATTCATTACAGTAGCAGCTTCATTCCTTGAATGTCAGTTTAATTTGGGCAGGGGTGCCCAAATTATGGCCCATGGGCCAGATCCGGCCCTCAATGCAATTCATCCAACCCACGAAGCCCTTATCGCTCATGGGAGCGGAAGTAAAACGTGCTCATCCAGATGAATTGGAGCAGACCATAGTGACCAGACCAGGCCTGCGGCCTGAAAAGTTTGGGCACCCCTGCTCTATGGTAACAACTGAAGATCTTGGGGACATGAAAGGAGCCTCATTCGGGCATCCCCTGAGTGGAGTTTCTCCAACAAAACTCCGTTCAACCAAGAATAATTTCTGACATGAAATTATTACTACCTCTATGGATACACTTACCATGCATAGAAAGAAGTGCCTAGCTTCTCCTCCTCTGTCATTGTTTTCTACACATGGAAAGTGATTTATCTACAGCCAAATTGTTCTTCCTCACTTGTGTAGGTTCTACACAATTTAGTAGGTTCTACTGGGGAAAAACAGTTCTTGCTTGCATGTAAAAGTTGAAGGCAAGTAGGAATTGTCTCCATTACAAATACTGTACATCATTTTTAAAATGTAGAAAGTGATGATGGAAGGTGCTGAACTATGTGCTCCTTTCTAAATATGGGGAGTGTTCCCATGAGTAACAACTAGATGCTCCTCTAGATTTAGTTAACATTTGTTCCAACTCCTCTCATATGTTAGGAAACACTAACGGTTTCCAAACCAGATCTTCCATCCCTTATAACTCTTACTTACCCCTCCCCCATTAAGGAAAAGACAAAGGAAGAAACCTGAAAGCAATACATTTTTAGGCAGCTGACCGCCATATTGAATTTATATTGACAATGTTTTGCTAATGGCAAATAAATAGTAGCCTAAATGAAAGCTAATCTTGGACAAATATGTCTCCTTTTCAAAGCAAATATAAGCTATGATAAGTTATTTGAAGAGGAGATTTATTAACCTTTCATTTATTAAAATTCCAATTGGAGCTGGAGATAAAATTGACATTTTTAATTTTGAAAACATACAGTGCCTGAATATTTGCACAGAAGAGACTGCTTGCAAAGGAATATAATTAGCTAAGTAGCTGAAAACCTGCAAGCCAGTAGCCCGTTATAGTTTGGCAACAAACAATGGAAACAGCACAGTGAAAGCCAAATGTTCTTGAATTAACCAAGGGTCGATTTTCATCACGTAATCTAGTCTCAGGCCTAATTCATCTAATAGTCAAGGTGTTGCAAACTATGGCAACAACAGATTGACAGGAGAAGGGATATTTCACTTCCTAAAAACCAAGGCATTTGGAGATAAAACTTGAACTGCAAAACTCAAGCCTGTTCCATATTCCATGTGACAGGCCTTAAAATACATTCTTTGAAATCTTTAACCTATTCCTGCACCAAAGTTAGATGCTCACCATGACCTACAGCCTTGTAATGTGGCTTAATGGTGAACCAGTATAGTGCCATTGTGGAAGGATCAGGATAGAGGTCTTGGTGATCAAGGTTCCAGTCCTCAGCAAGATGTGAAACTCACAAGGTGACTTTGGATGGTCATTCTCCCAGCTGGGACTGCGGTGGCTCAAGTGGTTAAGACACTGAACTCACTGACTGAAAGATCAGAGTTCAATTCCTGGGTACTGCATGATGGAGAGAGCTCCCATCTCTGTCCTAGCTCCTGCCAACCTAGCAGTTCAAAAGCAAGAAACTGCAAGTAGATCAATAGGGACCACTTTGGTGGAAGGGAAACAGTGTTCCATGTGCTGAAGGGATACAAATTTTACAAATAAATATGAAAACACCAATGTTTCATCTCATAGCTGAATTCTTGTAAGTGGCAAGATATTTTTTAAAAAGAGACTCCCATAGTTTGCATTCTTCATATTTCTTACATCAAAACTTGGGGAACTCTCCTAACTGGAGAGTCTAATCTAGTTGCAGAGAATTTAGGGATAGCTTCCAAGGATGAATGAGAACAAATGCAAAACAGAAGGACCAAACACACATATCCTTAGAACATTTCTGTGGAAATGTGGCAGGCATGCCTCAACACATGAGTGTGCGGAATCCTGTTTACCTTCCCACCAAAGTGGTATCTATTTATCTACTTGCAATGTCTTGCTTTTGAACTGCTAGGTTGGCAGGAGCTCACTCCATCATGCAGTACCCGGGAATCGAACTCTGACCTTCCAGTCAGCGAGTTAAGCATCTTAATCACTTGAGCCACTGCAGTCCCAGTTAATTGTAAAATTAGCTCAGTGTTATTGCTTAGTGAACTTCTTTTCTTGTCCTTTCCAGAGTGGTGGATGCATTGGTCTGTAACAGCAAAAGCCTGAAGTAAGCTTGTGGCATTTTAAAGACTAACAGATTTATTATGGCATAAGCTTTAAAAGATTAGAGTCATACAGCATTGAATTTATCCTATAATAAATGTCTTGGTCTGTAAACTGACATACACCTCTCTGTTGTTTGCTTTCTCTCTCCTCATAATAACTCTACAGAGCAAAATGGGATTTCCTCCATATTGAAATATGACAGATTAAATTCCACAGAACTGACATTACTCCACGATTCTTCCTTGTTTGTTTTTATCATTTGGAAACTCGTCTCCTTTGTCATTTGGCAGTGAATAATGCTGAGATCTAAAAATTAAAATAGTGGAGCCCAGGAACCATTAGAGAAATGAAGGTAGATAAGCTGTAGCATAAATACATTGATATAGGTTATTTCTGCTTCTGTCAGAATCATATCAAATTGTTCTACCCACAAAAGTGAATGTGGAATTACCTGTATTACTTGAATCTTGAGTTGCTGTTTGTGGAACAGTCTTTGATCTAATTGAAGCTATCCCTAATAGAAGCAGCAGAAGTGACTATCTTCAATATGCACTCCTCTACTTACTGACCTGCTTTCCCATGTCATGTCTCATGAAAAGTAAAGAAAATGTGGTGATGTAGGTGACAGCTGCACAGCAAAAAAGTTCTGTGTGACCGGAAGACTTGACCATAAATGTCTGTTCCATTGAGTTTATGTCAACATCTCAATATGGAAAAAATATCTAACACTTGTGTATGAGATCATATGCAAAACCCTTGTGCAGTTAAGTCAGAGATTCTCAACCTTTGGCCCATGGGCCGGATGTGGCCCACAGTGCCATTTCATGTGGCCCATCTCCACCACACCTGGAAGTGCAATGTGGTGGAGGAAGGGCAAAATGATCGTCCATCTCCTGAAGCTGTCTGAGGGAGCGTGATCCAGCCCCCATCTTAAAAAGGTTGAGAACTCCTGGTTTAAGAGATTAGAATCCAACATTAAGGTTGATGTTTGCTATGGTTTAGTAAGGTTTAGAGTCCACAAGGGTTCTTCCCTTCCTGCAGCCGTGGCACAGGGGACACATTTGTAGATGTGCTGCTGCATGGTTATGCAACCATGTCATAGATGAGGTTTGGCTTTATCAGTGCTGACCAAGCCTACCCCCTTGCCTATTTATTTTTAACTTTTTCACCTTCTGATAGTTCCAAGCTTTATTATTAATAAAGTAACATTATTATGAATTTATTTAAAATTTTAAAATGTTCTCCTGGTTTAATTAAATTACTGGTCTCTTATCTCTGTATTTTCTTTTCCAAATGCAAGTTGTTCAGTCACATGATACAATATCTACTTCTTTTCATACATTTACATTTTAGTGGCTGTTCTCCCCTCCCTGCCAATTGTTTACACAGCCTGAATGACAAGGCCTGGACTTGATCAAGGTTTTTTCAATAGACATTAGGCACAGCCATACTAGTCAAGAATTGTTCTGTAGGGTGAACTGGATTTTTTAATTTCATGCATCATTTGCAACTTGTTTCTCTAAATTCCTACAAACTCAGGAGGTGTTCATAAAAGCTAATGAGAAATGAAACAAGAGTATTTTTTTTGTTTCTTAAGCACTAAATAAATGGCCAGCTATATTAACTCTCCCCTTACAGTGTTCCATTTCACGTACTTTAATTTCCTGGCCAATGAGAAGGAAGCCACAGAGCAAGATCCTGATTTTCATATACCACTGCATGGTAATTAAAAATGTTTCACCCACCTCACCATGTTTTAAAACCCAGAGGAAAAGACATTTTTTAAAAAGCCATGTATTTTCATCAGTTTTACATGTGTAGAATTGCATCCCTATCTAAAGCTTTGCTTGTGCCACAGTAAACAAAATATTAAAAGAAGGGACACTCCTTGTAATCGTCACAACTCTTCTTCTTCTTCTTCTTCTGCTATATCCAAATCCTAATATAGGCAATCATCATGGTGATCAGCCATGAAGACTGTCCAGATAATATAATGCAGTGGCCTTTCATCTGCCTTCCACCAATGAAAATGTAAGCACTGCAGGCAACCATGCCTCCAGCCCCCACAGCTGAGTGTCGTGGATGGGGACAGTCCCTGGCAGGAACTTATTTATTTACTAACAGGGATGCCCAGCTTCGCCCGGGTAGTCCCAACCCAGCTAGCTGAGTGCCAGTGTTGCCCGGGAATCCCACTAGATAGGGGTGGGCCTGTGATGTGAGCTTGGTGATGACATCACAATCCCATCCCCCTCCCGGTTAGCCTAGCACTGGGGCAGACACAAACCCTCCTGTCAAATATACCCCCCTATGCAGAACAATTTATGGGGCAAACCCTCCCATGGGCTTCAGGACCCCAACAGCGACCTGCTCACATGTGCAATGTACGTGTGTGCCGAATTTCATAGGGTTTGGTCAAGGGGTGTGGCAGCCCATTCCGGATATGGTACCCACACCTCTGCCTTATAGGTATAGATTTGTTCATTTATTCTTCAAATTTTTATTGCAGCCCAACTCGGCAATGACTCTGGGAGGCTAACAACAATTAAAAGCAACATCAAACTAATTAAAAGCTCTTAAAAACCCATTAAAAAGTCTACATAATTTACCCACACACCAAAGGTGCCCCTGTGATATAGGAAAGAGTTCAGATCCATGTTAATAACCTTTAATTCCTTTGGGAAATGAAAGTTGATCCTCCCTTCCTCTTTTTTTACAATCTGCAACACTTTTTCTAGGACTTCTTTTCCTGACACTCCCTGCCAACTGGTAGGAGATGTCCCATCTGTCCAACCAAATGAGCACAGCAGACTTGGTAATGAAAGATCCTTTCTTGTTATATGGCTATTCACAGCCTGAATTCTGCATCTTAAGAAGATATCTAGAAGAGGTTTCCTATTCTTAAAAAAAGGCAGAACAAAAGCAAAGCAAAGTACAACCAAATCTTGGATGTGTTGCAATTACAAATTGGTGGCAAACACAATCTCATTAATTATTGAAATGCATTATGCAAACCAGAGGCTCACCAATTTGTGAGTAAATCCCACTGAATTCAATCTGGCTGCCAATAAATATGCATAGGATTGACATGTTAGTTTGCTTCTGTAAATCTCTAAACCATGCTATTTGCTGTTTCTAGAAATTGATGAAGAACAGCTGCTTATTTGTCTAGGGTGAGATGCCTGCCCCAGCAGAGGCCACAGGATGCTCTTGACTTAGTCACAGGTGAGTTCTAAAGCTATGCTTCATTATTTTTGCATCTAATAAGCCTCAATTCCTGCATAAAGACCTTCTTAAACAGTTGTATACAGCAGCAAATATGAGCATAGCAAAAAGTTGGGAATTTCCCCAACAATTTTTTAAACAGCAGTTAACTGACATACATTTCAGAGACCTTGATAGTGAACATACTTACTGAGCAAATAAAAGTAGTAAGGACTCACACTTAAAGTGCCATGGTTTCTATTTACCTACTATGTAAAGTCTTTTACATTTCTAATCACCTTCCAATGGTATCACATAAAATTTCACCAGTGAAATAAAAATACATTCCTTCCAGTGGTGGGATTCAGCAGGTTTGCAACAGTTCACCAGAACTGGTAGCAGAAATTCTGGTTAGCCCTGCCCATCCAAGTTTTGAAATAAAGTAGTCCTAATTTGGTTACAATGCATGACTTTCCCCCTGGCCATCCCCACCATACCAAACCCACAGTGTGGTGGTAATTTTTTTGGGAGCCCATTCCTTCCTATCCCAAATGTGATCTGTTTTCATACCATGTGCATCCAGATTTCTTCAAATTGACCGTAATTTTTCTTAGCTTCTTTCAGTCTATTTACCCCCACAATCTTGCCCAAAATATAGGCCAATGAGATTGTAATCCAAAAATTTCCTTTTCCATTAGATAGCAGAGTTGCTGTATTAGTATGTAAACAGTTGTCCCCATTTTTGGTTTCTGTATATATATATATATTAACTTTATTTTACACATAGCTATATTCATTCAATAGTTGGCTGAATAGTTCAGTGGATTAAGTATCTGGTTTCAGAGCAAGATGATAAGAATTCAATTTCCCACTGTGCCTCCTAGGAAAAAAGCCAGCCTATATAGTCATGGGCAAACTGTACAGAGGAAGTCTCAGAGGAAAATCCTGGTCAACTTCTTCTGAGTACTCTCTACCTAGAAGACTCTGAAAAGGGTCATGACAAGTATGAATTGATTTGATGCCATGCAATTATATTCATTCAATACCGATGATGATTAGCCAGAATTTTTGAAGCATCATTCATCAATGGAAAAAGTAAAAAAAAACTATTATACTATTCACCCCAAAATGTTTGTCACTTTAGGATGCCAAAGATTATGAAATTATTTTAAATCAGAGACACATTGCCTAAAGGGCAGCAATCAATGCAATCAAATATGTATCCAAAATCACAAAACTTTCTTTGAGTAATCAGAATATTGAATTTATATCAGGGGTTCTCAACCTTTTCAAGTTGGGGGCTAGGTCGCACTCCCTCAAACAGTTGGCAGACCAGACTGGTGCTCCAGGCACCGCTGCCACTGCCACTACCAGAATCAGCCGCGGATGCATTTATGACTGTTGTAAACGCATTTACAATGGCCGTAAATGAGTCCGCAGCCGATTCTGGTGGTGGCGGCTGGAGCAAGGGCCAGATTATTTGGCGTCATGGGCTGGATCCAGCCCACAGGCCATAGGTTGAGAACCCCTGATTTATATACTCCATTCATGTTTCTTTTTAGGATTTTAAAAAAAATGAAGTGTGTGTTATAGTAGTAATACATAAAATAGGTGTTATAACCTATCAGGAGAAAGTGTGTTACATCCCAGACTGGTGGGACCACCAAAGATGCTTCCTGTACATTTTCCAAACAATTAGGACAGTATTTTAAGAAGAGATACACAGGGAAAGCAAAGAAGAAAACACAGAAAGAAGGAAAAGATAGGAATCCGTAAGCATGAAATGACAGCAGACTCTACATGGTGTTCCGTGTCCAGGCAATTTCTGAGGGGGAAAAAACTTTTCAACAATCATCTTCAGTTTATTTACATATAAGAACATTATCTAATTCTATATGTTCTTCCTCATATACTGTAAGTACAACTAAGTTGAACAAGAGTACTTACTCTCGATTAAGTGTCCATTGGGTTGCCGCCAAAGAAGCACATTACTATTTTATGAAGCTCAGCTGTTAAACACTTTAAGAATGACACAGCTGTTTAAAGCTTAATGTTTATCAGTCTGCCCGTTCACCAGATAAAAATGGCCATGAATCTCAACTATGTTTTGGTGTTACCAAGATATGTTTTACATTGTGCTTGAAATAGCAATTGTTAGGCCAAGAAGAAAGGGAGAATAGATGCTAATCGACTCCCCATGGTATGCAGATATGCAGTCTTTCAAGGAAAAAAAATCCTGTCAAACATCAGTGCAGTTATCACAGAATGCCAGAGAAGGGCACAAAATTTGGCTAGTAGGAGACATAAAATGGAGTGGTGACCATAAGAGATGCACATAAGCCTGATGCAGTTGTTCTCTAACTGTATCTTAGAAGGGAGCAATGTAGCCCCAAACCCTCCAATCCCCCTTCCCTTACCCTCCTACAAGTGAATGGCAACAAGACTGAAGAGGAAGTGCTCCCCATGAGTTAGGACCGGGTTCCCACTCATCACCCTCTATGTGTAGGAGGACAATAAACCCAAAAGCAAAGATTGAACAACTAATGTTCCCTTTCATCCATGGCATATCTATACACAATTAGGTAACAGCTACAGGAGGGGGGTTAGTAAGAAATGTCTCATTGACTCAGTGTGTATTTTTTTTTGTTTTGTTTTGTTCATGTTACAGAGCTATTTTCAAATATCTCCTGGGGAAAAACTAAGAAGGGAAATCAACACATTTCATATAGATGGGAGACAGTACCAGTATATCAACCCTTCCAAGCATATTATTCTACTGCAAAAGTGGAAAATAATTCCAAATAGAATGGGGAAACAGGCCACAGATGACTGAGCATGCTTGGTGGCCATGAAATGCTGGCTGACTTTTGTGGAAGGGGAGGAAATGAAAAGAAGAGGAGCCTTGTTCATTCAAACTTCTGTTGCATAATCAACCTGTTCTTGACATATTCTGCATTATGGCCTGATTATTCCCGATTATATTCCAAAATCCTTTTCTTACAGCACAGTTCTCTATGTATTCATTCAGAAATAAAACACATTTAATAATTTCGATTATTTTGCATTCTTTCAGGATAATTTGTTAAGTGTACTGGGTCCTGAGAAATGCTGATTTAAGGCATGTTTGCAGGACTGTGGTAAAGCAATAAACAAACAATAAAGCAGTACAAGACTGGAACTAATTACCTTGGAAACCAATAAAACCAATTACCAATTACATATACTGTAATTTGATTTGAATTCATGAGCAGAGGGCTGGACTTGCTGGCCTTATAGGATTCTTCTGATTCTATTACTCTATGATTGTATAAAATATACCTATGAGGTTATACCCTGGGATATTCAAGATATGAAGAACTTTGTCCAGAAACCTGAGTTATATCCCAGATTTGCAAACTGTGTTCTCCTCCCCTTCTCTCCCTTGTTATTTTTAGTTTGTTGAATCAACTGCAATCTTTGGACAGAAAGCAATCAGATTTATTTGTTGCAATCTTGCACAAAAGCAGGAAGAACTAGCCAAATTCCTGTTCCTATCTAAGGAGAGAAAATTGCAGGACAAGGAGATGAGCAGAAGGTGGGACGAGGGGAGATATTTGTAAGCTATCATGTCAATGCAAGCAGCATTCTACTTTTTGACTTTCAAGACTTTCCCTGGCTGTACTCTTGTAATGTTTTACTGCTTAATACTCATGATGATGAGCTCTGCTTATTGGAGATCATGGATTTCAGCCAAGCCAAGTGCCTTGGAAAATTCTGAGTGAAGTAAGAACTGCTCTTAGGGCAATAATAGCCTTCAGTGACAGCAAAATATTTGATAAAGTTTGGAATATTTCCTCTTTTTCAAAATTATAATTTTCAATATCCCAAACAGAATGGTCAGCATGGGTCCTAGAAGCTTCATATGAGGAAATCATTTTCCAGACTCTGTATGTGATAGGCAGTTTTGCTTCCCCTTGCCAGGGCTACAGATAGCATAGGGTGTAAGACCAGGAGAATGGACAACAGGCAATCCAAGATCCCCAATTATCCTTTTCTTGATCAAAAGAAACTGTAAGTGGCAGTTTTCAGCTCAGGGGCTTTGATGGCTCTCCAAAAGGTCACCAACATTTCAGAACATCTAGAAATGGACACTGGAAGTGTCTGTCAAAGCACTTACTATTTGTTTGTTTGTAGCAACAAACAAACATTTCTGGCCAGTTCTAGCTCCTGTGCAGTTTATGACAGTCCCTGGGAGCAAGAATTTGGATTATTTTGACTACTTCACTTATATCACACAGGAAAACCTGATAGAGGGAAAACCAGCTAAATATTTATCCCACAGCATCTCAGTGTCTGACCATCAGTGTTTCCTACTGATGTAGGCAGCAGGAGTTATGAGATGAATACGACCACTGGAGAGTTCACTGGAATAGGTGCTGCTGTGCTTACAGATGTAGAGGGTTTAAAATTAGATAAGGATGAGCAAGAATTGTTTGCGATTTTTATGTCTATGGGAAGACAATGTATACCAAGAAAGTGGAAGGACCCGATGAAATTAAAATTGGAAGATTGGTTTAAGGAAATATGGCAGCTAGCCCTGAATGACAAATTGACATGGGAACTAAATGAAAAGAAAGGAATAGTTAAAGAAAATAAATTTTGGAAAATTTGGAAACTATGTGTGGAATATTCATTTTAAAAATGTAGAATACAAACCGGTACCAGAACAATTGAATTTTTGGAAACATTAATTTTTGTGGAGACAGGCCGCATCCCTCTTTGGCAATGTATTATATCACTGGGTGATTTTTATTGTTTGATCTTATGTATTCTAAGTTGAGAAAGAGATTTTAGAGCATGGTGAGATGGAGTTATTATAAATGGTTAGATAATGATTAAGAGATTAGTCTTCTTCATTTCTTTAGACTGTTTTTTTTAAAAAAGATAATATTTAACCAGTAATTAAATGCGATAAATGTTTAAGATCTCACTATTTTCCATACGTGGGTTTATAATCTGATGTTATTTTTTTATTTGGATTTAACTTGGATATGTTAATGTTACAAGTAATTCATTTATCTTCTATTTTCTTGTGATTTTTTTGTATACTAACCATTTATGTGAGGTATGTTTTATTGTTTTTCTTCATTGATGATTTTTTTATGTATATTTGAAAAATCTTAATAAAATTTATATTAAAAAAAGTTCTTCATGGAGGGAACACTTGACCATATTTTGAAGGAGCTGGGAGATGTCAGATAGACAAGAGCTATGCCAGGGGTTTGTAACCTATGGCCAATGAGCTGGACCCAGCCAGCGGCAGCAAATCATCCAGCCCACAGCAACGACCATGGAAGCGGACATGTTTACGACAGCTGTAATCACACCCCCGCATGTGCAAATGCACCTGCCATGGTTTACAGCAGTGTTTATGCTGGGGGGAACCATGTGTCCAGCCCACTCAGTTGATGGATTGGGCGTGGTCCGGCCCATGGCAGGAAAACATTGAGAACCCCTGGTCTATACTAATGTCTGATAGAATAATCGAATTAGAGTGTCAATAGAGTGGCAGGTGGGTGGACGAGGATGGAGGGAGGTATTTTCCCCTCTGCTTTATTAGGATCTCTATGTAGATAAGTACTCTTAAACATCTTTCCTCATTCCTCTGGGATCCCTTCTTGGTTGTCCATTTTTGGCTAGAGGTTTCTAGGGATTTTTCACCAAAACTTTTAAAAATCTTTCCTCTTGTCTTACCTCTAACACGACTTTCTTCAAGAAATATTGGGGTGTTGCCTTACTCCCATTTTCCAAAGTGATGATTCCTCCTCAGCACTAAGCCAATGCGCTCTGTGACCAGGTTGCCACTAAATTCAATGTGAACAGCTTCATGTGTTGATCACCAAAAAGGATACAAGATCAACTCTCACATCCTGGAACTAATAACTATTAAATACAAATTCAGTTCCAGGATGATGATGATGATGATGATGATGATGATGATGATGATGATCATCATCATCATCATCATCATCATCATCATCATCATCATCATCATCATCATCATCTCAGAACTGAATTTGTATTTAATAGTTTACTCTTCTAGCAATACAATGGCCATTTCAAATTATCTGCTTATTTTAGGGTAGTTTTGCTGTGCCTCTAGTAAACCATGCAGCAATTGCACAGTTGCTTTATCAGCTTCACTTCTTAATGCATGGTCCAACATATGCAAATTGATGAGAATACATTTATATTCTTGACTGGGAATAATTTTAGATCCTATGAAGGTGGTTTTAGGTGATTCAGTTAATTAGAGACAAAGAAGTGTTTACTGAAAAACATGGATTATTTAATTTTAACTACTTAGACATTATCCTCCACCCAAGGTAACCCTGCTTATTTCTGTATATTCAACTGTTGATCCATAAAAAGAGGCATGTGTTCAAGTATTGTATTTTAGTTGTCTTAGTAACTATCTTTCCATTCCTTTTTGGATTCAATTCACCCCTTGAAAATTCAAGCAAAATTAGAGAGTCTGGTCTGGTGCTGTTTGTCGACTTTTCAAATTGAGATTTCAAATTGCTTATTTGCATTCAGATAATTATGTTCAGCAAAAACAAAACACAGAAGCATCCTTTGGTGTAAAAAACAAATGAAAAACAATAAAACCAGTATCTTATTGCCAGTCCGAGTTGGAGACACACATTGAATCAATTGCTCAATTGTATTTCAATGGTTATGTAAATTCCTTTGAGTCATTGGACTAACAAAGGATACCGGCCTAAGGCTTTTCCAGATCTGAGAGATGATTTGGCAACCCATATGTCAAACTCACCAACCTTCACATGATTTGTACAGATTTTTTCCTTAAGTACTTGCTCAGCCATGACATTAAAATGCAGTTCAGTATCAGTTTGTGGCCATTTTCTTTCCTTATATGGGAGAAAAATGAATAGAATGCAATGCTAATTTTCTTTCATTGTGGTGATTTATTCTGTCATCCCTACAGAACTTGTCACTGGTTTGTCATTCAAAGAGCTGTGAAGTCATCATTTGTATGCTAATTCCTGAATTAACAGATATGGCATTTTTAATTTTGCCAAATTAATGGACAATTTAGAAAAATCCACTTCTTTCTATCTGCTCATGCACCATTCCATTGCATGTATAGCTGGATAGTTTCCAAGCTTATGCAACAAGTTATCAATTGATACCTTCCTACTGAAGCTCAGAGACTGACCAATTGTTGGTACAACAGACTGTTGCATAAGCAGAAAGAATTTTAAATTTTCTGGGCTTTTTTTGTGACACATTACCTTGATCATATAGTAAATAACTAGCATGGGTACCCGCCTTTGGTCAGGTGGGCTTTGGGGTGGGGTTTGGGTGACCTACAGGGGTGCGTGTCTTCAGGCGCGGCCTCCGTCATAGCTGCAGTCGGGCTGGTTGCGTCAGACTGCCAGCCCAGCCATTGCTGTGCCCGGTGTGGTGTGGGCTGCCGCATTGGCTGCTGAGGCCCCCTCCGGCCAAGAGCACCTCAGTGCTCAGTGTGGTGTGGGTGCGCCTATGGACGCCAGTCCTGTCATTTCCGGTTCATAGATGGTAGGATGAATTAATGGGCAGAATGAGAGAGGGAAGGAAGGAAGGAAGGGGGTGGGGTGGGCTGCCGCATGGGCTGCTGAGGTCCCCTCCAGCCAAGAGCACCTCAGCACTCAGCGTGGTGTGGGTGTGCCCGTGGATGCCGATCCTGTCATTCCCAGTTTGGAGATGGTAGGATGAATTTATGGCAGAATAAGAGAGGGAAGGAAGGAAGGGGGATAGGATGACGGGATGGAAGTAAGTTGGGTGGGAATGAAAGAAGGAAGGGGAGAATGATGGAAGGAGGTGGGGATGGATGGAGGGATGAAGTGAGAGAAAGGAAGGAAGGAGGGAAGCGGTGATGGAATAACGTCGTGAGAGCCATAAAGGAAGGAGGGATGGGGCAAGGGAGGGAAGGAAGGAGAGAAGGGGAGAAGGTAGAATGATGGGACGGGTAGAAGATTGTAGTGAAGGAAGGGAGTTAGGTGGGAGGAATTTTGGAGGGGAGGGAGGAGGGAGTGAAGGAAGGGGGAAGGGAGAAAAGAGGGAAAGATGGAGGGAGGGACTTGGGTCGATCACTTGCCCTGCTGCCTCCTCGGCCCATGGTGACGCTCCCCCTCTGTTTGATCTGGCACGTTGTTGTCATCACAGGTATGGGGGCTGCCAGGCCGACGACGCCTGTGTCTGTGCCTACCCGGGCAGGCGTCACCCATTTTCTTTGGCAGGTGCAGCTTCTGTCAGCTGCACGGTTGGTGCTTCTGGCAGGTCCATGCTGGAAGGCAGCTGCTGGCGCAGGGTTTCCGCGTTGGCCACTCTTTGTGTGGCCTGCGCCCACATCTGCAGGCACAGTGAGGGTTCCTGTTCTGCACATGGCATTTGTTTACTTTTTTGGGCATGCGCAGACTGTGCTGCGTGTAGAATTCCTTTTTTCCCCTGTGCACGCATCTCAATGGCGACAGCGCATGGGCCTTTCCCCCCAAGTTTCTGTGTGCACAGTTATCTTGTCATCTTGGTGGGGAGTACGCCCCACCCTCTGCCCCTGGACCCTCACAGCACTGATCTCAGGGACAAAAGGTAGGTGTGTGCAGCGTATTGCACGATAGGCTCCAGGGGTGTGGGTATGCATTCCGCACACATACGACCACATTCCATCCTTATAGGTATAGATTACTCTTTCCTATTCTTATTTTAAGGAATTGAAGTGAGAACCTATCAGTTTTTTCTTCACTGTCCCCAACCATCAAAGAATTTCATTAGCATTCTTGTCCTGTCTCAACCTTTTATTGAGTTCAAATATTTATCTTCTTCCTGTATAAAATGGTGGGACATTTTTAAGGTATACCTTTTTGTTTCCAGTTTTCACCAATACTTTCTGGAGTGCCTCTCCTTGATAAATCATGCCTGATCTATACAATTCTTTCAGTAATATGTATTTGCTTATAACAAGGGTACTTAGTATATGCATCCCAAAAGAAGTGTGAAAGATATGTACTCGAAATCAGTCCTTTTCAATGGTGGCCCTGACACTATGGAATTATTTACCACCCCATATTCATCAGGCCCCATCTTTGTCTGCCTTTCATAGGAAAGGTTGGGGTACACAAGAAATAGCCCCCTCAAAGATTGTAGTATTTTTGAACCACAATCGGGTGTACCCCAGGCAACAGCAGCCTTGCACTAGCTAACCTTTCTCACACTAGGGTAGGCAAAAAGTGGCTTCATTTTGGCAGTTCAACATCTGACCTAGACATGGAAGAAGAAGAAGAGGAGGAAGAATAAGAGGAGGAGGAGGAAAAGTAAAAAATGAACCTTTCAAACAAGTGGTTGAAAACATGCTGCCCCTAAATTAAATTAAATTACATTTTTAAAAAATATTTTTCCTCCACCCAAAGGTTTTTGCTGCTAAAACTGTATTTGGATCTTTATAGTTTATTGCTATTTAATCAGTTAAGTTGTCTTGTATCTGTCTTATTTTGGTATGTACTATCTTTTCTTGGATGTTTTATCTGCTAATCTTGTATTCATGTCACCCAGAGTGACTGATACAGTTAGATGGGTAGGATATAAATAGAAATAATGAGCAAAATAAATAAATAACACATGCATGTTTACATATTTTCACATCCATTAGATCAAGCAACACACATTGCAAGGCTCGGAAATGTAAGGATTTTCAAAGCAAGAGGTTCTTCTCCACACAGCTAAAACAGAGGAGTATGCAGGAGATATTTTTGTCATTAAAAATAATAGGTGTCTCATTTACAAGTACTGTATGCAGAGTTCTGTAATGAAACAATATTAGATTACACCTGCTAACCACACCAAGAGAAAAATCATGGCTTGACTGGGAGCCTATGTAGTTTTGAAGTGGTTTTTTTAACAACTTCACATGTTTCCTGTAGTTGGAGTGACAGGGAGGGACTGTCTGTCTATTTAGCATTAACCAATTATTCCTTCCTGAATTATTCTGAATTCAAAGAGATCCCTGCCTCTCTCTGCTATGTGTTTCTCTCTCTTTTGTCAGTTGGTGCCAGTTGTTTTGTTGCTATTGATCTTTTCAGTTGGTTGCTATCTGTGTGTGGTAAAGTAGACAGCATGCACAAATTTGTAATTCAAGTAACTGTAAATAAGGATTTTTAAAATTCTTTATCCTATAAATTTCTCAGGATTATTGAGACTTTGACTACCAGTTAATGAGAAAGGAGTAGACTCTGGGAGACTTGTAGCTATTCTCTTCTGTAGGTCTCTGCACTTCTACTGTACTGCAAAAGATAGTTTTACCAGAAATTTAAAACTCTGTAACACATAGCTGAATAAGGAAAAGGAAATGAACATGCGAGACACTCAAACTATATAGAGAAAACCAATGTGGTATAGAGATCAGGAAGTCTGGCTTCACACACTTCATTCATTCATTCAATCAATCAATCTCAATTCTATGCTGCCTCCCTCCCATTATGTGATTTAGTTCACAGTGATTAAACTGCAAGCAGGTTTAAGAACACAATAAATTATTCAGTTAAAATTACAATTAAAATGACAATCATATAAAGTCAATAATCTTGAAATACTAAAAGGGCCTATAAAAACAGACTTTAATATTCCTACCAAACATGCCTGAGAGGGTGGTGAGGTTGAGCCTCCCCTGAAGATCTTAAGAAATGAGAAAGCTCTCATGGGGAGATACAAGGACTGCAGACAGCCGTTGATTTGAAGCAAGTCACAATCACCCAACCTAAATCATAAGTTTCTTGTTAAGATAAAATTGGGGTGATTGTAGCTTCTGTCTTAAATTCCTTGGAAGAAAGGCAGGGGCAAAATGTAATAATGCAATTAATCACTTTAAAATACAAGTAGGACATCTCATAAAGAGAAGCATTAGTCTTAGCAGCCTATACTCTTGCAAGCTGGCCTTATATGTTTCTTAGGTATACAAAGTTTTCCATCAATGAAAACATCAAAGTAAATATTCAGGACATGCTTCTGTGCTTATGTTTTAGAGTTACACAACTGTGGTAAAGCTGTCCCACATTGCTTTTATGAATGTGTTAACTAGCACATTTAGAAAGAGTGACTGTTGTTTGTTTATTGTTGTTTTTTACATTTGTATCCCTCAGTTCCTTCAATGATCTCAAAGCAGCACACATGATTTCCCAATCTCCATTCTTCATGCTTAGAACTACAGTGGAACTTCACTTAACAAATTTAATGTGTTCTTCGGGATCTTTTGTACTATAGAAAATTTGTAAAACAAATTTCCCCTAGGAATGCATTGAATGCAATTTTCCATAGGAGTACATTGAAAGAATAAAGCAGATAGATCAGAGGGCAACAGAAAAGTGTTGGCGCTGCCGGGAAAAGATAGGAACCTACATTCATATGTGATGGGATTGTAAACATGTATGAGATTTCTGGTTCAGTGTGGAATCAGAAATTAATAAAATATTGAATAGGTGTATAAAGATTACTCCTAAGCGAGCACTAATTATGGAAATGGAAGAAGTCAAATTAAATAAAAACATATATGACTTACTAACAATTTTCCTGATGGCTTCAAGACTATTAATAGCAAGGAATTGGAAATCCAATCATGTTTATAAAATTAAGGAATGGTACAAGGAACTTTGGGAAATTGCGCTGAATGACAAATTAACAGGGGAATTGAAGTATAAAAAAGGGTTGATCAAAATTAATTGTTTTTGGGAAGTATGGAGATGTTTTGTGGAATATGTATTTGCTGATAACAAGTGTAGCAAACCTCCCCAAGAACTAATGTCTTTCTGGAAAGTAAAGAGTTAATAAGTATGGAGTATATAGTAATTAATGGAATAATGTAGAAACCCCCACAATCATGGGTAGGGTTGCACTAGTTTATTTGTATTTGTATTCTTATTAGCAACATAATTTGATATAAGCAGAGACTTGACACTGTATGATTTTTCTTTCTTTCTTTTCTTTTAAAATATTGTTTATTGTTGTTGTTTTTATTGTTTTTAACCAATAAAAATTAAACTTAAAAAAGTAATACATTGAAAACCAAAATTTGTTAACTAAAACTCAGTTTCCCATAGGAATGCATTGAAAACCAATTAATCCATTCTGGGGAAAAATTGTTAACTGAGCCACTATTTTCTATGGATTTCCTTTTGTTATGCTAGTTTTGTGTTAACCAAGCCATTTGTTAAATGAGGTTCCACTTTACTCGGTGAAGTAGGTCAGGCTAAGATAGTTTCTAGTCCAGGGTCACCCTATGAGTTCAATAGGGATTTGAATCCAGTTTTTCCACTACACTTCATTAGTTTTCTATCAGATGATTCTTAGAGTATGCATGTAACATTTGAAGAATTAAAGAAGAATCCAAATGTTTCTTTGAATCCAAATGAGAGCAAAGGTGAAGGTTTATTAATCAACCAAAGTAAGACATCCACACATAGAAGAATCGACTCCACACATAGAGTCTCTAAAACCCTAAAATAAAATTCAAATGCAAATACATAAGATCACTGTGTGGAGCTCCCCCGGTGGCTTAGTGGTTAAGATGCTGAGCTGGAGAATGGAAGGTTGGGTTTTGATACCTGAGGGCTGCACTTGGGAACATGAAAGGAGCCTTATTCAGGCATGTGGAGTGGAGTTTCTCCAGGAAAAATCCTTTCAACTCAGAGTAATCTCTGACACAAAATTATTATTACTGTATGGATTCACCACTGGAGTGGTGCACAAACATTGAAATTCTGCTACCTAAACCAATGTGGCAGAGACCTTATTCTCCTCCATGGGAACAACAACTCCTGGCTCTCCAGCTTTTTCGAACTCAAATCCCAAATTGCATCTCCCTCCTAGGATTTCCCTATTCATTGGACTTAATAAAAGGTTCATTCAGCAAGGATGCCTAGTGGAAGAAGCTCTCTTTCAACGTAGCCTTCCAAATACAGAGATTGGAATATGGTTCCTAGAGATGGTTCCACCTGGAAGAATTGCAGTACCAACACGCTCTTTGCAAATATATATATCCAATTGTTGCTGAAAATGGGCAAATTGCAGTGTGCGGCTGAGGGTAACAAAAGGAATACATGCACCAAAAGTAAGAGAGAGAGAAAGGCTTTATTGTATGTATGCATACAAGGCTCTCCACCTTGCAGCAAAGAGCAAGGAGTGAAGAGACAAAGGTTTTCTTAGAAAGGCAGCTAAGACAGAAATCAGACATCCCAATACACAACATTCACAGTAGGTCAGGACTAGTCTGACCAGGCTCCCTATCTTGTATCAAGTTCTTTTCAGATTTTTTGCCTGCTTCCTGGCACATACACAGAAACATGGTAAGGGGGCAAGGGCAACTTTTTACTCTTTTATTCAATTAAAGTTAAAAATGGCTTTTCTTTGGCTACACAATTATGAGAAGGGAGTTATTGAACGGTGGTCAGAGGGAGTGTGGAAACTCATGAGACACTTAACCATCACACACCATCAATTCTGCTCTGCTCACCATCAATTCTGTCAGTTTTCTTCCATATTTAAATTGTATGAAGTTTTGTTCATGACCTCAGAAAATAATTTTCACATGCTGTTAAGACTGCTATTCCCTATAATTCAGTTATTCATATATCATAATAAGTTAATCATCATCATCATCATGTTTAATTTTTATACCGCCTTATTCAAACCCAACAGGTAACTCAAGGTGGTTACCAGCAAATAAAACAATACAATGAAATACAAAGTAATACAGTATAAAAATTGACATTAAAATATACATTAAATATATAAACAAAAAGCAAAAATACATTTCAGTGCAAAATCTCAATATAAATACAAAGTTTAATAATACAGAACAATTGATACAAAGTACCAAAAACACAGTAACATATTCAAACAATATCAGGATAAATTACAGTCCAAAAAAGATCAAATTTCAGTTCAATCAATATATATTCATAAGAATAAATTACAAATATAAGGCCCAACTGGCCAAGAGAAAAGACTGGTTTCTGGCAGTGGGGCAAGAGCGGCAGTTCTTAAAACTGCCTGGAGCCCCACACAGCTGTCCGTCAACTGCTCTTGAGGCCTGGCAAACTGAAACCGGGGGGGGGGAGGAGTCCGGATGGCTGGGCATCTGCAAAGCAGGTCTTCATGAAGCCAAGGAGCCCAATGCACAGCTGTCTCAGCTTCCCCCACAGCAAACTGGAGCCAGGGGGGGAGGAGTCTGGGATGGCTGGGCGTCCACGGTGCAAGTCTTCTTGTAGCCATGGAGCCCAATGCACAGCTATCTCAACTTTCCCCCATGGCGAACCGGAGCTGGAGGAGGGAAGGAGTCTAGGATGGCTGGGCATCCGTGGTGCAGGTCTTCTTGTAGCCGCAGAGTCCAATTCATTTCATTTCATTTCAAGTTTAATTTCTATACCGCTTACTCACCTGAACTGTCTCAACTGAAAAGTCCTCCTCAGCCCCAGGCCAGTAATGTCTCAAACATGATATAAAGTAAACAAAAATACATAAATTATACAATATACTTTAACAAAAATAAGTAAATGCCTTTACAATTTCAAGATACAATACAATACACAGTAATATAAAAGTAAATTCAATACAAAAACAATAAACAATGCATACAAAATACCAAAAAATACAAGAGATAACAAAGTATGCAATAATACCCACATATACAATAATATACAATAATACAGTGTGCCAAAATTACTCTAAAAATAGTACATAATGCACAGCTGTCTCGACTTCCCCCACAAATGATTTTCCAAAAGTCTTTTTGTAATTGAAAAAGCATAGTTTAACTGTAATTGCTGCTCATTATTTAATTTACAGCAAAAAAAACCACAATTACAGGCAAACAGATAGCATTCAAGGAAAGATTACCACATTGGAAGATTCCCTGTTAAAAGGTTACTGCTAGAGGGCAGAACTAGCATACACTGTATTTACATTAGCATTGTGCTCTTTTTTTAACACCACAGTCACATATCTGAATTAAATAGTTTCCTTTGTTAATGGAATGGATGCTATATGCACTATAAATTTTATTTATTTATTTTTCTGATTTCTATTGCCTCCCAACTCCTAAGCCTCTGGGCGGCTCACAGAAAATAAAACCAATCACATTTTAATAACCAATAAAAACCTCATTAAAACTGCCACCAAAAATTACTCTGACTCTGACAGATTAAAAGAGATTAAAAGAGGGAGAGAGTGTTCTTACTAACTCAACCAGCAGGCAGGGTCATCCCATTGCTGATGTCCCACACCTGCTTTGCCAGCCAGGTTTTTAGCCCTTTCCTGAAGGACAGCAACTGGAGACACAGCTCAATTTGCAGGAGGTTTCAAAAGGCTGGAGCAGACACAGAAAAGGGCCTCCTTCTAGTGCTAGAGAGACGAGCCTCCCTAGCAGATGGCACAATGAGAGAACCTCTCCGGTCTGTCTCTAATATGCAGCACAAACAATTTTTGAGGAGCCAATTCTAGACTAATAGCAAAAGATGGAAATCCAATTGTCCTTAGGGTGTATTTCCTTTCAGCTGAGGGTATATTGATTCCTGAATCACTTAAACAAGTTTCCTGTATCCTTTCTAAAGAAAAGTGTATACTTTTCTTGTACTTCTACTTATACAAAAAAGATAACAATGAAGTTCTAATTTGGAGCATTCTCTTGAAAATCAATTAGACATAGTAGCAATGATTTAACTGAGAACAATGGGAATATAACTGGAGTCTCTTAATTATCAAAAGTCTGCTTAGATAAAAGATTGGCATTCATTAGAAATGCAAATGTAGACCTCTTCCACAGATCTTAAAGCTCAGGCAGATTTGAAGGGGGGATATGGTCTTTCGGGTATGTATAGAGTGCTAAAATAATTAAGAGGAGTGTAAAAATCTCTGCCGCTCCTCTTCTTGCTGCTTCAATGAGCCAGGATGTGCAAAAGTCCAGATGCAAATGTTGACCTTCACTTCTCCAAGAATTCTATCCACATCCTCAGGCTGCACAAATTGAAACTTAACCCTTACAACCGGACAAGCAAAAGCCATTGTTCCAATAGAAATATTTCAATTACTTCACCAAAGTCAGAATAGATTCAAGTTATTTTATCTGCAAAGTGCCATGCATATTGTTCACAGCAGGTTTTTTGTGGTCTGCAGTTTTGTCTTCAATGACTAATAGGCCTTTTACCACTCAAAACAGGCTTCCTGGATGACTCTGAGAGGACATATTGCCGGTAGAAAAAAACGATCTTTCTTCATGCCAACATCTCTACAGAACAGACTGCCTTGTTGACTTCTCAGCTTTTCCATCATTGTTATTCTTGTTTCCATCCATTTTTTTCTCACAGCAAGTTCCTCAGTAAACCAAGAGTTTAGTTAAGCTCCTTTCTCTGGGATGGGATGTTAGGAGCAATTGTGTCTACCACCTTTGCCACTTCCTTATTCCAGAGGTCAACTAATGTTCTGACAGAATTGCCTACCAGGGCAACAAGAAACTCATTAGGTGACAGAAAATTATTAAGTTTCATAAGCCTTCTGGGATGGGTTATTTTAATCTGCTACCCACCAGTAATGAGTTACGATAGTCTAAACTGTTAAATCTCTAACTGAATAGATTTGATTTTACCTGCTTCTCATGCTCTTCCACAGAGATCCAGGACTAACCTTAGTTAGGACTTCAAGAATACTCTAAACAATTGAGTTCCAAACTTTCACACTGGACACATCTAGCAAATGCAAGCTTACACTGATTTATGTGCACTGAAGATTTATTCCTAAAGATCTTTGCCAGACAGGATTTCACTATGCCTGTAAACTCTGGCTTCCCAAGGCTAGTGCCTTGAAGAAATCTACTTTTACAGGCCATTTTAATCCGATGTGAACCAACACAGTTAGTAACTCGGAAGTTAAAGAAAAATGAATACTCTCTCTCTCTCTCTCTCTCTCTCTCTCTCTCTCTCTCTCTCACTCTCTCTCTCTCTCTCTCTCTCTCTCTCTCTCTCTCTCTCTCTCTCTCTCTCTCTCTCTCTATATATATATATATATATATATATATATATATATATATATATATATATATATATATATATATATATATATATATATATATATATATATATATATATATATATATATATGTGTGTGTGTGTGTGTGTGTGTGTGTGTGTGTGTGTGTGTGTGTGTGTGTGTGTGTGTGTGTGTGTCTATATATGTAAAATATAAGTTTTGAGTGACTTTAGACCTTTTGTTTGTTTGTTACTGTGTATGTTTGTGGAGATGGTGGATTATTCTTTCCTTTTAACCACGTTACCAGCAACTGCCATAATTCTCAGATAATCACATTTTCTGGAAGGGTTATATCTAGTAACAGCTACATTTATGGGATGATTGTTGGCAGCTGCATGCAAATTACCCAGGAAGCTGTTGATTTCCTGGGTATGCTAATGACTTACATCAGAATAAGTGGAGACTTTGTTTTCCCCTTTCCTATTTGTGGAAGCTCCTTATAGAAGTATTCTGTACACAGTGCACACCTGATTCATCTAAATGCCTCTGCTCCAGGAAATTGCTGGCCATAGCCTTTGAAATCACTCATTTCAAAGCTATGGTACATTTAACAAGATGAGCCTTTGTAACCTCTTTTCCTAATATCCTTGCTCCCCCCCCCCTCAGAAACGTCTTATTTTTTTTCTAATGAGCATTTTCTTTAACGTTTAGAGAGGTGGCATGCTGTGTGAATTAAAGTGAACCTTAAACTAGAAGTCCCCAGTTCAAATCTCATCTTACCTGTGGTTTCTCTAAGTATACCAAGACAAACTCCCCTCCGTCACTGCCTCCAAATTTGTCACATTATATCTGATATTGGCTTTGTGTTGCTGTTGTCAGGATTATTCAACTGACGTACTGTATGCAAAAGGCTTTGTTTATTAACAATCACAATGGTTAACAAAAACAATTATTAAAGGGCTATTGACTCTTCTCATTCTTCTTGTTGTTCTGCTGTATCTGAATGTGAATCCAAATACAGTATTGGTGATCTTTATGGCGATCAGACATGAAGACTGTCCTGAAAATATAATGCAGTGGCTTTTCATCTACCTTCTGCATTGCAGCATGACACCCGTACCACTGATCCAGTTCTGCGAGTCACTTTCTGGTCCTAAGCCCGTTTGGCACACAAAGTCTTCTTCCACTCCAGGCCAGTATTGATGAAGCTGCTGTCTTCCATCAAGATGGATTCAAGTGGGACTTAATCCACTTAGGGACCATCATCGTTCCCTGTGGACTTTGGCACTCAAAGCTATTAATCCTCAGGGTTGTCAGGTAAGTTAAGCACCGCCTGACATTCAGCGGTGAGTTGCTGGCAGTATGGCATGGTCTACTCTATTACCATAGCAAGATAACCTGGCCAGACCTTACTTCTCATGCATGAATTAATATCTTGAGCAGCAACTACACAGTTAGCTGAGTATTGCTGAGCCGAAATTTATTTGGCTAGATTGGGATCACATTCATGTAGCCAGTACTTTCTACTTGCATGGAAGACTAAATCCAACTCCTTATTATGTGACTAATTAATGTCAGAGCTGCTAATACAGCTCCAGTCATGGAGTGGGTTGTTGGATGCCCTGTATGTACATATGGCATAGGCCTCTGATTTTTGCTTGAAACACATTCTCAGAAATCATCAATTGGGAAACGGCCCCTGAGTCAAGCCATGCTCTGATACTGGGCCACTATCAATGTCATAAAAATACTTTGGTCATAGAAATATAAAGAATGTGCCCATAGACCAAATTGTGGAAACTAAGCTTTGGCAAGATCCTTATTTAAAAAACATTTAGAAACTCAGGAGCAATGATTGAAAAGTCAAGTCATCAAATGTTTTGAACATTATTGGCATTACTCCTCAAGTATTGTTCTACAATATGATTTAGGCATTGTACACAGCACACCACTGCACACCTGTTTTATATATTATTCTGGGACTCCTATGGAACAATGGCTTTCACCACAAATATTTTGAGATAGTTGCTGATGATGATTTAATGTGAAAAGTTGTGTTATGTTGTGCAATTGGAAACATAACTATTCTTGAGAAGATTGCAGAAATGTGTTTCAAGTATGGTAGGTGCACATAGGCCAACAAGCCCCCATATTAAGGCAGCATTCTCATTTTCTTGTCTTTTAGCTCCTGCTCTGAGAATATGTCCTCCAATCCTCCTTCAACATTGTACTCTTGGTCACAACAATTCCTGTTTTAATATACAAACCCATTTACCAAGTGCAGTTACCTGTGCTTAGTTTCAGAGAGCTATTATACAGCAGTCATACCTATAAGGATTTATAAACTTCCCCTGTCATCTGTCTAGTATGTTCTGACATCTGCATCCCCAATTAATGGTATAGTCATTTAAAAGGTTACACCAGGTAAAGATGAAAGCCAGCAGAATCTTCACAACTAATCTATTCCCTCTCCACCTCTATTTGTAGGTTTTTCCTTCCAGCACTATATCTTATGAACAGCACTTCTTGTTCATTCATGTTTGGTGAAGACAAATATTGGCACATTCCCCTTTTTACTGTAGACTGAAAGGTAGGACAAAAGAAATGAGTCCAATCCATCAAAAGAAAGTTTCCAGAAGGGAGGGTGTGTGTGTTGCTTCTGTCCAAGAGCACTGCATTATTTTGTGGTGTTAGACTCATGCAGAAGTATGTCCCTGAAATTTTATTCATGTTATTTATCTTGTTAAGTTATCTGTGCAACACAATCATACTTTGAAATACTCTTAGCTCACGGGTTTTATTTGTTATGTGATTTGTGTTCTTTACACTGTAGCCTAAATGAGGCTTGCAGGATTTGCTAAGATCTCTCAATGAACAAATGCCTCTTGTCATCAAAAATTGCCTCTTCAAGACATAACCACCGTCATGGCTGATTGATAGCAGATGCAACAGCATTCTCCATCTTGTCAGGCCAATCTGGGCTGCTGTGCCTGTAGGAAGAGAGCTCTTGCAACATTTTACAGAATCTTACACAAGAGTGCCAGTAAATGCAACTACATACGAAATCATAAGATATTCCCTTTAAGCAAATTCTTCTTCTTTCATGTCCTGAGCCACTTTCTTCACTTTGTCATTGTTGCCCAAACCCAAATCCTCAATGGTGCATGGCTCTGGCAGCAATCGGCAGACCAGTAAATGAGCTGGGTTCTGTATCTCTCCACATTCACACCATGTGTTGTTGCCTGCCAGCAGCTCCCACTTGAGCATGTTAGTCTTTCATTTAGGGACTCCAACCCTCACCCTATTCAGGGTCCTCCAAGTGACAAAGGGGAGGTTGAAGTCCTCAGCTATATCCTCCTTTAATGTTGTTCCTTGTCCAGTGAGTGCCTTCCTCCATCTTCTAATTTAATTTTGCTCTTGTGTACCCTCAAGAATGTTCATTCTTGCCATGAAACTCTTCCTGGATCTGAGCCAGTGGACTTGAGGCTCATATCGGTTTAGATGGCATCAAGAGTCATTCTCTGGCTTAGTTCTCTTGGCATCCACTGTTGGAATGATACCAGCAAGAAGGTATATTTTCTTTAAGCATAAATAAAAACTGATAAGCAGTTCAACAAGGGTGAAACTTCTCTCTTTCTATCTCTATCTGGAACATTTATACCTCATCCACATAAAGACAAGGTACAAAAAGGAGTATAAAACACAATAGTCAAAATATCTCAAGGCAATTAATCAATTTTGAACCATTTTGCTAAACTTTGTCAATTGTACATTTGTATACAGTATTTGTTAAACTAGGACTCTAAACATTAGAATCAGATGTGTCCATGATATGTTCCAGTTCAGAATTGTGCCACTTCATTTCATATTATACAAAGAGTAGGGTTCAAGCTTGAATGTTACCCCATATCAATAGCTCCCTGCAAGCACAAAGTCCTTCCAAGAAATCTCATTTTAGACAGGAGAAAAGAGCAGAGGTTTCTGTGTGTGTTGTAAATGTAACAGAAGGTGCTCCATAGTCTTCAAGGCTGCACTTCATATTCTTCTGTGTGCACTTCATATTCTTCTGTGTGCTTATTATGGTTCTGTACTTTCAATATCGATGTTAACCTTTCCTCAAGCAGCTCTACTTAACATTGAAGGAGAACATTTGTAAGGAAATATGGCTTGCACAGACATTTACCAGTGCAGGGCTGACATTTTCATCTTCTGCTACAAGAGGCTACAGAAAAAGGATTAAAGAAGTGACTCTAATTGATTCCCTATTATTGAATTTTTGTACGACCAAGCTACATTCTTATTTTGAGCTGTTGTCTCTCTCATGCAGGGGACAGAGCTGCTATTTAAATGAATTCTTACAGTTTGATAAATGCAGTGTAGTCTATTTCCCACTGTGCATTTTCTCATTTGCAATACTTGTTTGAGAGGAAATGAAAACAAATTATGAATGAACACAGATGATTCTTTGTAGTTGCTGCAATTTTTACTGGTACTGTTTAGCATGGTGCTTCTCTGTACTTTTAATCATTACAATAACTAGATGAATTTTATTATGCTTATTTAAACTCAATCACTGAAAAACACACTCTAACTATAGAAGACGGTTTATGAGATTTCCTGCTTTTCCCCCTGGAAGCTTTTGTTTAATGTGCCTTCATCTTCCACCATGTGTACAGGAATAATTTTTTTAAAAAAAATATAGCCCTGTTTGATCACTACGCCTGAATCCATGTAAAGCTAAACAGTTGAAAGAAGATGTACGCATAAGCTCCATCTCCTACATCCCCGTGCCACACAGAAGCCAATAAGATCTTCAGAAGTTACTAGAAAGGTCTATAAATGAGCCTGTAGGTGTTTTAACTAAACAGGCATACAGTAATACCTCATACAAAGTCCGCTTCATGCAACATCGGATTCATACAACATCGCCTAATTCCTTGAAAAAAGTTGCCTCATACAAAGTCGTGCGACTTCGTATGAGGCATTGGGTTTTTCCCAGGTTGCATTGTGCCTGGGCAGTATAAAAGGCAGGACACATGTGTGCATTGCTCTTGTGGGTTTTGCATGAGGCAAAGAGTGTTTAGGAGTGGTTTTGAGCACGATTTTGGATTTTTAAAAATTTCTTCGTCAGAATTTTTAGAAGCATTCCTGCGATTTTTGCAGCATTCTTCAGGTTCTTGGACAATCAGGGTTGTTTGACATGTTTTTGTAATGTTTTTAGCCTTTAGACAATGATTTCTCAAAGTTCTGTCAGTTTCCTGTCTGTTTCCTTGACTTTGCCCTGAAGTCTGTGCTGTTACAGTACAATGTATCTCTATGGAAACGATGTTGTACGAGGCATCGCGGCAAGGATTTGGATGTTGTATGAGGCATCGCGGCTAGGATTTTTCATGCCTCATACAAAGTCCAAATCCATATAAAGTCCAAACTTGTGGAACCAAGTTTGGACGTTGTGTGAGGTATCACTGAATAGTGTTTTTATAATCAAGTTCTGATAAAGGAAAGATTCTGATCATAGGAACACTGTAGGTGCTTCTTTGCAGATCTTCATAGTAAACATAGCAAGGTCTTAGTGACTTCTGAGTGTGGTGTGAACACAGATGTTGGGTCTTGGAGTGCCCCCATGCTTCCCATCCATTTAGCCTTTCTCAAGGTTTGCTATGATGCATGTGTTAAAATAATTAGAGAACGTCGCTCTGAAAATGAAAACTTGTGAAATAGTTACTATATTAGTTTTGAAACAGTTATCCAACTCTTCAGCTGAACAAGAACATCTTATCTTAATAGAAATATTTTGCCAACCAAACATGTCTTATCTAGCAATGTGTAAACAGGGATAGGAAAAAGGTTCTAGTGCCTATATGCTATTCTAATGTGCTTTTATTGCACTTGAAAATATGGGAGTAACATTAGTGCACTCTTTTGGTGATAATATTTTGTAATGATTCAGTGTTTTAAAATTCTAGCTTTCCAGGACCTTCAAATTACTGTATGCAACAAGGCGTCATAAATTATTTATTTATTTATTTATTTATTTATTTATTTATTTATTTATTTATTTATTTATTTATTTATTTGAATTTGTATGCCTCCCCCTCACCCTGGGGGAACTCTGGTATCTTGTCCCTCTAAGGCTAAGCCTTGCCTTCATGGCTCCAGGTCTGATTGGACCAACAGCCTGCTGCAGTTGTTAGAGCCCTGATGTGCTCAACCTGAGAGCCCTCTATGTAAGAATTGGCTATTTCCCCAAGGTCAGTGGTGGCCAACCTTGGCTCTCCAGGTGTTCTTGAACTTCAATTCCCAGAAGCCCTGATCAGCAGGAGTGCTGACTTGGCTTCTGGTAGTTCAAGAACACCTGGAGTGCCAAGGTTCACCATCATTGCCCTAGATGAGGCTGCAGTGGCTCAGTGGTTAAGAAGCTTGCCTTGTTAGCTAGAAGGCCAGCAAGTCAGCAGTTCGAGACCCAGATACTGCATGACGGTTTGAGCATCCGTCTCTGTCCCAGCTCCTGCCTACCTAGCAGTTTGAAAGCAAGAAATTGTTAGTAGGTAAAATAGGGACCACTTTGGTGGGAAAGGATCTTGGGGACAAGAAAAGAGCCTCATTTGGGCATCCCCTGATCAAGTTTCTCCAGCAAAAAATCCTTTCAACCCAGAATAATTTCCGACTCAAAATTATGGCCCCCCGGTTTCACCTCTAGGTCCTGAGCAGCTGATCCAGGGTGACCCCACCCTTAGGCTGCTACTGATGAATGCCAGGTCGGTCTGTAGTAAGGCGCCCCTAATACAAGATTCTATTCTGGGGGAGAGGGCCGACCTGGCATGCATCACTGAGACCTGGCTGAGACCAGAGGATGGGGTGCCTCTATCAGAGATGTCTCCGGCTGGGTTCGGTGTTTGGCACCAGCCTAGGGATGAGGGCAAGGGCAGTGGTGTTGCCATTATAGCCAGGTAGTCACTGGGAGTCACCAGGGCCACTGCTCCACAAATTCTGTGTTGTGAGGCCCTGCTCCTGCGGCTGGGCCCAAAGGGTCAGTTGGGGTCCTACTCCTGTAACTGCCCCCTTGCAGGGTAAGGGACTACCTGCCTGGACTCCTCGAGGCTGTCTCAGCATTGGCGTTGGAGCTCCCTAGGCTGATGGTTCTGGGGGACTTCAATTTGCCTTTGCTGGGGTCCGGTTCCGGGGTGGCTAAGGAGTTCATGGCTTCCATGGTAGCTATGGACCTGGCTCAGGTAATTCGGCGCCCTACCAGGGGCAGTGGCCACACACCAGATTTAGTCTTTTTGTCAGAGCAGTGGCAGAGTGATCTGAGTTTACAGAACCTAGACATAACACCTGTGCCATGGTCAGATCACTATTTGGTGGCTCTAGACTTTCTGGGGGCGACACTTCATCATAGGGAGGCAGGGTCTATTAAAGTGGCCCGCCCCTGGCAACTGATGGATCCGGATGGATTCCAGAGGGAACTGGGGGATTTTCCCCTGGATTGGCAACACGATTCGCCCGAGGCACTTGTTTACCTGTGGTATGGGTCGACGACAGCTGCCTTGGATGTAATCGCTCCGCTATGGCCTCTCAGAGCCCGTGGAGCTAGGTCATCCCCATGGTTCATGGAAGAACTGCGGGAGCTCAAACGGACAAAGAGACGCCTTGAGCGCCGCTGGGTGAAAACCAGGAGCAATTCTGATTGGACACTAGCTAGAGCCGCTATTAGGGCCTACCTAGTGGTGATGGGGGTGGTGAGGAGGCAATACTTCACCATCCTTATTGCCTCTGCTGATAATCACCCAGCCACCCTGTTTCGGGTGACCAGGTCCCTCCTTGCTGGGGGGGGGGGCTGTGCCTGGTTGGCAGGGATCGGCTGAGGACTTTGCTGACCATCTGGTGGAGAAAATCGATTGGATCCACTCAGGGTTTAATCTTGGCGTGGATGGGGAGGGTCAGGGGGGAAACAGTGCACAGTCTTACTGTGTTATCTGGGATCGGTTTGATCCTATTGCCCCAGATGAAGTGGACAGGCTCCTTGCGGCGGTCTGCACCATTAATTGTCCATTGGATCCCTGTCCCACCTGGCTGGTAAAAGCCTCTAAGACGGTGACAGGTGGCTGGGTCGGGGGTATAATTAATGAGTCTTTTCGGGAGGGGATGTTTCCTGCACCGTTGAAACATGCTTTGGTGTGCCCCCTCCTGAAGAAGCCATCCCTCGATCCATCTGTCCTAACCAAATACAGACCTGTTTCCAACCTCCCCTTTTGGGGGAAAGTATTGGAAAAGGCAGTGGCACATCAGTTGCAGGGGGTACTGGATGAAGCGGAATATCTGGACCCCTTCCAGTCAGGATTCAGACCTGGATATGGTACTGAGACTACATTGGTCACGCTGATGGATGATCTCTGGTGAGAGCAGGATGGCGGTCATCCATCCGTCCTTGCTTTTCTTGACCTCTCAGTGGCTTTCGATACCGTCGACCATGGTATCGTTCTGGAACGGCTCCGAGGATTGGGGATCCAGGGCATGGTATGGTCCTGATTTTCCTCATTTCTGAGGGGCCGGACCCAGTCAGTGTGGTTGGAGAGCGAGAAGTCCAGTCCTAGGTCCCTAAAATATGGGGTGCCTCAGGGCTCGATACTCTCTCCTCTCCTATTTAACATCTAGATGAAGCTGCTGGGTGAGATCATCCGTTCCCACGGGGTGCGGTACCACCAGTACGTGGATGATACACAGTTGTACGGCGCCCTGGACTCTGGCAGCTGGCAGGAGAGCCCCAACACCGGCGTCCCAGACAGCCCCGCCTCCCTCCGCCTCTCTCCTCGGCGGGGGTATAAGAGGCGGCCATGCTGGAGCAACGCCGATGGCGCCCTGGACTCTGGCAGCTGGCGGGAGAGCCCCAACACCGGCGTCCCGGACAGCCCCACCTCCCTCCGCCCCTCTCCTCGGTGGGGGTATAAGAGGCGGCCATGCTGGAACAACGCCGACGGTGCCTTATACTCTGGGAGCTGCTCTATGGCTTTAAGACTCTGCCACTCTTGCTATGTTCTCGGACCCCCACCCTTGGTGTGAGCATGGGTGGAGAGAGAGACTGGTGAAAGACTGGCCCCCAGTTGTGGGGCGACCATCGCGGCTTTACTATCATGCCACTGATGGAGCCGCTGGATTTGTCACTTCCCCGCCCGTGGTAAGAGTGGGGGTGGGGAGAGAGAGAGTCAGATGGACATGGAGACAGGCTGATGTTACTGTAGCTGAAGACATTGGGCAGGGGCACCAACAAGTGCTCCATCACCTGGGGATTGTGTTAATAATGAATATTTTTTGATGCTATGTAATTATGTATTATTTGATATACTGATACTATGTTTTTTGTTTTTTAATCTTATACTGTATTATTGTTGATTATTGATGTATTTATATTTGTTGTAAGCCGCTTTGAGTGGCACTTGTGCTAGGAAAGCAGGGTAGAAATAAAACTTTATTATTATTATTATTATTATTATTATTATTATTATTATTATTATTATTATCATTATTATCATTATTATCATTATTATCATTATTATCATTATTGTACATCTCGGCCCGTGGGGACCCCAGTGATGCAGTCAAAGTCCTTTCCAGTTGTCTGGATGGGGGTGAATGGGTTACGGCTGAATCCTAGTAAGACTGAGTGGCTGTGGATGGGGGTCCTGTGCTATTCCGGGAGCTACCATCTTTGGTTTTGGATGGGGCTATTTTACCCCAGACTGACCCGGTGCGCAACTTGGGGGTCGTCCTGGATTCGCGGCTGCTGCTAGAAGAACAGGTGGCAGCTGTGGCCAGGAGGGCCTTCACCCAACTTCGGGTGATTCGCCAGTTGTGCACGCTCCTGGACCGGGACTCTTTGCTCATGGTCACTCATGCTCTGGTGACCTCCAGACTAGATTATTGTAATGCGCTCTACATGGGGCTGCCCTTGATGACCATTTAGAGGCTGCAGCTGGTCCAGAATGCGGCGGCCCGGGTGGTGATGGGGTGTGGACGTTATGCCCATGCCTCACCACTGCTGCGGGAGCTGCACTGGTTACCCGTTTGCCTCTGGGTGCAATTCAAGGTGCTGGTTTTGACCTTTAAAGCCCTATATGGTAGTGGGCCAGGTTACCTTAGAGACCGCATCGCCCTAAGGACGTCTTTCCATCCAACCAGAGCAGACAGGAGGGGCTCTCTAATAGTGCCATTGGCCAGGGGGGCTCGCCTCTCTGGTACAAGGAGGAGAGCCTTCTCTGTGTCCGCACCGGCCCTTTGGAACCTCCTGCCTATGGAACTGCATTTCCAGATGGAGTTGTTGCCCTTTAGAAAAGAACTAAAAACCTGGCTGGCAGGCCAAGTTTGGGGTGCAGGTGGAGGGTGGCTTCCGTTGGGTGGTTAATATAAGGGAGGATGCCTGCCCCACAGTTTCTTCATTTCCTGCACCCCTCTCTTTTTAGGGGTGGGTTCTTATTGCTGGTTTTTATCTGTTTTCATTTGTTTTTATCTGTTTTTACCCACTGTTGTGAACCGCCCAGAGTCGGCTTTGGCTGAGTGGGCGGTATAGAAATTTAACAATAAATAAATAATAATAATAAAAATTATTATTGCCCTAGATGCTGCCTTATTATGGAATGTTCTTGAATTTACTGTTGTGAATTATGTGCACCCCCTTCCTGACTTGGTCCAGTTCTGAAGGTACCCTTATCTCTTGATCCCCTTTTTTCCATGGGTAAAGCCCTGCAGGCACAGTCCACCTCCATCCTATTAACTCCTCAATCAAACCACAGTTCCTCTTTCCAGAACTGGCCATATGCACTGTGGAAGGTGCAGAGATTGCCTCAACCCCCACCACCTTGACAGTTCCTTGCTTACAGTTGCATATTTATGTTAGAGACTAGCATATTTTGCCCGGCGGTGCCGGGCTTTTAAAAATTGTGTTGGACACTAAAAGGTTTTCCTTTTTTTCTTGAACCAATGGTGCTGGGCTGTTTTAAATGGTGTTGTAAGGTTTTTTGATTTTGTGGCTTCGAGGCGCTTCGTCCGCCTGCGGCGGACTTGCGCTCCCAGTGGGTAATTTTTTTTGTTCTTTTTGGTGGTTTTTTTTTTTTTGCGTGCTGGCTTCCTCAGTGCTGGGCTCCTTAATTTGGTTTTTGAACGTGTTTTTTATGTTTATGCAATTTTTTAAAAATTTAATTAATTTAATTTAATATTATTTAGTTTAAAATTTAATTTTGTTTTTTAAAATGTTTATTTTTACGCATTTTTTTGTTTTGGTTTTTTGGAGTGAAAAGTGATTTCTTTTTTGGTAATTTTTGAGATTAGTGTGTTTATTTTTGAATGTTTTTCTAACTTATTTGATTAATTTTGGAATTAATCTTATTATTTTTAATATTTTTGAATGTTTTTTCTCTTTTGGCCTCTGGGTGGGGGTGGTGAGCTTTTGTGCCTCTCTTTGCAATTGTTCTCTTCTGTCCTCTGGGTGTCGCTTCTGGTAAGTTTCCTCTTTCTCATTTGAGTTCCGGTTCTCATAGAAGGAAGACGTCTTTTGGTAAGTTCTCTGGGGATTTTTGGGGTGGGGGGTGGGGAGTGGGATTTTTTTGGGGGGGGGTGTCTGTGTGTTTTTCTGTTGTTTACTTTTGGCTGTTTTTGTGTTTTATTTTTGGTTTTTTGTGTCTTGGAATGTTTTTGGTTTGTGTTTTTGTTTTTATTTTTTCAGTGGGGGGGATTTCTTTCCCATGGGCCATGCTGGCTGGCCCGTGGGAAGGAAGGGCAATTGCGGGGAGGCTTTCTCTCCCACGGGCCATGCTGGCTGGCCCGTGGGAAGGAACGGCATTGGCGGGGTGGTGGTGCTTTCTTTTCCACGGGCCATACTGGCTGGCCCGTGGGAAGGAAGGGCAGCGGCAGTGGGGGGTTACTTTTTTCCCCACAGGCCATACTGGCTGGCCCGTGGGGAAGAAGGGTAGTTGGGGGGGGTGTTTGTATTTTTTGTGCGCCAGCTGGCCCTTTGAACAGAAGGGCAGTGGCGGCCGGGGGTTTACTTTTTTTTCCATGGGCCGTACTGGCTGGCCCGTGGTGAAGAAAGGCAGTTGTGGGGTGTTGTTGTTGTTTTTTACTTGTGTTTTTTGCGCGCCGGCTGGCCCTTCGAACGATAGGGCAGCGGCGGTGGGGGGGTTCTTTTTTTTCCCCACAGGCCATGCTGGCTCGCCCGTGGGGAAGAATGGCAGCGGAGGCAGGTGTTTTTTTCCAACTTTTATTTTTCGGCGCCGGCCGCCTCAGCGTTCTGCGCACTAATGGCGCACAGGACGCTGGGGCTTGTAGTTTTGGCTGCGCATGTTTGCTTTCTGTGGCGGTTTTTCTCTTCCGGCTTTTTTTTATTGGCCGCAACGCGTTTCCAAACGTTCCTTTTGCCGCGCCGCTCAGCCTGATTGGCTCTGGCGCGGCACGGTGAAAGGAACTTTGGGAATTGAAGTTCTCTTTTTTTGTTTGCGACTGGGGGGCTCCTGCCCCCGGGTCGAAAATTTCAACCCGACAGTTACCTGCGAACCCCGTTTGGGCGAGTGAACGGAGGCTCGGACGGGGCTAGTGGGGCCTGGTGCAACATCCTTTGTCACATTCCAACGGTTAACGCACCATTTTATAGGTATAGATTGACAAATAGCTTCAGCTTCTCTCAGTTCTTCACCCCATCTCATGTTTACTTCATTCTGAGCTCTTTTAAAAAAGTCTTCAAGATCATCTGTATGAATTTTTGCACATACATTTGTATATCCAATTCTGTACATCCCTTTCCAAACAATTTTCCTGATCTTATACATGTTAGATTATTATTATTATTATTATTATTATTATTATTATTATTATTATTATTATTATTATTATTATTATTATTATTATTATTATTATTATTATTATTATTATTATTATTATTATTATTATTATTATATACATTTGTGTGCACTTTTTCCTAATAGCATGTCTTTTTCTATATGTTTTTGTTGGTTATCACAAATGCAAAATGCATAAATTTATAAAGGTAACTGAATTTCAATACATGCACTGATTTAATAGTCTAAAGTTAGGTAGATTTGCATTAAAATGAGAACTGAACCAATTTCTCACCTATGCCTCATTTATGGGGCATGTTGTCAGCTTTTCCAGCAGGTTTTCAGAGTATCACAGGCAGTAAATTAAGGAGAAAATGAATAGATGCAATACAAGTGTAATTCTTGGTTTTTCAGACAACTGCCTTGCTTCATTTTTAGGGAGAGAGAAAAATTAAGGCTTGGAATAATAATAATAATTTCATGTCAGAAATTATTCTGGCCTGAAGGTTTTTTTGCTGGAGAAACTCCACTCAGGGGATGCCCAAATGAGGCTCCTTTCATGTCCCCAGGATCTTTTCCCACCTAAGTGGTGCCTATTGATCTACTTGCAATTCCTTGCTTTCAAACTGATAGGTTTGCAGGAGCTGGGACAGATTATGGGCGCTATTCCATCATACTGGACCTGGATCTTGAACTGCCGACTTGCTGGCCTTCCAGCTAACAAGGCAAGCTTCTTAACCACTGAGTCACCGCAGCACCATTTTCTGTGTTGAGTCAAATTAAGCCACAGGCTCCACTCCTGGTAGTGCCCTTCCGTCAATTCCTTTAAGTTTCAGTTTTGCAACCATACTCCCCCTGGAACCCAAAGACTTTGGAGAAAAAGAAGGACAAGTTGTTGTCTGATGGAGTATGATTGTTCTCTCAGAAAACATCTAAATTCAACATTGTTCTGAATTATTAGATACGTATGGCAAAGATAAGACAATAAAAACATGCAGGCTTTCATAGATCCAAGTAGGCAGTGGGTGATACCCTGTTGCTTAGTGTTACAAATCCTGTTACAAGTAGAATAAGCCCATTGAATTAAAGGAATTGGCTCCCCTAATCCCCACTGATTCAATAGGGCTGCTCTACCTGAAGTTTACTATGTTAAACAACAGTATTTCAGCCAGTGAGTCAAAGCAAACTTACTTATTCAAAGAACTAGAAAGGAACTAGCTTTCAGAAACAGTTATGGAACAGGAATGTAAATTATCTGGAATCAGAAATCTTGGAGGTTAATGGATTAATGGGTAAGAAATACTTAGCAAATCAGAATTGATTTGTCCCAGGGATGTGTAGAGTAGATGTTCTGTTTTTTTATAGCTCTACCTTTTCTCCATTAAAATGGTATTGCAGTATACTATAGCCAGGTTATTAGGCAGCCTAGGGTATTAAGCAGTATATCTTGATGTGTGAACCTGACACCTCAATCTGGTGCTTGCTCAGATTGCCTATTATTCTCTTGGTTGACCTACTGCTGCATTGTACAACTCATCAGCTATCTACAAAGATTTCAGCAGACTTCCCCTTTTCTCTTTTTCTGATGTTTTAAGAGCATATATTGGTAATCGTGCTTGTCATTACTCAGTGAACAGAATGGATTGATATATTCAATTATTTATTTCTTTTCTCATTTAATAAATGTGCAGCAGTACCCTCAAGACAGTTTATGTCTAAAATTATTTATTAAAATGTATGTTACAAAATTAAAAACATGATCAATTATAAAGATTAAATACCCTACGAATAAAATAATCCAAAGGCAAGTTGTCATTAGTCACTCAGTCTAATCAGCAGGGTGGTTGATGAGATGGTGAAAAACAGTTTGGAATGTAAATAACAAGCATCATTAGATAATACTCTGAGTAAAATTATTGGAAAAGAAAAAAATAGTCTAGAGCAGAGATGTTATGTAATTTAAAAAGAATTGGTAGAGCAGCTGAAAAGGACGGTTCATGCACCACCATCTTAGCTCTTGCCCCATTATTTAAAACCTCTCAGTAAAGAAGAGGACTATACTTCCTTTACAATGGGGGAAGCTACTGAAAAGACTCTGGACAGTATCCTATTGCCACTTACTATTGTTGTGGTGTGATATGGTCTCTCCTTTTCCTCTAATTAATTTCCCCTGTTTGTAATGCTAATGATATCATGGGTTGACCATGTGACTAATGTAGAAGTGTTGCGCCAGATGGATAAAGAACAAGAATTGTTTAAGACCATCAAACAAAGAAAGCACCAATACCTTGAACATATAATGAGGAAGGCTGAGTGCAGAAGAATAGATGCCTTTGAACTGTGGTGCTGGAGGAGACTCTTGAGAGTCCCATGGATTTCAATCAATCCTAAAGGAAATCAACTCTTATTGCTCCTTAGAAGGACAAATACTGAAGCTGAAGCTCAAGTACTTTGGCCACCAAATGAGAAGAGAGGACTCATTGGAGAAGACCCTGATGCTGGGAAAGATCGAAGGCAAAAGGAGAAGGGGGCAGTAGAGAAGGAGATGACTAGATGGTATTGTTGACACAGTAGGTGTAGATCTCGGCAGGCTACAAAGGATGGCAGATGACAGAGGAGCCTGGTGTGCAGTGGTTCATGGGGTCACAAAGGGTCAGACTCGACTGTGCAACTGAACAACAAAACCATGAGGAATTACATAAATTATAGAATACTCCAACTCATTATGCAAGGGAATATCCTTGGGAAGAGAGGCCCTGGATGTAGATAGACTTCATGGTTGAAGAACCTGAAAGACTAGTGTGGCATGCCCTAGTGTGGGATGTCCTTGGAATAACTGTTCTGAGGAATTAAGGACAGGATGATAATTGCCATGATGACAGACAATATTTAGAACAGATATGGCATTTGAAGAAGAGGAAGAAGGGATGCCATGGTTATATCCTTCTTGGATCCCCTTCTGACTAATAAACCAAATCAAATATCATATACAAGCAGTTTCGTTTTCTTTTTAATCAAACACATCAAACACAAACACAATACTACTAAATGTAAACAATGTTGTTATGCACACATCTTTTCATAGTCAACCTAAACAATATATCTTCCCATGGGACTTTAACCCCACAAAAACCTGATCTATCAAGATTAGCTCTTCCAGATATAAGCATCACCATCTGGGCTTTCAAGGCTATTTTTTAAAAAATGTCTTTAATGTGTGGGAGGCAAGGTTTCCCCCCCACCATTTTAACATGTGATAAAATATTTTATTCACCTTTCCCTCATAGGCAAACATAATTGAACATTTTAATAGCAATAACTATTACACTTATATACCACCCTATAGCACTTAGTGCACTCTCTGTGTGGTTCATAATGTAATTAGCATTTTGCCCCCAACATGCTGGGCACTCATGTTACCAACCTCAGAAGGATGGAATGATGGGTAAACCTTGATCCCTATCAGGATCAAACTCACAAAGTCAGCAGTTTAGGATGCAGTAGAGCAGTTTAACCACTGTGCCACCAGGGCTCTTTATTACATTTCACTTGTGGGATATTTTACTCTTTACAACTATTGATTGCTTTCCCTTTGTACAGCATTTAATTAGATGAAATCTTAATACTATTAGTAGTAATTGTAGTAGTAGTAATATGAGTAGTAGTAATATTAGCCATAGTATCAGTAGTAGTAATAATAATAATAATAATAATAATAATAATAATAATAATAAGAAGAAGAAGAAGAAGAAGAAGAAGAAGAAGAAGAAGAAGAAGAAGAAAAGTCATAGTTCTAGAAGAATCAGTAGCAATATTAGTATTGAAAATAAATGTTAAATTTTGATCACAATTACTAGGCCTCCAGACTGGGGTGAAAAACAAAAGTGAAACAAAACAGTGCCAATATTATTATGTCTATAATAGATCCCAGCAGGACTACGAAAGGAAACAGAAGTCCTATTGATTGAAAATGGGTTTAAATGAAACAAGTGCTTCCCATTAGCATCAATAATAATCCATTTCAGCATAACAAAGCCACAGGAAATTATAATCATCGCAACAACTCTGCTGCTGAAGCTATTTCATATATTGTCAGATTGTCCACAGCAGGCGCTGTATCTACCAAAAACTTAAAAGAAATTACTCAAGATCCGTCTTCTTTCTATAGACAACTGAGAATGCATAAATAATATTGTTACCTACACAGGTTGTCATGGAGCTTCTACAGGGAGACAAATGAACAGCTATCAAAAGCTCATAAAATTTACTGAAGGGAGAAAAAATGCCTTTGAATTCTGATTTACATGAAGGTTCTGCCCTTCCCCAAAAAATAACAAATCTGATTGACTGACATTATCACTTCAAAACAAACCACAATACAGAAATCTCAATGTATAGAAAAGGCATTCAATACACTGAAAGAAACTGTGTATTATGTCTTCCATAGGACATTGGATACTACAACCTAACACTATAACTGGGGGGAAAAATTCCTTGGATTTGGCACTTTAAACAAAAGCAGCATTTTCACATATGCCAAGATTTCTTGTATAAGAAATTACACTGTGCCTTAAGAATTCACTCATTTGTGAAATTTAGAAGCTACTTTGAAAGAAACGGAGTGCACACAAAAATATGTAAATTGTACAGCTAATATGAACAAAAAATTGAGAGCAGGTGGAGATGGGTCCCATTGGTTGAAAACCTTAGGTTGGTGAGACAGGCCACTGTCACCTACCGGCACCATGTAAGGAGGGCAAGGAAGGCCTATAAAGTTCTCTGTATTTATAAAATCATCTGCAGCCTCACTACATATGGACAGTCATTAGGCCCTCACTAAAACCAACATATAAAATCATGCACGGTGTGGACAAAGTAGATAAGGAAAAACTGTTTTCCCTATCGCATAACACTAGAACTAGGGGACACTCGATGAAACTTTTGGGTACTAGTTCTCAAACAAATAAGAGAAAGTACTTTTTCACCCAGAGGATTACTGGTCTATGGAACTCCCTGCCAGAAGAAGTTGTGACAGCTGTCAGTCTTGACAGCTTTAAGAAAGGATTAGACAAGTTCATGGAGGACAAGAGTATCAATGGCTATAATTATGGATACTTAAGGACAACCTCCGGGTTGGAGAGATAGGCAGGATATCTCTCAATATCATTTCCAGGGAATCCTAAGCAGGCATCTGCTTGGGAATACCCTGAAGGAAATGGTGAGCCACTGTGTGAGACAGAATGCTGGACTGGATGGGCTGTGGCCTGTTCCAGCAAGGCTGTTCTTATGTTCTTATGTTCTAACATAGTTGTGAGGAATTCACAACTCATTTTAGAACAAAGGTTGAGATCATCCATCGGGACCTTGACTTCACAGTTGATACAGTAAATCAGGTTGAGATGTGTCCAGTGAGAATTCCTGTCAGGTTTTATGGGCTCAGCTCCAGCTTGTGTCATCTGAGAAGGTGGACAAGATACATGTACGTTGTAAACCCATGACTTCTTGCTTTGACCTTTGCCCACCATGGCTATTGAAATCTGACTGAAGGTGTTATGCCTTCTGGTCTAAAAGATACTGCTATGCACCCTCTCCTGGGAAAAAAATCAAATTTAGCTACAGATGTCTTTGATAATTATAGACATGTAGCTAATATTCCTTTCTTGGGCAAGGTCATTGAAAGAGTAGTGGCTGCAGGTGTACTTGGTGCTCCTTTGGAGGAGCACCAAGAGAGCAAGAGGTCTTGTGTTGGGGTCACGCTGGACCCAAAACCACCCAAGACCAAGCCGCAAGCTGCAGTTCTGCCCAGCGGAGCCAAGCCAAGGACAAAAGGCTACGGCGATGTGCGGATCTGAAATCCCTCTGCCTGCTGAAAGGAACAAGCAACATACTGGCATTCCAAGGACTCTCATGATGCTGAAATAATGGGGAAGCACTTAGCCACAGGAGGAATTGGTGCCGAGCCACACAGACAAAGTGTGGGCATAGATCTGGGCAGACTACGGAGGATGGCAGATGACAGAGGAGCCTGGCATGCGGTGGCCAATGGGGTCACAAAGGGTCAGACTTGACTGTGCAACTGAACAACAACTATTTCTCTGCCTCATTTGCAATCAGAAAATGGCAAGGCCGGTCGGTCAGAGGGGAGTGGGAGCAACAGCTATGCCGCTGTTATGCGGCTATAAGACTCTGCCGCTTAGTTTGGTGCTGGCATTAGCCTCAGTTATACAAAGCAATGAAAAATACAAACCAACTTTCTGTGTCTGTGTATGCATGTGTGTGTGTGTGTGTGTGTCATACCTGTCAACCTTCCCGGATTGGCCAGGATTTCCTGGTTTTCGGCGTCGATTTTTTGCCCTTTCCCGCTCCGCGCTGCCGAAACCCCGGGTTTCGGCAGCAGGGGAAAGGAGGCACTGTGCAGCCCATCTGCGCAGGTCGCGTTGCACGCATGCGTGGAAGGGCTCTACACTTCTGTAGCTCCCTTCCACGCATGTGCAGAAGGCTACACCGCATGCGTACAACGCAACCTGCGCAAACCCGGTCTGCACAGGTCCCGGATTCACCAGAGCCGCGGTTGACAGGTATGGTGTGTGTCTCAGAGAGAGAGAGAGTGTGTACTGTGGGTGTATATACACACACACAGTAGAAAATTGTAAAATGGAGCCTTGGCCTTGGATAACTGGCAGGCCTTTATCTATTCACATGCTAATGTGGAGTGTGCATAGGTGTTTTACAATTGCAAATGGTGTTACACCAGTTTTCCTCTCTGAGTTAGGATACTCTAACCAAAGAGAATCTAAAAAGACTACAGTGTAGTTTTTAAGCAAATACAAAGTGAAAAGTAACTTCTCTATGAATTTCATGACAGGCACTTCCTGGTGTAGTGGAGGTGGTAGGGGGGCCACATGAAATGGCACCATGGGCCACAGGTTGAGAATCCCTGTTCTACATTATCTATAACCATAGTCTCTCTAGTGAAATCATAGTTACATACAACAGTTACAGTAAACCCTTGGTTAACGATGGCTTCGGTTAAAGTCGTTTTCAGTTAACAACGTTACTTTTTGGGAAAAGTCATCTCTCGGTTAACGATCTGGCATCGTTAACCGAAGGCACTGTTTCATATCCTACTTTATGTAGCTGGAAAATCGCCATTGGTGGGGTCCCTGTTTGAGGCTCTCTGCTTCCTCAGGAGGGTCTGGGAGGCTGGGAGGAGCTATTCTGCACTATTTCCGCCTTCCTAGGTGATCCCTGTGCCACCCAACAGCTGATTATAGTTGTGGCCAGCATTTTGTTTGAGGTTTTTTCTTTTTCCAGATACATAAGGTCGGAGATCTCGTTATAGGGGTCAGAAACAGCTTGGATCACCTCCCCCCAGCCTCTCAGGGTGGCAGGGGTGGCGGAGACCCAAAAATGGGCAAAATGACCCAAAAATGGGCAAAAAAATTTCCGCCCATTTTCGGGTCTCCGCCACCCCTGCCACCCCTGCCACCCCTGCCACCCCTGCCACCCCTGCCACCCCTGGGAGGCTGGGGGGAGGCGATCCAAGCTGTTTCCGACCACACCGGAAAAGGTCTGGTGGGGTCAGAAACAGCTTGAATCGCCTCCCCCCCCCAGCCTATCAGGGATGGCAGGGGTGGCGTAGACCCAAAAATGGGTGGGAAAAATCCACCGGACGTTTTCCAACAATGTTGCAAGCAGAAACCCCAGGGTAAACCCCTTTGTCTGCTGCAGGTTTCTGTTTCCCGGTTAACGATGTTTCCTGGTAAGCGATGCAACATTGAGAACCAAGAAACATCACTAACCAGGAGTTTACTGTATTTAAAAGTCAAATGAAACAGAATCCAGTCTTCTTCAAACAAAGTATATTTTGATGTGCGCCATGGACAGTTTTTTTTATAGAGTGAGGCTTGAGAGAACATTCAGATATATAACAGATGATCTGCCACCCTGAAAACAGTATATTACTGAACCAGACCATGTCTTTTAATTTGGCACTGCAGTAGCTGAAGATTAGTCCCTGTCCAAAGCTGTACAAGATAGACTTTCACACTGCACTGAATAAATGTGTGTGCACAGCAAACATTGCAAAGTGGCTAGCTGTGCTGTAGTGCCCACGAGGTGAAGAGAATGAGCATCTGCTTTCCAGTCTGCCCCACCGCTCAAAGGCTTTGCCATTATTTTCAAGCCTGCTTGTCTTCTATTGATGTCTGTTGTGTCAATCACAGTCAAGAGAGACACATTTCTCCTTCATTATTTTCCATTGTTCAGTACATTTCTGTAGTAAGAGAATAAAATCAGAAGTTCAAGGAAATAACATGCCCTAACAATGTGGGAAAATTATTTTTTTCTAAACAAAACAAAACATACACACACTAAATGAACTTGGGTTTTTTAATGGAAGGGCTCATTTTATTACACTGTGAATATGTATTTCATAGAACTGTTCAAAGTATATTGGTTATTCTTTGCTATGTTAATGAAATGTTCTTTTTGTGTGTTTTTCTCTCTCCAGCCCCTCATGTTTTACTCCATAGATTTGGTCAGAGTTCATTTTTGCAAATGCAAGAAAGGGAAAGATGTCATAGTCCTTTCAGCACATTTCATTTAAATGCACTATGATGACTTTGAAGACACAAAGCAGCTTTTGCATGTTGTAAGGATTAAACCCTCTGCCCCCTAACACACAATGTCATCTTCCCCTTTGCCAGCAGTTTTTACCCACACTCTGGGCCCACGCCTCCCTCCCACTTCTGGTGTGGCCCTGATATTCTGATATTCTCTGCCTGGCTTTGGACTAGTGTGAATGTGAAGTGTTACCGACTGGCTGTTTGAACGAGCAAACCCACCAATCCAGGTAGTACATAAATAAAATGCGTCTTTAGGGTATGGTAGCTTTGCCAAGACACCAGATTCTTTCTCAGCACAGCTTAGATCTCACCTGGCAGCTGGCCGGAGGAGGAGGTGGGGAGGAAAGAACTGACCACACCTGGGGCTCGCCTTTCCACGGCCCCAAAAGCGGCTCTCCACCTCCAGACGACACCACCTACACCAGGGCTTGGAGACCTCGCGGAGCTCGCCTGGCAGCCGGCTGGAGGAGGTGGGGAGGAAAGAACTGGCCACACCTGGAGCTCGCCTTTCCATGGCCCCAAAAGTGGCTCTCCACCTCCAGACGACACCACCTACACCAGGGCTTGGAGACCTCGCGGAGCTCACCTGGCAGCTGGCCGGAGGAGGAGGTGGGGAGGAAAGAACTGACCACACCTGGGGCTCGCCTTTCCACGGCCCCAAAAGCGGCTCTCCACCTCCAGACGACACCACCTACACCAGGGCTTGGAGACCTCGCGGAGCTCGCCTGGCAGCCGGCCGGAGGAGGAGGTGGGGAGGAAAGAACTGGCCACACCTGGAGCTCGCCTTTCCACGGCCCCAAAAGCGGCTCTCCACCTCCAGACGACACCACCTACACCAGGGCTTGGAGACCTCGCGGAGCTCGCCTGGCAGCCGGCTGGAGGAGGAGGTGGGGAGGAAAGAACTGGCCACACCTGGAGCTCGCCTTTCCATGGCCCCAAAAGCGGCTCTCCACCTCCAGACGACACCACCTACACCAGGGCTTGGAGACCTCGCGGAGCTCGCCTGGCAGCCGGCTGGAGGAGGTGGGGAGGAAAGAACTGGACACACCTGGGGCTCGCTTTTCTGCGGCCCCAAAAGTGATTCCCCACCTCCAGACGACACCGGACTTGAGCCTCTCCCAGGGTCTATTCCATTGGTCCCGGGATGGGAGGCTGCTGCGCCCGGCGCCCATTCCTCTGGCCCCCACCAGGCGGGGAGCTCAAAAGACGTTGGAGCTGCCACTACCTCATCTGCAGCTGGATTTTCCAAGTCTCTTTTTCTATTACTGGTTAGATTGTTTTTGATATGTCCTGTGGCTTCACTGTTTTGTTGATATGCTTATTGATATGTTTTTTGGATATGTCCTTTTGATATACTGATTGTTGATATTTTGACTTGTACTGATATAATGTATTGTGGAATTTATTGTAATTGTATTGTAAGTGTATTGATTATTTATTTTTGCATTATCACACTGTTACATTGTACTTATATTAACTGCTGTTAGCCGCTCTGAGTTGGCCTGTGCCGAGTTGAGCGGGATACAAATCTAAATAATAAATAAATAAATAAATAAATAAACTCACCAGAGACAATGGTCCTGGGTTCCAAACATCCTTTTATTAATGTGCAGTTAGTAAGTTTAAAATGATTGTTGCAGAAGAACATGATTTGCAAACTAACCATCCCATACACATGAAAATAAAAACATTTCTAGCTCCCAGCTTTGGCCTGGTTATATCTAATTAGAGAACTACATTTTGGAAGGTTTTCTACTCAAATTTCCATCCAGTGCAAAGCAATCCTAAATTCCCACAGCATCTCTAAGCATGGCTAAAACAACTTCCCAATCCAATCTCTCCCCCATATCAGAACACATTTTTCACATTTGGCCCTCCTTCTGAAGGATTCCAGCCAATTACCACATAGCATAAAATGTCTATGAAAACTAAGTTCCATTCTCACAGAACACAGCATATTATGTCTACTCTTTATCTTTTCCAACTACCACTTTTAAAGGCCAAATATCTTCCCTCTGGTGTGAACAAAATCCAGAAATCTACTTTACTGTTTTAAAAAGTTAGCCTCCCATTTTATTCCATTACACATGTAACCACCAGAATTATTTAGCTGTTTTGATAACTGAAAGTCCTGGTTTTAAGTTGTAGCCCAGTCCGTGAAAAAGGTATCAGTGTTATGCAAAATTGGCCCAGTTGATGGAACTTTGCATGGTCTAGTGCCCATTGATAGGGATATGTGACCATTTAGATATGATTGTCCTCTGGATCCTATCAATTCTAGGCAGCAAGACTGATGCTTGGAGTGATGGGAATTGTAATCCAACAACAGTTGAGTGATGAGAATTGTAATCCAACAACATCAATTATCTGCCTCTACTCAAGGCTACTGTCTAGATATTCTATATCTAGGATAGATGGTTATGATGATCAAATCTTAAGTTCAGACCTTATAATTTAATACTTTGCCTGGAGAATCTTTTCTCCTATTCTTGGACTGTAGCCAGACATTTTGGCACTTGGGACAAATACCACTGCCCCATCACCACTCTGCCCTGTGGGATAGGCATGAGGACACCTTGAAAAAGGAGGATCAGACACTTCCTCTTCTTCTGTGTCTAGGCCAGATGTGAAAATGCCAAATTGAAGCAACCTTTTGGTGAGTTCATTCTGCAGTTTCTTTCACCTTCTTCTTCTTCTTCCGAGTCTAAGCAAGATGTGAAACTGCCAAAATGAAGCCACCTTTTGGTGAGTTCATTCTGCAGTTGCTTTTGCCTGACCTAGTGTGAGAAAGACTAGCTGGCAACACAAGCTTGCCATCACCAGGGTATTTATTTATTTAGTTATTTAGTTATTTATTTATTGTTAACTTTTTATACCACCCACTCAGCCAAAGCCGACTCCGGGCGGTTCACAACAGTGGGTAAAAACATATAAAAACAAATAAAACAGATAAAAACCAGCAATAAGAACCCACCCCTAAAAAGAGAGGGGTGCAGGAACTGAAGAAACCATGGGGCAGGCATCCTCCCCTATATTAACCACCCAACGGAAGCCACCCCTCCACCTGCACCCCAAACTTGGCCCGCCAGCCAGGTTTTTAGTTCTTTTCTAAAGGGCAACAACTCCGTCTGGAGACGCAGTTCCACAGGCAGGAGGTTCCAAAGGGCTGGTGCGGACACAGAGAAGGCTCTCCTCTTTGTGCCAGAGAGGCAAGCCCCCCTGGCCGATGGCACTATTAGAGAACCCCTCCGGTCCGCTCTGATTGGACGGACAGACGTCCTTAGGGCGATGCGGTCTCTAAGGTAACCTGGCCCACTACCATATAGGGCTTTAAAGGTCAAAACCAGCACCTTGAATTGCACCCGGAGGCAAACGGGTAACCAGTGCAGCTCCCACAGCAGTGGTGAGGCATGGGCATAACGTCCACACCCCATCACCACCCGGGCCGCCCGATTGTGGTTCAAAAATACTACAACTCTCGAGGAGGCTCTTTCTGTGTACTCTGATCAGACACTGATGCCTCCTAAAAAGAAAAAGGAAATGTATGTTTGCCAAAAAAAAGAAAATGAATCGGGCCAGAAGGTATTGTCCTTTATTTTCTTAAAATTCACCAATAAATACTCCTCTAGTATGATGTTGCCCCTCCCCCAATTTTGGTGCCCTGAGACAAAGTCCCGATTGCTCTACCCACAATGCAGCCCTGGGTACAATGCCAGATCAGCCACATAACAGGAGTAGCAAATGCTACCGGCCACGTGTCTTTGGGGACCCTAGCCCCCACGCTCGGTTAGAATGAAAATCCAAATTAAAATATTCCATGCATTTACATGGATATTAAAAAATGTTCACTTGGAGAGACTTGCCGACACTTCATTGGAATGTTCAATGTGCACCAAAGAGTAAAGATGTGCATGCAGGTAGAGCCATCTTTGTCTGTGCGTGCATCTTATGCACTACTGTGTATCACGAATTTGTGTTGAGTGGCAGAGTCGATCGATGTGTGGGCTGTGTTTTGTTTTATAGGTTTTTGCTTAATTGAAGGCACAGGGAGCGGTGGAAGCGTTTTTTCTTGCAATTCTTATGTATTGTTGTTTATTTGCCTGCTGCTGTTTACTGATACAACAGTTGAGAAGAAGACAATGCAATATAATTTCTCTTGCATTAGGCAAAAGATTGTTTTTACTAGTGGTGTTTTATTTTATAGGTATCCTAAACCCTAAATCTAAGCAAGGACCTCTTAACACGATTTGCTATAGGCTTTGCACCGGCTTAATCCGGCACTGCCTGGGTATCATCGGTTATGCCAAGGAGGATGCATTAGATATAAGATTGTGAATAATTTTCCTTCATAAAGATTTCTAGAGAAGATTCTGTTTCTGCTCAACCACCTTTGCTAGGAAGATTTATCACAATTTGACCAAGTTGTAAGATTTTCTGTACTTTTGTTTGGTTACGGATGGCTCCTAATGTGAGGGGGACTGGGGCTGTGGGGAGGGGTGTGGTGGCTTTTTCTGAACTTTTAATTCCTTGTTGTAGCTTGGCTGTGTCTTGAATGCTCAAACGGGCGCTGGCTTACAGGAGGCATGTACCGATCCTTTAGGCTGTGATAATTTCCTTTATCCACATACTCCCAGTGCAGCCTAAGGCCGCCTCACCGTACCACACCACAATCGGTTTCAAAGAATTCCACCTGTTGCTTACAGGGAGTATGCAGTGGTTTAGCTTATTGGTAGCATATGGGGGCATAGAGCAAAGCACTTGGATATAGCCTGATAAACTGACATCCACTCGGTTGATATTACTCACAAAGAGTTTTATTTTCCATTAGTATCTGAAAAAGAACAGAGACAGACAAAGACAAAGTACATAGCAATATTTAGTTAGTATGATTTCCTTTGATTGGAAATTAGAGTTAGAGTCCAGCCTGGGAAGACAGACGTCTCTGCCATCTACCCAAGAGGACCAAAGAACAGAGGGAAAGGGTTCTGCTTATATGCACAAAAGGAGCAGATTTCCCTCCCACCTTTGCATTCATTGGGATGGCCTAATCTGCAGGTGTTACAGCAGCTGGGTTCTGTGATTGACATGAGAAGAGACGTCATCTCCCTCGTGGTGTAGTTAGCTGACCTAGCTGTCACTCAGTTCCTTCGTGGGACTGCAAGTACAGTAGCTGTCAATCACACACACACACACACACACCCGTGGGACCGCAGCTGTGAAGAACTCATCCCAAAGGAATATGAGTGCATAAAAGAGCTCTAGTAGCTTCAGATAAGGTTGCCATGGATACTCAAGATCATGACAGGCTAGGAGTTGGGAAATGTCCAGGGACAGTGGCAAGATATTTATCTGCTCCTGATTTTTGTTGAGTCGATCAAATATAGTAAGAAGTGGTTCTGCAGAGATTAGGCATGCATCTCACAGTTGTTTTGTGATAATTTCCAGATGTGGGTGTTGAGGAGATTTCGTTGTGCTGGGTATATATTCCCCTGGTAAGATTTCTTTCTCATTTGAGGTTGTTTCTGTTGGCGGGGCAGTGATAAGATTAAAATAATTGTCACTCACGTCCCCAGACGTCTGTTAGTTTGCCGGCTGGAGGAAGGCTTCCATTCCAATCTGCTTTTTCTCTCTTTTCTCCTTTCTTGGTGCATCTGGGCTTTTCCGCTGTCTTTTCTTGTCCCTGGGTGGGAATCTGCCTTTGGCTGGCATGTTTGGTGGCTTGAGTGAGAGCTTCTGCTCTACCTTTGAGAAAAGTTTTTTTTATAGACACTGTTCTCTTAATCTGCTGCTTTTGCTCCCTTGCTTAGTTAGAGCTCCATTTTCTTTCACTGTTTAATCAAAGCCTACCAGGGATCCCACAGTTTACAACAGGGGTGCCCAAACTTTTTGAGTCACAGGCCAGTCACGTGGTTCAGGGGGCTGGTCACTATGGGTTGGGGGCTGTAGTTTGGGCACCTATGGTTTATACTAAGGATGCTGTTGCATACAACTTTATAAAGCAGATTCGGTCCCATGACAACAACACCAAAGACAAATAAAATGCCATTGCTGTTACCCAGAATGACTTACGGAAAGACAGAATTTATTCCAATTGTTAGGACAGGAAGGTCTGTGGCCCCTGTCCTACTGCACTTAATCGTTGGCTACCATAGAGTGGTAACAATGGCAGGAAGTGTTTTCTTCCCATTATCCTGAAATGTTGGGAGACTAGCAGAAACATGAGTCACTCTAGAATAGCATGGCTTCTGAGTGGATTGTTACCTTTAGTGACATCCCCCTGAGCAAAGAGCCAAATAGCATTTGTGCATTTGTACTGTCATGCCTCCATTACTGCCTATCAGTGCTTGAAAGTAATAGCCTTGTTCCCTCTTTATCCCTGTGCCAAGAAGGCTGACAGCTTAGCCTGCAGAAACACCTCAACAGCCAGTGCCAATGGCATTGTAATTATTTGTTTCTTTTGTAGTATATCTGTTCTGAATATTTTTGCCTCTCTCTGTGTGTGTTTCCATCCCAGCATCCAGCATCACAAAAGGAGCAAACCTGTCTAGACAGAATTCTAAAAATATCTGCAAGCCAGAAATCCCTTTCTGCAGCAGGAAGCAATATTCATGTAAAGGTATCCCCGGACATAACACACCTGGGGGGTAGTTTTTGTGGTAATGGAAGGAGGTTATGTGCCAGCATGACCCAAGGCTTATTTCTGGTGCCCCAGATGAAAGCCATTCATCACACTATTAGGTCTCAAATCTTGTGAGACTTTGTGTCATGTGAGTTTTCAGCTGGGACTATGTAAGGAGCAGCCATGCAAGTGCCAGCAATTTTAGTCTACAAGATTATGACAAACTAGCAGCTATTGTTTTTCATGCTTCTGGAAGTTATAACAGACCAGTAGCTTTTTTTTTTTTGTAAAATCTGAACTAGAGGAGTGGTCTAGGACAGTGTTTCCCAAACTATGTTCTGCAGAACACTGGTGGACTTCAATTCCCAGAAGCCTAGTCAGTACATTGGCTGATCAGTGCTTTAGGGAATTGACTTAGGCTTCTGGGAATTGAAGTCCAAAAACCAAACACTGGTCTAGGGAATCTATCTAGCTGGACTTTAGTTTGCCTCTTATTCCTACATTCTTCGCAGCTGCCTGTAGGCTTTGTCCATTTCACTGACTCAGCTGCCTGTCTCTCCCCCTTAAGACAACAAGTCTCTGCATGTAACTTTCACTTGAGTATTCTTTGGGGCCTTTGTCCTTGGGGAGTTGTTTCCCATTTCCATGTGGGACCTTTTTACAGGACCCTCAAGGCGCATAATTATGAGTGGCATGACACAGGGGTGCTCCTACACATCAAAAGTTCTGTAGCACATCAGAAGAGTTTGAGCTAAGTGACAACACTTTAAACAGCAGGCCAAGAACTGTTCTGCCCTATTGCCATCCTAAATCACTGCCTGACTTTTTGATCTCATGTGCCCAGGGTCACCTTTCATGCATCAGAATGGTCAACTACTCTTCTGGCATCAATTTAACAGTCTGATCTGATTAGCCTTTGCTGCAACTGAACTGCCACTCCAGAGCTAATGCATATGGCAGCAAGTGACTTGGTGGGTTTCTCACCAGCATTCACACCAAGTTACTATATTTTTACTTTTCAGATACACCTCACATGGATCTGTAGCTGCAGTATTCCAATATATGCTGTCATTTCTGCTAAAGTGAAGGAATTAAGATATCTTTTAGCAACAGAATAGAATATTCACATAAAAGTTCCTTTTGTTGAATAGCTCTCCAATCCTTGAAATATGTTGTTAGCAGAATTGAGGTTGGCTTTACATTTCAGTGTGAGGATACAAGAATAATTTATTTGAGCAAAAAGTTGAGAATTTTAGGCATTTTTAAACATACAATTTGACTAAGTAGTTAGTTTTGTTTAACCTTAATATTATTAATTGAGCATTTGCAGACAATACAATCTTCAATATAACTAAGCAAATAAATTAGTTGCATGCCTGAGGTTTTTTTTTGCTTCAGTTACTCCTAAAGGAAAGGTAAAGGTTTCCCTTGCTCGAAAACCAGTCGTATCCGACTCTAGGGTTCAGTGCTCATCTCTGTTTCAAAGCTGAAAAGCCAGCATTGTCTGCTTCTGTAGATGTTTCTGTGGTCATGTGGCAGGCATGACTAGACACTGGAGCACACAGAAGGCTGTTACCTTCCCACCGAAGTGGTCCCTATTTAGCTACTTGCAATTTCTTGCTTTCGAACTGCTAGGTTGGCAGGAGATGGGACAAAGACGGGAGCTCATTCCGTCCTACACTGTAACAAACATACAGTACAATGTTACATTTACTATACCTATGGAAACAGATATAAGATGATATTAAATATGTTGCCTTTTGCTTATAGTTCTAATTTTAAAATGCATTCATGCTCTCCTAGCTTTCAAAAATAGTGAGAGACTAGAATGTACATTGGGCTTCCAATTCAGTCAGTGTCCAAATAAGGACACACAAATGGTTGCCAACATCCTAGGGCCTTTTTGGAGACACTCCAACCCAGCCCTTTTCGGATCCAGGATGAACTGATGGGCTATCTTTGCAATTTATCATTTGGCTATCATTCACATCCTACTCATTGTTGCAGTAAATGTATTTGTGCATTCTCAGGATGGGTGGGAATTGCAGCACATGGGGAAATGAAAATGGCAAGATCAGATCATAAATTTATTGCTGAAGGCATGATATAAGGGTCCCACAACCAATCTGTATATTGTGATTTTCCTTTTTCTCCCCAGACTCAAAGAGAATGAAAGCGCGGCGCCAAAATGGCCGCCGCGCTCTTTGTGCCCCCCCACCCAGACTCAGACATCCGGGTGAGTTAGGGGGCGTGGCCACCCCTCTATAAAAGGGGTGGCCACGAGGCAGCCGAGCTGCCATTTTAGAATAGCGATGGAGAGGAGAAGTTTTCTCCATCGCTTTTTCCCATTAGTCTTCGGCTATAGAGCCTTGTCGTTCGTTTCCTGGCTGGGAAAGGAGGATTACAGTACCCGGAGCCTTTTCGGATTGCTTGGCTACCGCGGTACTTACACGCTAGGAGTTTGATCCCTGGATAGGGATCCTGCAGCGACTTTCTTCTCCTAGGGAGACATGGCTCCCAAGCGGAAGGCCCCGGTGCTAAAGCCACGGCCGAGGGGAAGAACTTTTACCGGCCCTGCACCGGATGGGGGCCAGCCTTTGGGTCGGAGGACCAGGGCTGCGCCCCCACGGCAGGGCGATGTGCCAGCCTTGCCCACTGGTACCAGTGGGGCCGGTCAGGCTACCACTTGGCAGCCGGGTTCCAGCTTGGTAGCTGGTCAGCTACAGGCCAGCCCCTCTGGGGCTTCGGCCCTCGGCCCACCTTTGCCGGGCATGGGACAGGGTGGCCTGGGGGGGCCTGGTGCGGGTGTTCAACCCACTGCTCCTCCGGCCCCCCATGGGCCAGAGTTTCGGGCATGGCCCTATTCTGGCCCTGGCTCTCCTTTTGGGTTGCCTTTTCCTCAACTGCCTAGTGGGCCGTCCGGCCCACCCGGCCCGCTTTATACTGGGGGCTCTGGGGCAGTGGATGCTCTGTTAGCACGGATAGGAGTGCTGGAAGCATCTTTGGGCATTGCACAGCCTCCTTCGGAGGGGGGCGCTACTCTTTCTTCAACAGGGGCCCCTTCGTCGGCCCCGGCTACCTTTCCGGCCGCAACACTTCAGCGGGCGGCCAACTGGGTCGAGCTGCTTGAGACGGTCCGGCCGGCCCCAGCTGGTGTCTCGCAGCTCCCCGTTCGACCTGATGTCCAGGCTGGGAGCAGTCAGGGGTGGTCCCAGAGCTCGATTCCGGTCACGAGCTCCGACGCCTGCCGTGGGCCGGAACCCCCGGTGGGGGCGGCTCACGGGGGTGCACCTAGTGAGTATCAGGTTCAATTTAGTGCACCAACACTACAGCCCACTTCCAGTGGTGGGGTTCAGTGGCCCTGGCCTCGTCAAGTTGATGCAAGTGGGCATCAGTTACCATCCTATCCCAGTATCCCATGGTTTCAAAATGGTCCCTCGTTAAGGGCGGGGGTGTCCGCCCCTGGGGCAGTGCCGAGCATCGCAGGGGCTGTCCAGGTCCTGCTGCGTATGCCTTCTATACAGAATGTGCCGACGATGGCTTTGCCGACAGCTGGTTATTCCTTGCCCCTGGGTGATCATTTGTCACAGGTTACGAGGGATAAGATTTGGCGAGGGGAGTACGTAGATATATTCTTCCTATTGAACCGTGAGCCCACTAAGGAAGAGAGAGAGGGACAGGACAACAGAGACAAAGAGCTGTCCCATCGTCGTAAGCCACCGCGCACTTGGGCCAACTGGTTGCCGGCATATCTTATTTTTATGGCGGTATACCTGAGGGCCCGGCCTGATCTGGCCATTCCTATGGTCCAATACTTGAACAATATTTACAGGGCGATGGTTGATTTCCCTGGCCCATCGTGGTTGGCTTACGATGAGGAATTTAGAATGAGGGTGGCCCTACACCCAGAGGTGAGGTGGGATGAGCCCTGCCAGAAATTGTGGCTCTTGTACATGACCCACACGCGTCCGGCGCCTGGGGATAGGTACCATTGTGGCCTTGCTGTGCAGCAAGCTGCTCCAACACAGGCTCCCCACCAGCCGGCGGGGCAGGGGGTTCCAGCCCGCTTGCTGTGTTGGAGCTTCTCAGCTAATGGCGTGTGCAATAAGCGACAGTGTCAGTACAAACATGAGTGTCCCTCTTGCACTGGCCCCCATGCCGCCAAAGTGTGCCCGCGGGCTGGTGGGTCACGGGGCAGAGGTAGAGGTGGACAGGGGGTGGTCAGGGCTTCCTCTGATGGAGCTAGCCATTCAAAAGGTCCCCTCCCCGGTTAATGTGTATATGCTGGAGCGATGGCTCTCAACTTATCTAAGAAGGGATGACGCGAGGTACCTTCGTGAGGGTTTCCAGTGGGGCTTTCGTATTCCGTTCGAGGGGGTTCGGGGACCCCAAGATGCCCCCAATTTAATTTCCCTGAAGGGTAAGGAGGAGGTAGCTGCCCTGAGTGTTGCTAAAGAAGTGGAGGCCAGGAGGGTAGCGGGCCCCTTTTCCGAACTGCCTTTCCCTAACCTGAAGGTCTCCCCTCTGGGGTTAGTACCTAAAAAGACCCCGGGTGAATTTTGTTTAATCCACCATCTATCGTACCCGGTGGGTTCTTCTGTCAATGATGCTATTCCTGATGACCTTTGTTCGGTCAGGTATACGTTGTTTGACCAGGCCCTACGGATGGTGCGCTCTTGTGGTCCCGGTGCCCTCCTGGCAAAATGTGACATTAAATCGGCATTCCGATTACTGCCAGTGCACCCAGGGGACTTTGAGCTATTGAGTTTTAGATTCCAAGGGAAGTTCTATGTAGATAAGGCCATACCTTTTGGCTGCTCTATTTCATGTTCGGCATTCGAACGTTTTAGTACTTTTCTTCAGTGGGCCTTTGTTTGCAGGTCCGGGTCTCGGTCTGTAGCCCATTACCTCGATGACTTTTGGTTCGGGGGTGAATGGGGCTCGGACACGTGCACGCGTCTCCTCACTACATTTCACATGCTAATGTGGGAACTGGGTGTCCCCTTAGCGCCCAAAAAGACCGAGGGCCCATCTACTACGCTCACATTTCTAGGTATTGAAATTGACACGGTCACACAGGCATCCTGGTTACCTATGGATAAGGTCACCCAGATCTCCGCAATGATTTTGGCATTGATGGCCAAACGTAAAGTGTTCCTTCATGAGCTTCAGGTACTTCATGGTCATCCTAACCTTGCCTGCAGGGTGGTGACACCCGGCAGAGCATTTGCCCGGCGCCTATGTGACGCCATGACTGGCCTGTTAAAGTGCCACCATAGGGTCCGACTGACCAGGGGCATGTGGGCTGACCTTTTGGTTTGGCTCACATTCCTACGGGATTTTAACGGGGTCTCTTTCTGGAGATCAGACCTTATGGTCTGCCCTAGATTCCAAGTACAGTCAGATGCCTCCGGCTCCCTGAGATATGGTATTTATTTTGAATGGAGGTGGGCTTACGGCTGATGGCCTCACGCATGGCTTGGCACAGATCGCCTCCACGATCTTACCTTCCTTGAGTTCCTTCCCATCCTGGGAGCTTTGATGTTATGGGGCGAGGAGTGGGCCAACTCAGTGGTCCATTTTTGGTGTGACAATGTGGCAGTGGTGCACATTGTCAACGCTCAGACGTCTAAATCACCTAGGGTTATGGCGTTGGTTCATCAATTTGTGTTAAGAAGCCTACGCCTAAATGTGCTGTTTAAGGCTAGAGATGTCCCAGGCATTAATAATGATATTGCTGATGCTTTATCCCGCCTGCAGATCCCCCGGTTCCGTGCCTTGGCTCTGGAAGCAGAGGAATTCCCCTCGCCACTCCCGGCCGAGATTTGGACATTTGGCAAGGAGAGGTGAACCGGGCGATCGGCATGTCTTTGGCACCTTGCACGCGTAAGGCGTATCAACATGCTTTTGTACAATTTAGAACCTTTTGTGTGCAACTACAGTTGCCTGAAGTGTGGCCCATACCAGTCGAACAGGTTTTACAATTTATGGTTTATCTTCACAGTCAGGGTTTGGCTCCTCGTACTACAGCATCCAGGCTGTCGGCACTGGCCTTTATGGCCAAAGTGAGGGGCTTTGCTGACTGTGTGAATGATTTCCGCATATGTCATGTTTTGGAGGGGTGGACATGGGAACGTGGCCGCCACCCGGACACTCGTCACCCAATTTCACCAGAGGTCCTGACCCACCTTGCATGAGGCTGGCATAACTTGTGTTATGATAGATATGAGGTGGCTCTTTTTCACGCGGCTACCATGGTGGCCTTCTTTGGAGCGCTCCGCATCAGTGAGTTGGTACTACTGTCTAAGGCGGATGCGACTCGTAGGGCACTGGAACTCGACGATGTCTATGTCACTAATGAGTGGGCTCAGTTGAGGATACGGTCCTCAAAGGTTGATCAGCACGGCGTAGGCAGTGGAGTTAGACTGCTACGATGTTCCATTGCAGACATCTGTCCGGTTGGTGCCCTACACGAGTTTTTGGCAGTGCGTGGCGCGCACCCGTTTTTCTGCCACCAGGATGGGTCTCCCCTTACTAAATTCCAATTTGGAAGGTGACCGGTATGGCACTAAACAGTGTTGGCCTCCCCGGGGCTCGTTACGGCACCCATTCATTTAGGATAGGTGCTGCATCAACTGCGGCTCTTCTTATAAGGTCTTTGTATTCTTAATGTTATTTTTATTTTGCAAACTCTTGTATATTAACTTGTAATGTCATCAAACAGAAACCAAACTCAGATACTTCTCTGCACAAAAAGTCTTCAAGTTCCTTTTGTAATCTTGACAATAGTAACCAAATTCAAATATGTTTTCTTCAACTTCTTCACTATGTCCTTTATAACAATATGAAACAATGATTCATTCCTCTATTGCACTTTCTATCTCTCATCCAAAACAGCTCATAAACTCGTATTCAGTTGGGAAGTCAAACTCCCATATATATTGGCCCCAAACTCCCGACGTCTATCCGGTTAATTAGACATTTCATTCAATAAATTTCATCAGGGGAGTTTTTGCAATATCACTCTTGTGTTTCGCGTCCTCTCTGTCTCTTCTGTAATTTCTCTATGGTCCTTAGCAACCATAGAGAAATTACAGAAGAGACAGAGAGGACGCGAAACACAAGAGTGATATTGCAAAAACTCCCCTGATGAAATTTATTGAATGAAATGTCTAATTAACCGGATAGACGTCGGGAGTTTGGGGCCAATATATATGGGAGTTTGACTTCCCAACTGAATACGAGTTTATGAGCTGTTTTGGATGAGAGATAGAAAGTGCAATAGAGGAATGAATCATTGTTTCATATTGTTATAAAGGACATAGTGAAGAAGTTGAAGAAAACATATTTGAATTTGGTTACTATTGTCAAGATTACAAAAGGAACTTGAAGACTTTTTGTGCAGAGAAGTATCTGAGTTTGGTTTCTGTTTGATGACATTACAAGTTAATATACAAGAGTTTGCAAAATAAAAATAACATTAAGAATACAAAGACCTTATAAGAAGATTCGTTTATTATTATCTTCATCATTTTTGGGCATACACAAACGGTACATTGTGTTTGTATCCTTTTCTCCGTTTGGCCATTTTTTGCTGTGCATCAACTGCGGCTACATTTGGGTACTCTGAGGCTGATATACGCCGGATGGGGAGATGGGGATCCATGCGTTTTGCATTGTACATTCGCCCACTTCAGGTATGAGTACCAGTTAAGTCATTATTCTCTTTTCTTCTTTTACAGACCCTGTGTGTCCCTGCACACCGGTGGCAGTATGGCTGGTGGGCCACAGTTACGTGCACTGGGCAGCGCAGTATGCTGCGGCAACAGAGTGGGGACCCCAGCTTGGACTACGTGCAACCGCATGTATACGTTGGTACGGTAAGCGCGGAATGAGATGGCGGGAACTGTTGCCATTCCTGTTTTCCATCAGGGATGCTGAACCGCCTGATGTCCTTGTACTGCACCTCGGGGGCAATGACCTCGCCCAGGTCACTGGCCTTTCCTTAAAATTCACGATCTGCAGTGACCTAGCCTATTTGCATTATGTGTGGCCGTCCACAAGGCTGCTATGGTTGGACATCGTGCCGTGACATACTTACAGGGGAGGTATTGACCTCCGTGCCCTTGACCGCGCTTGCCGCTCAGTGAACAGGGCTGTTGCCCGGTTCTTGTCAAACAAGGGTTTGGGGATGGTCATCCGGCACCCCACGATTAGTTTGCAAAATTACGATTTCTATGCAGGGGATGGGGTCCACCTGTCGGCTAGAGGTATGAACCTCTTTCTGGAAGATTTGCAAGCAGGCCTGTTGACCGAGCTGACGGTCTGGGGGTGGGGGGCGGTGAGTCTTCATAGACGCCTCCCCGTGTGGCGGGTAGCACTGGTAAGGTAAAGATTTATGACCCATAGGTATCCGGCAGGTTCGCAATTGACTGGCCAACACTTAGACAGGTACAGGTGTAATAGCTTTGGCCGGTCAACAATGAACCAGGCAAGGGGTGATGGCAGGAGCTTAACAGCATGCATCACCTCGTGATTTAACGTATACACATCATAGGGTGGAGTCAGTAGATAGTTTATTGACTCCGGTCAACAATTTGTTTGTGTCAACAAACAAATTGATACAAATAGTTACACTGTAGCCAATTATCATTGGCATTTTGGGAGGAACATTACCAGTGTTACTGCGGCCTGCTTGCCTTAAGAATTACAATTGGATGAATACACCAATTGAAAGTTATAATTCGGACTAGGGCATTATTCAATAAAAGTGGCCCAATGCCTTTATCCATATACCAGTGTCTGAGTCTTTCTTTGGGGGGTGCGCCTGCAATGAAAGTGCGGCGCCAAAATGGCCGCCGCGCTCTTTGCGGCCCCACCCCACCCAGACGCAGACATCCGGGTGAGTTAGGGGGCGTGGCCACCCCTCTATAAAAGGGGTGGCCACGAGGCAGACAAGCTACCATTTTAGAAGAAGCGACGGAGAGGAGAAGTTTTCTCCGTCGCTCTTCGTTTCTCTTCGGCTATTCAGCCCAGTCTTCGGCTGTTCAGCCATTCCAGCGCTTCTGATCCCCGGAAAGAGATCGTCTCTGGCAACTATGCCTCCCAAAAGGAAGGCGCCGGCGACCAAGCCGCGGCCAAGAGGGAGGCACTTGCCTGGCTCTGTGCTTACGAGGGGGCAGCAATCGGGTCGGAGGACCGTGACTGCGCCCCCGCAACAGGCCCCCGCATCGGTGGCACCCACCGTTACCGGTGGGATGGGGCAGATTAGGGCATGGCCCTCGGCTCTCCAGCCTCAGGATGGCCCTGCAGGGGCTCCAGCCCCCGGCCCGCAATTGCCGGCCATGGGTCCAGACAATGGGGGAGGGCCTGGTCCGGTCGCTCAGCAGGGCTTGCCTCCAGCCCCTCATGGGCCGGAGTTCTGGGCATGGCTCTATTCAGGACCTGGTGCCCAGATGGGGGTCCCAAGTGTAGCACCAGGTGGGCCGTGTGGCCCACCTTGCCCGCCTTATACCGGGGGTCCTGAACTCCAGATGGGGGGTGGCCAGATGCGGCCCCAGAGCTCGATTGCGGTCGCGAGCTCTGACACCCGCCGTGGGCCGGAACCCCCGGTAGGGGCGGCTCACGGGGGTGCACCTAGTGAGTATCAGGTTCAAGCTAATGTCCCCACACCACAGTCCACGTCAGGTGTTAGTTTTCGGTGGCCATGGCCTCGTTATGTCGAGGCGGGTGGGCATCAGTTCCCAGCTTACCCTGGTGCCAATGGGCCCAATACTGGCACAGCATTGGGTGGGGGGGGGTTTCCGCCCCCAGGACTGTACCGGGTATCGCAGGCACTGTACAGGCACTGCTGCCAATGCCCAGGGTGAATACAGTGCCGGTGTCGGCATTGCTGACGGCAGGGTATTCCCTGCCCCTCGGGGATCATTTGTCCCAGGCCACGAGGGAAAAGATTTGGCGGGGGGAATATGTTGATATTTTCTCCCTATTGAACCGTGAGCCCACCAAGGAAGAGAAGGAGGGGCAGGACGACAGAGACAAAGAGCTGTCTCGTCGTCGCAAGCCACCTCGCACTTGGGCCAACTGGTTACCCGCATATCTTATTTATATGGCGGTGTACCTCAGGGCCCGGCCCAATTTGGCCATCCCTATGGTCCAATATTTGGACAATATTTACAGGGCGATGGTGGATTTTCCTGGCCCATCGTGGTTGGCTTACGATGAGGAATTTAGAATGAGGGTGCCCTTACACCCGGAGATGAGATCAATCAATCAATCAATCAATTTAATTTGTACCCCGCCCTACTCAGCACAAGGCCGACTCAGGGCGGCCTCACAACATAGCACAAAATTTACACATTTTCAAAATTACAAATTACAGAATACAATTCAGAAAATATAACATACAATTAAGCAAAGATGGGATGAGCCATGCCAGAAGTTGTGGCTTTTATACATGACCCCCACGCGCCCGGCGCCTGGGGAGAGGTACCATTGCGGCCATGCCATCCAGCGAGCTACTCCAATGCAGGCTCCCCGCCAAGTGGAGGGGCAGGGGGTTCCAGCCCGCTTGCTGTGTTGGAGTTTCTCGGCCAATGGCGCATGCAATAGAAAACAGTGCAGATACAAACACGAGTGTCCCTCTTGCGCTGGCCCCCATGCCGCCGCTGCGTTCCGCGAGCCAGTGGGACACGGGGCAGAGGTAGAGGTGGACAGGGAGCGGGCAGAACTGCCGCTGAAGGAGCTGGTCAGTCAAAAGGCCCCCTCCCTGGTTAACATATTTATGTTAGAGAGGTGGCTCTCGACTTACCCGAGGAGGGACGAGGCGAGGTACCTACTCGAAGGTTTCCAGTACGGTTTTTGTATACCATTCAAGGGGGTGCGGGGACCCCAAGATGCTCCTAATTTGCTTTCCCTGAAGGGTAGGGAGGAGGTGGCCGCCCTAAGTATTGCCAAGGAGGTAAATGCAGGGAGGGTAGCCGGCCCCTTTTCTAGGCCTCCCTTTCCTAATCTTAAGGTTTCCCCTTTAGGTTTGGTTCCCAAAAAGGTCCCTGGTGAATTTCATCTAATCCACCATTTATCATACCCGGCGGGTCATTTGGTCAATGATGCCATTCCTGATGACCTTTGTTCAGTCAGGTACACATCATTTGACCAGGCCCTGTGCATGGTGCGTGCCTGTGGCCCGGGTGCACTTCTGGCAAAATGTGATATTAAATCGGCATTCCGGTTGTTGCCAGTGTACCCGGGTGACTTTGAGTTATTGGGTTTTAAATTTCAGGGGAAATTTTATGTAGATAAAGCCATGCCTTTTGGCTGCTCTATTTCCTGTTCAGCATTTTAATGCTTTAGCACTTTTCTCCAGTGGGCCTTTGTTCGCAGGTCTGGGTCCCGGTCTGTAGCCCATTACCTCGATGATTTTTTGTTCGGGGGTGAACAGGGCTTGGACACATGCACGCGTCTCCTCACTACATTTCAGACGCTAATGCAGGAACTTGGTGTCCCTTTAGCGCCCGAAAAGACCGAGGGCCCATCAACTACGCTCACATTTCTGGGCATTGAAATTGACATGGTTGCGCAGACATCCAGGTTACCTATGGACAAGGTCACACGGATCTCTGCGATGGTGTTGGCCTTGCTGGCCAAACGTAAGGTGTCACTACGTGAGCTTCAAGTTCTACATGGTCATCTTAATTTTGCCTGCAGGGTGGTCACGCCTGGCAGAGCTTTTGCTCGACGCCTATGTGACGCCATGATTGGGCTATCGAGGCGCCACCACAGGGTCCGACTGACCAGGGGCATGAGGGCTGACCTGTTGGTTTGGCTTAAGTTCCTGCGGGACTTCAATGGGGTATCATTTTGGAGGTCTGACCTCTTGGTCTCCCCTGGGTTCCAGGTTCAGTCGGATGCCTCTGGGTCCCTCGGATACGGGATTTATTTTGAGGGGAGGTGGGCCTACGGCCAATGGCCTCCAGCATGGCGGGGCACGGATCGTCTACACGATCTCACATTCCTTGAGTTCTTCCCGATACTGGGAGCTTTGATGCTATGGGGCGAGGAGTGGGCCAATTCAGTAGTCCATTTTTGGTGTGACAATGCTGCGGTGGTCCACATTGTCAATTCTCAGACATCTAAATCGCCCAGGGTCATGGGGTTAGTTCGCCAGTTTGTGTTACGCAGCTTGCGCCTCAATGTGCTCTTTAGAGCCAGACATATACCAGGCATTAATAACGATATTGCTGATGCTTTATCCCGCCTGCAGATCCCCGGGTTCCGTGCCTTGGCTCCGGACACGGAGGAATTCCCCTCGCCACTCCCGGACGAGATTTGGACATTTGGCAAGGAGAGGTGAACCGGGCGATCGGCATGTCACTCACTCCCCGCACGCGTAAGGCGTATCAACACACATTTAATCAATTTACACAATTTTGCGTGCAACTCCGGTTGCCCGAAGCATGGCCCATTCCGGTTGAACACGTTCTTCAATTTATGGTTTACCTACATAGTCTGGGCCTAGCTCCCCGCACCATGGCATCCAGGCTGTCAGCACTGGCATTCATGGCCAAGGTGAAGGGTTTCGCTGACAACATGACTGATTTTCGTATATGACATGTTTTGGAGGGGTGGACACGGGAACGTGGACGCCGCCTGGACACTCACCACCCAATTTCCCCAGGGGTGCTTACACACCTTGCACGAGGCTGGCCTAACCTATGTTTTGACAGGTATGAGGCAGCTCTTTTTCATGCGGCTACCATGGTGGCCTTCTTCGGAGCGCTCCGCATCAGTGAGTTGGTACTACTGTCTAAGGCGGATGCGGCTCGTAGGGCACTGGAACTCGAAGATGTCTATGTCTCTAAGGAGTGGGCTCAGTTGAGGATACGGTCCTCAAAAGTTGATCAGCACGGTGTAGGCAGTGGTGTTAGACTGCTACAATGTTCCATTGCAGACATCTGTCCGGTTGGTGCCCTACAGGAGTTCCTTGCAGTGCGTGGCACGCACCCTGGCCCGTTTTTCTGCCACCAGGATGGGTCTCCCCTGACTAAATTTCAATTTTGGAAGGTGACCGGTAAGGCACTGTCCAGTGTTGGCCTCCCCGGAGCTCGTTACGGCACCCATTATTTTAGAATACTGCGGCTGCTTTTGGGTACTCTGAGGCTGATATACGCCGTATGGGGAGGTGGGGATCTAAGTGTTTTGCATTATATGTTCGCCCTCTTCAGGCATGAGTACCAGTTAAGTCACTGTTCTCTTTTTCTCTTACAGACCCTGTGTGTCCCTGCACACCGGTGGCAGTATGGCTGGTGGGCCATAGCTATGTGCACTGGGCAGCGCAGTACACTGCGGTGACAGAGTGGGGACCCCAGCTTGGACTACGTGCCTCCGCATGTATCAGGTGGTATGGTAAGCATGGAATGTTATGGCGGGAACTGTTGCCATTCCTTTTCTCCATCAGGGATGCTGAACCGCCCGATGTCCTGGTGCTGCACCTCGGGGGCAATGACCTAGGCCAGGTCACTGGCCTTTCTTTAAAATATGCGATTTGCAGCGACCTAGCTTATTTGCATTATGTGTGGCCTTCCACAACGCTGCTATGGTTGGACATCATACCGCATCACGCTTACAGAGGGGGTATTAACCTCCATGCCCTTGACCATGCTCGCCGCTCGGTGAACAGGGCAGTGGCCCGGTTCTTTGCAGACAAGGGTTTGGGGCGGGTCATCCGACACCCCACCATTAGTTTACAAAATTATGATCTTTATACAGGGGATGGGGTCCATCTGTCGGCTAGAGGTATGAACCTCTTTTTGGAAGATTTGCAAGCAGGCCTGTTGACCGAGCTGACGTTCTGGGGGGGGGGGTGGTGAGTCTTTATTGAAGCCTCCCCGTGTGGCGGGTAGCACTGGTAAGGTAAATATTTATGACCCATAGGTATCCGGCAGGTTCACAATTGACTGGCCAACACTTAGACAGGTACAAGTTTAATAACGTTGACCGGTCAACGACGAACCAGGCAATGGGGTGATGGCAGGAGCTCTTCAGCATGCATCACCCCGTGATTTGACGGATACACGTCAGATCACGGGGTCAGTAGATAGTTTATTGACTACGGTCAACAATTTGTTTGTAGTAACAAACAAATTGATACAAATTGATACATTGTAGCCAATTGCCGTTGGCAATTTTGGGAGGAACCTTACCAGTGTTACTGCGGCCTGCTTGCCTTAAGAATTATAATTGGTTGAGTACCAATTGAAATTTATAATTCGGACTAGGGCATGATTCAATAAATGTGGCCCAATGCCTTTATCCATATACCGGTGTCTGAGTCTTTCTTTAGGGGGGTGCGCCTGCAAAGCTCGATACAGTTTCTTAGGAGGAAGTATTGAACATATTTTCACTTGGCAACAGACAAAATTTCCTTTAATGTCTTCTTAAAAGTGCAATGCAGGGAGCCTGCTTTTTATAATTTCCCTTCTTTCCCCCTTCCCTGTCCTTCCTGTCCTCTGGATCTGAAATTAGTGCTACCATTGTCAGATTAGTTATTTATTCAATGACTTTGTAGCAAGAAAGTTAATTTCTAAGGTAAAGAGCATACTCTTTTTTTTCTGTTGCCACCAACTCAGGCTGCAATTGCATTGACAAATGCCAAATTGGAGCAGTTTGGCTTTGCACAGCATATTGTACTCTTCTATTAAGAATAGTTGACCTCAGTTTGGTTTCATGTCACTGACCCCATCGGTCTCGCTCTGATGTAGTTTGATTCACAAACCACAGCCCTCTTCCTTTGGTTACTCCCTTTTTGATCCTTTAGTGTATGAGAGTCAAGACACAAAGCACAGCCAACGGCTGGGTTAACTCAGGTTTATTGCATGGTGGACAGAGGGAACATGAGGTAATGGCGGACGAACAGCTCTATATATATGGCAGTAACGTATTTGAATGTGGCTCCACGGTAGCCCGTTGGCTACTGGTCCGCGTGACGTCATGGCTGGTCACGCCCTTCTTGTCCAGGTGTAGGTAGCGGCGGGAAACCTCCCGCGCTGCGGTCTTTGATGGGTTTGGACCAAGAGAGCTTGGACGCTCGCTGCTGCCAGCTGGTGGTCATTAGCTCGCGTCCTATTACAGGGTTTATATGGTACAGCTGAAGGTTACATTGTTACTCTTGGCAAGGTTACATTGGTTCAGATACATTGACATCACATGTAGAAGGTTACACTATTAGGACACAACACTCCTCCCCCCTAGGATGAGACGAAGTCTCTCAACCAAGATGGCTTATTTCGAACACGCTGGGGTCTCGGCGCGGGCTGCCCTGCCCCGGCTTCGCTCCCTCCTCCTTGCTCCCTGGCTTCCTGCCCTGCAATCGGAGAGGATGACTCGTTAGTGGTTTGCCGCGGCTCTGCGGCTTTGTTGGGAGGTGTGTGCTTTGTTTGGGAAGAACCGGGGGCACTGGGGGCTAACGAAAAACCCCTCTTCTCGCTTGGATGGGTGGGGGAACACTCCGAAAAACCCCCCCGGCTCGCAAAATCAAAATCAAAATCGGATTCGGGGGAAGCGGCAGCGGCGGCCGCACACTCCCTTTCCCTCCCCCCGGGCTCGGATAGAACTGGGGTATCAAAAGGATATGAGTCGGGCTCGCTGCTTTCCCCCCTGTCTCCCCCTTGGGCTAAACGGGTGGGGGAGAACCCTATCGCTGAATCATGTCGCTGTGCTCCACTGGTCGGCCCCCCGCTCACTCGGTGCCTCAGTTGATCAGCGTGCCTCCTCCAGAGGAGGCCGGTGCTAGTTTCCACCCGATAGGACACTGGCCCCGTCTGTTCTATTATCGTCCCTGGCACCCAGGCTGGGCCTGCGTTGGCATAGTTCCTGCAATGTACCGGATCGCCTATGCCGAAACCTTTCGAGACCGCTAACCCTATGTTCTTCCCTTTGTCCTCGACCCTCGACGGGTCTAGCCTGGACAAAAGCGTGGTCAGTTTCCTCCGCATCAGCAGCTCGGCCGGCGAGTAACCAGACGCTAAGGGGGTCACTCTGTACGCTAATAGAAATTGACAAACCTGGTGATGTAGATCTCCCGAGCCCATGCGCCGCAGCGCATCTTTTGTGGTGCGCACTAACCGTTCCACTTGGCCATTCGTGGCTGGGTGAAACGGCGCGGATGTGACATGCCGAATTGCATTTGCCTCCATGAATGCCGCGAACTCAGCGGACGTGAAACAACTGGCGTTGTCGCTGACCAAAGTGTCGGGTAAACCGAACATGGAAAAGACCCTCCTTAGCTGGCGAATGGTAGTGGCGGAGGATGTGCTCTTTACCGGAATGACCTCCAGCCACTTTGAGTATGCATCCACCACCAGGAGAAACATGGTTCCCCGGAATGGGCCAGCAAAATCTACGTGCACCCTGGACCACGGTCCCCTCGCTGCGTCCCATTCCCTATGTGGTAGGCGGGCCACCTCCGGTCGAGAACATTGACATGCTTCACAAGTGCCAACCATCTGCTCTATGTCGGCGTCCAGCTGGGGCCACCAGAAGTAACTCCGGGCCAACGCCTTGGAACGGACGATCCCCGGGTGGCTGACGTGCAACAGCTTTAGCACCTTCGGCCGCAGGGACGTAGGAACCACCACCCGTTGGCCCCACAACAGGCACCCCCTCTCTAAAGACAACTCCACTCGCTTTCGGAAGAATGGGTCGAATTCCGTGCCTGGGGATGACGCCGGCCACCCCTTCTGCACCCACGAGCATACCTTCTCTAGTGTTCTATCCTTTCCGGTCGCCCTGGCAATGTCGGCCGGTACTATCGGGGGTGACTCTAAAACCTCTATTAGCAATACCTGGCGGTCTCTTCTTACCCCTGCCTTCTGGTCGTCCGACAATGGTAACGGCGACCGTGAGAGCGCGTCTGCATGGCTGATTTCCTTCCCTGGCCGGTATTCTAATTCATGTTGATATGCGTTAAGAAAAATAGCCCACCGCAGCATCCTCGGGGACAGGATCTGTGGCGTGGGCTTATTTGCAGTGAAGATCCCTAACAGGGGCTTGTGATCAGTAACGATCTTGAACGGCCGGCCATACAGAAAATCGTGAAATTTCTTGGTTCCCGCTACTATCGCTAGTGCCTCCCTATCGGTCTGTGCGTAATTCCGCTCTGCTTGGGACAGGGACCTTGAATAAAACGCTATCGGGGCCTCCCTTCCGTCGCCTAACACGTGGCAAAGCACCGCCCCCACCCCCACCGGGGATGCATCGCAGACCAAAACTATGGGCCGTTTGGGGTCGAAATGAGTCAGGATTGCCTCGGATGTGAGGAGTTGCTTTAACTCTGAGAACGCTCTTTCTTGCTCGTCACCCCACAGCCATTTTTCCTCTTTTTTAAGCAGCCGATGAAGCGGCTCGGCAACAGACGCCTTCCGTGGAAGGAAGGTATGGTAGAAATTGAGAAGCCCCAGAAATGACTGAAGTTCGGTTTTGGAAGTGGGGCGAGGGGCTTTCTTAATGGCGGCTACCTTAGATTTGGACGGCCTAATTCCCTCGGGTGTGACACGGAACCCTAAAAACTCAACCTCTGTTTCGTAAAATACACATTTGTCTTTTCTCAGTCGCAGCCCCGCTTTCTCGAACACGGCCAGGACCTTATCCAATCTGTGGGCCAGCTCGGCCTTACTCCCCCCCGTTATCAACACGTCATCAAAATATGGCAACACCCCCTCCAGCCCCTTCAGGAGGCGTTCCACTAGCGACTGAAAAATGCCAGGTGCCGAGTTCACGCCGAACTGTAACCTCGACACCTGGAACGCCCCCTTATGTGTGACTATTGTTTGTGCCGCCGCTGTGGCGGGGGTTACTGGGAGTTGCTGGTAGGCCTGTGCTAAATCGAGTTTAGCGAAACACTTTCCCCCATTCAGCCTGGCCAGAAGGTGGCTGACCACTGGCACCGGGTATGCATTAGGGCGGATTGCCTTATTAATGGTACACTTATAATCAGCGCAAATGCGCACCTCCCCGTTAGCCTTCAGTGCTGTTACAATTGGAGTCTCCCACTCCGCGGAATCCACAGGAACGAGAATTCCTTGACCCACCAGTTTGTCCAGTTCCGCCTCTATTTTGTCCTTAAGCGCGAACGGTACCCTGCGCGGTTTAAGTCTTATCGGGCGGACCTCCGGGTCTAAGTCGAAGGCTACAGGGGGTCCCTTGAACTTTCCCAGTCCACTTTTAAAAACGGCGGGGTGTGCGTCACATACTGCTTGTATTGGGTCCTCGCCTACGGCATGCACCCCCCCTATGAACAGGCCTAAGGGCTGAAACCACTGTGTTCCGAGGAGGCTACAACTCCCCCCTTTTAGCACCACTAGGGGAAGTTCCGCAGAATGTCTCTTAAAGCGAACCCGGAACGTTCCGACCCCCAACACTGGAATGCTGTTCCCCTGAACGTCCCGTAGTGTGGCCCTCAACGCTTTAAGTTTGGGCCGCACGTGGGGGTCGATTTTCAAGAACTCTCTCTGGGGAATTATAGAATAGGAGGACCCCGAGTCAACTTCCATCCTAATAGGGGTCCCTTGTACTAGTACCTCAACAAAGTAATGGGGCTGTCCCGCAGACACGTTGAACACAGGAGCGTCGCCCTCGCTGTCATCCGAGATGCGGCCCACGCCGTCCTGCTTCCTCGTGGCCCGGGCGCCATCTTTGGGCCTCGCTGGACGGTCCGGTCTGGCTGAACGGTCTTGCGAATGTCTCCGGCCCTCTTTCCATTTCCTGCACGCCTTGGCGATGTGCCCCCGACGTCCGCAGTTGACGCACTCGGCTTTCCTGAATGGGCACTTCACGCGCTCATGGGCCGCTCCGCAACCATCGCAGCGGCGCCCGCCTCTCCGGACCTTCTGGACCTCCTCGCCATCGCTACTCTCTGACGACGATTTCGAGGTCGGTCGGGTTGCATGCACCGACTGACCGGACTTCCCGTGCGATGAGTTTTCCGCCTTGCCGGCCCTCGGACGCCACTCATGCCACTTGTGCATCTCGTCTACTCCAGCATTCGTGGACTCCGCGGCTTCCGCGGCCTCTACAACCTCTTCCAGTGTGGGTGGTGGCTCCCTGTTCATCAAGCTGCGCTGTACTTCCTTGTCCTTCAGGCCACACAGCACTCCGTCCCTGAGGGCCATCTCTAGGATGTGGTCCCATTTGCAGGGGGCGGCGGCTACCCTCATAGCCGTTACGAAGGCTTCTACCGACTCGTCCGGCGCTTGAACTCGCCTCCAAAACGCACTCCGAGCGGGAAACATTGCCCTCGAGGGTCGGAAACGCTCACGCAGCATTTTCATGATGTCACCGGCTTTGAAATCGCTCATCTTCTTCGGTGCAAGGATGCCCACCAGCGTCCGCTTGGTTTCCATCCCAAGCATGCGAGTGAGGATGGCCCTCTTCCTTTCCTCGTCGTCTTCTTTGACTTTGAGCTCCACCAGTGCCGCCTGGAAGTCCATCTCAAAGAGCTCCCAGTCTTGCGGTTTGGTGATGTTGAACCCGCTCTGTGTCCTGGCTCCGTGGGGATCCATGATCCCACCTTCGTCGCCAATTTAGTGTATGAGAGTCAAGACACAAAGCACAGCCAACGGCTGGGTTAACTCAGGTTTATTGCATGGTGGACAGAGGGAACATGAGGTAATGGCGGACGAACAGCTCTATATATATGGCAGTAACGTATTTGAATGTGGCTCCACGGTAGCCCGTTGGCTACTGGTCCGCGTGACGTCATGGCTGGTCACGCCCTTCTTGTCCAGGTGTAGGTAGCGGCGGGAAACCTCCCGCGCTGCGGTCTTTGATGGGTTTGGACCAAGAGAGCTTGGACGCTCGCTGCTGCCAGCTGGTGGTCATTAGCTCGCGTCCTATTACAGGGTTTATATGGTACAGCTGAAGGTTACATTGTTACTCTTGGCAAGGTTACATTGGTTCAGATACATTGACATCACATGTAGAAGGTTACACTATTAGGACACAACAGATCCCCAGTTCTCTTTTTATCATTTATTATCAAGTCATTGGTACTGCAGTGGCTCAAGTCGCTAAGACGCTGACTGGGAAGCAGAAGGTCAGCAGTTCGATTCCCGAGTACTGCAGGACGGAAATGAGCTCCCGTCTTCATCCCAGCTCCTGCCAACCTAGCAGTTTGAAAGCAAGAAATTGCAAGTAGATAAATAGGGACCACTTTGGTGGGAAGGTAACAGCGTTCCGTGCGCTCCGGTGTCTAGTCATGCCTGCCACATGACCATGGAAACGTCTTCAGAAGCAGACAGAGCTGGCTCTTCGGCATAGAAACAGAGATGAGCACTGCACCCTAGAGTCGGATACGACTGGCTTTCGAGCAAGGGAAACCTTTACCTTTACCTTTATCAAGTCATTGGGCTATTTAAAGTGTTGCATAGCAATAAGGAAAAGGGATAGTTTTCCAATTCCATATATACATACTACAGAAACATAGTAGTAGTCTGTTGTAATTAGTTGAAGTTGTTTCTATTTCATATCAATTTTCATATTTTTTTGCTGGCCATGCAGAGATAATCAAGCACTTAAGTGTCTCAAAAGTCAGTATATATAAGACATATATCTTGGAACGTGTGTTTGCCATAAGTGAGGGGAGAGACTTGTGTGTGTGTGTGTGTGTGTGTGTGTGTGTGTGTGTGTGTGTGTGTGTGTGTGTGTGTGTGTGTGTGTGTGTGTGTGTGTGTGTGTGTGTAAGAAAGGATTAAGTAAGAAAAATCAGTTTTAGGAAATTTGGAAACCTCTTATTGAATATGTGATGAAAAAGAATTCCGGATTTAAACCTGCACAAGAAATGTTGAAATTCTGGAAAGGTAGTGATAAATATTAAAATGATATAATGAAATAATATTTTGATGAATGAAAATAGTGGCCCTATATATGGTGTTGGGAGCACATTTTAATTGAGTTTTAAATATGCAAGTAAATTCCTTGTAGATTACTTATTAATAATGATTAATTGGTCTTACAAGAGACTATAAGTTACTTAAGCAGCAATTGTAGATGCTTAGGATAATACATAGCAGATTGTATTAGAACAGATATGTATAATTACTGTAAACATGATCAAGTGCTGTTTACTATTATAACTGATTTTTTATTTCTTTGTTTTATTTTTCTCTATAATAATAAACAATAATTTTTAAAAAAGAGAATATGGTGTAAATATTTTGTAAGATTTTAAAAGGAATATTTTGTCAATAAAGATATCATTAAAAGATAAGATGATCTAGCACTAAAGTTGGTAATATGTTAAACAAATAAAGATAAATGGGAATGGGTATTCCCACTGTCCAAAAATCACACTGGGCTTAGTACATCACCAATAACACACACCTGTCTTTTTGGAGAATAAAACAACTGATCACACAGGGGGAAGTCCATTTGATCCATTCTATCTTGAAAAAAGTAGACACTCCCAGTGGCAAAGGATAAAACAACTCCATATCAAAACCAAAAGGGCTGGGCTGATTCTCATTGACCTTTGTGTCATATGACCAGTTTTTTAAAAAACTTGAGTGTATCTGTTTTACTTCTCTAGGAAACCCCTTACTGTTTACCCATGCATTTGTAGTCTGCATCTTCATTAGCTTTTTCTTTTACTTTACCCACTTCTAATAGTGTCATGGAAGTGCTAGATTTAACATGAGATTTCCATGAGGGTGCCAATCTGCCCTATTAATGCTCAAGGCCTCTTTGTTCTTCCCTGTGATCACACTAGGTAAAGGTCACCCTTGCTTGAAAGCCAGTTGTAAATGACTCTAGGGTTTAGTGCTCATCTCTGTTTCATAGCCGAAGAGCCAGCACTGTGTGCTTCTGCAGACTTTTCCATGGTCATGTGGCAGGAATGACTAGACACTGAATGACTAGACTTCCCACCGAAGTGGTCCCTATTTATCTACTTGCACTTTCTTGCTTTCGAACTGCTAGGTTGGCAGGAGCTGGGACAAAGACGAGAGCTCATTCCGTCCTGCAGTATTCAGGTATCAAACTGCTGACCTGCTGCCTTCCAGTCAGTGTCTTAGCCACTTGAGCCACTGCAGTCTGGATAAGTACAAATACCCTGATTTTGTTTATTTTTACATTTGAGTCCATAGACAGCACATCTCTTATATATAATTTCCCCCAGGAGGATCTGTATATATGAACTGAAAGACAAATTTCAGCCATCTAGTATGCCAGGTAAAATGCAGTATCAAATTACAGTACATTATTTCTTAAGGATCATGAACTACGGTTGAAAGGAAGCAGGAGCTCTTCACTTCACAAATGGAACTATCTATAGTTCTTCAAACTGGTATAGCCAATCCATGTAATTCCTTTAAGATGAGACTAAATTGTCTGTATGGTTAGCCATAAAGAAATCTGGGTAGTATTTGATTGTATAGAATCACCACTGCACCTGTTAATTTAGAAAGGAAGGCAAATCTAGCAAGAAAGGCCACTGCCCTGAAGAATTAACATTAACATTTCCCTTGGAAATTCACATAGGATTTACCCAACTCAGCCCCTTATCTATTACGAGGCTTAAATTTATTCTCACTTCTGATGCAAGAATATAACTGATATATCTGAGCTGAGATTCTTTTGCAAACATAACATCAGCACCAGCTACACTGACAGCCATGTCTTCTTCATGTGATACAGTGGTGCTTTGTTACATAGTTCTGTGGGTGGGAAAAGGTAGATGGTATTTTTAAAATGGAAGCAAAGAAGAAGGATACTATGAAATTCATGTGACTGTCCCTATTGTAGTTATAGATGGCAGGAAAATTCACAAACTAGATAAGGGTGAAAACAGAATAGCATGTTGGCAACTTTGTCAAAATCAGAACTAGGCATATGGCATGGATAGGGCTTCTGCTTCAAAAATCCCCACCAGCATAGTCAATGCCAGGGACTTTGAGAATTGTTGTTCAAAACATCTAGAAAGCAAAAAAGCTTTCCCATTCTGCCCAAAGAACTGAACACAAGTTTAGTGTAAGGGACCAAAGACAATGAAACAGCCGAAGGGTTGGCTTAACACAGGTTTATTGCATGATGATCCGGAGGAACATGTGGTAATGGCGGATGGGTAGCTCAATATATACAGCTGGCTATACATTTGAATGTGGCTCGTCGACAGACTATTGGTTGCTGCCTGCGTGACGTCGTAGGAGGTCACGCCCTTCTTGACCAGGTGAGGAGGTCGCGGGGAATCTTTCAGCGCTGCTGAACCAGGTGACTATGATCCATGGGAGCTGGACGCTCGCTACTGCCCTCTGGTGGTCACTAGCTCGCGTCCCCTTATTAGGTTACATTGATACTGCTGATGGTTATAATGTTGCACACAGAAAGGTTACATTGGTAACACATGGCAAAGGTACATTGTTAAAGGCACAGCTTTACAGAACACAACATCCCTCCCCCCTAGGATGAGACGAAGTCTCTCAGCCAAGATGGCTTGTTGCATGTGCGTTTGGGCCGTGAAGAGGGCTGCCCCCCGGGGGCGTTATTGCTTCTTTGTTCCCTGGTCCCTTGTCCTGAAAAGGGAGAGGGAGACTTGTTAGTGGCTTGCCGCTGTCTGGCGGCCTTAGGGGAAGGGAAAAACTCCATTGTGGGCAGACCGGGGGCAGTCGGGACTAAAGAAAAACCCCTCTTCTCGCTTGGACGGGTGGGGGACCACTCCGAAACCCCCCCCCGGTTCTCAAAATCAAAATCTAAGTTGGTAGGGGTACCCGCATTTGTGGGGACTTTCCGCGAGATATGTATGGGGTCGGGTTCCTCCTCCTCGGAAAGATCCCCCAGGGTATCTACGAGGATATCCTCCTCCCCCCTTGGTGGGGGCCCACGGTCCCCTTCTCCTCCCCCTTGGGCTAAACGGGTGGGGGAGAACCCTAACGCTGACTTATTTCCTGCGTGATCCGTGTCCTGCTCATCGGAGACCCTGCGTCGGAGCTGGTCTGCGTGCCGCCTCCATAGGAGCCCTGTGCTGGTTTCCACGCGGTACGACACGGGGCCGGTTTGTTCCACGACTACGCCCGGCACCCAGGCAGGGCCCGTGCTGGCGTAATTCCTGCAATGCACGGGGGCGCCTATGCTGAAACTCTTTGTAACTTCCAGCCCGATGTTCCTTCCTTTGTCCTCTACCCTCGTGGGGTCTAGCCTAGTAAGGATCATGGTCAGCTTCCTGCGCATTAAGAGCTCTGCGGGGGAGTATCCTGACGCCAATGGGGTCACCCTGTACCCTAGCAGAAACTGACACACTTGCAGGTTCAGATCCCCTGGGCCCATGCGCCGCAACGCGTCCTTCGTGGTGCGGACGAGGCGCTCTACTTGGCCGTTGGTGGCCGGGTGAAAAGGGGCGGAGGTGATATGCCGAACGGCGTTAATCTCCATGAATGCCCTAAACTCGGAGGACGTGAAACAACTAGCGTTGTCGCTAATTAACGTGTCGGGTATGCCGAACGTGGAAAAGAGCCTCCGCAATTGCCTAATGGTCTGGGCCGAGGAGGTGCTCGTGACTGGGATAACCTCCAACCATTTGGAGAAAGCGTCCACTACAAGGAGGAACAGGGTGCCTCTGAACGGGCCCGCGAAATCTACGTGCACCCGGGACCACGGCCCCTTAGCCGCGTCCCATTCCCTGTGGGGAAGGCGGGCCTCCTCTGGTCTGGAGCATTGGCAACTTTCACAAGTGCCGACCATGTGCTCGATGTCGGCGTCTAGCTGGGGCCACCAGAAGTAACTCCGGGCCAGCGCCTTGGATCGCACGATGCCGGGGTGGCTGACATGAAGCAGTTTGAGCACCCGCGGCCGAAGGGAAGTGGGAATCACCACCCGCTGCCCCCACAAGAGGCACCCCCTCTCTAGGGACAGTTCTAGCTTTTTTCTGAAAAATGGAGCGAACTCCTCCGCTGGGGAGGACGCGGGCCACCCTTTCTGCAGCCAGGAGCAGACTGTCGCTAACGTTTTGTCCTTCTCTGTCACTTTGGCAATGTCGGCAGGCATTACGGGGGGCGAATCCAGCACCTCTATCATGAGAACCTGATGGTCCCGCTCCCCCATGCTCACCTGGCTGGGCGTTAGGGGAAGGGGGGACCTAGATAGAGCGTCCGCATGGCTGATCTCCTTTCCGGGCCGGTAGACCAACGCGTGCTGATACGCATTGAGAAAAATGGCCCACCTGAACATCCTCGGGGACAGGATCTGTGGGGTGGGCTTATCAGCGGTAAAGATGCCTAGCAGGGGCTTGTGGTCTGTTACAATTGTGAAAGGGCGGCCGTACAGAAAATCGTGAAATTTTTTCGTCCCCGCGACTATCGCTAGTGCCTCCCTGTCCGTCTGTGCGTAGTTTCTCTCTGCTTGGGACAGGGACCTGGAGTAAAATGCTATCGGGGCCTCCCTTCCGTTTTCCAACACGTGGCACAGCACCGCCCCCACCCCCACTGGAGATGCATCACAGGTCAGAACTACTGGGCGTTTGGGGTTGAAATGGGTCAGTATGGCGTCGGACGCCAGGAGGCTTTTTAGCTCGCTAAATGCCCTTTCTTGGTCCTCGCCCCACTTCCATGCCTGGTCTTTCTTCAGCAGTTTGTGTAGCGGCTCAGCCACCGCTGCCTTTCGGGGGAGGAAGGAGTGGTAAAAGTTGAGCAGCCCTAGGAACAACTGCAGCTCGGGCTTGGAGGTGGGGCGGGGGGCTTTCTTAATGGCTGCCACCTTGGGCATGGATGGTTTTATTCCCTCGGGAGTCACACAAAACCCTAAGAACTCAACCTCTGTTGTGAAGAAGACGCATTTGTCCTTTCGCAACCTCAGCCCCGCCTTTTCGAATATCGTCAGGACCTTCCCCAACCTTTTGGCCAATTCAGCCCGACTCCCCCCCGTTATTAACACGTCATCAAAATAAGGCAACAGCCCCTCCAATCCCTTCAGGAGGCGTTCCACGAGTGATTGGAAAATTCCAGGCGCCGAATTCACGCCAAACTGGAGGCGCGTCACCTGGAACGCCCCCTTGTGGGTGACTATGGTCTGCGCAGCAGCTGCGGCAGGGGACACCGTGAGCTGCTGGTAGGCCTGTGCTAAGTCGAGCTTAGCGAAACACTTTCCCCCGTGTAACCTGGCCAGCAGATGGCTGACTACCGGCACCGGATATGCATTCGGGCGGATCGCCTTGTTGATGGTGCACTTGTAGTCAGTGCATATGCGGACCTCCCCGTTGGCCTTTAGAGCGGTTACAATTGGAGTTTCCCACTCCGCAGAATCTACAGGCACAAGGATCCCCTGGCCCACCAACTTGTCCAGTTCCGCCTCTATCTTGTCCTTGAGTGCGAACGGCACCCTGCGTGGTTTAAGGCGAATTGGGCGGATCCCCGGGTCCAGGTCGAAAGTCACTGGGGGCCCCTTGAATTTCCCCAGTCCTTTTTTGAAAACCTCGGTGTGCGCCTCGCACACCTCCTGAATTGGATCAGTCCCAACGGCATGCATCCCAACGGCGTGCACCCCCCCAATAAACAACCCCAGGGGCTGGAACCATTGAGTCCCGAGGAGGCTGCAATTTCCTCCCTTGAGCACGACTAGGGGAAGGGACGCGGCGTGCTCCTTGAATTTGACCTGAAACTCTCCAACCCCCAACACTGGAATACTGTTCCCTTGCACGTCCCGTAGTGTGGACCTCAATGCTTTGAGCTTGGGTCGCTTGTGGGGGGCAATTCCCAAAAACTCCCTCTGGGAAATGATTGAATATGAGGACCCCGAGTCAATTTCCATCCTAATGGGGACCCCTTGGACTAGTACCTCAACAAAGTCCTGCTTCCGCGTGGCCTGGGCGCCATCCTTGGATTTCGTTGGGCGGTCTTGTCCGGCGGAACGGTCTGCGGAGCTCCTCCGGGTTTCGCGCTTCTTCCTGGACACCTTGGCGATGTGTCCGCGGCGGCCGCAGTTGTGGCACTCGGCCTTCCGGAAGGGGCATTTCACGCGGTCGTGGGCCGCTCCACAGCCGTCGCATCGCCGGCTCTCCTTCCGGACCCTCTGGATGTCCTCGTCGTCGCTGCTCTCTGCAGATGACCTCGAAGTTCGGCGGGCCGCCTGTACCGGGGCCTCTGCCTTGCTCGACTTTGGCCGCCAGTCCTGAAGTTCTTGGACCCCGGCCTTCGTAGCTTCAGTGGCCTGGGCCGCTCTGACGACCTCCTGCAACGTGGGAGGCGGCTCTTGGTTCATTAACGTGCGCTGGGTTTCGGCGTCGTTCAGGCCGCACAGCACACAGTCTCGGAGGGTGATTTCGGCATTCTCCCATTTGCACGGGCCGGCCGCCAGCCGCAGGGCCGCCACGAATGAGGCGACCGTCTCCCCGGGCGCTTGGACTCGCCTCCAAAACGCACTCCGAGCGGGAAACATCGCTGTGGCGGGCCGGACGTGCTCACGCAGCATCTGCATGAGTTCCTTGGCCTTGAATTCGCTCACCCTTCTCGGTGCAATCAGGTCCACCAAGGTCCTTTTTGTTTCTTGTCCGAGCATTCTGGTGAAGATGGCTCTTTTCTTCGCCTCTTCCGTGACTTCGGACTCGATCAGTGCGGCCTGGAAGTCCATCTCGAAGATCTCCCAGTCGCCCGGTTTCCTGATTTCAAAACCGGCGCATGTCTTGGTCCCGTGGGCTGCCATTATCCCATCCTCGTCGCCAGTTTAGTGTAAGGGACCCAAGACAATGAAACAGCCGAAGGGTTGGCTTAACACAGGTTTATTGCATGATGATCCGGAAGAACATGTGGTAATGGCGGATGGGTAGCTCAATATATACAGCTGGCTATACATTTGAATGTGGCTCGTCGACAGACTATTGGTTGCTGCCTGCGTGACGTCGTAGGAGGTCACGCCCTTCTTGACCAGGTGAGGAGGTCGCGGGGAATCTTCCCGCGCTGCTGAACCAGGTGACTATGATCCATGGGAACTGGACGCTCGCTACTGCCCTCTGGTGGTCACTAGCTCGCGTCCCCTTATTAGGTTACATTGATACTGCTGATGGTTATAATGTTGCACACAGAAAGGTTACATTGGTAACACATGGCAAAGGTACATTGTTAAAGGCACAGCTTTACAGAACACAACAACAAGGAAGCAGTCCTTCTGTACATTAATCTCTCCTGACTGGCTAGAAGCAGAATTGAGAGGCAAAGCAATATAGGTCACCACCAAGCAATCCAGCTCAAACAAAAGAGTGAAGGGTGAAATTAATAGGAACATGGTAGGGTACAATTGAAACAATGGCATGGGTGGTCTGAATAATAGAGAAATGTAAACCTAAAAGCTTGAAGATTGCCCCTTTTTGTAGGAATTGGGGCCGTAAAGCGGCCCTTGAGGTCCCGGAGGAGACTGGTCAAAGGAACGACACGAGGCAAGATGGAGCGAAGACCAGTGATTTATTGAGGGAAAATCATCAGTATATATTATGTCCAAGGCTGCGCATGGTAGAATGGTCATATGACAGAAAATTACATCACCCATTTACCCGGGTTAATTGAGAACCTCTCTTGGGGAAGTTAATTAACTAAGACAAACACTGACCATTGTCTGAGGCTTAGGCTAGGGTAAATATGGCTTCTATTTGCACCAGAGATTAAGCTTAACTCAGAGTGAGTAATTGCCTAATACGTAACAGAGGTTAGAGATTTGCTCTCTCAGCAGAGCCGTTGTTCAGGTCAAGGAATTGGGTGAATCAAACCCTATCATTTATCCACCCCCCTTAATTTCTCTCTACTGGCAAGGGCCAGGGGCCAGGAGCGTGCTCACTAGGTTTAACCTCTCCCAGAGCCCATGCATGCCAACTGGGCACGCGGAATCCACATCTCCCCTTTAAATTTCATTTAAGGACCTGACTGGCGACTCTGCGTAGGAGGGGCATCAGCTGCTGAGCGGGAATGACGCTTCGGGGTTCTTTCTCGGGGCGGTACCTTGATATCAGTGAGGGAATACATTGTGCAAAGCAGCAGAGTGCGATGCCTAGTATAATCACCCCCACGACCACTTTGGGTACCGTTTGAAGCCACCCCCACGGAATCCACGACCACATCCAGTTCCACAATGAACTCCACCAAGTTCCCCATGCAGACCCTTCTGTGATCCCTGGACTATGGTGTGGAGATCAGTGAGCTGACTCTGTACTTTGTGGGTATTGTCTGTGAGATTGAAGCAACACATGCTGTGGACAGACTTGCAGCCCATATGATGTAACAATAGGGGATAATCGATAGCTGCTTGATTATCCAGTATGGCATGGCGAAGCTCTGCCTGCTCCTGGTTGAGCAGCGCTATTGCTGAGGAGGTGTGGTTGATGGCTTTTGCTAATCTGCGAGCCAATTGACCAATTCTCCGAGCGTTGCCTATGGCTAAGCCTGACACGCTGAATATACTGACTACAGCCTGGTTTTTCAGAGCTGTGGGTCTGAATTCAGACTGTTTTCTGTAGCAAGGCAAGATAATGAGATGTGTCATTGATACTGTGACCTGGGGTGATTCTTAAACTATCTCTGCAGCTTCTGGCATTGTGCAAATGTCTTTTCTAACACCTATGGGGATGTGTGAAAATAGGCTGGGGATTATCGGCTACCGGGTGCTCAAACTTTCCAAGCAATGGGCCGGTGCAAAACATGGGCCGGTCTGGCTTCCTTTGGTGGAAGCTGGCCGTTATTAACAACATACAGAAATTCAAGTGTCCCTTGCAAATCCCAACTGGAGCATTGTACAAGGCATGTATAAATAATAGCAACTACAGATAACAATAGCAATAAAAGACATTCAGCTGCTTTTCGAAGGATGAGGCCTCTTCTTGGTGGGGTTTCATGTGTAACTTGAGCTTGGAAAAGTCTTGTTTTGGGGAAAAGCATGGTCCTCAGAAGTAGCACTGAGTATGCAAAAATGTTCATAGAAATGTCTTTGGAGATGTAAGTCATAAAGGAAGACGGACAGCTGATGACATCCAGGACAGTGACTGGTGCCGCTCTTTGCAATCATCCGGGTCTGATTCTGGCCTCTGGGACCTGCATGGGGAAGAGACTTGTTTGGGAGATAAAAATTCTGAAAGAGTTAGTTAGTTTTTGCACTTATAGGATAGCAATTGCTGTGCAACTATGGGACGTGGTTTCCCCCCCTTTCTGTTTGTTTGTATTAATGCAAACGTGCATGTACTGCCATTTGCCAAAATGTGGGGATGTGTGACGTCCCTTTGTCACACCTGGATGGCCTCTGTCCCTCGTGGGTTGACCCCCCCACGAGGGCCCCCCCGGTGTCCCTGCATGATGCAGACAGGAATGGACTATGCCTTGGGCTTGGGAAAGTGGCAGGTTGAACTGCCTTGCGAGCGCTTTGGCATTCTGAAGAGGGAATGCATGACTCTGAATTGGAGTAGTGAGAAACAAACTTAGCAAATTTATGTCTATCACGGGAGTGATGTGTGCTCCCGGTAGACTGTGAAGCAAATTCCTAGGAAACTGGCTGTCAGCAATTCTGTTTAAGCGTTCTTTGGCAAAGGTGCGCAAAGCGAGGTTCACGGCTGTCAACTCTGCCCGCTTGCGGAAGAGTCAGGAGCGTGCGCCAAGCTTGGTCCTCTTGCCAAGTAAGAACCTAATATGTGCGACCCCCATAAGTGAAAACTGTCCTAGCCCCCTGAAGAGGAACCAGTGACATAAATTCACACAAGGTGACTGTCTGCGTTTGAAGCGAGACGAGTCTGGGGTCTTATGGCAAACCTTGGCGCATGAAGCGCCAGGCTTCCCTTGGGTAAATTTCTCAAGAAGGCCCCCCTGCGCACATCCGCCCATGGCGTGCGTGCACACGTTTAGAATAGTGCCAGATGGTGGCTTAGCCTTTTGCCTGTGCTTAGACTAGCAGCCAAAAGGGAAGGGGTGGCCTAAAAATGCCTGTATCTGATTGAAGGGTGTGACCTGACTGCACTCTTAAAATGGTCCTAGGCAGTCCTGGCTAATGGGTGGCACTCTGCACATGCTCGGGAGCTCAGGGACTAATCCTTCCTCTGTGCTCTGGAGTTTGCAAAATGTGTCTGCACACTAGAGAGGGTGCTGCGGGCCAGGTGCCATACTTAAAATGACCTACTAAGACTTATTAAAAACAAGCCAACTATGACGTGCCAGCTGTAAGGAAATAACACACAAAAATGAAAAGACACACAAGTTAAACATTTCCAGCAGGGAGTTCCACTGGCGAAAGGAGGAAAGGCAAGTCAGAAGTTAGCACAATGGGAATGCAACAACTCTTATCATAACGAAATCAGATTAGGTCAGGTAACTCTGGAGCCTGTGAAAGGAACCAAATATGGTTAAGGCCTGGAGAGGAATTTTGTTCCTATAAAAAAGGTAAGTATTTTCTGAGTATACAGAGTGCAAGAATGTTTGCGTGTTTTTTCCTGTGAAAGGGGTACAATGAGTGAGTTACTTTGCACAGATTAAAGTCAAAATACCAGAACAGTATCTTTCCTAAGAGAATGAAGGAGAGTTAGAACGATTCTCAACCTGCGGCCAGATGTGGGCGAGTGGGCCGGAGGCAGCCCACGTTGCTCTGCCCCTACCCCCACCAAGCCAAGAAGGGCTGTGCGGCGAAGGAAGGGCAGGATGACTGTCCGGACCCCCAGAGCTGCCTGAGGCCCCGGAACTTTGGCCCCTGACTTTAAAAGGTTGAGAACCGAGGTTACAAGATGATAACACAATACACACATGAAGACAATGCAATTCTCTCACTCCTAGTGGGATACGTGACTCCAAGACGCTAAGAGACATTCAAAAAACCTTAAAACACAGAGATGGGGGTTTGAGGAACACAGACGTAGGAAGGGGCCCCATAGCTTATGATACAGTGAGGAAAACTCATAGAAGTGATTTTTGTTTTCAGATCGCGCTTCTGAAAAGAAAAATCTGTAAGAGTTGCAGAACCGGTTTCCAAGAGTGGCTTAATCCTTTGACAAAGAAAAAGTCTCAAGGGAGGAAGGGGGAATCACCCCGCCCTATTGCAGGTTAGGATTCCCCCCCTCCTCTCCTGCCTAAGCTGCTAAGCAGGCAAGGCAAGGGGCTTTGTTCATCATGCTTCCTCAAACTTTAAATAGTTCCTGCCCATGAGCAGAGTGCAAATTGTTTAACACATATTTCACAGTGACATTACCACGCAGTTACACACAAGGAACACTTTTCCAGTCATACTGTGGTCATAGAGACAAGGCTTTTGCAATCATACACAGTTCTTGCAGTCATACATTCAGTGGTGCACCACACATACACACATCTGTTTACGCATTCGCACATTCCTCCCCTGATCTGCAGCGTTCTGTACTACACATGAGGAGATGGCTAATACACAGCTGGCTATTTACAGCCACCTGGGTGCTTCTACTTAGGGGCAAGTTTCTCTGGGCTACTCCCAAGGTGAGACCAGTAGGTTCTGCCTCTGCCCTGGGGGAACTCGGGGTACTATTGCTGGGATGGTTCCTCTGGCATAGCCAGGGCGATGGCTGCCTCCTTTCTAGCCTGGGCCAAATGCATGCCAGGGTGGCCATTTGGCATGAAGACAATCTTTTGAAGATCTGCCTGGTCTAGATTGGCTTTCTCTTCTAAGGTGTCTCATTTTTCCACACTGGAAGCAGGCGCCTTGGGGTTTTGGCACTGCTCTGCGCCTGAGTGTGGCAATGGGTCTGCTCTGGAGCCCTGCGTGGCCAGGGGCCGTGCAGATTTCCATGAGCAGTGGGTGCTGAGCAGCCCTGCCTGAACGTGTGTCTGCCTTCAGATAGGCTGAGCACAGCAGTTGGGCGCTAGCTAATTGTGCCACTGGCCATTTCCCCGTGAATGGATCTTCCTCACCCATGCGCTGAATGGAGTTCTTTCTTTGCAGGGAACTTTTAACTGTCAGAGAAGCGCCAAGGCCTCTCATGCCATGAATTCCTTCAGTGACGTCTGCAGCTGTCACTGAGGGGATGCTCCCTACACTGCCCTGCTTAAACTGAAATGATGAATAGAGACTTCTTGGGGCTGATGGTTCTGACTGCGCTGGGGTTTTCTGGGTCTCTATCCGGACTGGATCTACCTCTGCTGAGAGTTTCCTACATTTGCTCCATGTGCGAATTATGCCCTCTGGAGCTTTCGGGGGTTGCTGAATGCAGTCTCCTATCTGATCCCAGAGCTCAAGGGTTAACGTACCTACTTCTGGGTAAAGCAGGCAGTGTTCCCCTAGGTACACCAAAAGTCTCGCTAGCTCCCTGCTGTGAAAACGTAAATTAAATATCCTGGCCAGGATCTTGAACTCTTCCTCACGAGTTCTTTGGCTAGTGGATGGACGCTGTCGCTGAGGACAGGTCCCCATATTACCTGCGATTGGGTCCTCGGAAGATTCCTCCTCGGGACGAGTCGACGCGTCTGTGGCAGGCAATAGGTTCTGGCGACGACGCTTTCTGGGTAGAGCTCGGAGCGTGGACTGCGGCCACGGGCCCTCGGTGGCCACTGCGCTGTCAGGGGCTCACAGCTGCCCTGAGCGGAACGCGTTTTTCCCTTTGGCGCAAGCCGCCGCGAAAGTCGGGAGCAAGCTGTAGGATGCCTCTCTGTAATGCCTCACCACGTAGCTGTCTTCCCAATCAGATGGCTTTCCGACTGGGGCTGCTGCTCTGTCCTCCGGGATGATTGGGCAAGGTTCAAGCACAGAACCTGGCTGTGCTGATCGCTTACTCACGAGTAGACCGCTCGGGGGTCGCTTACTCTCGAGTAGATCACGTCTCGGGGTCACCAGATGTAGGAATTGGGGCCGTAAAGCGGCCCTTGAGGTCCCGGAGGAGACTGGTCAAAGGAACGACACGAGGCAAGATGGAGCGAAGACCAGGATTTATTGAGGGAAAATCATCAGTATATATTATGTCCAAGGCTGTGCATGGTAGAATGGTCATATGACAGAAAATTACATCACCCATTTACCCGGGTTAATTGAGAACCTCTCTTGGGGAAGTTAATTAACTAAGACAAACACTGACCATTGTCTGAGGCTTAGGCTAGGGTAAATATGGCTTCTATTTGCACCAGAGATTAAGCTTAACTCAGAGTGAGTAATTGCCTAATACGTAACAGAGGTTAGAGATTTGCTCTCTCAGCAGAGCCGTTGTTCAGGTCAAGGAATTGGGTGAATCAAACCCTATCATTTATCCACCCCCCTTAATTTCTCTCTACTGGCAAGGGCCAGGGGCCAGGAGCGTGCTCACTAGGTTTAACCTCTCCCAGAGCCCATGCATGCCAACTGGGCACGCGGAATCCACATCTCCCCTTTAAATTTCATTTAAGGACCTGACTGGCGACTCTGCGTAGGAGGGGCATCAGCTGCTGAGCGGGAATGACGCTTCGGGGTTCTTTCTCGGGGCGGTACCTTGATATCAGTGAGGGAATACATTGTGCAAAGCAGCAGAGTGCGATGCCTAGTATAATCACCCCCACGACCACTTTGGGTACCGTTTGAAGCCACCCCCACGGAATCCACGACCACATCCAGTTCCACAATGAACTCCACCAAGTTCCCCATGCAGACCCTTCTGTGATCCCTGGACTATGGTGTGGAGATCAGTGAGCTGACTCTGTACTTTGTGGGTATTGTCTGTGAGATTGAAGCAACACATGCTGTGGACAGACTTGCAGCCCATATGATGTAACAATAGGGGATAATCGATAGCTGCTTGATTATCCAGTATGGCATGGCGAAGCTCTGCCTGCTCCTGGTTGAGCAGCGCTATTGCTGAGGAGGTGTGGTTGATGGCTTTTGCTAATCTGCGAGCCAATTGACCAATTCTCCGAGCGTTGCCTATGGCTAAGCCTGACACGCTGAATATACTGACTACAGCCTGGTTTTTCAGAGCTGTGGGTCTGAATTCAGACTGTTTTCTGTAGCAAGGCAAGATAATGAGATGTGTCATTGATACTGTGACCTGGGGTGATTCTTAAACTATCTCTGCAGCTTCTGGCATTGTGCAAATGTCTTTTCTAACACCTATGGGGATGTGTGAAAATAGGCTGGGGATTATCGGCTACCGGGTGCTCAAACTTTCCAAGCAATGGGCCGGTGCAAAACATGGGCCGGTCTGGCTTCCTTTGGTGGAAGCTGGCCGTTATTAACAACATACAGAAATTCAAGTGTCCCTTGCAAATCCCAACTGGAGCATTGTACAAGGCATGTATAAATAATAGCAACTACAGATAACAATAGCAATAAAAGACATTCAGCTGCTTTTCGAAGGATGAGGCCTCTTCTTGGTGGGGTTTCATGTGTAACTTGAGCTTGGAAAAGTCTTGTTTTGGGGAAAAGCATGGTCCTCAGAAGTAGCACTGAGTATGCAAAAATGTTCATAGAAATGTCTTTGGAGATGTAAGTCATAAAGGAAGACGGACAGCTGATGACATCCAGGACAGTGACTGGTGCCGCTCTTTGCAATCATCCGGGTCTGATTCTGGCCTCTGGGACCTGCATGGGGAAGAGACTTGTTTGGGAGATAAAAATTCTGAAAGAGTTAGTTTTTGCACTTATAGGATAGCAATTGCTGTGCAACTATGGGACGTGGTTTCCCCCCCTTTCTGTTTGTTTGTATTAATGCAAACGTGCATGTACTGCCATTTGCCAAAATGTGGGGATGTGTGACGTCCCTTTGTCACACCTGGATGGCCTCTGTCCCTCGTGGGTTGACCCCCCCACGAGGGCCCCCCCCGGTGTCCCTGCATGATGCAGACAGGAATGGACTATGCCTTGGGCTTGGGAAAGTGGCAGGTTGAACTGCCTTACGAGCGCTTTGGCATTCTGAAGAGGGAATGCATGACTCTGAATTGGAGTAGTGAGAAACAAACTTAGCAAATTTATGTCTATCACGGGAGTGATGTGTGCTCCCGGTAGACTGTGAAGCAAATTCCTAGGAAACTGGCTGTCAGCAATTCTGTTTAAGCGTTCTTTGGCAAAGGTGCGCAAAGCAAGGTTCACGGCTGTCAACTCTGCCCGCTTGCGGAAGAGTCAGGAGCGTGCGCCAAGCTTGGTCCTCTTGCCAAGTAAGAACCTAATATGTGCGACCCCCATAAGTGAAAACTGTCCTAGCCCCCTGAAGAGGAACCAGTGACATAAATTCACACAAGGTGACTGTCTGCGTTTGAAGCGAGACGAGTCTGGGGTCTTATGGCAAACCTTGGCGCATGAAGCGCCAGGCTTCCCTTGGGTAAATTTCTCAAGAAGGCCCCCCTGCGCACATCCACCCATGGCGTGCGTGCACACGTTTAGAATAGTGCCAGATGGTGGCTTAGCCTTTTGCCTGTGCTTAGACTAGCAGCCAAAAGGGAAGGGGTGGCCTAAAAATGCCTGTATCTGATTGAAGGGTGTGACCTGACTGCACTCTTAAAATGGTCCTAGGCAGTCCTGGCTAATGGGTGGCACTCTGCACATGCTCGGGAGCTCAGGGACTAATCCTTCCTCTGTGCTCTGGAGTTTGCAAAATGTGTCTGCACACTAGAGAGGGTGCTGCGGGCCAGGTGCCATACTTAAAATGACCTACTAAGACTTATTAAAAACAAGCCAACTATGACGTGCCAGCTGTAAGGAAATAACACACAAAAATGAAAAGACACACAAGTTAAACATTTCCAGCAGGGAGTTCCACTGGCGAAAGGAGGAAAGGCAAGTCAGAAGTTAGCACAATGGGAATGCAACAACTCTTATCATAACGAAATCAGATTAGGTCAGGTAACTCTGGAGCCTGTGAAAGGAACCAAATATGGTTAAGGCCTGGAGAGGAATTTTGTTCCTATAAAAAAGGTAAGTATTTTCTGAGTATACAGAGTGCAAGAATGTTTGCGTGTTTTTTCCTGTGAAAGGGGTACAATGAGTGAGTTACTTTGCACAGATTAAAGTCAAAATACCAGAACAGTATCTTTCCTAAGAGAATGAAGGAGAGTTAGAACGATTCTCAACCTGCGGCCAGATGTGGGCGAGTGGGCCGGAGGCAGCCCACGTTGCTCTGCCCCTACCCCCACCAAGCCAAGAAGGGCTGTGCGGCGAAGGAAGGGCAGGATGACTGTCCGGACCCCCAGAGCTGCCTGAGGCCCCGGAACTTTGGCCCCTGACTTTAAAAGGTTGAGAACCGAGGTTACAAGATGATAACACAATACACACATGAAGACAATGCAATTCTCTCACTCCTAGTGGGATACGTGACTCCAAGACGCTAAGAGACATTCAAAAAACCTTAAAACACAGAGATGGGGGTTTGAGGAACACAGACGTAGGAAGGGGCCCCATAGCTTATGATACAGTGAGGAAAACTCATAGAAGTGATTTTTGTTTTCAGATCGCGCTTCTGAAAAGAAAAATCTGTAAGAGTTGCAGAACCGGTTTCCAAGAGTGGCTTAATCCTTTGACAAAGAAAAAGTCTCAAGGGAGGAAGGGGGAATCACCCCGCCCTATTGCAGGTTAGGATTCCCCCCCTCCTCTCCTGCCTAAGCTGCTAAGCAGGCAAGGCAAGGGGCTTTGTTCATCATGCTTCCTCAAACTTTAAATAGTTCCTGCCCATGAGCAGAGTGCAAATTGTTTAACACATATTTCACAGTGACATTACCACGCAGTTACACACAAGGAACACTTTTCCAGTCATACTGTGGTCATAGAGACAAGGCTTTTGCAATCATACACAGTTCTTGCAGTCATACATTCAGTGGTGCACCACACATACACACATCTGTTTACGCATTCGCACATTCCTCCCCTGATCTGCAGCGTTCTGTACTACACATGAGGAGATGGCTAATACACAGCTGGCTATTTACAGCCACCTGGGTGCTTCTACTTAGGGGCAAGTTTCTCTGGGCTACTCCCAAGGTGAGACCAGTAGGTTCTGCCTCTGCCCTGGGGGAACTCGGGGTACTATTGCTGGGATGGTTCCTCTGGCATAGCCAGGGCGATGGCTGCCTCCTTTCTAGCCTGGGCCAAATGCATGCCAGGGTGGCCATTTGGCATGAAGACAATCTTTTGAAGATCTGCCTGGTCTAGATTGGCTTTCTCTTCTAAGGTGTCTCATTTTTCCACACTGGAAGCAGGCGCCTTGGGGTTTTGGCACTGCTCTGCGCCTGAGTGTGGCAATGGGTCTGCTCTGGAGCCCTGCGTGGCCAGGGGCCGTGCAGATTTCCATGAGCAGTGGGTGCTGAGCAGCCCTGCCTGAACGTGTGTCTGCCTTCAGATAGGCTGAGCACAGCAGTTGGGCGCTAGCTAATTGTGCCACTGGCCATTTCCCCGTGAATGGATCTTCCTCACCCATGCGCTGAATGGAGTTCTTTCTTTGCAGGGAACTTTTAACTGTCAGAGAAGCGCCAAGGCCTCTCATGCCATGAATTCCTTCAGTGACGTCTGCAGCTGTCACTGAGGGGATGCTCCCTACACTGCCCTGCTTAAACTGAAATGATGAATAGAGACTTCTTGGGGCTGATGGTTCTGACTGCGCTGGGGTTTTCTGGGTCTCTATCCGGACTGGATCTACCTCTGCTGAGAGTTTCCTACATTTGCTCCATGTGCGAATTATGCCCTCTGGAGCTTTCGGGGGTTGCTGAATGCAGTCTCCTATCTGATCCCAGAGCTCAAGGGTTAACGTACCTACTTCTGGGTAAAGCAGGCAGTGTTCCCCTAGGTACACCAAAAGTCTCGCTAGCTCCCTGCTGTGAAAACGTAAATTAAATATCCTGGCCAGGATCTTGAACTCTTCCTCACGAGTTCTTTGGCTAGTGGATGGACGCTGTCGCTGAGGACAGGTCCCCATATTACCTGCGATTGGGTCCTCGGAAGATTCCTCCTCGGGACGAGTCGACGCGTCTGTGGCAGGCAATAGGTTCTGGCGACGACGCTTTCTGGGTAGAGCTCGGAGCGTGGACTGCGGCCACGGGCCCTCGGTGGCCACTGCGCTGTCAGGGGCTCACAGCTGCCCTGAGCGGAACGCGTTTTTCCCTTTGGCGCAAGCCGCCGCGAAAGTCGGGAGCAAGCTGTAGGATGCCTCTCTGTAATGCCTCACCACGTAGCTGTCTTCCCAATCAGATGGCTTTCCGACTGGGGCTGCTGCTCTGTCCTCCGGGATGATTGGGCAAGGTTCAAGCACAGAACCTGGCTGTGCTGATCGCTTACTCACGAGTAGACCGCTCGGGGGTCGCTTACTCTCGAGTAGATCACGTCTCGGGGTCACCAGATGTAGGAATTGGGGCCGTAAAGCGGCCCTTGAGGTCCCGGAGGAGACTGGTCAAAGGAACGACACGAGGCAAGATGGAGCGAAGACCAGGATTTATTGAGGGAAAATCATCAGTATATATTATGTCCAAGGCTGTGCATGGTAGAATGGTCATATGACAGAAAATTACATCACCCATTTACCCGGGTTAATTGAGAACCTCTCTTGGGGAAGTTAATTAACTAAGACAAACACTGACCATTGTCTGAGGCTTAGGCTAGGGTAAATATGGCTTCTATTTGCACCAGAGATTAAGCTTAACTCAGAGTGAGTAATTGCCTAATACGTAACAGAGGTTAGAGATTTGCTCTCTCAGCAGAGCCGTTGTTCAGGTCAAGGAATTGGGTGAATCAAACCCTATCATTTATCCACCCCCCTTAATTTCTCTCTACTGGCAAGGGCCAGGGGCCAGGAGCGTGCTCACTAGGTTTAACCTCTCCCAGAGCCCATGCATGCCAACTGGGCACGCGGAATCCACATCTCCCCTTTAAATTTCATTTAAGGACCTGACTGGCGACTCTGCGTAGGAGGGGCATCAGCTGCTGAGCGGGAATGACGCTTCGGGGTTCTTTCTCGGGGCGGTACCTTGATATCAGTGAGGGAATACATTGTGCAAAGCAGCAGAGTGCGATGCCTAGTATAATCACCCCCACGACCACTTTGGGTACCGTTTGAAGCCACCCCCACGGAATCCACGACCACATCCAGTTCCACAATGAACTCCACCAAGTTCCCCATGCAGACCCTTCTGTGATCCCTGGACTATGGTGTGGAGATCAGTGAGCTGACTCTGTACTTTGTGGGTATTGTCTGTGAGATTGAAGCAACACATGCTGTGGACAGACTTGCAGCCCATATGATGTAACAATAGGGGATAATCGATAGCTGCTTGATTATCCAGTATGGCATGGCGAAGCTCTGCCTGCTCCTGGTTGAGCAGCGCTATTGCTGAGGAGGTGTGGTTGATGGCTTTTGCTAATCTGCGAGCCAATTGACCAATTCTCCGAGCGTTGCCTATGGCTAAGCCTGACACGCTGAATATACTGACTACAGCCTGGTTTTTCAGAGCTGTGGGTCTGAATTCAGACTGTTTTCTGTAGCAAGGCAAGATAATGAGATGTGTCATTGATACTGTGACCTGGGGTGATTCTTAAACTATCTCTGCAGCTTCTGGCATTGTGCAAATGTCTTTTCTAACACCTATGGGGATGTGTGAAAATAGGCTGGGGATTATCGGCTACCGGGTGCTCAAACTTTCCAAGCAATGGGCCGGTGCAAAACATGGGCCGGTCTGGCTTCCTTTGGTGGAAGCTGGCCGTTATTAACAACATACAGAAATTCAAGTGTCCCTTGCAAATCCCAACTGGAGCATTGTACAAGGCATGTATAAATAATAGCAACTACAGATAACAATAGCAATAAAAGACATTCAGCTGCTTTTCGAAGGATGAGGCCTCTTCTTGGTGGGGTTTCATGTGTAACTTGAGCTTGGAAAAGTCTTGTTTTGGGGAAAAGCATGGTCCTCAGAAGTAGCACTGAGTATGCAAAAATGTTCATAGAAATGTCTTTGGAGATGTAAGTCATAAAGGAAGACGGACAGCTGATGACATCCAGGACAGTGACTGGTGCCGCTCTTTGCAATCATCCGGGTCTGATTCTGGCCTCTGGGACCTGCATGGGGAAGAGACTTGTTTGGGAGATAAAAATTCTGAAAGAGTTAGTTAGTTTTTGCACTTATAGGATAGCAATTGCTGTGCAACTATGGGACGTGGTTTCCCCCCCTTTCTGTTTGTTTGTATTAATGCAAACGTGCATGTACTGCCATTTGCCAAAATGTGGGGATGTGTGACGTCCCTTTGTCACACCTGGATGGCCTCTGTCCCTCGTGGGTTGACCCCCCCACGAGGGCCCCCCCCGGTGTCCCTGCATGATGCAGACAGGAATGGACTATGCCTTGGGCTTGGGAAAGTGGCAGGTTGAACTGCCTTACGAGCGCTTTGGCATTCTGAAGAGGGAATGCATGACTCTGAATTGGAGTAGTGAGAAACAAACTTAGCAAATTTATGTCTATCACGGGAGTGATGTGTGCTCCCGGTAGACTGTGAAGCAAATTCCTAGGAAACTGGCTGTCAGCAATTCTGTTTAAGCGTTCTTTGGCAAAGGTGCGCAAAGCAAGGTTCACGGCTGTCAACTCTGCCCGCTTGCGGAAGAGTCAGGAGCGTGCGCCAAGCTTGGTCCTCTTGCCAAGTAAGAACCTAATATGTGCGACCCCCATAAGTGAAAACTGTCCTAGCCCCCTGAAGAGGAACCAGTGACATAAATTCACACAAGGTGACTGTCTGCGTTTGAAGCGAGACGAGTCTGGGGTCTTATGGCAAACCTTGGCGCATGAAGCGCCAGGCTTCCCTTGGGTAAATTTCTCAAGAAGGCCCCCCTGCGCACATCCACCCATGGCGTGCGTGCACACGTTTAGAATAGTGCCAGATGGTGGCTTAGCCTTTTGCCTGTGCTTAGACTAGCAGCCAAAAGGGAAGGGGTGGCCTAAAAATGCCTGTATCTGATTGAAGGGTGTGACCTGACTGCACTCTTAAAATGGTCCTAGGCAGTCCTGGCTAATGGGTGGCACTCTGCACATGCTCGGGAGCTCAGGGACTAATCCTTCCTCTGTGCTCTGGAGTTTGCAAAATGTGTCTGCACACTAGAGAGGGTGCTGCGGGCCAGGTGCCATACTTAAAATGACCTACTAAGACTTATTAAAAACAAGCCAACTATGACGTGCCAGCTGTAAGGAAATAACACACAAAAATGAAAAGACACACAAGTTAAACATTTCCAGCAGGGAGTTCCACTGGCGAAAGGAGGAAAGGCAAGTCAGAAGTTAGCACAATGGGAATGCAACAACTCTTATCATAACGAAATCAGATTAGGTCAGGTAACTCTGGAGCCTGTGAAAGGAACCAAATATGGTTAAGGCCTGGAGAGGAATTTTGTTCCTATAAAAAAGGTAAGTATTTTCTGAGTATACAGAGTGCAAGAATGTTTGCGTGTTTTTTCCTGTGAAAGGGGTACAATGAGTGAGTTACTTTGCACAGATTAAAGTCAAAATACCAGAACAGTATCTTTCCTAAGAGAATGAAGGAGAGTTAGAACGATTCTCAACCTGCGGCCAGATGTGGGCGAGTGGGCCGGAGGCAGCCCACGTTGCTCTGCCCCTACCCCCACCAAGCCAAGAAGGGCTGTGCGGCGAAGGAAGGGCAGGATGACTGTCCGGACCCCCAGAGCTGCCTGAGGCCCCGGAACTTTGGCCCCTGACTTTAAAAGGTTGAGAACCGAGGTTACAAGATGATAACACAATACACACATGAAGACAATGCAATTCTCTCACTCCTAGTGGGATACGTGACTCCAAGACGCTAAGAGACATTCAAAAAACCTTAAAACACAGAGATGGGGGTTTGAGGAACACAGACGTAGGAAGGGGCCCCATAGCTTATGATACAGTGAGGAAAACTCATAGAAGTGATTTTTGTTTTCAGATCGCGCTTCTGAAAAGAAAAATCTGTAAGAGTTGCAGAACCGGTTTCCAAGAGTGGCTTAATCCTTTGACAAAGAAAAAGTCTCAAGGGAGGAAGGGGGAATCACCCCGCCCTATTGCAGGTTAGGATTCCCCCCCTCCTCTCCTGCCTAAGCTGCTAAGCAGGCAAGGCAAGGGGCTTTGTTCATCATGCTTCCTCAAACTTTAAATAGTTCCTGCCCATGAGCAGAGTGCAAATTGTTTAACACATATTTCACAGTGACATTACCACGCAGTTACACACAAGGAACACTTTTCCAGTCATACTGTGGTCATAGAGACAAGGCTTTTGCAATCATACACAGTTCTTGCAGTCATACATTCAGTGGTGCACCACACATACACACATCTGTTTACGCATTCGCACATTCCTCCCCTGATCTGCAGCGTTCTGTACTACACATGAGGAGATGGCTAATACACAGCTGGCTATTTACAGCCACCTGGGTGCTTCTACTTAGGGGCAAGTTTCTCTGGGCTACTCCCAAGGTGAGACCAGTAGGTTCTGCCTCTGCCCTGGGGGAACTCGGGGTACTATTGCTGGGATGGTTCCTCTGGCATAGCCAGGGCGATGGCTGCCTCCTTTCTAGCCTGGGCCAAATGCATGCCAGGGTGGCCATTTGGCATGAAGACAATCTTTTGAAGATCTGCCTGGTCTAGATTGGCTTTCTCTTCTAAGGTGTCTCATTTTTCCACACTGGAAGCAGGCGCCTTGGGGTTTTGGCACTGCTCTGCGCCTGAGTGTGGCAATGGGTCTGCTCTGGAGCCCTGCGTGGCCAGGGGCCGTGCAGATTTCCATGAGCAGTGGGTGCTGAGCAGCCCTGCCTGAACGTGTGTCTGCCTTCAGATAGGCTGAGCACAGCAGTTGGGCGCTAGCTAATTGTGCCACTGGCCATTTCCCCGTGAATGGATCTTCCTCACCCATGCGCTGAATGGAGTTCTTTCTTTGCAGGGAACTTTTAACTGTCAGAGAAGCGCCAAGGCCTCTCATGCCATGAATTCCTTCAGTGACGTCTGCAGCTGTCACTGAGGGGATGCTCCCTACACTGCCCTGCTTAAACTGAAATGATGAATAGAGACTTCTTGGGGCTGATGGTTCTGACTGCGCTGGGGTTTTCTGGGTCTCTATCCGGACTGGATCTACCTCTGCTGAGAGTTTCCTACATTTGCTCCATGTGCGAATTATGCCCTCTGGAGCTTTCGGGGGTTGCTGAATGCAGTCTCCTATCTGATCCCAGAGCTCAAGGGTTAACGTACCTACTTCTGGGTAAAGCAGGCAGTGTTCCCCTAGGTACACCAAAAGTCTCGCTAGCTCCCTGCTGTGAAAACGTAAATTAAATATCCTGGCCAGGATCTTGAACTCTTCCTCACGAGTTCTTTGGCTAGTGGATGGACGCTGTCGCTGAGGACAGGTCCCCATATTACCTGCGATTGGGTCCTCGGAAGATTCCTCCTCGGGACGAGTCGACGCGTCTGTGGCAGGCAATAGGTTCTGGCGACGACGCTTTCTGGGTAGAGCTCGGAGCGTGGACTGCGGCCACGGGCCCTCGGTGGCCACTGCGCTGTCAGGGGCTCACAGCTGCCCTGAGCGGAACGCGTTTTTCCCTTTGGCGCAAGCCGCCGCGAAAGTCGGGAGCAAGCTGTAGGATGCCTCTCTGTAATGCCTCACCACGTAGCTGTCTTCCCAATCAGATGGCTTTCCGACTGGGGCTGCTGCTCTGTCCTCCGGGATGATTGGGCAAGGTTCAAGCACAGAACCTGGCTGTGCTGATCGCTTACTCACGAGTAGACCGCTCGGGGGTCGCTTACTCTCGAGTAGATCACGTCTCGGGGTCACCAGATGTAGGAATTGGGGCCGTAAAGCGGCCCTTGAGGTCCCGGAGGAGACTGGTCAAAGGAACGACACGAGGCAAGATGGAGCGAAGACCAGGATTTATTGAGGGAAAATCATCAGTATATATTATGTCCAAGGCTGTGCATGGTAGAATGGTCATATGACAGAAAATTACATCACCCATTTACCCGGGTTAATTGAGAACCTCTCTTGGGGAAGTTAATTAACTAAGACAAACACTGACCATTGTCTGAGGCTTAGGCTAGGGTAAATATGGCTTCTATTTGCACCAGAGATTAAGCTTAACTCAGAGTGAGTAATTGCCTAATACGTAACAGAGGTTAGAGATTTGCTCTCTCAGCAGAGCCGTTGTTCAGGTCAAGGAATTGGGTGAATCAAACCCTATCATTTATCCACCCCCCTTAATTTCTCTCTACTGGCAAGGGCCAGGGGCCAGGAGCGTGCTCACTAGGTTTAACCTCTGCCAGAGGCCATGCATGCCAACTGGGCACGCGGAATCCACACCTTTTGGTAACTGTTATGTATGTTAACTGTGTTTTCTGACAGGAGCAGAATGTATCTTTTCTCATGTAACTATTCTTATGCAAATAAGTGGATCAAAAATATGCACACTCTGTTAGCCAATGGGCTTGTTGTATTATTGTTACTGTTACTGTTTATAGTGTATATACGTCCGAGTTTTGCCCCATCCAAACTGTGTTCAAACCCTGTGTTCAAATTCAAGAGTTGAATTTCACTACTTCACTTGTCTATTTCTTCATTCCCTGGACACGAAAGTACCCCAAAGGTCAACATTCTCACCTTCAAGTAGTACTAGCTAGTTCTGTTTGTAGATTCAGGCCAAAAGGCCCAGTCAGCTTTGGACTGACATATTATTGGTCTTACCAAACTATTATGCAATGTGAGGGCACAGAATTAGACCACTGATTTTGCACAATGTGAAAAGGTAGCAAGACTGTTGATTACTTATGTCAGCACGGTGCTCAATAAGCGTGCTGGTAGCAAGCAGCACTCACTGAGATGCTCCAATATTGTAAGTGCCCAAGAAGGGTTCCCTTTGCTGGGAGGCAAAGATCCGCAGTCTCTCCAGAGCAGATGAGAGAAAATAGTGAAGTCTCATGATTTACCCACAGGTAAATTAAAGTCCAAAATCTGATTAGGGCCAGCCAAACCCTACTCCTGGACCACATTCACATGAGAATAGATCTTTGTTTACCCTTCCATACTAGGGGCTACTAAAGATTAGCTTCAGACTGCCAGTGTGAAAGTGTGGTAGCAAAAGCATACCTTTCCTCCTTTCCAAGCTTTGCAGCTTCTGCAGGCTTGCATCTGGAAATCATCTTGCAGCTTCTTTCTGTATGAAACCACGGTGCAGAACAATGGTTCTGTTTCACATACTCTCAACAATCTAACCCCTTTCTCCTACTCCCAGGTAGAGCTTTGGGAGTTGGTAAAGACTTCGATACAAAAAGTATCTTTCTTTGGCTTTTATTTCACAAAATAGAAACAGTTTAAAATAGAAATCTGCATCCCAGCCTTGGAGTTTGGCGAGGCTGCTTTCTTAGAAAAATAACACAGATTCAAAGAGTCCTTTTAAAAGTGTTAATATTGCGGCTCATGGCTGCGCATAGAATTCAATAGGGAATTAAGGTAAAAAGGACAGCATGCCTATTAGCTTCTTTAAGTCGATCTGATCTGACATCTATCTGAATCTCTGTTTACATTAGAGGTGACTTCTTATAGAGTCTTGGTGAGAAACTTCAGAAATCAATTTGCGTCGTCTGTGCATCAATACTTTTGACTGACAGACTGATCCTTAGGTCTAGAGTGGGATGGCCAGGTGCACACCTGCTTTCCCAGTCCAGCCTTGGTAAATTTCCCTAAAAGTGGGAATCCATTTTTAACCCAAACAAAAGGTACAAATATGCATTCTCTCTTACTGTAGGAATCCTGAGAATGCCTTATCTTGGTCTCACTGACCACACAGCTCAATTTATGCTGTGGCAGGCAAAGTTTGTTATTTTAGAACAGACATGCTACCAGGGATTTTTGAAACATGTTAGACATGGAACAGAAATAATGCAGAGCAAAGCAAAACATTAGAGATATGAATACATATCAAGCAAACCTTTGAGCTTAGCAATTTGGTTCAGCTTCTCACAGCACTGATTCTCTCATGACAACTTAAATTTCCCTAAAGTCTGTCCATGGAGGGAAAGAAGAACTACTGAAGCTTCTTGCCCGAAACGACAAATAAACCAGTTTTGCATACTCTGTACCTTGACTTCAGGAGATAAGCCTTTTTCTCGCCTACTTTAGGCAGGAAAAGGGGTTTTGGCTGACCCTGCCCTTTTTCATGCCAAAGTAGCTATTTGGACCCTGACCCAGACAAGCAAATATTAAAGCCAACAAGACTTAGCAACAAGAATATAACAAATACAGAAAACACTGGAAGAGGTACCGTATTTTTCGCCGTATAAGACGCACTTTTTCTTCCCCAAAACTGGGGGGGAAAGTTGGTGCGTCTTATACGGCAAATATATGGCAGCCGTGCTCTCCCCGCCCCCACCATCGGCGGGGAGATAAAGGGAGCCGAGCCGAGCCGAGCCGCGCCGAGCCGCGCCGCGCCGCGCCGCGCTGCGCGAAGCCGTCCCTCCCTGCCACCGGGCAGGGAGGTTAAAAGGGCTCCCTGGCCGAGGGAGCCCTTTTAACCTCCCCGCCCGGTGGCAGGGGGCGGGGAGGGACGGCTTCGCGCGGCGCAGCGCGGCGCAGCTCCCTTTATCGGCGGGGAGATAAAGGGAGCCGAGCTGCGCCGCGCGAAGCCGTCCCTCCCTGCCACCGGGCGGGGAGGTTAAAAGGGCTCCCTGGCCGAGGGAGCCCTTTTAACCTCCCTGCCCGGTGGCAGGGGGCGGGGAGGGACAGCTTCGTGCCACGCGGCGTGGCGCGGCACGGCTCCCTTTATCGGCGGGGAGATAAAGGGAGCCGAGCCGCGCCGAGCCGCGCTGCGCCGCGCCACGCCGCGCGAAGCCGTCCCTCCCTGCCACCGGGCGGGGAGGTTAAAAGGGCTCCCTGGCCGAGGGAGCCCTTTTAACCTCCCCGCCCGGTGGCAGGGGGCGGGGAGGGACGGCTTCACGCGGCACGGCGCCGCGCAGCGCAGCGCGGCGTGGCTCCCTTTATCGGCGGGGAGATAAAGGGAACCGAGCCGCGCCAAGCCGCGCCGCGCGAAGCCGTCCCTCCCTGCCACTGGGCGGGGAGGTTAAAAGGGCTCCCTGGCCGAGGGAGCCGAAGCCGCCGCCGCCGCTGCCGCCGCGCCGCGCGAAGCCGTCCCTCCCCACCCCCTGCCACCGGGCGGGGAGGTTAAAAGGGCCCCCTGGCCGAGGGAGCCGAAGACGCCGCCGCCGCGCTCTCCCCGCCCCCACCATCGGCGGGGAGATAAAGGGAGCCTTCCGTGGCCCGGGAGGCTCCGAAGACGCTGCCGCAGCCGCGCTCTCCCCGCCCCCACCATCGGCGGGGAGATAAAGGGAGCCTTCCGTGGCTCCGAAGACGCCGCTGCTGCGAAGCATCGTGCCCTCCCGGCCCTTTGTTCCTCTTGGAGGTTGACTAGGGCAGGTAGTTTTTGACTTTGAGTATTTTTGTGGTGGCTTTATTGTACCTGGACATGTGGGGTTTCTGAAAAGATGTGTTTTTTTTTCTTCCCTTTTAGTACAGTATTTGGTTCAGAATCTTTTTTTTCTAGATTTTCCTCCTTTAAAATTGGGTGCATCTTATATGCCGGAGCGTCTTATAGGGCAAAAAATACGGTACATGTGAATCAGTCAGAGAGCTGAATATTTAGTAATACGTTATCTACTGTTCCCCTTCATTCAAAAAGGGTGTAAAGTTTTACATCTTCTGTCTACTTAGGAAAATAATTCCATTTTCAGCTGCTTTAGAAGACTGGGTTATTTTACAAGGCTTAAATTATTCATAAAGCATTTTATTTGAATTTAAAATATAGAACATATAGTAAAGTACACAAAACTGAAACATCAAGTTGAATTTGGAAAACAGCCTTTTAGGATAAGATTACTTGTCTGTGAGTTCTCTCAAAAAACTGATTCTTCAAAAGTCCTCCTTTACGTAGAATGTGAGGAAGTGCATACTGCAAAAATAATCAGAGTGGGGGTTTTCCTAATTAAACTCAAGGTTTTTCCTCTCTTGGTAAAGGTTTTCTTTTTGAGGGAAGATGTTTGTTTCTTTTTTGTATAGGCAAATTACTTCATGCCAACATTTTAGAAAGGGCCAAATTTATTTTGTTGTTGTTGTTCAGTCACATAGTCAATTCCAACCCTTTGTGACCCCATGGACCATTTTCCTCCAGGCACCTCTGTGCTCCACCATCCTCCTCAGCCTACCCAGCTCTCTGCCCATTGCATCCACAATACCATCTGACCATCTCATCTTTGGACACCCCTTTCTTCTCTTGCCCTCCACTTTTCCAAGCATCAAGGCCTTCTCAAGTGAGTCCTCCCTTCACATTTGATGTCCAAAGTACATTAGCTTCATTTTTATTTATTTATTTATTGTTAAATTTTTATACCGCCCACTCAGCCAAAGCCGACTCCGGGTGGTTCACAACAGTGGGTAAAAACATATAAAAACAAATAAAACAGATAAAAACCAGAAATAAGAACCCACCCCTAAAAAGAGAGAGATCTTCACTATTTGTTCCTCCAATAAACAGTCAGGGTTGATTTCTTCTAATATTGACCTATCTGTTCTCTTTGCTGTCCAGGGGACTCTCAGGACTCTCCTCCAACACCACATCTCAAAGGCATCTATTCTTCTGCGCTCAAGGTGATGTCTCTGCTTTTCACTATATTCCCAAGGTTTCTCATAGCTTGTCTCCCCATAATCAGCCATCTTTTTATTTTGTGATCATTTTTCAGCCCTGAGCCTGAATCATACCTGTCAAGTTTTGGATTTGAAAATAAGGGAAATTTTGTCCACACCCCTCTGTGGGTGTGGACAAATCTCTGGGTGTGGCCAAATATAGCCATGTGACTTGCTGGGCTCTAGTCATCCCTGCCACATGGCCATGAAAATGTCTGCAAACAGAGACAGCACTGGCTCTTTGGCTATAAATGGAGATGAGCACTGCACCCTAGAGTTGGATACAACTGGCAGATTTTACTTTCTTAGGATCAAAGATCCCTGCAGATGGTGAGTGCAGCCGTGAAATAAAAAGGTGACTGATGCTTGGGAAACAAGCTATGAGAAACCTAGGGAACATAGTTAAAAGTAAAGGCATCACCTTACAAACAAAAAATTGCATAGTCAAAGCAATGGTATTCCCGGTGGTAATGTATGGGTGTGAGAGCTGGACCATTAGGAAAGCTGAGCGCAGAAAAATAGATGCCTTTGAAATGTGGTGTTAGCAACAGGTCGATCCTAGAAGAAATCAAACTATGACTGTTCATTAAAGGTCAAATAGTAAAGATGACGCTAAAGTACTTTGGACATCAAATGAGAAGAGAGGATTCACTTGAGAAGACCTTGATGCTGGGAAAAGTGGAGGACAAAAGAAGGGGGTGGCCAAAAATAAGATGGCTAGATGGTATTGTAGATGCAATGGGCACAAAGCTGTGTGGGCCAAAGAACCCTTTCCCCATCTTCTTGGGGGACTTTTGTTTTGTTTTGTTTTCTTGTTTACTCAGTGGCTTAAGTGACTAAGATGCTGACTGGGAGGCAGAAGGTCAGCAGTTCTATTCCCAAGTACTGCAGGATGGAATGAACTCCTTTCTTTGTCCTATCTCCTGCCATCCTAGCAGTTTGAAAACAAGAAATTGCAAGTAGATAAATAGGGACCACTTCGGTGGGAAGGTAACAGTGTTCCGTGCACTCTGGTGTTTAGTCATGCCTGCCACATGACCACAGAAATGTCTGCAGATGCAGACAACACTGGCTCTTCGGCTTTGAAACAGAGATGAGCACTGAACCCTAGAGTTGGATACGACTGGTTTTCGAGCAAGGGAAACCTTTACCTATACCTTACTCATTTTTAATTATTTTTTTATCCTGGGAAGCAAAGAAAGGGCAGAATAGTAAACCAGCCCCCTAGGGATACCAACTGCTTGTAAGCAGCTTGACTTTAATGAACTAGCCCTGCACATGGCTAGACACACACACACCTCAATTAGGGTGGAGGAGCAAGGGAATAATTCACCCAAATTAACCAATCTATTTGTTCCTCACTGCAACCAATTGAAGCACCAACACCTGAGAATGTCAGATCCAGCTTAAGGAAGGACATTAGTAAAGAAGTAAAAAGCAACCTCTGTAGTTTCCAAGCCTCCCAGCAGCTGAGGAGTTAATCTCCCTCCAGATGGTTTGTTAGAGGTTTGTTATGTGCCCTCTCTCTCTCTCTCTCTCTCTCATAGAGTGATCAAGCAACATCCCCCATGCCCCCTGCCAAGTTAACTCTAGAACAGAAATGGAAGCCTCCAGCCAGGAGGCAGGGCAGAAACAGCTCAATAAAGCATGAGAGTGAGAGAGAAGTCTCTCACTGATTTGCCCCTGCATATATGAAATATCGCTCACCTCTAGAGTAGACTTCCGTCCCATGGTGGTGGCTCCGAACAGCAGCAGCAAAAAATGAAGCCTCCATGACCATGTGGCAGGGAAGGGAAATGAAAGAGAAACTAACTATAGAATGTCCCCACCACCTTCTCTCTTTCCCCTTACACAAGCAAAAAGCCACACAGAGACCCCTGGTGGCTGGAAAAACATACTGCAGCTTTGCCTGTGAGGGCTCTGGTTAGGATTTTTTTTTTAAAAAAATTAAGGGATATTACGGGGAAATTAATAAAACGGGAGGGGGTAGGAAGAGGGGGAAGACCTGCTGCTGCCTGAGGACTGCTCCCACAGCTGTGGGGAGCCCCACCCTTCCTTCCCAGTCCATCTGTGGGGAGGATAAAGGGCTGTGGGCTGCCAGGCTGAGCCAAAGACCTCCTGCTGCCTGAGGACTGCTCCCACAGCTGTGGGGAGCCCCGCCCTTCCTTCCCAGTCCATCTGTGGGGAGGATAAAGGGCTGTGGGCTGCCAGGCTGAGCCGAAGACCTGCTGCTGCCTGAGGACTGCTCCCACAGCTGTGGGGAGCCCCGCCCTTCCTTCCCAGTCCATCTGTGGGGAGGATAAAGGGCTGTGGGCTGCCAGGCTGAGCCGAAGACCTGCTGCTGCCTGAGGACTGCTCCCACAGCTGTGGGGAGCCCCGCCCTTCCTTCCCAGTCCATCTGTGGGGAGGATAAAGGGCTGTGGGCTGCCAGGCTGAGCAAAGACCTGCTGCTGCCTGAGGTCTACTCCCACAGCTGTGGGGAGCCCTGCCCTTCCTTCCCAGTCCATCTGTGTGGAGGATAAAGGGCTGTGGGCTGCCAGGCTGAGCCAAAGACCTGCTGCCACTCAAGGACTGCTGCTGCTGCTGCTGCTGCGAGGGGGGGGGGAGTGCCTTTTCTTTTCTTCGCACTCCTGGGTCCTGCCTCAGGCTGATACAAAAAAGCTGGACTGCTTTGCCTCCACTCCTTCGCCCCGGGGAAGTATACCTTGTGTTGTTAGGGCTGTGGTCTGTGAGGCAAGACGCTTTGTATCACACTGTATGGTCTTATTATCTGTTGTACATTGTATCTCTGGGGATCTTATTTATTGTTACTATGTTATTGATTATATGGATTTGACTGTATTATTTTGTATTTATTTATCTTTTATTTTGCTGATTATTGTATTGTTATTGCTATTTGTTCTGATATTGTAATGCTGTATTTTGTTTTAGTGTTTATTTTACTGTTGTGAACCGCCTTGAGTTGCCCGTTGGGCAAGAATGGCGGTATAGAAATAAACCTAATAATAATAAAAAAAATAAAAATAAGGGGTTTTCCTGGGGAAAAAGGGATACGACAGGTATGGTCTGAATCAGTGATTCCCAAAGTGGGCCCCACGCCCCACAGGGGACTTCAATTCCCAGAAGCCTAAGTCAGTATATTGGCTGATCAGTGCTTTGAGGAATTGACTTAGGCTTCTGGGAAATGGAGTCCAAGAACCAAAGTTTGGGAAACACTGGTCTGAATGAATGAAATGAGCTGGATTGATCTTGCCCTAGAACCATGGTGGTGAACCTTGCCACTCCAGGTGTTCTTGGACTTCAATACCCAGAAGCCCAAGTCAGCACTCCTGCTGAGCAGGGCTTCTGGGAATTGAGGATCAAGAACAGCTGGAGTGTCAAGGTTCACCATCACTGCCCTAGACCTGGCAAGATCTCCCAATGTTTTTGCCAAAATTAATATGTAAGTATAATCATTCATACAGTGTACAGTAAGTAAAACCAAAGGCCTGTATAAGATAATATTAAAAAAAAGAAAACATTGCAACATTTATGTCATCTCTGAATTAATTTTCAAGGCTGCATTCATTGTGCTTTTATCTATAAGTGAACCCAATGAAATATAGTGGAACTTTTAGATCAAAATTTCCATAAGGACAGAGCTCCAGGTTTCACTCCTTTTGCCCATCTCTTTGATTCTTACCAAAGTATATATGTCTGACAAAATCACAACAATAAATCTTTTATCTCCACACGCAAAGGGCTCCATACATTAATAGGTTTCCTGATCCAAAAGAGAAGACAGTTATTTATGTTATGAAGGTCTCTTACTTGGCCCCTAAACAATTAGGAAAAAACCTTTGGCCTTACAGAGATTTAGGACTATGACTTTCACAACTCCCAAGATTTTATGGGCTTCAGTCATGCTTGTTGGGCTGATGGGAATGCATGTCAAAAGAACTGGAGAGCCTTATTCCTGCCCTAAACAAAGCATTTCCCCATATAATCCAACTTATCTTTCCACTCTGAGTGTTTTCTCATGATTCTTTATAACATTATACCGCAGAGAAGCCATGTGTTATTTATAGCTTCTTTTGAGCATTACATATATGATCTTGCTTGGATTTGTTCACAAATGTATCTTCCTTCCTTGAATATAGCCATTTCCACCCCATTTCTTTTCTCTGGCTATTAACTCACAAAGTCTTTGGTCATATATAACAGAAAAATAGGTAAATAATTCCGCCTCCTCACCAGTAACACAAGCTGATTTGAAGTTCACAAACATAGTTGTTTCAGTGCATCATGGCAATAAATCACACAGTCTTAATCCTTCACTGGCCTAGAACAATTACTTTCAAGAGACTCATAAACGAAAGATCATAAACAACGAAGAAGGTCCCTTAAGCAGATAATGATGATCTTTTCACTGTATATAAGGTTAAATATATTCTGTCCCAATGTGTATCCAGTAGGTGTGAGGTTAGACTTTGCAGCTATGCTTTCCTGCATAACAGGAAATTTAATTCTCAACTTCCTGATAAGATTAAGACATTATTAATCCCCTGCTTATGACACATTATCAAATATTAATTCCCTGTTTGAGTAAATAATGCAGTTGGTCCTTTCTGCAAGTTGTTTGTTCACCATGGTAGTCTATACTTCAGGTACAATAGGGATCAGCAAAATGGACAGCATAGCTGATTATTAATTGAAGCTGAAACAATTACATGTTTTCTAAGCCATTTGTTTAGAATATCTAAGGATAAGAAGGCTTTGCTGAAATTCCATAGCCACTTAACTAAGGAGTACATTTTCACATACAGATTTCATGAAGAGAAAGTATTAGTTTGGGCCTTTATTTGGTCAGACATAAGACATGTAGTGATACAATTCTGGTGTTGTCCCACTGAATCTGTGCATTGACTACCTGAAGATGCAGAAATGGAGATGCTACACTTTAGAAATATACCAGCTTCTCCCAGATTAAAAGATTCAGCCAATACCTTAAAGCAGGGGTTACCAACCTCCAGCCTGTGAGCCAGCTCTGGCCCCGGACACCATTCCATCCAGCCCATTGCTACCTCCGTTGCACCCAGAAGTGGAAGTGAGTGTGTTTACATCAGCTGTAAAATGCACCCACACATGTGCAAATGAGCCCATGGCTGTTGTAAATGTGGAAGTGGCCAACAGCTGAATTGCACCCGGAGGCAACCTGGGGGTCCTCCTGGACTCATGACTACTGCTCGAAGAGCAGGTGGCAGTCGTGGCCAGGAGGATTTTGCACAACTTCGTGTGATTCGCCAGTTTCACCCGCCAGTTTCACTCCTTGCTCATGGTCATACATGCTCTGGTCACCTCTAGACTAGATTATTGTAATGTGCTCTACATGGGGCTGCCCTTGATGACCATTCGGAGGCTGCAGCTCTTCCAGAACGTGGCCACCAGGTTGGTGATGGGGTGCGGGCATTATGCCCACACCTCACTGCTGCTCTGGGAGCTGCACTGTTTACCATTTTGCCTCTGGGTGCAATTCAAGGTGCTGGTGATGACCTTTAAAGCCCTACATGGTAGTGGGCCAGGGTATCTAAGAGATCGCATTTCCACAAGAACGTTTGTCTGTCCAACCAGAGTGAACCAGAGGGGCTCTCTAATTGTACCATCGGCTAGAGGGGCTCGTCTCTCTAGCACAAGAAGGAGGGCATTCTCTGTGTCCGCACCAGCCCTATGGAACCTCCTACCAATAGAGTCATGGCTGCAGATAGAATTGCTGCCTTTTAGGAAAGAACTTAAAGCCTGTCTAGCGGGGCAGGTGTGGGGCTCTGATGGAGGTGTGATCCCTTCCTGTTGGCTTATATAAAACATAATCAAGATCCACCCTCTTTTACAGATGGGGTGGGTGGAATTTTTATGTGGATGGTTTAAAATGATTTTATTGTGGCTTTTTGTATATATTTTTTATGTTTTTTATGTTTTTATTTGTGAGCCGCCCGGAGTTGCTTCGGTGAGGGGGCGACGATACAAATGTGAACAATAAATAAATAAATACACCCACTTCTGCTTCCAGGGGAGGCATGGTCCAGCCCGCTCAGCTATCCGGTGGCATGGTCAGGTCCACAACGTAAAAAAGTTGGCCACCCCTGCCTTAAAGTATCAAAGTGGAGCTGAAACAAAGTCAAACCATGCTCTGATAATTCTGTCAAACACAGTTGCCTTCATGATCTTCCTGTTCTTGTACATGCATTGCTATTATACAAGTTGTTTGAACTAGGGTGTCACAGACAATAGAAGTGTGCAGAAGATTCATAATTCACTCTGCAGCCAATAAAGGGCCTACCCATTGTCATTTAAGAGGCATTCTTCAGCCCAGGGCTGTGCTATGATTCAATTCTATGGGGAAAAACCATCAGTTATAAATGTGGGATACTGTGCTTCTGGATCCACAATTCAAAATGCTAGGAAATGGTCTAAGATTGCTGCACAATATGCTGCCTGCATTGCCAGCAGGAAAAAGGATGGCAATCTTTGCCTAGAAAAAGGCAGTCTGAATGTTGACAACACCAAGGGTAGCAGTCAAGTTGATCTACAGGTTGCATTTGCTCTCTACTTATTCACACTTATCTACAACACAGCCATGACAATTGCTTTGTATTTTGATAAGAAGGAGTCAGCTTCTGGGATTTTCACTTTTCGGTGCCTCTTTGTCAGGGGTGGCCAACCTTGTTTCCACATATATTCTTGGACTTCAATTCCCAGAAGCCCTGATCAGTAGGTGTGCTTACTTGGGATTCTGGTATTTGAAGTCGAAGAACACCTGGGGCACCGAGGTTGGCAACCCCTGGTCTATGTGAATGATACTATGAAAGTGGTGCTATTTTCTGAGAGAATGTAGATCATCTTTATCACTGCCCTTGGAATTGTCAAAATTTGGGCTACCTTTGCTAAAACTTGGCATCCATTTTCCTGCTGACAATTCAAAAATGCCATTTCCTGGCATTTTTGAATTATGGACACAGACACATAATATTTCACACTCATAACTTTTTAATAAATGAATTTCCTTGAATTGAGTTAGACATTCTGAGGAAGAAAAGCTATATTCGACAAATAGTGCCAGAAAGATGTCCCCTTGCTTTTTGAAATAAAATACCCAGAGGCGACACCAATGGGGTGTGGCCTTCACAGAGGGGTACAGGCTACTGAAGGTGGATTGGGTTATGTGATAGTGCTTGAGTGCCCAAACTACAGCCCATGGGCTAGATCCGGCCCTGACTTCAATTCATCCAGCCCACATCACCCGCACGGATCCCAGAAGTGGAAGTAAAACATACATGCATATGTGCAGAATGTTGCCATAAATGCATCCACAGCTGCTGTAAATGCTGGGGTGTATTTATGGCAGTATTCTGCACATGCATGAGCATGTTTTACTTCTGCTTCTGGTGGGAGGAACGATGTGGCCAGCCCGCTAAACCACATGACTGGCCCATGGCCTGAAAAGTTTGGCCATCCCTTGTGATAGAGGCAGGGCCACCATCAGGGGGGACCATCAGGACTGGAGATGACAGGGGCCCAGCGCTGCCAGGAAACCACTGATCTGCACATGCGCAAACAAATGACACATGCGCAGGAAACCACAGGGGTGTGGCGGCACCAGAAAACCACTGATCTGTGTATGCACAAACAAACAACTCATGTGCAGGAAACCCTAGGGGCATAGCCAAAATGGGGGACACATACTGGGCCCAGAAATTTCTGTTGCTGGCCCTGGATAGAGGGTCAAAGTCAAGGAGTCTGATACTGTTTGACCCTTACATGGTGACAGCATCGGATTTCAAATCCCCAGCTTGCTCTCTTGTTTTGTTCTCAGACTGGACATCAAGAACTTAGTGCACAGTGCTGGCATGAGTTAGCAACCATAAAGAGGAAATCTAAGGGGTTTGCAAAAGTAGAACATTTTGCTGAGTATCCATTTCCTGTTTTGTTATTTTGTGTTGTCAGATAGCAAAAGAGATAAGCATAATGGCAGCAAAGCCAAATGCCAGAGATTGGGACACTGAGTTGGACATGTTCCAAGAAACTTGGCAGCCTCTAATGACTAGAAAGTTTGCTCCCATGGAGAGAAGGACAGTTAGACACCTCTCCTTCATAGATCTGTTTTTTTTTTAAAGAAAAGCTAATTACAAATTGAGGCAATGTAACTAATCATCTCTACAACAAAGTGCGCCAGTAAAATACCTATCTGATTTACTTCAGACACTTAGTTTATATCTTATTAATTTATTCCATTGAGCTAATTTATTCTACACTGAAAACACTGCCTTTACTCAGACCAGATATGTAATATGGATATTTCTTGTTATTTGCTCTCCTTCCCAGTAAGGAGACAAAAGTCAAGTTTTCATTGGCCAGCCCTGGAAGACAAACTCTCCTATTCTACTTCCCATTGACTTACAGAGGTTGAGGTTTCAAGCTTCAGATGACATATACATAATACATTCTTTACCTAATTATTTGGCAGTAGATTAATAAATCACACTGATCCCTGGAAGGCTATCTAAATATAGCAGAATCATCAGATGTATACATACTTAATAGCAGTAAATTGAATGGCTTAAAGAGAAACAATTTCCTGTCCTTAATGCGGAAGAGACAGCATTCATCATTATAGCCTCTTTTTTTTTTAAAGGAGCTTTTCATGTAACTTTTTTTAAAAGGAGCTTTCCATGTAACTGTTCCATTGACCCGGGATTTACAGCTTCTTAGTCCAATGAGAAATTTGCATTCTCAGGATCAGAGAGGTAGGAGTATTTTCTGGAACTGCTACAATGAACAATATGATCTTCCATATTTACAGGCACAAAGACTTCCATATGCTTGATTTCACTTGTAAGGAGCAAAGATTCAGGCAGACAGGTACCCATACATACACATGTACTTCTGTAGAATATTTTTCTTTTGTTTTATTTATTTTATTTAGATAATGGAACCCAATAAATATACAGAGACCCAATAACATTCATTATATTAATTTTTTATGCAAAGGAAACTGAGATTCTCAGACTAGACAGATAGATAAGTTTGCAAATGAAGTGGCTCAGAATAATTATGTGATTTGGAAGTAGTAGTTCTCTTTTATTTCAGCAGAAACCCAAGTTGATACCTGATTTTGTTCACACTCTTTGTATTTTTAAGGATGTTATTCATAATGTTAATAAAGTTTCAAGAATATGTTTAAAGAAAACCTTAAAGCCACCATGCCACCCTCCTTGAACATACAGTAATGTTCTTGTCTGGGTTTGGATGTTAAGCAGGCGGAGGTCTTGAATGGTACTTGAATGGGAGACCACCAAGAAACACAAGAAACATCCAGATAGGCTAGGAAAAACCCCAAAGAGATGTTACTGGTCAGAATTCCCAATGAAGAATTAGATTGACAAATAAGCTGATCCAGTGTAAAACACTTTCCTATGTTTCCAATTTATTAAGAAACTGTAGTAGGCCACTGGAACCCACAAATTGAAGTAGGCAATACAAGACTGCAGTTAACTTTAATGGACAAACACTGTCACCAGTGGGACCACAAGTGGCAATTTTGGCTCTTAAAGGCTTTCCCCCATCCTGAGGCTTCTGAAGATTTCCTCACAGTAAAAGGGAGCTCTCTGGAGCGCCAGGACCTGAAATGGGAGGATAGGAAGCTCTCAATTAATTTAAATTAATTTTACTTATCCCATTTAATGACATCATTGGTTTCTTCCAGCATAGGTTTACACCAATAGAATTTTGACCAATGTCTTCAATAGCAGCCCTGAACAATAATATATTTCAGCAAGGTGACCAAGATGGCCCCAGGGCATGGCTTACCATGGTTTTATGTCACCATATCAGAACTGATTTGTAGTGAGTCAAATAGGGTTTTTAAGGTACCGGTAAATGAAATGTTTAAAGAGTGGTTTTACCAGTTCCAGTCTCCCAGTGAGTTTCCAACACTGAACCTGGACTTTCTGGGTCCTAGGCCATCACTCTATCCACTAAACTACTCTAGATATTTACTATGGTTTGGTAAGTTGATAATCTTTCAGATGCCATAGGATTCTTGTTTTTCTTGCAGTGGACAAAGACAGCTATTAAATATTCATGATCATGTTAGTCAATTTCCAGATTTTTGCTCTTTTGTTTTGAAAGAGGGTACATAGGGCAGCCCTATTCAGCATCCCTTATTGCATGTTTTATTTATTTTATTTAGATAACGGAACCCAATAAAAATACAGAGACCTAATAACAGTATCATCTGCATATTGATGCATGCAGGGGTATGAATATCAAGGGCTAATCTGAGAATGTGGGGTTTCCCTATAGATGACAGCCTGTGTGAATGTGGAGTACAAACTATCTCCCATATGATACAATGCACATGAGGCCCCTCAACGTACACTGAGGAGGAGCTTATGTTGGCAAGAGGAAATGCTGCTGATGTGCCCAATATTGGGCAGATGACATCTAGCTCTTTTTAATTTCATTTTGTTTTTAGCTATCTTAATTTTAGCTTTGTATGTTATTATATGCTGGTGGTGCATCTGACATGAAAAAAGAAAGAACAGCTCTTCCCTTTCCTCTCTAGTTTTGGAAAACTGTATTCCTCACTTTCCAAAGTTTCATAAGGAAACAAATGGAGAGCTTCACAACTCATTTTCTTGCTTCCCTGAATACCTCAAATGTGCCCCAGCTACTTCATACAGTGGTACCTCGCTTAAAGAGCATAATGTGTTCCATGGGATTGCTCTTTAAGTGAGTTTGCTCTTTAAGTGAAACACTATTGTAAGTGACCAATTGTGACTTTCTGGTGGAGGGTGGGATTGTGAACCCTGATTTAGTTGTTAAGTGAGATTTTGGTTGGTTTTAGTTGTTAAGTGAGGCGACCATTCAGAGAAAACTCTGCTCTTCAAGCGAGTTAGTCTCTTAGCGAGGCGCTCTTTATGCAAGGTTTTACTGTATTAAAATTAACATCCTAAATTTGTTCATAGCAACTGGAAGATTGCTGCATTGCCAGGTATAAACGTCTGCCCAACAACCAGTAAATGTGGTTCTCCAAATATTGAAAATATCTCTCATATTTTATTCAATTGCCAGTTATACACTATTAGATTTAAATACCTTGCATCCCTATTGGAAAAAAACAACTTTTTGGGACTCTAATCACAAACTGTCCTATTTCCTCCTGGATTCTAAAATGCACATTGTATGTAGAACTGCCAAGTTTATAATTAAGACATCAGCTAAAATAATCCAATATATTAATCAAACTGGGGTATCCTGCAAGGGAGATTCACTTATCTGACTATTGATATGCATGCATGTATTAATTGTATTAAGGCACCTTCTCCAGTTTACATTCCTTTTAAAAGTAGCTAAGGTATTGTTGCGTCCGGCCCTTATAAGCACTAGTCCAGACAACGATGAACAGAACAACAGGAGTTTATTTATCAGTCTTTCTGGTTACACTTACAAGGTGCTCCGGACATAAGCTGGCTATATGAATCCCATGAAATCAGTCCCACCGGAATCTGCAGAAGATGAGGCAATGCCTAAGCTTCACCCTTTGAGTGATAGCGTTTGGAAGAAACCCAGGCTTAGCTCACTACTGGCTACCTGTACGGAATGGGTAGTATAGATCCGGTCTGGCTCCATCCTTGTTTACCCATGGGGCTTATATAGTGTATCCCTGACGGCGGCTCCTTGATACAAAGTAATGACCCATCAGACAATAATAACGTACCAATCATAAAATTATATATAAGCAATAACCAATGAAGAACAGGATCCAAAACTGTAACCAATCATATAACCCTGATTAGCATAATGGGCGTGCTCAGAGAGGGAGATTTCGCGCCAACTTTAGCTTCTAATTTGGATGGTGGGAAACCGCCATTTTCTCTGAGCAAGGCGCTGCCCGTGCAACTTGCAATTGTGCCCTAATACACAACAGGTATGTGCATATTGTATTTTTATTGTATTTTATTGTATTTTTATTGTATTTCATTGCACTCCATTGTATTGCACAGATTTTAATTGTTCTGCTATGTTATTGATAAGGGCGTAAAACTAATCAGTTAATAAGCATTCATTCATTCATTCAACAACCAGTAAGTGGCTCATTAATTTCTATTTGTAAAGTTAACTATATAGTCAGTGCCACTCTGTCATCAAAAACAGCAAGCAAGACCAAAAGAAGGGGGATGAGGCAAATTAAACTGGGCCAGAATCTGGCTTTACTTTATTTTTATAACCTTGTTATTTTTGGTATTGTGCACTTAAAATCAGAATTCCTTATTAAATTTCAGATTTCATTTATGTCATTGAAATAATTGATTTATTTTACATTCCCAGTCACCAAGTTGAACTAATGCCTTCCATTCTTACAAAAAGCCACATTGCCTTTGATTTTCATGAAGCCTACATAAATATATTATTTGTACATGAGGCATTTATTTTATTTTTCAAAAGGTAACTAATACAATTTAGTTAAAAACTTCTGAACTTACAGGTATTTCTGTCATTCAACTTAAAAGTTTCTGATGCTCATACTTAGAGATTCATGCATTTCATGAATTCAAACAGCTGACTATAGGAATTTGTGTGTTGACAACTAAGGGTTGTCATATTTCTTGCTATTGTATGTTAGTTGTTGTTTTTTTATTCTAGCTTCCAGAATTCTCTAAGAATTCCCCAGGCAAAATTCTGGGAGTTTCAGCCCATAAACATATGACTACAGAAAGTTATATTTTACTTGCTTGGGACACGCCTTATCTTCAAGGCTGCTTCAAGACTAATTCTTGTACAAACAGGAGCTGGAAGACAACGGAACTGTGCAAGTAGGCTTCAAGAATAGATATTTGCAACAGCTAGTGTACCCTAAAAAGATGCTATGATCATGTCATGTGCCAGAGGGCAAAGGGGTGATTTACTTTCTGGGAGAAAGTTAGTGCAATGCACTTTTTCTACTAACATGCCGTCTTCCAATTGTAACCTATAAAATCGTGGGTTAACCGTTGGTGTCCAGCATACACGCCGGCACCCGTCCCTACTATACCGCCTACACTTCCCTTTAGACCGACCATTGCTGCAAGGGTCCGGCAGCCACGAGTGGGGCATCCATCCCACGAATGCAGACTGAAAAAACCAACTACAAGTTCCGGCATCCTCTGTGCCATGACCACTTCAGCCAATCAGGCTGAAGGGCATGAGCGCGTAAAACGTTGGAAAAGCTGGTGTGCAAAAAATAAAATAAAATAACGCCTCACGCAACGGGAGCGAAAGGCCACCAAAGGTGGATACAGCGCCTCACGACCTTGCTACCCCAAACCCACCAAAGCCACAGCGAGGCCACCACCAGCCTTCTTCCCCGGAGCAATGTTTTGTTTACTCTCTGATATGCTTGAAAGACAGACTAACATGGCTACTATTCCAAAAATTCAACTACATTTATCTTTTTTTCCTTTGCTTCCAGTGATGCCTTTCCAGAAACATGTGCAAAGGCAGAAAGTGTTTTTTGCAGACTAAAGAGAAAAACTGCAGCTTGTGCTTAATCATAGCAGCACTACAGTACCAATGCTAGCCCATTTGGAAAGGGCCTAAATAGCTGCCAATGGTATGCTGTCTACGTGGCATGCACTATTCTGCCACTGGTTCCTCTGTTACAATTCCAGATCTTTGGTTGGAGTCTGTGCTTCTGCAAGTTTCCAAGCAAGGAGATAAATCTCAGAGCACACAGCAGTGAAGAGATGCAACCTACTGAAAGTGAACCAAATAGAGAGAATGACAGATCACCATTAGTAATCCACATATGCCAACTGAGACTGCTGAGATATATTATCAGTGACCTCCAGCCCATTCGGCACAATACCTCCTCTCCCAGGCTTTGGGCAGCTGGCCAATAGCTGCTTGTGGACAACCCTTCAGATTTAAACAACTGCTGACACTACAGGCAGTTCAACATAAAGACTGACATAGGAATAAGACCTTGGCACAAACTCATGTGCCAGATGGGCTCCCTGTATCTACACTAGCACCATCATCAAGTGCCCCAACAATGTCAGCTACATCAGCGTTCACCATCTAATCATCTTGTGCCAGCAGTCCTTTCTGTTTAGGACAAACAGGATAATCCCTACACAAAAGAGCGAACAGATACAAATCTGACATGAGGAATGGCAACACAAAGAAACCAGTTTCAACTTTAACTTTCCAGGATACTTTGCAATGGATTTCAAAGTGGCTTATTATAAAAAGGAGGAATTGCTAAGGGAGACAGCAGAAGTGGCTGCATAAATAAGTTCCAGGGCACCTGTAAGGCCCTAAAATAAAGATCTAGGTTTCTTAGTGCATTACATATACAGTACTAATAAGCCATAATCATATATTACAGAAAGTAATATATATTTTGGATATAAAATAATTCTTTCTCCTAATAGATTCTGTTCTATGCCCCAGAAACAACAGAGATATTAGTTGATAGTTCACTAACAAACTAGTGGGGAAAACTACTTCTATACCAGGATGTGACCCTTCTGTGAACTGTGAATTTCTAAAAGGGGATTATATCTTCTTAGATCAAAATATACCTATATGCAGTGTTGATTTAACTAGCCTGGGGGATAATTAATACTCAGAATCCCGGGAAGGGAGTTCATAAGTCACATGGGGGGGGATATACCACCCCCACAATTAAAAATGAGGTACTTACCCTGCTCAGATCTTTGGTTGCCTTGGTTCACATGGAATAGATCATCCTCTGCCTGTGAATGGCTGATGTGTCCAATTTGTTGTGCAACATATTTAAGAAAGTAATCAGTGTGCTCATAATATAAAAAAGTACTTAGAATGAAATGCTACACTGTGACTCTACATAGATGATGCATTAAACCAGGAGTTCTCAACCTTTTTAGGTCAGGGATCAGGTCACACTCCCATTTTGCCTTTCCTCCACCACATGGCACTTTCTGATGTTGTGGAGGCAGTGGAAGGCCACATGAAATGGTGCCACAGGCCACATTTGGCCCACAGGCCACAGGTTGAGAATCCCTACATTAAACTATAGTAGGATATAAGATCTCATAAGCATGCTGAAAATGTCATGTGAAAAATGAAAACTTGGAGATCAAAGGGAAAAACCTGTGACACTGAACTGTCCAAAATCTTTTGTCAGGACAGTGACATAAAGAGTAGAACCATTATAAGACATTTAAGCCTGTCTTGGAATGCAGGCTTACTAAATTACTCTGGTAATTTTTTAAAAGAAGCCTCCAACTGACCTATATCCAGACATGGCCCCTTCTATAGTATCATTTTCTAACTGTATTTGTGGCCTGATACATGGTAATCAGAACAACACATTGAGCTCAATTCAATTTTAAACTCAGTGAGAACAGGCCTACCAAAACACAGGCAATAAGTTAGGAAACACTAGCAAACATTCCACTGACTTAAACATTGGAGCTGAAAATGAGATTTAGCCTAATCTATATATATATAATCAATGTGTCGTGTTGTATGTTCTTCATACAAATCGACACCCCTGCACCGATTGCACTGGAAACTGCATGCATGCCTACCTCGAATGCCTGGGATGTCTGGCGCGTGGGACTGGCAGCCTATTTTGGGGTTTGTGACACAAAAAGCAGCTGCAAAGGCCCCCACTGGCAGACAGAAATTACCAGGGGAGGCGACTGTGCCTGTGTGAGAGTCCGCACAGGCACCTAGGCCTGCCCACCATTCCAGGTGGCGGGGAGGTGACTGCGCCAGCGCAAGAGTCTGTGAAGGTACCAAGCCCCCAGTAGGGGTGGTGATAAAATGGCAGCCAGTATGCCTTGAAAGCACAACTCAGTGCCTGGGCAGACCAGGCTGAAGGGTGGTGGCCACACGGCTGGCCCCACAGTGAGGCACCAGCACAGACAGCTACGCAGCCTGCTCCGGAACCCCTGACTGACCGCCCATCCTATCTTGCCTTACTCTGGCCGGTGGTGGCGGGGCGGCCTCCCCATCGATTACTGCTGGTGGGCAGACATCATGGCCTGGCTCCTCTGTTCTCCTGGGGGGCACCTCAGGTGGAAAGGAGGACCCACACAGGGGGATGGAGCCTGGAGATGGGAATGGGCCACCAACATCCGTGGGCCACATGCCCCAATGAAGCCTCCCTTTTGCCTGAGGAGCCCCTCAGGAGGAAGATGAAGCCAGCCTGTGATGGCAGCCCCCCCCCCCAACAGTAGTTGCAGAAGAGGCCACCGCCACTGGCCAGAGAAGGGCAAAGTGGGACAGGGGGTCAGGCAGGGACTCTGGAGCAGGCCACGGCCCTGGCTGTGATGGTGCATTGCAATGGGGCCAGCTGTGCGGCCACTGTCCCTCGGCCTGTCATGCCTGGGTGCTATGCCAACACTTTCTTTGCTGCCTGGAGCCATCCTGAGTAGCCCCCAACTCCGCCTCCAGGCTTGTCCAGCATCTGGCCTGGATGCATCACTGCGGGCCCCGGCAAGGCCTGGGCCACCGCCGCCGGCACCATCATGAGGGTGACACCAGCAGACAAAAAGGTAATGCAACTGGGGTGGGGCCGGGGAGGCACCAGGCACAGGTCTCTCTTTGGGCTTGGTCCTCTGCTAGTGACAATTATAAAAAAGCAGAGCAAAAATAATTGTGAATTTGGTCACTCAGAAACAGACAGCTTAGAAAAGGGCTATTAGCTTTCAACATATTAAGTTTGAATAGGACACTATTACAAGATAATTGCAATGCCATTGCAAAATTTAGAGTATCATAGAATAGATAAGAAATAACATAGGAAGAAAGAGAACAGAATATATCAAATTGGGTCAATCAGTTTAATATGGGACTCAGGTTGTGAGCTTTTCTGGTCATTAGAGATTCTGTGGTGTTACTCTTTTGGCTTCCTGACTGATTTCTGCCTTAATTATTTGTTCTGGATAAATCTCCAAAGAATGTGATGAACTATGCAATAACTTTCAATAATGAAAATAATTGGTAGGAATGTTTTGATGTGATTTTCTCCTTTTAAAAAGGTGTTGAATGGCAATCGAGATTCACAGGACATGGCTCATAATGAGTGGAAGGAGAGCAAAAACCAATCACTACTAGATCGCTTTAGTTTTTCTACTCCTGTAGTCCTTGGTCTGAGGAAACACTAGAAAAGTAGCAAGGACTTAATTTCAATATTTGCTGTTCCACAAAGTACTATACACTAAATGTGTATGTGCAAGCAAGTAGGATATTTCATTCCTGGCAGAGGGTGAGCCCATGGGCTCCTGCATTGACTTTGAGGGCCGGGTAGGCTAGAAGTTGCCTGGGCTGGCACTAGGTCCCCCCCTGCCCTTCCGAAGTCAAAGTGGCCACCGTGGGCTCGCCCTCTGCTTTGACTTTGGAAGGGCCGGGGATCCCAGTGCCAGCCAGGGCAGCTTCTAGGCGTTCCCCCCAGCCCTTCCAAAGTCAAAGCAGCCACTGTGGGCTCACCCTCCACCAGCCACTTTGATTCTGAACTCAAAGCATCTGCCGGGGAGTGAGAGCAGCTGCTACTGCAGATAGACTCCCTCCCTAGACCGGCCGGCAGGTGGGAAATACATATACAGTTGTGTGATACAGTACTGTACAGTACTGTATTGCACAATGTTAAAAACCGCATAACGTTAAAGCTTGTGGAACCAAGCTTTAACATTATGCGAGGTATTACTGTACATTGTTTTTCTAGTTTAAAGACAAGTGCCCAGATTTGTGTTCATCAAATGCCATCCAAAGCAAAGTTCACTCTGAAATTTTCTTTAGGTGTATGGTATTGCCTACAAAGATATCAATTCATGGACAGTAACAGATGCCCATTGGTGCAGGAAATGGGAGTCCAGGGAGCCTAATATAAATAGTGCAGACAAAGCTAAATGAATTATTTCTGCTCTTCAGAAGATCAAGAACATGAACTAATCAAAGTGTACACTAATTTGCATCAGACTGCAAAAAACCTAATCATTAGCTCTTTACACTCTGAATTGGCCTCTGACTGAACTGCTCTGTAAATTAATGGTAAAATAGCCCAAGGAACACTAGACGTTTTAGTCATGTTATTGCACAAGAGAGAAGGGTTTAACCTTATTACCAAATGTTCATGTAATACCATCAATGCAAGAGTCATCACAGGTTTTCCAGACTCCAGATTAGATCACTGCTCCATTATAGTCATCAATAACTGTGAGGTTTGACATATTTTTAAATGATTCTGAGATGCAAAGAAAGAAGTCCTATACCATTATTCTTTTAATAGGGGCTGCCATGGCTCAGTGGTTAAGAAGCTCACCTTGTCAGCTGGAAGGCCAGCAAGTCGGCAGTTCAAGATCCAGGTACTGCATGAGGGTTTGAGCATCAGTCTCTGTCCCAGCTCCTGCCAACCTAGCAGTCTGAAAGCAAAAAATTGCAAGTAGCTAAATAGGGATCAACTCAGTGGAAAAAGAGATTGGGGACATGAAAGGATCCTTATTTGGGTGTCCCCTGAGCAGAGTTTCTCCAGCAAAAAATCATTTTAACCCAGAATAATTTTGACACAAAAGTATTATTATTCTATTAATGAGATGAATCCAACAACAGAAATTGAAATAAGGCATGAGCTACTCTCTTGCAACAATTCCCAAAACAACTTCACTGGTGAAATTCATGTTTCTTCATCTCTGTTCCATTCTGCAGACCCTGTTTGCTCCCCAAATCTGTTATAGAGGTTCCTCAGTTTCCTAAAGTAATTGGGGATAAATGTGAGGGGTCAAGACAGGGATTAAATCTGCTTTACTAAAGGATTGGATTTCACACTTCTCTTTTTCTGCTGACAGCAAGCATAGGAACTGAAGTTTGAAATGTTAAGCATACCTTCTTAAATGAAACGTGAATTGTTTCTGAACAAAAGATGTGTGATCATTCAGCTGCTTATGATAATTTATGGAATTTATTTATGAGGAACGTCAACCAGGTTTTTTAAATCATAACAGAGGTATGGAAATGTAAATAGAAATGGTGAAATGGCAAATCTGGGTCACTTCAATCAAAGTCCTGCCATGTATTGCATAGAAATTAATCAATTACAGATGTAAACTTTTATGGTCTTATATCAGCATTTCCAGACATCTAGCAACATTTTCACATATACTTTGTAAAATGCATATTCCCATATAACATCTATATACCGCATATACTTGAGTTTAAGCTGAGGTTTTTTTAGCCCCAAAAATGAGCCCCCAGAAGGGGACACGGCTTATACTCAGGTCAACTACCACGATGATCCCAAGACTGTGCCAGATTGAGATGTGCTGACAACTTAATTAATTTTACCATGTTTTCATGTATTTTGATTATTCAAACTCACTAGCAGCTACTTCATTTCCCACCCTCGGCTTATACTCGGGTCAATCTATTTTCCTGGTTTTTCATGTCGAAATTAGGCACCTCGGCTTAGATACGGGTTGGCTTATACTTGAGTACATACAGTACATAAGAGAACATTTTATCAAATTCAGTGGTACTTCTTAGTAGACATGTGTGTATTCGTACAGTGAGGAGAATCAAAAGGGGAAAATATCTTTGGCTTTTAGTAAAGCAAAAATATAGGGACAGAGTGCTTCATTACATCATATATCTGCTGAAGATTTAGTGAAGTTAAGAGATTAAAATGATATGACTTACTATCTATTGGAGTATGAGGGGGTAAAGCCTTTTTAGACAAAAAAGGATGTTTAAGGTGCAACCTTAAACTAAGAAAACAGAAGAGTGAGACTTTGAATGGCAGCAATGAAAGAATTAGAAAAGATCAAGTGTAAAGATGTTTCACTGGAGAACAAGACCAAGATCATTCACATTGTTGTGTTCCTGAGCATCATGTATGTGTGTGGAAGATGGACAGTAAGGAAAACTGACAGGGAAAAAAATAATTTACTTGAAAATGGTAGTGGAGGAGAGCTCTGTGGGTTTTTTCTCTCATACTCCATTGCCAAAAAGATGAACATATGGTCCTAGAGCAGTGGTGGTGAACCTATGGCACGCATGCCAGAGGGAGGCATTCAGAGACCTATCTGTGAGCATGGGCACCATTGCCCCAGCACACTTTGCCCCACCCCTCTGCCCAGCAGCCAATGGGAGTGCTTCCTTCTTTCCTCCAGCATAGAATTTGTCCTGCTCCTCTGCGGCGGGGACAGCAGCCTGTTGAGTTTAGGCACTTGGTCTCTAAAAAGGTCACCATCACTGTCCTAGAACAAACAAGCCTGTGATTTGGTGTTTAATTATTATTTTCTCTGTTTGTAATTTTTACAATCCTATTCCCTCCTGTTCTTCTTATTTCACACCTGCACCAGTGATGTATAACTATAGGTCAAATTCTTAGATAGGACTTTTGTCCACCGTAGATATGTTAATGATTACTTATGCATGGATGTACTTATCACATTAATGACAAAGAACAAATCTTAATGTCCACCTTTCAGAGCTGTAGCAATCATCTTCCAAGGAATGTGATATGCATTCCTGAAAGCATGGCCATTTTGGTACCCTTGATATTTCTATTATACTTTACATCCCATCCTGGCTTCTGTATGCATGCCTTCTCTAGTGAGTCTGAACTACTTCCATCTGAAGAAGTGGCCTGTTATCTGTGAAAACATGTATCAAATAAAATATTCTAGTGTCAGGCATGACAAGATCCTTCCTGTTCCTGGGGAAGACTGCTATGGCCTACTTCTCCAGAACTTTGCGAGGCATCCTTACTGTAATGATCAGTATTATAATTTATGTATTTATTTATTGTATTTCTATACTGCCCATCTGGGCAATGAACAAACAGATAACAAATATCAACAAAACCCACAGTAGATCAATATAATTCCATAGCAATAAACAACTTCATAGAAAGTAATTATTGCATACTCAGTCTGAAAGGTATCTTTTTGAGGACATATGTGGAAAAGAATTTATATTGTTCAAGAATAACTTTATTGAACTGGATAAGGTTCTGTTGAAAGCGAAACCAGTTACCTGTGTGGGTGGTTCAAACAGCTGCTACTTTATATAATGAGCACTTCAGAGAAAAATGCACCATAACAGCAGTATGAAAGGTCAAACTTGACACATTGTAGGAATTTTTCTTTTATAAAATCCAGTTGTATTACCAATGGGAGCAAACAGTAGCTTTAAGGATGTGGGGGAGAAGTGGCGAAATACGCCTCAGTTGCTAACTTGACCAAGGTCTTTTTGTAAAAGAAGAAGGGGAAACAGATCCATTTCATGAATTCCCCTGTTGTGTCTCCTTTGACTACTCCTTCAAGTAGTTTTAATAGAATTTTGCAGCACTTGGATTTGGCTGATTTACATACTGCTTTCAGAGAGAAGTATGTTACTGCATCATGATCTATCTTAAGGACATTGGGCTATCTCCAAAAGACTGGCACAGTGACTGCTTTGAGATAAGTATTTATTTCTGTTGCAACATTTCTGCACTATTCCTTCCACAAAGTTTGTATGTTTAATAAATACTTCCTAATTTGACACATGAATACATTAGGGTGAATTACAATTCCACTCCATTCCACTTTTTATTTGTATACCGCATTTTCTCAGACTGAATGCAACTCAAAGCGGTGAACCAGAAGTAAAAAAAGTGATACAATGAATGTCAACATAAAAACAAATAAATACATATTAATACAGTTCAGTGAAACAACAAAATCAATACATTTCAATTCAAAATAGATACAGAGTAATACAACAAAATCTATACAATCAATATCAATATGACAATAAAAATAAAATAAAGATCCCCAGAAATAGTGTACAAAAAAATTTTAAACACTCACAATGCAATGCAGTGCAATAGCAATAGCAAAGTCTTAGCGAACCTAACCAGCGACCACCTCACCTCTGCCGAGGCTAAGTCCATGGGTGGCGGTGGTGGCGAATCCACCCACCCACCGCGGTGTCAGCTTTCCCATGTCAGCCCAAAGTGGGGCCCAGGAGTGCAGGGAGGAGGGAAGGGAAAGGCGCCCCCCCTCCTCACAGCTGCGGCAGCAATCCTCAGGTGGCAGCAGTCTTCAGCCTGGCCCGGCAGGCCACACGCCCCTTTATCCCTCCCCGCCAAAGATGAGAAAGGATGCAGCGGCAACAACTCCAGCCTCTCCAGTGCCTTTTAAACTCCCCGCCCGACAGCCAAGGGTAGGGGAACTGGGTGCAGCTGTTTCTTGTCCCGGAGCTGGTGCCAAGGGCTCCGGGAATGGTTCAGGCAGCGGTCCTGGCTTCGGCAGCAGCAGCAGCAACTCCGGTGTCTCCAGCACCTTTTAAACTCCCTGCCCAATGGCCAAAGGGAGGGGCGATGGGTGCATCTGTTTCTCGTACAACACCATATTATTATTATTATTATTATTATTATTATTATTATTATTATTATTATTATTATTATTATTATTATTATTATTATTATTATTATTATTATTATTATTATTATTATTATTATTATTATTATTATTATTATTATTATTATTATTATTATTATTATTGGATACAAATCTACCATTTGATTCACAGTTGAGGGCTGGAATAAAATTAACAGTTCAAGCCTAACCAAGGACCTAAGGATTGTTAAGGTAATGTCTGAGTATATATGCAGTTCCTAGTAGAGTTGTTTTTTGGAGAGTTAGGATTTTCAAGTCCGATAAGATCAAAATTTCCCAATATCTAGGGAGTCGTTTAGGTATTGCTCCTAGGGCTCTGATCACTATGGATGCAGCATTGGATATACTACCAGAAAGATAGACTGGAAGACGATATCCAAGTGCCATCAACATTGATGGCACATTGTTGTTGTCATTGAAAGGGAATAATGTTTACTTCAGAAGTCTGTAGGAAACCTGGATGCCCCTTCCACTTTGGGGTTATACATACAGTACTGTATTGAAACATGTTGCACTTTTCCAACTGTTTTGACTATGCTGCACTCTTATTTCAGTCAGTAAGCATCCTATTTAGGAGAATGCTTGTTGTTCAGAATGAATGCTTAAAGGCTGTCAGTTTTATCAAAAAGGAAATAGAAACTTTCAGATCAGAAAGAAAGCTCAAATTTTCAGCAAACTAATTAGGATGTGATGTCTTTTGTTTCAGACATTTTCTAAGTTAACCCTTTTTTTGCATCATCACAGTTGACAGATACCAGAAGCAGTATGCTTCCAGGAAACAATTGAATCTTTGTGCTTTGAAAACTGTCCAGATTGGCCACAAAGGACATGTGATTCTATAAAATGAGCATGATAAAATGACAAAAATAAAAGGAGGGTCATAAAGAATCAGAAAGTCTCTGTGAAGACAATGCACTCAGAGGTAAGAGAACATATGACTGATCTTGCCTCTACTGCAATTATTCTTAAACTAGCAAGGGTACCCGGACTTTGTCCTTGTCGGTCGGGTGGGTGGGGGTTGGGTGAGCTACAGGGGTGTTTGTGGCCTCCCCCCCCCCCACCGCTCTGCTCCTGGTGTCCTGCATGCCTTTCACCACCACTGTGGCCGGGTGTGGGTGGTTTCCCCGCAGGCCTGAACATGGTTGTGGCCAGTGTGGTTTGGGCTGGAGCTGGGGTGGCACACACATCCCTTCCTCTCTGTGTGTCTCTGTCTGTCTCTCTCTTTCTGTCTCACTCTATCTCTCTCTGTCAGACACAGACACACACACACAGAGAGAGAGAGAGAGGAGGTGGGACTTACAGGATCAGCTCCATGGGTGTTTGAAGGCCTGCCAGACAGGTACATTACATCTCTTCCTTATAGTTTAGGAAGAAGATTATCTCAGGAATTCCAGGACCTTTCCCTGTCAGTCATTCACTCTCAACCAATCACAGTCCAACATGCAAATCAGCTCTTTCAAACATTCTATTTCCAGGCCTTGTTGTTAAACTGCCGTTTTTTTCTCCCAAGGCACCTTGGGAGTTGTAGTTCCCATTAATTTTCCCATTTTGTGGGGCGCAGGCCCCACTCTTGGCCTCCGGACCCTCGTGGGGCTGATCTCAGTGGCGTTAGGTAGGTGTGTACGAAGCATTACAGGATAGACTCTAGGGGTGTGGGAGCCTTTCCTGGACACGTACGTTACATCTCTTCCTTATAGGTTAAGATAGTTCAGTTTTTTGCAACTGTTATTCTACATTCTCTGGAAAAAATATTCATGATGGAGTATTCTACATTTGCTATGATACCAAACATTCTGAAGGTCAGACACAAAATTATTTGGTACTTCAGTTTCTAATAGTGGGTCAAAAAGTAGGTTAAGTCAGGTCACCATAAATGTAAAAACCTGCAGAATCTTATTATTGCAAGCATTAAAAATCCCAGTTTCCCACTGTAAAATGTAAAGATTCACAAACTATTACCACTCTTAGCTTCATTTCTATTTGTTTAAACGACTACAGAATCAGTCCTTTGTTTGGAAAAGGCCTTTTACATTTAATTACTGAATTTGTGTATACATAGGGCCTGAATTCAATATATTTAATACAATTATTCACCTTTCTAAAACAAAGTGGTGCTCATTTTAGCTTACAAATCATAAATCATAAGACAACTGTAAAAATAGATTCAGATGATCTAAAAATTCAAATATAAAATATTTAAAATTAAATAAACAAATAAGATTACAAAAACCATTCAGATCCATGTTCAATACCCTGTTCTAAATCTCTGCCAGCTTACCTAGACTGACATCACTGTCAACAGCGGATTGCTACTAATTAGGTTTTTCCTTCAGTTTTGGATTGTATAGAATTTTGTCTCATTGCATGCAGTCTTGCACAACCCAAAATCAAATAATAAACTCTTTAATTAGTGGCAATCCATGCTGCCAATGCAGACACTCCTGGTACAGGAGTGGAGCTACAGAGCAGATTGCAGGTCAATAAAACACAACCTATTGTGATTGCCATAAAAAACAGTTTAAAATAGATGTGTTTTCATACCCTTCCTGAAAACACAGAGAGTGGTGACTGTCAGTAGCTCAGAGGAGTTCATCATCATCATCATCATCATCATCATCATCATCATCATCATCATCATCATCATCATCATCAATTTTAATTTGTACCCTGCCCTAAGCACCAGGCCGATTCAGGGTGGCATCACAACATATCACAAAATTACACAACTTCAAAATTACAAAATACAATTCAAAAAATACAGTATACAATTAAACAAAGTTCATAACAAAATCAAAATTAAACTCACAACCCCAAACACAACCAGGGCTCCATGTCCAAAAAAGTATTCAGAAGGAAACAACATTGTCCTCTTTTGGGGGAGCCCTCTGCGCAAGCACCTGCCTCGCATCTCTGGGGCCGATGGAGTGGGTCCCAGGGCAAACAGTATAGCAGTGGTGACAGCTCCAGCAGCGGCTCCTTTTGACCCCTCCGGCAACAGGCACAGGAGGGGCGAGGGCGATGCAGCTGCCCTACATCTCCGGGGCCAATGGAGTGGGTCCCTGGGAAGGCAGTGCAGCAGCGGTGGCAGCTCCAGCAGTGGCTCCTTTTGGCCCCTCTGGCAACAGGCATGGGATGGGCAAGGTCAACGCAGCTGCCCCGCATCTCCGGGGCTGATGGAGTGGGTCCCGGGGTAAACAGCGCAGCAGCGGCAGGTTATTTAGTGGTTTATTCTAAACCATGAAGAGCAAGCCCCTGTCACGTGCAGCATCTGTCAAATAAGACTGTAGCTGCTGGTATTCTCAAGGAATCCTCTCCTTAATATCTTAGCAGGTTCACACCCAAAACAGACAGCCCCTTAACTAAGCAGACTGCAACTAAATGACAACTGGTACAACACATTCTATATTGGGGTCACATTATCTCAATATCATGCCCATATGTTTTATATTACATCAATTGAAGATCTCAGTGTTTCTTCAAGAGTTTTGATTCTGTGTGCCCCCATTTGGTTTTGGGGGTGCTTTGATTGTGACAATTTATTATATTGCCTTTATTTGATTTAGTTGTACTGTTAAACCCCTGGAGTATTGCTCACTCTAAGTCAGGCAACAAACAAACAAATTGCTGTTGAGATGTGATCTAATTAAGGCACAGATGTCTTTGGCCAACAGGTATATTCTGGAAAGGTCATAGCTAGTACACACAACACAATTTTGCAAAGGCACTCCTTGTCACTGCTGCTACCTGGAAATCCAGGACAGCACAAACTCAAAGAAGATTCCTGGACTATGATACTGATCTGTCAGGGAAGTGTTGCCCTTTTAGGTAAAGGTAAAGGTTTCCCTTGCTCGAAAGGCAGTCGTATCTGACTTTAACGTGCAGTGCTCATCTCTGTTTCTAAGCCAAAGAGCCAGTGCTGTCTGCTTCTGCAGACATTTCTGTGGTCATGTGGTAGGCATGACTAGACACCGGAGCACATGAAACGCTGTTTCCTTCCCACCAAAGTGGTCCCTATTTATTTACTTGCAATTTCTTGCTTTCGAACTGCTAAATTGGCAGGAGGTTCCCCTTTTAGAAGAGGCATAATCCCAATTCCTGAACCTGACTTTCAATTGGCCAGTTCACACCTCTGTCATGTCAGGATTTAATTCCAACCTTTTCACAATCATCCAGCAGAGCTCAGGCAGCATTTAAATCTCCTAACTGTTTCCTTGCTGTCATCAATTTATTGAGATGGGCGTAATGGGCATATTGCGCTGGGAGTAATGGACATATTAGTGTCACTTCACCCGAGAGCTGCTGGAAAATTTTTGGTTATTCCTCTTAATTAACAGAGTATGAGATAGAAAAACAATAGCAGCACACACAGAGATCAGATCAGTTTCAGCTACCCCTACCTTTTTGGTTTCCTTCCACACAAACAAGACTTTGCATGATAAAAATCACACTAGAAGCAATTAAAAGAGAGAGAGAAGTATTTTTTATGTACAATTATCATTTGTAGTAAGAAGACAAAAAGTAAGAAAATTGATTCTCTAGCACAAGGAGATAATATCCATATTTGTTGCTTGGTCATAAGAAGAAAAAGAAACTATCAATAAAATGATAGTAGCAAGAAACAAACAAGAAGAAGAAGGGGCAAGGGCTTGCCTCAAAGGCCAGTGGTGGGGAATGACTATATAAATCAATTTAGTGACAAATAAAAATTACATTGGGCTTATCCTCAGTGTTAGTGCATGTAGGATTTCTATTATCACGACAAGAGGTTCAAACGATTTCTCCCAGAGTCTTAATGTCGATGGTAGGCACTATAGGAGATAGAACATAGCGCTGTGGAAACCACATTTAAAATGCTGTTGGGGGAGCAGTATTTTCCCAGCACCACCCTTCTAAGTACTGTATATGCCAAGAAAATTGAGTAGAATGCAATATAGTTTCCCAATATCCAGTTCAGTCAGACAATCTAACAAGATACTATAGTCAATTACAACAATAGCCACTGGAAGGTCCAGGATGATCTTCTCTAGTCCACACTACGCATCATCTGCCAAGAAGACCAAAGTAGTCTCAGTCTTATATCCTAGCCAAAAGGCCAACAAAAATGAGTCTAGACCTATGGTTTCCAACATGGGGCACATACCCCACAAGGGGGAAATTAGATTTTTAAGAGGGGCAATTCAGTAATGAGTTATTAACAGTGAATGGCCTTTTAGGCTTCCTCCACATGAATAGGAGTTCACTTTTTGAATAATAAGAATTATATGCCACAGGGGGACATCAGGATTTTAGAGATGCTTAGGTGGGGCATGGCTAAGAAAAGGTTGGGAACCACTGGATTGGACGATTCAATGCACCCTGTAAATTAACTGTCAAAACCCTCCACTGAAAACTGATATTCACTGAGGACAGTAAATTTATCTGTTAAGAGTTTATATTGCATTCTTAGATGACCGCATGATAGTAAGGATGTGTAAATCATGAAAGCCTAGCTAATTGAACTGAGTTTGATGTTCCTCAGTTTTTTGAATAAAAAATTATTCGAATTCCATAGCTGACTAAACTGTGGCTTTCCTACAGCCTTGTGGGGGAGGAAATATGTTTCCATTCCGTCCTTACTTGCCTACATTAGCACATCTGTTTCAAAAGGTCACTCCTACACATTGTGTCACAAGACCAATCTAATTAAGTCTTTTCATTGCAAATTGTTTCTTTCACACATTTAGCCGGAAATAATAACACAAAACTTCTAAAGTGGCCTCTAGATGAGTCACTGGTTATTTTATTATAAAACCGAATATTTCAAACTTAAAGAAGTTTGAAATCAGAAAGCACAATGTCTTTGTAGATAGGACTTAAAGGCTTTTAGAAGTCAAAAAGCAAAGGAAGAGATAAATGTTCTCAAAGAAGTGTTAAGAGGTTGACCCAACACACAAACTCACAAAGAAGAGCCCCATCCAATATAGCTCTAGTAGCCATCCCACAAGGGATTCTGGGAATAACTGTATATTGAAAAGAGTAACTTTGTACTCTGAACAGTAACTTTGTCATGCTCTGGGGTGGAGTGGGGGACCAAGAAATTAACTTGATGTGATCAGTCTCTGAGCTCCATAATGATCCATTGGCAGGAAAGAGGAACCACAAGTGACATGATCCAAAAGATGCTGCTTATGACACATCAACCTAAGAAATACGTATCAGCATGTAACCACCTTTTTGTCAGGCTCATCGTTGAAATGGCAGTTTTTGTGTGTTGAAATATTTAGCATTCCCCTCTCAAACCAAACTTTTATTTCTCACCAACATTGCAGAGACATTAAACAGCACTCTTGCTAAAGCAACTAAGATGTTTATTCAACACAGAGGTAGTGGAAATCTTAATGCAGATGGGCCAGTTCAGCCCACCAGAATCATTTCTGGAATCACCACTGGAAGGGACAGCCCTCCCCATTTCAGGTAATTCAACTTTCTGCTAAAGTAGGAAATCCACTAATGAAGCATGCCTAACTGGTTGCCATCTAACCTCTTTTTAACAACATACCAGGAGAAAGACTGTCACTCTCTAAGGAAATCGAGTCCACTCTTAAACAGCTTTTATTGTCAATTTGTTCTTCCTAATGTTTAAATGAAAATCTCCTTTTTTCGTGTTCAGGGAATAAAGAAGCAAACGAGTGAAATTCAGCTCTTTATTAGTGGGGTTTGAACACAGTTTGGATGGGGCAAGACTCGGACTTATATACACTATAAACAGTAACAGTAACAATAATACAACAAGCCCATTGGCTAACAGAGTGTGCACATTTTCGATCCACTTATTTGCATAAGAATAGATATATGAGAAAAGATACATTCTGCTCCTGTCAGAAAACACAGTTAACATACATAACATTCTTTCCCCCCAGTTAAAAACAAAATCCTTTAACCAGGATGGCGGTCTAGTTTCCCTTCTGGGTCGGACACTTAGCTGAGCCGGCTCAGGGGCTTGTAGGATGGGCGACCCAACTGAAGTGAGGGATTGACTAGAGGGGGAGGATTGTAAACCCAAATTTAAGCCCCGTTTGTCAGATGGAGGAGCAGGGGACCGCTCAAAACCAAAATCTAATTCTGTGGATGAATAAGACAACTCAGGGTCCCTCCTGTGTGTACTAAGAGTGGAGGGCGACTCCGAACAAAATTGGTCATCATCAATAAAGGAATCCAGAGTTCTAGGCTGGGACAGTGTAGGGGTACACCTGGCCAGAATAGGGGAACATTCCACAAATTCCCCTTGAAATCAGTTCCTAGAAGACACTTCTAGGTCAATGTTGGCTGGCTGCTGACTATTACCTCTGCCCCCTGGGTTTTTAACGGGTGGGGGCCAACCCTAGCGTTGAGTGTCTGTATTCGTCTCGTAGGTCCAGTATTCTGGGTCTCAATTGATCTGCGTGCCTCCTCCAGATCAGATCAGTGGCTGTTTTGATTCTGTAAGAAACAGGACCAGTTTGATCGATCACAAACCCAGGCACCCATGTAGGGCCACCAGCTGCATAATTGCAGCAATGTACAGGGTCTCTGGATGAGAAACCCTTCTGGTGTTGGATTGCTATATTTGTGCCTTTGTCCTCTACCCTAGAGGGATCCAATCTGTCCAGCAAGGATGACAATTTCCTTTGCTGGAGCAATTCAGCAGGGGACAGCCCTGAGGCAAGGGGAGTGAACCTATATGTGAAAAGAAACTGGCATAACTGGAGCTCCAAATGCCCTTCACCCATATGCCAAAGCGTGTCTTTAGTTGTGCTCACCTGCTGTTCTACCCGGCCATTGGTGGCTGGGTGGAATGGGGTGTCAGTGATGTGCCTAATTGCATTCCTTTCCATGAAGGATTGGAATTCTGCAGATGTGAACATGGATGCGTTGTTGGACACCAGCATATCTAGAAGTCCAAATGCTGCAAACAGCTTTCTTAGGTGCATTATCGTGGTGGCTGAAGTGGTATTAGGCACCCTAATCACTTCCAGCCACTTAGAGAATGAATCCACAACCAACAAAAATAGGGCACCCCAAAATGGATCTGCAAAATCTATGTGCAACCTGGACCACGGGCCCCGAACAGAATCCCATTCCCGAGAGGGAAGGTGGGATTGCTCTGGGAAAGAGGATTGACAATTGGCACAAGTGCTGACCATTTGTTCTATGTCTTGGTCCAGTTGAGGCCACCACCAAAAGTAGCTACAGGCAAGGGCTTTGGAACAGACAATTCCCGGGTGACATGTGTGAAGTAGATGTAAAACCTTTTTCCTGAGAGTGATAGGAATGACCACCCACTGGTCCCATAGAAGGCAACCTCGTTCCACTGACAGTTCCAAACGCTTGTGGTGGAATGTTCTGAATTCCTCGGCTAGAGGAGAGACAGGCCAGCCTTTTTGTACCCAAGACATTACTTTAGTCAATGTTACATCCTTGGCCATAGTCTTGGCTATATCTGAGGGGATGACTGGGGGTGAGTCAAAAGCCTCAATCATAAGGGCCTGGTGGTCGCAGAGGGCAGCCATCACACTTGTAAAGGAATTTCTTCTCCCAATCGTCACAGTGCTCTCGGTGCTTTCGTCAGACCACTCGGACGTCTCCCTCTGCGTCGCTGGACTCCGATGAAGAGGTGGAACCAGGCGATGCTGAGGAGGATGAAGATGAATTTTGCTGAGCTTGCACACCTGAGTCAGTGGCACTGGTGGTGGAGTGGCGATGCCGGAAAAGCTTGATGCCGGACCATGCGGCCTCAGATGCTACCGCCTTTTCTAGGACACCCTTGAAAGTTAGCATCTTCCTGATCATGAGGCAACATTGAGCATCTTTGTCCCTCATGCCAGCTAGCAGATGGTGCTGAAGTGCTTCTTCGATGTTGTCCCACTTGCACAGGGTGGCAGCAATGCGCAGAGTGGCGGTGTAGTCTGCAATGGACTCCCCAGGTCACTGCTCCCTTCTGTGGAATGCCACCCTGGCCGGGAAGATCGAGACCTCTGGCTGCAGGTGTTTCCTCAGTGCGGATATGATTACTGTGAGCAGCACCACATCCACATCCCTTGGGAGAACAAGGTGGGTTGCCAGCTCAAGCGTCTCAGAACCGCACTGAGCGAGGAAACAGGAGTGCTTCTGGTTTCTGTCGGTGATCTTCTGCAAAGCCATTGCGTGGTGGAACTGGTGTTTGTATGTTGCCCATTTTTCTGGACGTGCTGGGTCAAATGGGCCGATGTTGCTGCCGCGTGGGGATGCCATCCCATCCTCATCGTCAGTTTTGTGTTCAGGGAATGAAGAAGCGGATGAGTGAAGTAATGAAATTCAGCTCTTTATTAGTGGGGATTGAACACAGTTTGGATGGGGCAAAACTTGGACTTATATACACTATAAACAGTAACAGTAACAATAATACAACAAGCCCATTGGCTAACAGGGTGTGCACATTTTCAATCCACTTATTTGCATAAGAATAGATACATGAGAAAAGATACATTCCACTCCTATAAACAGTAACAATAATACAACAAGCCTATTGGCTAACAGAGTGTGCACATTTTCGTTCCACTTATTTGCATAAGAATAGATACATGAGAAAAGATACATTCTGCTCCTGTCAGAAAACACAGTTAACATACATAACACCTTTCTTGTAATTTGAATTAATTACTTAGGCTCCTTCCCTCTGGAGTGTCAATTGTTTGCAGTGGCTGTAGGTACAAGCATTTCCACAACCACTACAACTATTCATGCTGAGGCAGAGGTTACTAGACTGAGCAAGCCCTTCACATCCAGGCTGGGTTTTATGATCTTTACTAAGCTGAGAAAGGCAAACAAATACCATTTTACAGTAGCAAAACCCTGCTGCTTAACATAGTAGGGCACACTAGTGTAGGCCCTTTGAGTCAGTAGAGATCTTGTAATTCAAATGGGCCTACTCTGGTTGTGACTTACTACACTAAGGAACAGGATTCCAGCTGATGTGACAGAATATGAAAAATTGGTTAATTTGGGGGATGTGCAAAATAAACTATTAGGAGTATATTTTTGGAGTTTTAGAAGGCTAAGACAAAAGAGTAATCAGGTCCCTTTAATGACAACCATCATCTGTGCTTGGCTTGATAAGCAAAGACTTCACATATGCTACACAATGATCCTTTCCACTGACACATTAGTTCTCTAGATACAGTTCTAGAACTAGGTCTAGTCTGGTTTTCTTTAAGATTGATAAAAATGCATGGAAGAGACAGATAAACATTCAAGGAGTGTCTCTCCTCTATTGTAGATTTGGCCATCTTTTGCACATGACATGTAGAGCTTCAACTGGTTTCCGGAACCGTGCTCTTCATGTATGGTTCCAGGAGGCATGGACATTATTTCTGGATGACAGAGATTCAAAGCTTGGTGAAGTTATTTTTCTGGATTAAGACTCCCAGAATTTCCAACAAGGCAAAACCAGTGACTGTTCCAATTGGATAATACTGATAATTATAACCCAGAGATGACCTTACCAAGCTTGGGAGAGGCTAGCACACATTTCTTCTCCTTGGTAGTGAATGCCTGAACTGGAGCTTTTTTCCACCCAAGTTACAGAGGTTAATTTGCCATGGTTTTTTTTAATGAAAATAAAGCCAGAAAAAAGAAGCCCTGTCAAGGGAACTTTGCAGGACAGTGTGTACTACTAGAAGAAACTAAGCCTACCATTATTCCTGAGGAAAAGACAAATGTAAAACCAAGCAGATGAATTCTCATGGATAGATTTGCCATTGCCAACTAAGTGTCAAAAATAATTACTGCAAGTGAAAGGAAGCTTCTTCTTGACATTAGGGGGCAGGTAGAGGATATTGCGACAAAGATTTCTCAAGTGGAAAGCAGCTAATAAGATATCACTGCCTCACCTTCTCAGCCATTCATCATAGGCATTATCATTTCTAAGATTTGTCTTTCTATTAGACCAACCCAATGAGATTGTATCTTCAGATGTTTTGGGTTAAATGGAAATGCAGCAGCAAAGTTACCTGCAGACTCCATCTAATAAAAAATAGGAAGCACAAATATTTCTTTCAGATACTATATCTTCACAGAAAAAGAATACAGCTAAGGTGATGTGGGGCCATTCAACAATTATGTAACCCATTTGGGGGGGAATTGTCCCCCTCTCCTCCTCTGTAATCCGCTTTGACCCCCTCCCCACTTTAAAATTACATAATCCAGAGCTTTTGTATCAAAACTCTAATTTTTAGAGCTTTTCACTATTGGTGCCTAATGCACAACAGCTCCAAATGGATTACGTAATCTTTGACCTAGGAGCCCCCTGCCCCCATGTGATTTTTCCATAATTCAGATGGCAGACCCCTCCCCCCTTCAAGGATCACGTCATTGTTGAATGGCCCCCTATGCAATATTCTGGCAGAAAGAGCCAGAACTGACTTTTCCATCTGTTACATAATACACTTTCTCTTGAACAGAAGTCATCTGTGAGTCTTGTTTAAATGGCAGATCTGGTGGATGCTCAAAATGGTCCTAATTCAATGGCCAATCCATTGACTTCCATGGTTGTCATTATTGGGAAGAGGTAGAATTTCATTGCTTTTCATTTTTTTAAGAATTTTGCACAATTCAAAGCCTTTTTCTCATATAGGATGGGCTGAGATTCTTTTCAATCCATCCTTTTGGGAGGAACTGGTGCAGACAGGTTCATCCATCCAGCCTAAGGGCTTCAACTGCTTAGCTCTTAAAAATCTATATTTGAATTCCTCTGGCTTCAACCTTGCTCTTGCCAAATTGTGATTGTCACCCCTTTTTGCTGAAGGCTTATTACCTTTTGTGCAATGCATGTGTGGCAGTTGATTTCGAAGAATTTGCCAAAATTCAAAGTTTTTCTCCCATTTAGGATACATTTAGACATTTAGGAGAGTATTTCAGATTTCATAAAAATTCAAAGGTGTGAGAGACATAAACTAAGATATTTCCCTGGTCACTGCAATTATAACTTGTATTTTGCAACTTTTTTGATATGTGTCTTCTATTTGGTGATACTGTATTTTGAAGTGTATTTTTGTGTGTTTTTCTATTCCCCCCCCCCCGTACTTATGATTTGCTCTGTATTTATTTAATTGTGTTGTAAACCGCTTTGAGTTGTCAGTAGATAAGAAAAGTGGTATATAAGCACACTAAATAAATAAATAAATCACCCAGCTTATTAAAAAGAATCCTTGGAAGCAGCACTGACTATTGCAAAGTTGCCTTCGCTACAGTCTCCATAGGCTCTTCACTCTATCTACCTGATTCCTTTGTGAATGTGACATGATATGTTCATGGATGCAGCCCATTTGTGGGGAGATGCAAACTCCAAGAGGTGCGTCTGAGTTGTGTGTGGCTTTTGCCCATCGGAACTCACATCAGGAACCCTTTCTATTAAATGCCTTTATTATCCCTCTATGCAGCAAATCTCTTTCTGGGATCACTCCTCCTGATCTTGACAGGGAGAATGGGAGGGAACTGAGATGTCTTCAATCCCTTTCCCCTTGACTGGAGTAAAATAATGAACTAGATATTTCTACTGTTTCTTGATGAGGCATTCTTGTGATCACCTTGAACATCAACTTAACTGTCTAACATTGGCTCCCTCCATCTTAAATTTAACTGAAATAGGTTTTTGACTTGCTAACAGTTAACTGTTAACCCTTTTCAACTAATTTTCTCTTCTCTGAAGAAAAAGGGAGAGTAACCATTAAAATATGATATATATATAAAAAGAATCAGAATAGATGGTTTCCACTTCCCAAATAATGATGGCAATTGTAGTGGTTCACTTCATAAAACTATATTGAAAGAATTGTTGTAAAAATTATGGTTGGTTCACTCATCATTTTTAAATCCACTTCTGTAGCAAGGACACCCAGCTAATGAAGTCTGGAACACACAGAGTGAACCATACAGTATTTGCAAGACTGTTTGTATTCAGCATCAGTACTATGTGAATATATGTTAATAAATCATCGAAAATGAAATTAAAATGTGCAAATAGTACAAAGCAGCTGGTGTGTACATTCTGCAAAGGTCACCATTAAAGGCATGGCTGCAATTTTCTCTTTTCCACATCAGCTTCTAAGCATTTGTTTAGTATTTCTATTGCATTCAAACAAGCAACCAGCAAAGTGATAGAAGGGCATTCCATTAACAGAGCTAATCCAAATGTTTGACTTACCTTATAAATTTTATAAACTCACATTGGAAGGTGTTAAACATCTACTGCTTATTAGCCTACTGCAGGGAAGCAGGGATAAACCAAATGGACAGGTGTTGTTGTTGTTGTTGTTGTTGTTGTTGTTGTTGTTGTTGTTGTTGTTGTTGTTGTTGTTGTTGTTGTTGTTGTTGTTGTTGTTGTTGTTGTTGTTGTTGTTGTTGTTGTTGTTGTTGTTGTGTTTAGCCACGGAATCACATGTGTTCTCTTTCACTTGCTGTGCTGCCTCTGCAGTAATGGCCAATTATGAGGCTCAGAATTGTAGACTGGTGCCAATAACAGGGCTGCTGCTGGCACTGCTTTCCTGGTACCATACAATGTGGTGAATCAGGGCTTTGGTTAAATATTGCAGCAGAAGCCAGGAGTAGCAGCCTTCCAATTCTGAAGGAGGAGGAGGTATTTGAGGCAAAACCATACACAGCTCCCTGAACGTTTTTAAATGGTGATAAAAGGGCTGAGGCCAGCTTTTCTTCCTTCTTTTGCTTTGACAAGAAGAAACCTACTCCGTTTGCATGCTTATTACCTCCTCACCCACAGGGAAGATACTTCTATATAACACAAAGATGGCATGCCATCCTTTTACAGTAGCAATACCTGAGGTTAGCAACAGCAAAGGCCTCAACCCTCCTGTAGTGGGAAATGTAACATCGCCCTGCCACCACTGCCACAATGTCATTCTTACACCAGTGGGTGGGGTGGGGTGGGAGTAGTGATACCTTCTTTTCCCTTGCTATCTCTTCACCTCTGCAGCATAGTCATTTCTCACAAAGGTATGTGTATAATGCCTTGGCCCAAAGGAACATTGAGGACCATACCTGTCAAGTATCCCGTTTTCCCCAGGAAAACCCCTTATTTTTACTCCTCTTCCCGCCCCCTCCCATTTTATTAATTTCCCCGTAATATCCCTTATTTTTTAAAAAAAATCTTGACCGGAGCCCTCACAGGTGAAGCTGCAGTATGTTTTTCTGGCCACCAGAGGTCGCTGTGTGGCAGGCTTTTCGCTTGTGGAAGGGGAGAGAGAGAAGGGGGGGCGTTCTGTAATTTCTCTTTCATTTCCCTCCTGCCACATGGTCATGGAGGCTTTGTTTCTGCTGCTGAGATGGTCAGAGTCACCATGCTGGGAGGGATGGGAGTCTACTCTAGAGGTAAGCGATATTTCATATATGCAGGGGCAAATCAGCTCTTGGTCTGGGGGCAGAGACTTCTCTCTCACTCTCATGCTTTATTGAGCTGTTTCTGCCCTGCCTCCTGTCTGGAGGCTTCCGTTTCTAGAGTTCTAGAGTTAACCTGGGAGGGGTGGGGGGGTGGGGGATGGTGCTTGATCACTATATGAGAAAGGGGGTGTTACGTTTCTGTTCTAGATTTAACTTGGGAGGGGTGGGGGGGTTGGGGATGGTGCTTGATCACTATATGAGAGAGGGGGGTTCCGTTTCTGTTCCAGAGTTAACTTGGGAGGGGTGGGGGTGGGGGATGATGCTTGATCACTATATGCTAAAGGTAAAGGATTCCCTTGCTTGAAAGCCAGTCGTATCTAGAGTGCCAAAGTTTGCCATCACAGTCATAGATTCCTACAGCGGCCAATTTTTAGGCAAGATGCTGCTTTTTGTATGAGAGAGCAGATCCAAAATACATGGGGAGAATTATCAGAGCTCATAGATCCAGTGTGCTTGCACGGTTGTGTAAGGGGATCTGAGTTAGGTAAAGGTAAAGGGTTGCCCTTGCTCAAAAGCCAATAGTATCCGACTCTAGGGTTCAGTGCTTATCTCTGTTTCAAAGCCGAAGAGCCAGCATTGTCTGCATCTGCAGACATTTCCGTGGTCATGTGGCAGGCATGACTAGACACCAGAGCGCACGGAATGCTGTTACCTTCCCACCAAAGTTGTCCCTATTTATCTACTTGCAATTTCTTGCTTTCGAACTGCTAGGATGGCAGGAGCTGGGACAAAGAAAGGAGCTCATTCCGTCCTGCAGTACTTGGGAATCGAACTGCTGACCTTCTGCCTCCCAGTCAGCATCTTAGTCACTTAAGCCACTGAGTAAACAAGAAAGAAAACAAAACAAAAGTCCCCCAAGAAAATGGGGAAAGGGTTCTTTGGCCCACATAGCTTTGTGCCCATTGCATCTACAATACCATCTAGCCATCTTATTTTTGGCCACCCCCTTCTTTTGTCCCCCACCGTTCCCAGCATCAAGGCTTTCTCAAGTGAATTCTCTCTTCACATTTGATGTCCAAAGTACTTTAGCGTCATTTTTACTCTTTGACCTTTAATGAACAGTCATGGTTGATTTCTTCTAGGATCGACCTATTTCTAATACCACATTTCAAAGGCATCTATTTTTCTGCGCTCAGCTTTCCTAATGGTCCAGCTCTCACACCCATACATTACCACCAGGAATACCATTGCTTTGACTATGCAATTCTTTTTTTTTGCAAGGTGATGCCTCTACTTTTAACTATGTTCCCCAGGTTTCTTATAGCTTGTTTCCCAAGCATCAGTCACCTTTTTATTTCACGGCTGCAATCACCATCTGCAGAGATCCTTGATCCTAAGAAAGTAAAATCTGCCAGTCGTATCCAACTCTAGGCTGCAGTGCTCGTCTCCATTTGCAGCCAAAGAGCTAGTGCTGTCTGTGTTTGCAGACATTTTCATGGCCATGTGGCAGGCATGACTAGAGCCCAGCAAGTCACATGGCTATATTTGGCCACACCCAGAGATTTGGCCACACCCACAGAGGGGTGTGGCCAAAATTTCCCTTATTTTCAAATCCAAAACTTGACAGGTATGTTGGGGACCAGCATTTATGTACATAGATCATTGAGGAAAATGCTGCACTGTGGAGGTGGATGCTGCACTGTGGAGGTGGGAGTGGCTAGTGGTTAGAGGAAGAAACTAGTGACAGTGAGAGGCAAGTGAAGTAGGAGACAATGTGAGATGGTGAAAGGCCTACTACCATCCACATTGCTTGTATTACCATGGTGAGGCTGAGGCTAGACTGCTCAAGGTGGCAGAGAACTCCTTTTGAAGAGCTATTCTTGGATTGTACCATCATTTCAAACATTTTGGACTCCAGCTTCCATAATCCCTCATGATCGCCACTTTACTTGGGACTCAAAGTCTGGGCTCTGGGCACCAGATTGCGGGGTGGGAGAGACCATTCTGAATAACCTGATTGATGATGATTTAAAAAGGTAAACAGAGTTGGGTTTATTAATAAATTGATAAGAAACCACCAAGTATCTTTGAGTACAGCTAGGAAACAATGCTGCCTGAAATACCAGAAAGCTATTGTCAGTCACAGTTGACTACACCATTCACTCACTCATCCACCCACTCAATAGGCTATCTTTCCCCTATAATCTGGGCTAAATGGACCAGTGGACTAATGACCTGGCTCTCTATCAGCAAACCTTCTATGTTTCTAAAATGGAGTAGAGGAGGAAACAGGAAACTGGTTGCAGGAAACCAAGCACTGCCTTATCCACAATGGATAAGCCAATGGAGACTGCAGCGAAGGTAACTTTGGAATCAGTGCTGCTTTTAAGGACTTTTTTTTAATAAGCTGGGTGGTTGCAGTGACCAGAGAAATATCTTAGTTTATGTCTCTGACATCTTTGAATTTTATGAAATCTGAAGTACTCTCCTAAATGTCTAAATGTATCCAAAATGGGACAAAAACTTTGAATTTTGGCAAATTCTTTGAAATCACCTGCCACACATGCATAAAAGGTAATAATCCTTCAGCAGAAAAGAGTGACAATCCCCGGGCGGGGAGGTTAAAATGGCTCCCCATGTCCAGAGCGAGCCGAAGATGCCATGGCGGCGTGTATCCGTCCCTCCCCGCCCCCTGCCACCAGGCAGGGAAGTTAAAAGGGCTCCCCGTAGCCAGAGGGAGCTGAAGACGATGACGCCGCCATGCGTAGCCAACCCTCCCCGCCCCCTGCCACTGGGCGGGGAGGTTAAAAGGGCTCCCGTGGCCAGAGGGAGCTGAAGACGCCACCGCCGCCATGTGAAGCCAACCCTCCCTGTCCCCTGCCACCGGGTGGGGAGGTTAAAAGGGCTCCTCGTGGCCAGAGGGAGCCGAAGACGACGACGACGCCATGCGAAGCCATCCCTCCCCACCCCCTGTACCGGGCAGGGAGGTTAAAAGGGCTCCCGTGGCCAGAGGGAGCCAAAGACGCTACCGCGCGAAGCCATCCCTCCCCGCCCCCTGCCACTGGGCGGGGAGGTTAAAAGGGCTCCCATGGCCAGAGGGAGCCAAAGACACCGCACGATGATGTTCCCGTCCGTGGCCCCACCATGGTTGTGGACTTGGCTGCTGAGGACATTGCGGTATTTGTCTTGTCTCTTTTGTATTTTGTAGAGTGTATTATGGTATTATTGCTCATTACTGAGCTGAGCTCCAACGTAGTTGTTGAGCCCGGCTTGCATTAAGAGTTGTGTAAGGTCATTGAGCCTTGGGCTGCGACCCTCCCCCCCTTTGGATTATTGTTTTTTTTTCTGATTATATCTTGTAACATTGTAAACTGTTATTATGTTTTGTATATGTTTATGTTTTATTTAATTGTTTATATTGTGTTTATGCTTGATATGTTGTTATTGCCCTGTATTGCATAATGAACTGTATTGTGTAGTATTTCCCCTTTTCCCTCCCCTTTCCCCCTCCCCTTTCCCTTTCCCCTACTTATGTTTAGTAGCTGAGGGATCGTGTAACCATTTTGTTATGTTAGAACTTAAATGTTATTGCATATTTTATTGTTTCACTGCTGTAATGTAACATTGTATCATTTGTAATTTTGTATATTGTATTTGATTTAACTGTTGTAAGCCGCCCTGAGTTGGCCCTGGTCGAGTAGGGCGGGGTATAAATCGAATAAATGAATGAATGAAATTTAAATCTAGATTTTTAAGAGCTAAGCCAATGATGGGCAGTCTTGGCCCTCCAGCTGTTCTTGAACTTCAATTCCCAGAAGCCCAAATCAGCACTACTGCTGTTCAGGGCCTCTGGGAATTGAAGTTCAAGAACATTTTGCCTATTTGTCTTGCAAAGCAAGTCCCTATGATATATCATTTATTGAGGAAAGGCAGCTAGAAGAAATGCTCACACATACATCCAACATCAGATCCCACTACATTCTCTTTCTAGCCCCTCCTAGGCAGCTATAAAGGAGCAATCTTCTCTCAGTGCTTTGAGAAAAAGCCTCGTCATTTCCTGATCAGGGGACAAATTGATGCCATCTTTCTTAATGACTGTCTCTTCTGTGAAACACTAAAGGTATGATATAGCCAGTGGTATTTGCTTCTGTAATGCTATCAATGAGTGAAACAGAACTCATTCAGAATAGAAACATTTCCCTTAATCGTGCATTACCTTCATTTACGTTGTGCAATATCACTGTGTTACCACATCTATTTGAAATTCTTTCTGTTTCCCAGATAGAAATAAGTATGTGAGTGGCAAATAGCACTGAGCTGCAAAAACACAGGTCTACACAAAAGAATCCACACATTCTGTATTACTTAATGCTTACCATAGCTGCATGGACATGCACTGCATCTATGCTAAAGAAATACAAGTATAATAATGTTCTTTATGTAATATCAATATATGTTAGGCATGCATATGCCCCATAATATCTCATTTCCAAATTATGGATGAAGGAGATGGAGGATAGTATGGTTACTAAGGGCTGGAACAGTTAGAGGACAAGTTAAAATGGCTGGATGACTGTCCCAGGTGAAGATAATCCTCCCAGGATTGAAACAAGTGAATTATTAGGATAGCCCAATTTCAACAAGTAAAAGGGCCATCTCAACATACAGATATAATATTGCTGCCCATTGAGAGATTATCTTGATATTGTGACAGTGTGTACATTTGTACATGCAGAATACTTTTCTAATGCCCTCTGAATGACTGCTGTGTGAAATAGCGGCCCTACTTCTCTTCACATTTTCATTCAGTAAAAATTGTTTGGTTCCTGACATTCCTGTTACATATGTACATTCAGACAGGTATTGGCTGTCACTTTAATTAATAATGAGTGAGATGGATCAGAATGGCTAGATAGCTTAGTGAATTAGATAGGAGCCAGAGACTAGGAGTGTGATTTGTCACTGTACATCCTAGGAGAACAGCCAGCCCGTGTAGGCTTTGGCAAGCTGTACAGTCCCAGGACACACACACACCCAAAAAGAAGGGAACAGCAAACCATTTTGGAATGCTCTAGGTCTAGAAAACCCTGGAAAATTAGTCACAATTGACTCGACAGCACTCAATTATTATTATTAGATAGATCAAGGGCCAGGCTTTGCCGTACCCACACCCCAATAACGACACGGACACAGAAACTTTTGGATTATAATTGGGCCACATTTATTTAAATTCAAATAAGGCCTACCTTAACAATGGTTAAGGATCAGACGGGCCGCAATAGCACTGGTAAGGGGCAAATCCAATTAGACTCCTAATTATTTGACTCTCACACCTTGCTACTGCGGTAACAACGTGAGAGCCTATGCCAACAACCGGCTTCAGCAGAAGCATGTTGTTGACCTACTCTATGTGTTGCCTATCTAATTAAGCTGGCTGGCCATACCAGTTTGGCTAACCTTGTCCTCCCTATGGCCAACCAACTCTATTTAACCTGTTAAATGTTAATGCAGTTGCCCCTAACCAGTGCTATCCGCCAAACGGAGAGGAGTTCACCGACTCACCACTCCACCATGGCCGCAAACGGCCAACAGGCCCATCTGTATGGAGGACAAAAAGAGGTCCATGCCCCTGTCCGACAAATGTACACCATCAGCGCGATACAGACAGCGGTCTTGTATGCGTATGAGCGGGTGTGGAACCACCGCCCCCAAAGCGTTGGCATATACGTAATGGGCCACTGCCCTGTTAACCGCCCTGTGGGCCCAGTCAACTCCCTGTGGATCAATTCCACCTCGGTAAAACATGCGTGGTATCATTTGAAACCAAATGATCCATGCCTATGGCCAGGACTGACCCAACAGGGCCAGATCTCTCCATATGGCACATGCCAACTCCAAACCTGTAACCTGAGCCAGGTCATTGCCGTCCAGGTGTATGACCAGAACATCCGGGGGGCTCTGGTCTCCCATGGACCTGAAAAAGGGAACCAATGAATGCCAATGCATGCCGCGGAAGCCAAACCAACGTAGTAGCACCAATGCACCGATGCCCAGGTGCGGCCCCCAAAAAGTGGACACAGCATAACGGGTGGCCCAATACACGTAGCTGTGTCCAATGATCCAAATTCGGGCAGGCCTCCTGAGGCACGCCACACCTGTAAGAAGAAGAAAAGAAAATACATGAGCAAAAGTGCTACTGAACTAACGGCCGTACATAGGAACGAAAATGATTGGAAGTCCACCGTCCCATGGAACGGATATCACCCTCCGTGTAACAGCAGGCCACCGCAGTGGATGCAGCGCCAATGCGAAAAGAGTGGGTCCCAAAACACATACCCCGAAAACCCAGAGAGTCCAGTGCCGCCCCCGTGACCTTCCAAAATTGGTATTTGGTGAGGGGTAGACCATTCGCATGACAGAAAAGGGGGCCCAGGGAATGACCACGCAATGCCAAGAAGGCGTGAAGGGCCCTGACCGCACAAAGCGCAGGGCTACTGCAAGCATACAGCATGAGCGTACTGCCCTTGCCAAGCTGGTCGGTCTTGGAAAAACGAACAGATAACTTCAGCCGTTTGTGGGTTACAGACAGATCAGCCAGATCCAACGCCCTGCAAGAGGTGTCCACATGGGATGCGACCACGAGCTCACTGACCCGAAGCGCGCCAAAGAACGCCAATGAGGTAGCTGCATGGAAAAGACACGTTTCATATTGGTCCCTGCAGACTGTCGGCCAAACACCAGCAAGTCGCAGGAGCATATCCAGGGAAATAGGTTGCCTGGCATCGGGGCGCCGACCGCGCTCACAAGACCACCCCTCCAGAACACGGCGGACCCTGAAATCTGAAGTGACATCTGCAAAGCTATTGACCTTCGCATAGAAGGCCAGCACAGAAAGATGGCCTGCAATAGTCCTAGGCACCAACCCCCTAGCATGAAGGTGAACCATGAATTGCAACAGGTGATCCACAGGGGTAGGCCAAAGTCCAGGGAGGGACAGCCCATGGCAGAATGCCTCAAAGTCCCTAAGTGTAAGCGCGTATGCCTTACGGGTGCTGCTAGCCAGTGAAAGAGTGATGGCCCAGTTCACCTCTCCACGCCAAAACTCCACATTATGGACGGGAGTGCCAATGGCAGTTCATCAGCTTCTGGCGCTATAGCCCGGAACCGATCGATCTGTAGGCGAGACAAAGAATCAGCAATATCATTCTTGATACCCAGCACATGTCTGGCCTTAAACAGTATGTTGCGGTGCAAAGAACACAACACGAAATGGCGTACCATGGCCATAACCCTAGGGGAGCGCGACGTCTGGGAATTGATGATCTGGACAACAGCCGCATTGTCACACCAAAAATGGACCACCGAGTCTGTCCAGGCCTCGCCCCACAGCAAGAGAGCTCCCAAAATGGGGAAGAACTCTAAGAAGGTAAGGTCATAGAGCATGGCAGTGCCCCGCCATGCCTCAGGCCACCCACCATAAGACCAGTGTCCATCGAAGTACGTACCATAGCCGAATGCCCCAGATGCATCCGACTGGACTTGAAATACTGGCATGGCCAGGCACTCGTAATGCAAAAAGGAAACCCCATTAAAACCTGACAGGAACCCCAACCACACCTGTAAGTCAGCCCTGACAGCCCTGGTCAAACAAACCCTGTGGTGCTCCTTGGATAACCCAATCATGGCGTCGCACAGACACCTGGCAAAAGCACAGCCGGGTGCAATGACCCGCCAGGCAAAGTTGAGGTGCCCATGAAGCACCTGTAGGTCATGCAGGGAAGCCTTATGCTTGGCCAGTAGGGAATGGATAGCATCCGAGATGCGGTCAACTTTGTCCATGGGTAACCTAGAGGACTGGGCTATGGTGTCCAACTCAATCCCTAAAAAGACCAAACAAGTAGCAGGGCCCTCCATCTTCTCCGGAGCCAACGTTATGCCCAATTCGGTCATAAGACCTTGAAACGCAGCCAACAGGCGAGCACACTCATCCGAGTGTGCAACGGCCCCAAACAAAAAATCATGAAGGTAGTGGGAAACTGAGCGAACCCCTGAGCGATGGACGAAGGTCCAATGCAGGAATGAACTGAAACACTCGAAAGCCGAGCACGAGACAGAGCATCTGCATAAGAACATAAGAACAGCCTTGCTGGAACAGGCCACAGCCCATCCAGTCCAGCATTCTGTCTCACACAGTGTCTCACCATTTCCTTCAGGGTATTCCCAAGGAGATGCCTTCACCTGCTTAGGATTCCCTGGAAATGGCATTGAGAGATATCCTGCCTATCTCTCCAACCCCGAGGTTGTCCTTAAGTATCCATAATTATAGCCATTGATACCCTTGTCCTCCATGAACTTGTCTAATCCTTTCTTAAAGCTGTCAAGACTGACAGCTGTCACCACTTCTTCTGGCAGGGAGTTCCATAGACCAGTAATCCTCTGGGTGAAAAAGTACTTTCTCTTATTTGTTTGAGAACTAGTACCCAAAAGTTTCATCGAGTGTCCCCTAGTTCTAGTGTTGTGCGATAGGGAAAACAGTTTTTCCTTATCTACTTTGTCCACACCATACATGATTTTATAAACTTCAATCAGGTCACCTCTTAGACGCCGTCGTTCAAGAGTGAAAAGGCCCAACCATTGCAGCCTCAGATGGTAAGGAAGGTGTTCCAGTCCCCTAATCATTCTGGTTGCCCTCCTCTGCACTGAAAGGCATCGCCTTGTCAACAAAATACTGCCCCTGGAAATGAAAGCCCAGCAACTCAAAATCATCCGGGTGAACAGGCAGGCGGCGAAAGGCCGACTTAATGTCACACTTGGCCAACTGAGCCCCCCGGCCGCACACCCGTACCATGTTGAGCGCTTGATCAAAGGAAGTGTACCGGACTGAGCAAAGCTCATCTGGTATAGCATCATTCATTGATTTACCAGCTGGGTAAGATAAATGGTGAATCAGGCGAAATTCACCCGGTACCTTCTTGGGAACCAAACCCAGGGGAGAAACTTTAAGGTTGGGAAAAGGTGGGTCATCGAAGGGGCCAGCAACCCTGACCTCCCTGACCTCCTTAAATATTTTTACATGGGCAACCTGCTCCATCCCTCTCAAGGACACCAGATTAGGCGCATCCTGAGGCAATCACACCCCTACAAATGGGATACAAAACCTGTCAGAAACCCCCCCCCCCAAATATATTCTGCGTCAGCTCCGTTGGGGTAGACATGGAGCCAATGTTCCAAAATGTCCAACTTAATTGGGGAGGGGGCCTTTAGCAGCTGACAAGTCAGCGTTGGGCCGGGTAGCCCCCTGCTGCCCCCTGCCCCGACCCCGGGATCCCCCAGAACTGGTGCAAGCAGAGGCTGGGTGGGGGCCAAAACAGGTAGGGCATGCATGCCGGAACTTGCACTGCTGCCAGGAACATCCGACCACCGACGAATAGCTCCAGCACAACAAGGAGGGGTGGAACCCCCTGCCCCGTCTGCTGGCGGGGGGATTGCACGGAACCAGAGCGCTGAACAGCGTGTCCAGAATGGAACCGGTCACCGGTGGCCGTGTGGGACGGGGTCATATAGTATAACCACAAAAGCTGGTTGGGCTCATCCCAGCGCATCTCAGGGTGAAGCGCGGCCCGCATATGAAATTCCTCATCGTACGCAAGCCACAATTGACCTGGGTAGTTGACATACGCTCGATAGATGATATCAAGGTATTGGAAGAGAGGAAGAGCCAAGTCCGGACGAGCCCTGAGGGACACCACTGCATAAATGAGATAGGCAGGTAACCATTTGGCCCAGGTGCGCGGCGGTTTATGCCGCCGGGCCAACTCCTTATCATGGTCGTCCTGCTTTTCCTTCTCATCACGGGTTGGTTCCCTGTTCAGGAGGCTAAACAGGTCAACATATTCCCTATGCCAAATCTTGTCCCTAGTGGCGGGGAGCAAATGATCGCTCAGGGGAAGAATGACCCCTGCGGTGGGCAACACGGAAGTGGACACAGTATGATACCCAGTTTTAACCGGTGGGCCATAAGGCCAAATGGGATAAGGCAACTGCGGGGATGCCTGCGGGGCAGCTGACGGAGGCAGGGGTAAGGAGCCCTCCATTCTGCCGCCCGGGATTGCACGGCCATGATAGGTGGCAAGTGCGACACAGAAGGAGCCGCACTGGAACCAGCCGGCCACGGCCAAGTTGGCAGTGCCGGCAGGGTTACAGAATGAGTGTGCGTGGGTCTAACTTCACTGCCATACTCACCGGACGCAACCCCTCCCGCCGCCCCCACCGGGGGTTCCGCGCAGACAAGGGCGTCTGAGCTCAGTAATGAATTAGAGCTCCATCCATCCAGAGAGCCATGCTCAGGACCCATAGTGGATGTCTCCACAGCTGGGGCAGGTGTACCCGCGGGGTCGGGCAGCAGGCGGCCCACAGGCACGCCCAGCAAGGCCCTCTTGAGCCACGCCAGCTGGGAGTTGAGTGAGGCCAGGAGCGAGAGGTCAAGACAGGGTGCAGCACCCGGGGCCCCGAGAGCAACCTCAGCCCAAGGTTGTAGGCCGGCAGCCTTCTCCAGGGCCGCAAAGCGGGCCTCAACCCCCCCCCCCCATGGGCAGGTGGGCCATTTGCCTGCCTGGGATCAGGAGCCACACGCGTGCCGACAACCGGGGCCAGTGGGGGAGAAACCCCCACGCTGGGGGACCCACCTGTGTCACAGGGTACCCCCCAGGAGGATGAGACGAGGCCGCACAATGGTTCCTCTGCTTTGGAGGAGGAGTGAGTTGTGATGCCGGTGCGGGCTTGGGTGGCGGCCTAGGCGCGGAAGTGTGGGAGCGGCGGGCCAACAGCGGGCTGCCGCTCCCTGCTCTTTTCTTCGGCGCCATGTGTGCCCAAAGCAAGACAGGCCCATGGGCATGGTCGAGCCGGCCGGCCCACTGTAGGCGGTCAGGAGCTCCGGCCCCTTGCCAGGCAAGAGCACTGCCGTCCAGCCAAAATGCTTGCCGCACGAGCAAAAAGGAGGCAGTAGTGCCGCGGGAGAAGCACCGCCCCAATAGCGCGGCGGCAAAAAGAAGTTCGGCCCCTGCCCATTCCCGGGTGAGGGCCGATGCCGAGAGGCTCTCCGAGTGAGTGAAGAAGGAGAGCGAGAGACTGTCGCTAGCCTGCTCCCGGGCTGGCGACAGGCCTAAGGAAAGGGAAGTTGGCTGGGCACGGGACAATAAATGCACCATGACCCAGCCGAATTTCTAAAGAGGGAGCCGTTGGCCCGGCCACCCCTTATAAAGGGGAAGCCAGCCACGCCCCCTCTCTCAGGCTGTGCCCGTGCCTCAGGGGCGGGGCCAGCAAAGCACACGGCAGCCATTTTGCCGCTGTGCATACCTTGTCTGTAGATATAAGTTCAATATCCAACAATCACCAAGCCAAAACTAGCCTCCCCAGAATCTAATTTCAACACAATAAACATAGACTTGGTGCTCAATCCACTCCACATTGATTAGATAGCAGCCATAACCCCTACTTGCCTGTGTCAAATGGAGCAGCTAAACCAAGTTTTTTTTTCCTTTTTGAATGCACATCCACTGAAAACCCCTTTATGTCATGACAAAGTTCAGTCCCTCTAAAACACTAGGAGAATGTGGCAAATTACAGTCAACTCTCCTGTTATATTTGCCAGTTTTCTTAGCCATTTAATCTACTGTCACCTTTGCAGTCTTCAACTTTATTAATCCCAAGGTTTCTATATCTTGTGTCACCTTTGGCCTCTTGACTTTTATTAGCCCTGTAGCCCTGTGCCTTTTTTTTACAGCTCTTTTTCGTTTCAGAGTTTTCAACACAAAAATTAATGTTTTATGAACACCAACATGTATGCTTGTAATTGTATTATTGGCCCCTTGGATTTCTTCAAGTGATCAACTGCAAGCACAACATTACAATACAGTACAATGGTACCTCGCTTAAAGAGCATAATGCATTCCATGGGATTGCTCTTTAACCGAGTTTGCTCTTTAAGTGATACACCATTGTAAGCGATCAATTGTGACTTCTGGGGGGAGGGGGATTGTGAACCCCGATTTTGTTATTAAACAAGTTTTTTGTTGGTTTTAGTTGTTAAGCGAGGCGCCCATTCAGAGAAAATTCTGCTCTTTAAGTGAGTTAGTCTCTAAGCAAGGCACTCTTTATGTGAGGTTTTACTGTATCTGTTTAGCTAATGCCTAAAACTAGTGTATATTAGAATGCAATTAATAAAAGGGAAAGCAAAAGAGTCTCCAAGGACTGAAACAATATGTCTTAAGAACATACTGTACTTACATAATAATTAGTGATAAGACAGATTGAATCCATGTGTGTGGTTGCAAAAGATTTAGATATATCTCCAAAAAGGTGATATATATATATATATATATATATATATATATATATATATATATATATATATATATATATATATATATATATATATATATATATATATATATATATATATATATATATATATATATATATATATATATATATATATATATATATATATATATATATATATATATATATATATATATATATATATATGAGCAGTGGCTCAAGTCGCTAAGATGCTGACTGGGAAGCGGAAGGTCAGCAGTTCGATTCCCGAGTACTGCAGGACGGAAATGAGCTCCCGTCTTCATCCCAGCTCCTGCCAACCTAGCAGTTTGAAAGCAAGAAATTGCAAGTAGATAAATAGGGACCACTTCGGTGGGAAGGTAACAGCGTTCCGTGTCTAGTCATGCCTGCCACATGACCACGGAAACGTCTGCAGAAGCAGACAGCGCTGGCTCTTCGGCTTAGAAACAGAGATGAGCACTGCACCCTAGAGTCGGATACGACTGGATTTCGAGCAAGGGAAACCTTTACCTTTAAGTAGAAAAGAAAGAGTACAACCTTAAATGCAACTAAAATGTTTGTAGTTGTAGAGCACAAATACCAAGACAGGTGTTCTTTTTAAAAGAGAGAACAGAAATTGTGCACAAATTTGTGGATCTTGGAAAGGGGTGTTCTCAATATGATACACACTCACCAAAACAATGTGTCATTTCTGAGTGTTTGCACATGTGTTAGGTTAACTACAGGTACATCCTTTCCTGGACATTAAAATAATTTAAATAAAGACATTAGTAGCACTCCATCTGGAAAAATAAGAATCAAGTTTCCAGCCACTGTTTCATGATCAATCCAAATGAGTGGTTCCTAATAGTTCTGTGGAGCAGATCTACACTGCATCCAATTGCTCATTGAACTATTTCTGGCAAAAGAAAAAAAGGGAAAGCCATCCAGACAGCTGTAGGAAAGAAATGTCTTATAGACAGTGATGGGCTCCAAAAAAGTTTACTACCACACTTTGGGCATGGCCTTCTTTGTGGGTGTGACCTACTTTGTGGGCATGGCCATGTGACTGAGTGGGTGATCTAGTCATGCCTACCACATGACCATGAAAAAGTCTGCAAATACAGATAGCACTGACTCTTTGGCTGTAAGTGGAGATGAGCACTACACCCTAGAGTCGGATACATTTTAGAGAGCCCAATATTAGAACAGTATTATATTTAACAAGAATATAGCCATAGCCATGACATTTCTATAGTAAAGGTCGCCCTTGCTCGAAAGCCAGTCGTATCCAACTCTAGGGTTCTGTGCTCATCTCTTTTTGTAGCCAAACAGCCAGTGGACTCGATTCACAAAAGCCCACATTAAAATACAGCAGTTAGTCTTTAAGGTACCACAATGTGGTTTGTTATGGGAGAGCCTAAGGGGGATTCCCTGGAAGGAGGGAGGGGGAAACGAGGGCCGTGCAGCTCCCTGGGCCAGCTGCAGTCTACCTCTGAGCAGCAGTTAGTCTATAAGGAGTCACAATGTTTTTGTCTTTCTGTTTTGTTTACTCTCTGATATGCTTGCACACAATAAAACTTTTTGAAATGGTAGCTGTGTTAGTCTGTGTTTCAAGCATATCAGGAAGTAAACAAAACAAAAAGACAAAAACTTTGTGGTACCTTAACTGCTGCTCCAAGGTAAAATGGCTTAGGGAGCCACGGCCCTCGTTCCCCCTCCCTCCTCCCAGGGAAACCCCCTTAACCAGCCCCAGACCCTGCCTGAGGCTCCATGCCTCGCCCTTCATCCCACACACACACACACACACACACACACACACACACACACACACACACACACACACACACACACACACACACACACACACACACACACACACACACACACACACACCAGGCCCATGGAGACTCATTGGCCAAGGCCACAGCAAAGGGGTGCCCCTGGGGCGGGGGTGGCAAAGCATCCCTGCCGAGGCTAGCCTCTTCCTCCTCCTTGCCCCTGGGACAATGGTGGTGGCTCTTCCTCCTCCTCTTCTTCTTTCTCAAGCAGCTGTGGGTCCCACTTGGGCAGAGGTGGTGGAGGTGGCATCGTGCGCAGCTGGGAGAAGGGGAGGGAGGAGCTCACACTAACCAGACCAGCCTGCATGCTGCCACTGCCCCCTCCCCATCCCACCCACCTCCAGGCGCCCGGACATAGTGGTCCTCCTGACGGCGGCACCAACCCAGCCTCACCAGGGCTCGGGTTCTCTCATTGTTATCTCCCTCCCTCTCCCAGGCAAAGTGTGGCATGGTTGGGAGCTTGGAGTGAGGCTTTGGCATGCACCCACCACTTCTAGCAGCAGCAGCAATGCCTGTGGTTCATGCTGGGTAGGCAAGTGGATGGTCAAGGGGCACTGCTACTGGAGCTGCTGCTGCTAGAAGTGGCAGGTGGGTGCCAAAGCCTCACTACAAGCCCCCAACTAGGGGGACTGCTGGGTCCAGCTCAGCCCTCGACTGACCAACCGACTGCCCGGCGCAAACTACAGGCATTGTTGCTACGGCTGTTAGAAGTGGCAGGCAGGTGCCAAAGCCTCATTCCCCCGAGCAGGGCATGCCACATCCCACCTGGGGGTAGGGAGGGAGGCAGATGACAACGAGAGGTCAGCAGAAGTCCCATTGGCTCCCGCAGCACTCTTGAGCCCTGGTGAGGCTGGGTCGATGGCACCATCAGGGGGACCGTTGTGTCTGGGTGCCCGGAGGTGGGCAGGGTTGGGATGGGACATGGTCAGCCAGTTCTACTACCAGTACGACCGAGCCAGTCCGAACTGGCTGGAGCCTACCACTGCTTATACGAGTAGCAGCTAGGCAATGTGACTGTTGGTTAAAACAATGTGACACAGATTGTTCCAGAGGATCCAAAGAAAACATTTGTCTCTCACAGAGGTCATGTCAATTTGAATAAAAAACAAGAGTGCATGTGAGGCCCTCTGCTGATGCAACCTAAAACGGATTAAGAAACTTTGCCCTTCCAAATGTTTTAGGCTTTGGTTCCCAATATTCTTTGTGGCTTGACACAAAGTAAGAGCTTTGTAGAGTTGTCCTAAATATCTGATCTTTACCCCTGTTCTCAACAGCCAGTGACAAGAACATTTATCACTGCTGGTAAAAGGTAATCTGGAGCCTACTAGAATTTGGCACTCAGGGCTAAACAAGCAGAGGTTGTTCATCCATCGTGAATGGATGAAAGAATCAAAAAAGGAAGGTAAAAGTACCACAGTCCCTTATCAAAAAAGTACACCTAGGAAAAAAATATTTTTAAAAACCATAATTCAGATCCAGAGTTTAACATATGGCAGGAAGAGTTAATTGTACAAGTGATAGACCTGAAAGAAATGATGAAGTCTTTTCTAGCTGTAACATTTTTTCCAGGGATATACAGTATAAACATTTTAAATGTAAGCCATATTCATCCTGACTGAAGCTATTGCTGATCTGTGCTTTCCCCACTCAGGGAGATGTGAATGAGGCCATAGCAAAAGAGACTGAATCTTCAGATACTCTCTGTTTGGCACACACACAAATGGATTGTGTTTTGGCTATCGTTTAGTACATTTGCATTTTCAGCTTCTATGATTGTTCACCAGTGTTTTACAAATGCCGATCCTCCTCCCTGCTGGCTATTGGCTTTAATGTTATGCAAATAATATCATGTTGAAAACCAATTTTTTTTTCTTGGTGAGAGAAAGACACTCTTAGTGTCAACCAAATGTTGTAATTGCTCTTTTGTGACACGGCTGTAGCTTGACTACCATCCTGTATTTAATGTAGCTTGTGTTGTTGCTGCCTGTTTTCAGTTATGCAGATGCTATGAATATCTGTTCTTAGTTAAAATTCTAGGCTTCACAATCAGAAGAGGAGGTTTTCCATTGCTGCTGTTTAGATTTTTGTTTTGCTATTCGGGATTATGAATATTTTATCAAAGCCAGCATAAACAGTCAGATTGTTGATACCTAACTTTACAAACATTTGAAGAACCTCTATCACAACAGATGCTAAACATTTTATTCTTTAAATAAAATAAGCTTCCAGTTTATGAATGTGCGATATTTTACTATTGTAGCCATGATTCAAAATACTAGGAAATAGCCCAACATTGCTGCACAACATTGTGCCCACATTGCCAGAAGCAAAAAGAATGGCAAGCTTTATACAAGAAAGAACATACTGAATGATGACAACACCAATGGTAGCAGTCAAAATGATCTACAGAATACCCTCTTGTGCTCACTGTCTTGAACGCTCGACCGGGCGCTGGCTTACAGGAGGCATGTACCGATCCTTTAGGCTGCAATAATTTCCTTTATCTGCACACTCCCAGTGCAGCCTAAGGTCGCCTCACTGTACTGCACCACAATCGGCTTCAAAGAACTCCACCTGTCGCTTACAGGGAGTATGCGGTTATTTAGCTTCATGGTAGCATATGGGGGCATAGAGCAAAGCACTTGGATATAGCCTGATAAACTGACATCCACTCCATTGATATTACTCACAAAGAGTTTTATTTTCCATTAGTATCTGAAAAAGAACAGAGACAGACAAAGACAAAGTATATAGCAATATTTCGTTAGTAGGGTTTCCTTTGATAGGAAATTTGAGACTGGCCTGGGGAGACAGACGTCTCTGCCTTCTACCCACGGGGACCGAAGAACAGAGGGAAAGGGTTCTGCTTATATGCACAAAAGGAGCAGATTTCCCTCCCACCTTTGCATTCTTTGGCATGACCTAATCTGCAGGTGTTAGAGCCACTGGGTTCTATGATTGACATGAGAAGAGACGTCCTCTCCCTCATGGTGTAGTCAGCTGACCTAGTTGTCACTCTGTACCCTCGTGGGACTGCACCTGCAGTAGCTGTCATCCCCTCGTGGGATCGCAGCTGTGAAGGACACATCTCAAAGGAATGTGAGTGTGTGAAAAAGCTCTAGTAGCTTCAGATAAGGTTACCATGGATACTCCAAATAAGGGGAAATCCCAGGAGCTGATTCTTTTTTCATCTGTTAACCACTTCTCACTCAAATACAAAGCAATTACCATGCCTTTTTAAAAAATACATGGTAGCAAGTAGAAATTTCCTTTTTGAAAACTTATGTGGGGAGATTGCTTGGCCTCAAAATTCCTGAAAATGTTAGAATAAAACAAAATTGTCTAAGGTAAAGGGAAATATTTTGAATATGATTTACAAAATTGTATGCTATTTCCCTGAAGATACATAGCAAAATGTCTCACTTTCTGTAGGACTGTCACTCCATTACTTTCTTTAAAGCAAATGAGGGTATCTTTACTCTTTAAAGGAAACCTTTGTTTCAGATTGATCTTGTTATTTCTCTCTCTTTCCCCCAGGGCCATAGCCAGGATTCTAGATGGGGGGGCGCTGTTTCAGGTGGAGCAACAATGTCACACACACACACATATAACATTGGCATCCCGAGGTGCCAATCATTCCCTAAGCACTAAATTTAAAGTAAATCGAACCCTATCAACAGGTGTGCATAAATTACTGATTACAAGAAACAGGAGTAGTCAATCTCCATATTGAGACCATGTGGGTGGAGTGTGTTAAAGCGGTGGATGTAGAAACATTATCTTTGTAACAACTTCTTTTCAATGTTGCTAAGGGAGTAAGGAACAGATTTGCAGCATTCCAGGACCACAAATTTAAAATATGTATACTGTGTATACACATGTGTATACTGTGTATAATGTGTATACTGTGTATAATGTGTATACTGACACCTCTTAATTTGTTTTCCCTGCAAAACCCCTCCTCCTCATAGTCATAAATCATAGAATTAATCCAGGTCACTATGACCTGCTTCAATGAAATGATTTACCAAGGGTGCTGTGGTGTTGCCTGCCCGAATTTTGGTGCGATGTTCGCCCACCCTAGTTTTTAGTTCACGGGTAGCTACAGCTACGTAACCCAAGCCACACTTGCATATGAGTAAATATATACAATTAACAGTTTTATAGTTTCTCAGCTGGCAGAGTTGTAACACGAAATCACTATTCCCCAGGAAGACCTCTTTAGTTTGCCAGGATAGAAAGCAATGCACACAATCATTACATCAGTAATGTCCTACTGAACTGGAGCAAAACAAACCTCGATGGGACTCATGGTCAGAAAAGGTTACCATCTGTCTCATAGATCTTGTTTTTCTTAAAGCAATAATAGGTTTGCGAGAACAATTGGGTAGATGTTATACCACATGCCAATGTTGGGAAATGACAGATCTAATTTTCTCCGCTAAAGGGGAGTATTGAAATGAACAGTACAGTTGATCTTTAACGTTCTTAGTTTTTTTTGACAAATAACTGTTTCCTAGAGACTGCCTGCACTTTCCTACAGTTGGCTGCAACTACTTGCTAGGAAACACATCTGTAATTTGGATACAATATTATCTCCTATTTGCTCCCTGCCTTCCATAAGAAATTTAAAGCCCATTGGATGGCATTTGGATAAGCTTCATTTGTGCTCTTTTGATATATTATTTAGTGTTCATGTTTCAGTTAAAATCATGTTTTTCTCCTTGCAATATATTCATTGTGAAAGAAAAAAACAGAAATAGTTGGGACAAACATGAAAATGAATGAATAAATACACATTTGTATATTCATTTAGTAATATTGGACACTGGCTTGAATTTGCTTATCTGAACATCTTATTTATTATTTATTTTATTATTTATTTATTATTTCCATTTCTATTCCACCCCATTAGTGTTATCACTCTCTGAGTGCAGTTCAGATTATTATTTTTAAGAAATGTATAGAAATTAGATCTGTTTGAAGGGATACACAAATATCTAGAAGGATGTTTCTGATTATGTAATGCCTTTCCCCTCATGAGTCATATGAAATAATAACTGGACAAGGTTGAAACCACACCTTTATAAGTCAGCATTCATAACATTTTGTCTGATGTTATCTGAAACCACACAGTGAAACATATACTGACACCTCTTAATTTGTTTTCCCTGCAAAACCCCGCCTCCTCATAGTCATAAATCATAGAATTTGTTAGGAATGTATGATTATTTGGTATATATACTGGTAGTTGCACAGCAAGAAAGCAGGGCAGAGCTAGGCTTTGTGTTAAGGCAAATTCTCCCTTTTATAATAATAATAATAACAGCCAAGCTACAATGATTATGCAGACAAAAGTTTAAGGTAAAAAAAGAAAAAAATCTGAAGAATTCTGAAGAAATGCGTGAAGGAAGGAGCAAGGCTTGCCTTGCATCATAGCCATTTTGTTGTATGAGGTAAGGACAAATTTGTGGCTCTCTCCGTTCCATTTACAAAAGCAATTGTACCAAAAGTTGAATTATATTTTAACCCTGGTGATGATATGGCACTATTTCACTGATGGGATTAATTTGGTTTGGTGGGTACAGCCCAGTGGTGGGCTCCAAAAAAATTTAGTACCACACTGTGGGCATGGTATGGTGGACATGGCCAGGGGGGAAGCCCTGTGTTGCACCCAAATTAGGACTACTTTATTTCAAAACTTGGATGGGCGGGACCAGCCAGAATTTCTGCTACCAGTTTTTGTGAACTGGTGCAAACCTGCTGATGCCCATCACTGGGTGCAAAAGATAATATGGAAGTGCAAAGTCAATCCTTCAACAGAGGACAAGACCAAAGGCAAGAAAACTATTGCTGCTCTTCCATTATCTGCTACTTGAGATTTTTGCTGAAATTTATTTATTCCACTTGTACCCCATCCATCTAGATGGCCTTCCCCACTCTGGGTGGCTAAGAGCAACACATTTTTAAAAAAATTTAAAATCACATAATAAAAGTACCAGACCTTAAAAGAAGTACAGTAGTACCTCGTATGACGAACGCATCACATAGCAAAAAATTCGCATAACAAAGCATTCGTTATGCAAGGGTGATACCCCGCATAACAAAATAATTGTTTGTTATGCGGGGTTTTTGGTAACTGGGGTATACCCATTCAATGGGAACACTGGTTAACGTTTTTGGGGTTTTTTTTTTCATTATGTGGGGTTCCACTGTACCTGAAAAGAAGGACTAGCATTTCCTGGCAAAATGATTGTGGGTAATACCACACATCTCTAATCCTACTTGTAGGAAAGAAGACCTTCAGTTATAGAGCAAATTTGCTATGACATCTGAGTAGTTTCCAGCATTTATATGATTCAGGCTAGGTTAAAAAAAATAATGTATTCCTGAAATTTCCACTTGACCTACTGAGTCATCTTCATCCATGAAAATAAAATTCCATAACTGAAAGTTCATCAATAAAAGGAAAACATTTCTTCCAGTGACAGGTAAAGACTGTATTATCAAATTAAGATCTTACCTAATTGCTCCATCAGCATCTCTGCTAAGGCTTTTGAAGGACATGTGCAACAAAAGCCAACAAATTCTGAAATTCAATACATAATTTTGCATTTTTAAGAGCTATTTCAAAGGTCACAAGTCTGCTGAACTGTCAAGTTTGTTGATCTGCTTCTTAAAATAATAATAAAGATTGAATATTGTTTTTAGGATCGTGGATGACAGAAAATCTTAGTGGTCCCTAGCTTGACTATCTCTTCATCAGTTAAGTTAAAATTCTGTTTGTTTCCAAGAAAGTGAAGTTTGTCACAAAAGTCTAACTCAAGTGATGATATTAATATGGCATTCAATGACAAGATTTTCAAACATGTAACTTTTTAAAAGAACAGCCAGGATCCTATTGGATCTTTAAACTGTTCTAACCCTTAATTACACACACAGATTTATTTTTGGGAAGTTCATTCAGAGAAGCACCCAACACTTTTCTGTGCACACTATTGCTCATTCTGCTGAGCCTAACTTCACACACACCTAGAAACTATGTGATTGTCCTTCTGGGTTATGTCTGATAAAATGCCTTCTTGGGCACCCACAGCACCTTTTCACAGACACATAAATCCACAGAAGAAGCTGAAGTCTCAGTTAGGGAGCTCTAAGGCTAGTTCCAAATTGGAAAGTCCTTGCTTTCCCCCCTCCTAGTGGCAGCCAACAGTTGGCAGGAATGACAGCAGAAGAACATGAAGCAGGGCTGGGTTATCTACACATAGCTGTCATTTTAATTTCCTATCATCTTACAAAGCTGTCATGTTAATAAAATAGAGGTTTGCCTTACAGAATAACAGTGCCCTTAAAGCTACCTGAGGTAAATGGACATTGATGCCAACCCTAGGGTTTTCTAAAAAGAGAACTTATTCTCAAGTGACTCACCCAAATTCCATTCTTTCTAGAAGACTTGGTAATAAAAGTGGAATGCCAATATACATTTCCAGTGTCTATAATATGCAATGGAAAGCCCTATTTCAGAAGAATAGCCCTCCATGTTTCAGCTGAGATAGTTATTCCATTCTTCCTACCAGGAAGAAGATGCAATAATGGCAACCATACTCATATGGCCAAATCAATTACTGCTTGTGGTGGCTCAAGTGCTTAAGATGCTGAACTTGCTGACTGGAAGGTCAGAGTTCAATTCCCGGGTACTGCATGACAGAGTGAGCTCCCGTCTCTGTCCCAGCTCCTGCCAACCTAGTAGTTTGAAAGCAAGAAATTGCAAGTAGATAAATAGGGACCACTTTGGTGGGAAGGTAAACAGCATTCAATGAACCCCAGTGTTGAAGCATGTCTGACACATGTCCTTGGAAATGTCTGCAGATGCAGACAGCACTGACTCTTTGGCTATAAACAGAGATGAGCACTGAACCCTAGAGTTGGATATGACTAGCTTTCGAGCAAGGGCGGCCTTTACCCTTTACTAGATCTTGTTTATGGTAGATGGCTAAAAAAAAAAGATAAGTAAACCTTCAGTTAACAATGCCTTTGGTTAAAGTCATTTTCAGTTAACAACGTGACTTTTTGGGAAAAGTCATCTCTTGGTTAACAATCTGGCATCATTAACCTAGGGCACCATGTTTCATATCCTACCTTATGTAGCTGGAAAATCGCCATGAGTGGGGTCCCTGTTTGAGGCTCTCTGCTTCCTCAGGAGGGTCTGGGAGGCTAGGAGGAGCTATTCCGCACTATTTCTGCCTTCCTAGGTGCTCCCTGTGCTATCCAACAGCTGATTATAGTTGCAGCCGCCATTTTGTTTGAGGGGTGTTTTTTTCAAATGGGAGGCGAAAATTTAAAGGAGGCTAATGCAAAAAGGTTCTACAACAGAGGCAACTGAGACATCAAAAAATTATAAGTACGAAGAGAAATCTAAATCTGTGTTCAATCCTGAGGGGGTGAGAGTTGAGAAACAGTGTATAAAATATGCTTCTCAGTGAAGTAGAAATCATTCCACATTGGTGACCTGGTGTTTCTGAGGAGTAAAGCTGTCGAGGACAACCACCTTCATGCTATTACAGGGGTGTTTATTATCTGAAAAATGAGCCACCAGAGGGGCAGTGGCAATTTTGTTTCTGATTCTGGACTGATGCTCACTGAGCCTGACCCTCAGGGGGCGCCCCCTGAGGGTCAGGGTCAGTGAGACGCCCCCTGAGGGTCAGGCTCAGTGAGCATCAGTCCAGAATCAGAAACAAAATCGCCACTGACCCTCTGGTGGCTCATTTTTCGGATAATAAACACCCATGTAACAGCATGAAGGTGGTTGTCCTCGACAGCTTTACTCTTCAGAAAAAGGTAATGATATTCTGTACTCCTCAGAAAAAAACGAGACGCCCCCTGAGACACGAATCGACTAAGAGAGGTTATTTTCGAGCGCGCTCAATAAGTTTATCCTATAAGGTATTTTGCATGTTTAGATTGTTAATATGATACTATGTATTATATTGTTACTTCTTTTGTGGATATTATCTACCATTTTTGATATCTCACCTTTGCAGAATCTTGAAAAAGACTCCAAAATATCCTCAGTTACCGGACGGATATCGACCTTGTTTTCTGCTCATTTTGTTTCGACTGTTTTTGTCCACGTACAAGCTGAACTATCAGAGCCCTTACATATTTTTCTGGATTTTGCCTTTGGACTTTGTACCAGAACCTGTTGCTTGCATCAGCGGCTCTTTTATGATGTTTGTTGGTGTAAGATATTCCGGCCAGTGTATTTGTAGGTTGTTCGTACCTTAGATTGATTCTTTTGATATATTGCATATTCGCTATTTGCCTTATGCCAGACCACAGGTTTATGTGATTTGTATGTGTTTTCGCCGTTCGCTTTACATATCACATAGTACTATTTAGAGCTGTAAGCTCCCAGTATTATATTCCTTTATATGGTGCTCTATTATTATATCATATATATTCTTCCAACATTGTTCTTACCTTTTGATAATCCTATGCACCCTCCCAATTAGGGCTCTGTTATATTGTTTTAGTGTTTCGACATCGTGGCGTACTGCACATTAAACCAGTTTATACCCCTTTCCTTGCTTTTTGCTACTTGGGGTGAATTCCCTGACTTTCTGTGTTGTGTACACCCTGGCCGCTTCTCCCTTTCTCTTCAATCTTCCTACTCACAAAGGTATTTTGGGTTGGATTATCTTCTTGGACCTCCCTTGAACACATTTGGAAGGACTACAGAAGTACAAGAAGGTTAGCACCACTGCCCTTGTGAGCATCCTGAGAACCTAACAATGAGATGGTAAGCTTCACCAACAAACAACCCATTAGATTTGCCAGATGTGATATAACTGCCAGAAGTCTCCAGGAATTGGTACATTCTTTTTTTCTGGGACTCCAGGCATGAAGGTTGTTCTCAGGATGAGTGGCACTGGAGGAGGAAATAATTTTGTGTTTCAGGTGATATTGAAGCCTGGGCACATTTCTCCATCATTTCCAGCTGGTGTCGGGGCTTACCTGTACAGTGCAAAGATATTTTAGGTGTGCTGTTTTAGCACAATACCAATGTACACAAAAGAGCTGGGAATGAAGGGAAGGGATTGAGAAGAGGGCCAGCAGAAACATGTGCTAGATCCTTTGTGTTCTTTGGGGATAGACAAGGAGCAGAGTACCAAGGTCGTTACTCATGAGCCCATGTATCAGTGGAACAAAGCTATTCTCCTTGGGCTAATAGTGAGGCTTCCACAAACCCTAGCATAATGCTGGTCTAAAAACACTTCCCCAAGTATGCTACTAATAAGTCATATGTGTCAGATGCATGCCCATCAAGTGCGGCTCCAAAAATATGGGAAATTACTGCACACGCATGGATGTGTATGGTCAGTAGCCCATTTGCACATGCGCACCATCGCTCTGCATGTACAGTAGCCCATTTGTGCATGCACACCATGGCCATGCATGTGCAGTAGCCCGTTTGAGCATGTGCACCGTGGCCACACATGTGCAGTAAGCCCTTTCCCCGCCGTTCAAATATGGGATGGCGGCAGGAAAGGGGAGGAATGAGCACTGAAAATCAGGAAATCCCAGCCAATATGGGATATTTGACAGGTATGGTCAGATGTGAGTCTGAGTTGGAGAAGCCACAGCTACTGTGGCTGATGGCCACATTTTTGCTGTTTGTTAGACTGAACAAATGTTAGAGGGTTTCCATTTTCCCCTGGCTCTGGGTTGCCATATTACTTGATTATAAGCATCCCAAAGCAATTTTTCCAGATTTCTCTCATGCTATTTCAACAAACAGGTGGCTCAGAGAAAGTACAAGCCTTCTGTCTAAACCAGTGTTTCCCAAACTTTAGTTTGTGGACTTCAATTCCCAGAAGCCTAAGTCTATTCCCCAAAGCACTGGTCAGCCAGTGTACTGACTTAGGCTTCTGGGAACTGAAGTCCTTCATGGGGCGTATGCCCCACTTTGGGAACCACTGGTCTAAACCAATGTTTCCCAGCCTTTGGTTTTTGAACTTCAATTCCCAAAAGCCTAAATCAATTCCTCAAAGCTCTGATCAGCCAGTGTACTGACATAGGCTTCAGGGAATTGAAGTCCACTGGTTGGGTGTGGACCCCATGTTGGGAACCCCTGGTCTAAGCCTTGATTAGACTCATTTGTCACATGGACGTCAGAAGGACTGATCCAAGTGATTTTCACAGTCTACCCCCTTTCTTACAGAGCATATATACTAAAGATCCAACCTTGAATACTGACTTTATAATCTTGCCTGTAGTCTGTAATGTTCTGAAAGTTTGCCAATAAGACCTGAAATCTGTGCAAGACAGATAAGATGAGGAAAGCATGTCTGTAAGAAAGACATTTTAGAAAGTTCATTGTGTCATAAAATGTGTGATTTAGTTTTGGCAGCTGCTAACCTTCTATGAGCATCAAGCCGTTTTCTATGTTTTCAGCAGGTCTAGACATCAGTTTATTATTTTCCCCCATGGCATCTGAAATGCCAAAAATGGTGGTTCATCTCCTTTTGTGTCCAGATCAAACTTTAAACTGCCAAAATGAAATGACTTTCTTGGCTTTGTTGTTGGCCAAAATTAAATCCTCATTGTTACAAGTTTGCAGTAGTAATCGGCAGATCAGCAAACAAGCCTGGTTCTATATATCTCTACATTTACACAGCCTTATGTTGTCTGCCAGCAGCCCCCACTTGAGCACGTTGGTCTTACATTTAGGCACTCTGGTCCTCAGCCTATTCGAATCCTCCAAGTGACATGGGGTGGTTGAGTACCTCAGCCATATCCTCCTTTAATGTTATTCCTTTAATAGAGAGGAAGAACATAATAAAAATGCTGAAATATTTCACAATTGCAAGATAATGTTGAGGAATACAAGTGACTTGTCACAAATCTCCCTTGCATGTAATTTGGGAATAAACTGACTGTTTTCAAATTCATAATTCACCCTTCTGAAAAAACTGCCTGAACTAAGTCACAAGCATTAATCTGTTTGTCCTTTTTAAACATATTGTGTCAAAATGTTCAGTCCTCCTTGCAAACAGTAAATATTTATGTCAAGAAGATTTACTGGACAGCTAACAATATTTGATTCATATGACAAAGAGATCTTTAAAACATGACATTAATCCTGTGAATATTTTCTCAGGATATGTTAATACCTCTATGCAAATACAATGCGACATTTTAATTTAGATTTGTTAACAGCAGCAAAAATATTGCTAGACAACAATAATCAGTATTTTTCCAAATTAGGAATGGTTTAGCATAAAAGTTGAAAACTGCAAAGATGGGAGTAAATGGCAGGTTGTACAATTCAGGTCAAAGGTTTGAGACAATAGTTACCATTTTATGCCTACTGATGATAACTCATTAAAAAAACTCACTATAATCAAACAATAAACTCTCTACACAAAGCTATATTTCAATTCATAGTCCAAGAAGGGGGAATATTTCACTCCACACTTCAGGGGATGCGTGTAGATCTCACCACAGGCTTCCCCAGAGAGAGATAGAGAGTAAGGATAAGAATATAATGAATTCCTTGCCTGTTTATATATGTATACAATATTTAAATAAATGTGTTCTGTTTACATATGTATACAATATTTAAATAAATGTGTTATGTGTGTTCAACTGTAATCTGATTTACGACATCCCTACTAGGATATGTGAGATATTTAAGAACTGATTTTAAAAGTGCCATCATTCCCACCCACCTCCAAGAGTTTCTATGGGTTAGCAGAGACTTGAATAAAGGCCCCTGAATCATATTCAGTTCATTCTACCCACTTCACTACACTACACTACACTACTTCTTGTCTTTAAATAAATATGAAAACATATTTATATACAGTACTGTTTCTTAATAAAGAATTGTAGTGTTTCAATGTCTGATCCTCCAAAGTCTTGTGGGTCCTCAATGTTGGGGGAGGGGGTGTGTGAAGGCTTTATCATACAATGGTTCAAACCAGCCAATCAGGTTGGCTAGTGAGCAGGATCTCAGGTGAACCCAATTAATAGAATTTTTAATTCATTCTACCAGCGAAGCATTAGAGCATTGTTGGCTGAGATGAGGGCTATTCGTCTTGGGTCTTCTTTCACCTACTTCCACCTGGGGCATTTGAGAGGAAAAGAGCTAAAGGTGGTTAGATGCATAAATTTCAGTGTGCATTTTAAAAACTTGATAGAGATTGGTGCTTGTTAAGCACACTATATTTAATTGCTAGTTGGCTTTCTGTATGGTCATATAAGTAACCAAACAGGTTGCGTTGTTGTATTTTACACTCCCCTGATCTCTGCAACACTATTACTTTCTTAAAATTCAAGTCATGAAACCCTAGTTTTATGTCCACTACATCTGTTAATTATAGCATTGTCACCTAGGAAACTTATTATTCAATGTCATTTTCTGTTTCCTGTTCTACTTGGCCCTATTCCCATCAACACATTAAAAACATTGATTTCAGCATAACCAATCACTTCCTGTAAAATTCAACTCCTGAGCCCATCTAATCTAAGCACGGATTGCCTGGATTTCCAAAATGTAATTTTTGCAACACCTTGACTGTTCACTACCTATGTTAATGATGATGTACTCACCTTGGACATTCATCACCAGGTTTCATTTTCTGTTCCTCATTTCATTTCCTCCCACTCTTATCTACACACTGTGTACACTGTACTTAAATCTATGGATCAGATATTATACTCTATGAGAGTGATCCTTAGCAATAGAGGGATCTCCGTCAATTCAGAGACTTTGATTCTAGTTATATTACAGTGGGAGGAATGGACATCTTCCCTCTTACATAGGGCAAGAGAGTTAAAAGGAAGATTACATTGGTTAAAGTGAATTTTGTTGGAGTAGAAGTACATCTTTAATCAGATCTACTACAGCAGGAGTTCTCAATTTTTTTAAGCCGGGGGCCAGGTCACGCTCCCTCAGACAGCTTTGGAGGCTGGATGGCCATTTTGCCCTTCCTCCACCACATGGCACTTCCTGGTATGGTGGAGGCAGTGGGGGGCCACATGAAATGGTGCCACAGGCTGCATCCAGCCACAGGTTGAAAATCCCACGATTGCTGGAAATGAACCTAAAGTGAGCCTTATTGTTTGAATTGCTAATATGGTGAAATGGCCTAAGAAGGCAGCCACTTCAGGATCTTGGCAAATTGAAAATTTCCTTAGATCTGTGGAGGTGCTGAATAGTTTTTTTAAAAAAATGAGTTTACAAGGGCAGTGAATTTGCACTGCATCACTTTTAAAAATAAAAAACCGAATGGAAAACTTTCTCTTGTATGTGGGAGAAGACAGAAAAGGGCAATGAGGGGGGTTTTGTTTGTTTTTCTTGATTAGCTTTCAACAAGACCTTTAGGACAAGAGCAAAATCCCGCTCATTGGCCTCTTCTGTTTGCTCACAAATCCAGGACGAGACTTCCTATTTGGCTTTCATTCTTTTAAATGTGCTGTTCTGATGCACTTAAAAATATTGTTTCACTTCCTTGGAGTTTAACATGCCAAGATCCTCAAGTGGCTCTTTAAGCAATTTCACAATATTGGCAAATTGACAGCAGACTAGTGTGGACTAAATAGGGTCACTTGAAATCTGTATACCATTTGGATATGAGGATCATACAAATGGCATACCAGACATCTTAGAAACTCTATTTACAGTAACCCAATCTAACCTGTCCCCAAATGGACATGTTGACAAGTCCTAAGTGTCTCACTCAAGAAGCAAACTGAAATCCATGTAAGTTCACACTAGAATAACTTTATTGGGCTTTGCTTTATTTTAGCTTTTTCTGAAACATATCAGGGTTACATATCTGAAAACCTTAAATATACAGTTTACATATATCCATATACAGTATTTATTGTTTATTTCTTCCAGATATTAAGTTTGATATACTGGTTATATTTGAAAAGAACTTACAACTTTACTACTTCAGATTCTGATTATCTTTCATACAGCAGTGCTGGCCTTGTTGTGAATGCAACTGAATGTAACTCCTTCCTTCCTTCCTTTTCCTTCATTCTTTCCTCTTTTATATAAATCCCAATATTGGCCCAATCATTTTTTGTCACTTGCCCTTGTGCAGGGGAAGTGACATCACTGACTGCAGCACATTGCCATGAGAATCACCATTTTGATTCCATATCACATGTGAGTCACAGAAGCAATGAGAAATCAATGCAGGGCCTTTTTAATTATTGAGAATCTGCTGCTGCCAGTGATGTCATTTCTCCCAACTCTGTTGTAAGTTATACAAGAGGATCTGGGCTATAGTAACATAGACTTGGATTGTGTAATACAAAAATCCCAAACGCCACCTTTCAAGAATTCAAGGAAATGGAGCTCAATTAAAGCATTAAACATGTATTTCTTCAACCTTATTGTTAAATGTTGACAGGAGTGGGCAGCTGGAAACAGTCTTGTAATGCTTTAAGAGGACATGATTATTTTAAAAAATGGTGACTAAGTCTGAAACAGGATTTGAAATAATATGAGTAACCTGATGAGTCACACTGTTAACAGCCAGGAAAATACAAGAACGAAACTCTACAGCCCTCGTGCCCTTTGAAAATAAGCAGAGAACTTTTAAAAATCAATAGACCTTTTTACAGGGACTTGAAGTAAGAATATTTTGAATGAAGAGTATATACTGTATCAGGAAACAGTCACAACCAATTTTTAAGGATTAGAAAGGGTATATTCCAAGGGAGGAAATAGCCTTGACATAAATAACAAGGTGAAGAGGAATGTAGGAGTATAAGTGGCATCTGGGGGGTGGGGGATAAAAGCAATAAAGAAGTGGCATAGTATTATCAGCCCAGATTTTTAAAAAAACTTTGTTTTAATTGTTGTTAGTTATTAAATTGTCTGTACACCACCCAGAGTGGGAAATATCCCAGGTGGGCGGCATGACCGACAGACAGATAAAAAACAGAACTAACTTTCCAAAAAATAAAACAGGAGTTATTGTTGTAATGTCATGGGTCTACATTTCAGTGGTTCAGCAGGGTGTGTGGCTTCAAACATGTTAGCGGAGTGGCCTGTCCTCTTAACTCCCTGCAATTGCTCACCCTGTATTCATGTTAGGTTTGTACTTTCACTGATATATTATATAACTCCATTGTCCCTTGCAAAAGAAAATGCACCCCTATTGATATGCTTGTATCTCATTACAGTTTTAAAAATGTGATTTGATCAACAGGAAATTCACGTTGTGCAGGTTGCTTCATTGTAGCAATTATGTACAAAATTTCCATCAATGTATGTCATATGCGCACGCTCCTGGATCGGGACTCCTTGCTTATGGTCACTCACGCGCTGGTCACTTCCCGACTAGATTACTGTAATGTGCTCTACACGGGGCTGCCCTTGATGACCATTCGGAGGCTGCAGCTGGTCCAGAATGCAGCAGCCCGGGTGGTGATGGGGTGCAGACGATATGCCCAAGCCTCACCACTACTTCGGGAGCTGCACTGGTTACCAGTTTGTCTCCGGGTGCAATTCAAGGTGCTGGTTTTGACCTTTAAAGCCCTATATGGCAGTGGGCCAGGATACCTTAGAGACCGCATCATCCCAAGAGTGTCTGCCCGTCCAACCAGAGTGGACCGGAGGGGCTCTCTGATGGTGCCATCAACTAGGGGTGCAGGAGAGCCTTCTCCGTGTCCACACCAACCCTCTGGAACCTCCTGCCAACAGAACTAAGACTTGAAAGAGAATTGCTGCTCTTCAGGAAAGGATTGAAGACCTGGCTGGCAGGGCAGGGCAGATGTGGGGCCCTAATGGAACACAGGCCCTGCCTGCTGGCTTATGTAAACAACTAAGAACTATCTCTTCTTTTTAATGTGGGTGGAATGGGTGGGTCTTTTAAAGTGGGTGGGATATGGTTTTTTTTAAAGTGCTTTTATCTGTTTTAGAACTTGTTGTAATGCCGCCCTGAGTCGGGTTCTACCTGAGTGGGTGGCATATATAAATATGACTAATAAATAAATAAATAAAATCAGAAATGAATATTGAACAGGGAATAAACCATTTATGATTTGTTTCAAAATACTGTATATGGTAGCTGTGTTCCGATCCTTTTCTGAATATGTATGTGGAACAGAGAAGTAATGCATCCACCATCACCTACACAGACCTCACTGTGAGAACCTCTGTGAGAGGACAGAGTTCTCATGTGTCTGCCAGTATGGAATAACAGAAATAGTGCTCACCCAATTCTAAGTAAGAGAGCTTTCCATTTATGCAGGAGATTAATGAATATTACCTTATACAGGCACCCTTGAGGCCGGACAGAACTTTAAGTTTACAGGTCTGAGACGAAGATGCTGAAGAAAGCTTTACCGGCAGCGTGTCCCAGTGGTAAATTAAAACCACTGTCAAGCTCCGTCTTCCTTTTTTCAGCAAAAGGAGTGCATGTTTGACAGAACTGTTACGGGCGGGAGACACCGCTGTGGAAGAAAGCTGTGACCGCTAATCACAGCCACAGCTTTCTTTAGCGGCGACATGTCCTGGCAGAAACTTCAAACCATTGTCAAGCCGCATTCTCCTTCCTTCAGTGAAAGGAGGCCACGGCTTGACACAACTTTAAGTTTACAAGCTGGAGATGCCGCCGGGTGGAAAATTTGAACCGCTGTCAAGCCACGTCCTCCTGCCCTCAGCGGAAGGAGGCTGCAGCTTGACAGAAATTTAAGTTAATGGGCTGGAGACACCACCGGGCAGAAAATTCAAACCCTATCAAACCACATCCTCCTTCCTTCATTCCCTACTTGTAAACATCGCCCTCTGTGGCCTTTGTCACTTTTATGTTGTACTGTCAAGAAAGCCTGGAAACCATCCTGTCAGTAAGTTCTTCTGAAGGAAAAGCGCGGCTGCGTAGGCTGCATTGGCTGCATTGTGATCGATTAGGGAAAATGGAGGCTGTGGTGCGTGGGCATAGTACTGCTGTTTCATTGCTTTTTCTCCTGTCAGTGGGGGTGTCCCCTTTACATCCCACTTTAGGGGGCATAAACCTCCCTGTGACCCCCACAGTGCTGATCTCGCAAACCTAAGGTATGTATGTGCAGAATTTCAGTGACAAATGGTCCAGGGGTGTGGGTTCCTTTAGAGCACATACAAACCCACACCCCTGTTTTATAGATATAGATAATTACTATGTTATTCTTTTTTAAAAAAAAACCCAACAAATCAATATCTTATTGACCAGTTATTCTCAGTCCCAGGAAGGAGAAAATTATTTTGGTCATCTTAACTTTGGGTCCCACTAACTATGGTAGAAAAAGGTGTTACCATGACAACACAGCCTTTTAAGAGATATACCTCCCTAACCTATTTGATTTTCATTCCCTATTTGTTCTTTTGTCCTAAACCATTTAGTGTAGGAGGCAAAGAGACAACTCAGCTTCCTTCACAATACATGCTCATGATTTTTTCTAAACTTAGAAAGCTAACCTTTCTTTTCATGTTTAATTATTCCTTTGCTCAAAGCTGCAAAATATGGCAACTGCTTCTCTCACTTTTTTAATTCTAAGTGTTTGTGGAAGACTATTATTTGGTACATATATGCCATACATCATTTTCACCTTGAATCTTCAATTAAAATTATGTTCATTGTCAAATTAACATTCTATGAGGAAAATCTAAAAATTAGGGGGGGGCAGCTCAAATAAAAATGTATAACATTGAAAGAATAGGGTGCCTCTGTGCATATATTCAGCCCAGGAAATTGTAAATTAGGCCAAAACTAAATCCTTTCACACAAAAATCCACTCCTATTCCCCCCCTTTTTTTCTCCCATTTGTTAAGTGGGAAAAGCTTTTATTTCTTGCTATTATTAGGGGCCACAGTGGCTTAGCTGCCCTCAGACAGCTTCCACATCAGACAGCTCCCTAAGACAGCTTCAGGGACTGGACGGCAATTTTGCCCTTTTTCCTTAGTGCATGATGGAGTGAGTGCTTGTTGTCTGCTTTAGCTCCTGCCAATCAAGCAGTCTGAAAGCAAGAAATTGCAAATAGATAAATACGTACTACTTTGGTGGGAAAGGTAATGATATTCTGTACACTCTGGTGTCCAGTCATACCTGCCACATGACCATGGAAATGTCTGCAGATGGCGACAGCGCTGGCTCTTTGGCTGCAAATGGATATGAGCACTGCATCCTAAAGTCAGATATGACTGGATTTTGAGCAAGGGAGACCTTTACCATTAAAATAAATCGGAGGGTTGCTGATCTACTGCATATCATCCAAGAAGCTCATATTTGATCCCAACCTACCTTCTGTCTGACCCACTTTAATATGCAAATTTGCATTCTTTACATTTATGAGTGTTGCTTCTCTTCCCTTCTGTGGAGAAAGGGTTCAAATTTAGCAATAATGTATGAGAAATGTGTTGAAGAAGGCTTACAATTGTTCATGTAATTTGATAGCTATACAGAAAACAAACACCACTTTTTCGAATTACCCGAGTCCCTAAAATACCTGTAATTCGGAAATATTAAATTTACCCTCCTACCATTTGTAGCAATAAAAAAAACTTGAGCATTTAAGAACATAAGAACAGCCTTGCTGGAACAGGCCACAGCCCATCCAGTCCAGCATTCTGTCTCACACAGTGGCTCACCATTTGCTTCAGTGTATTGTTCCCAAGCAGATGCCTTCACCTGCTTAGGATTCCCTGGAAATGGCATTGAGAGATATCCTGCCTATCTCTCCAACCCGGAGGTTGTCCTTAAGTATCCATAATTATAGCCACTGATACCCTTGTCCTCCATGAACTTGTCTAATCCTTTCTTAAAGCTGTCAAGATTGACAGCTGTCACCACTTCTTCTGGCAGGGAGTTCCATAGACCAGTAATCCTCTGGGTGAAAAAGTACTTTCTCTTTAATTTAATTACAATTTGCTTTACTGACTAATGACTAATGTTACATTTGTAGCTCATTAAACACTGGTGAAGTGGAATTGTTCTGTCTTTTCCATTTTGCTAGTGATTACAGAGATATATAGTTTGATCCCAGTGATTTTTCCTTAGCAAGTGTGCTTAGGGCTATAACCTTGGGGGGGGGGGGGTATTTTAAATGTCATAGGCTGTATTTGGAGTTGTGTAGAGCAGATGTCAACAAACTGGATTATATTCTATGTGAACAGAGTGGAGAAATTATTTTTCAATCATTTTTTTCTCCCCCACAACTCCCTATCGCCTGGAGTATCTGTCAGAAAGATTTAGAAATCCTGCAGAATGGAAGAGAAGAACTCATTTACTGATCAACTCAACAGATTTCATAGACATAAAATGAATTAGAATTCAGAAAGATTACATTATATAAAGAACATACATAAACATAAAACAAAATGTTTTGTATCCCCCCCCCCCCGCCCAACAACTGCCCCCAGCAAAATCCATCAGGGGATTGACCTGTCAACAGATGCATTATCAGTTATTCAAAGAAATCCTTTATCTCACTCACTTCTAGGCTGTTTGCCAGTTATCAGAATACTCCAGGCTCTTTGGATAGCATCCTGGATAAAATAACCTATATCATTACTGAATAATCACAATTTCATTTTTACAGATGGATTATAAATAATTAGAGTGGTTCGTAATAAACAAATACTGGAGCCTCTTAATGTCACAACTTGGAAGCTGAATGAACTGTTGAGAAATGATAGCTCAGCAGAAGAGAGCAAGTTGCATTTTATGAAACTGTATAGTAAGACTTAATTGAAATGAAGGAAGAAGAGTCATAAAAATAAATCCTTGTGTATGGAAGTACATTGATTGAAGTAATATTGGCATATACATAACTGTAAGTTAGTCAAATGACAATTGGCAGTTGGTTCTTTACTGGATTTATTTGTAGTGCAATCCTATTTATGTGTTTCGAGAGGTACAGTAAGTCTCACTGAGTGCTTTGGGACTTACATGTGTATAATATTTTAGTCTTCCATCAATCTATTGATACAGTACATATATACATACATAGGGAGTGTAGCTTAGTGGTTAAGTCACTGAACTTGAAGACTGGAAGGTCGGCAAGTCAGCAGTTCGAGACCCAGGTGCTGTATGACAGACTGAGCTGCTGTCTTTGCAGGCGCACCCCCCAATAAAGGACTCAGACACCAATGAAAGTGGATAACGGCATTGGGCCACATTTATTGATTCATGCCCTAGTCCGAATTATAAATTTCTATTGGTAATTGACCAATCATAATTCTTAAGGCAAGCAGGCCGAAGTAACACTGGTAAGGTACCACCCAAAATTGCCAACGGCAATTGCTACAATGTATCCATTTGTATCAATTTGTTTGTCGACCACAAACAAATTGTTGACCGTAGTCAATATCTAACTAATGACCCCACCCTCTGACGCGTATCCGTAAAATCACGGGGTGATGCATGCTGTCTAGCTATAGCCATCACCCCGTCGCCTAGTTCATCGTTGACCGGACAACGTTTAACCAACTTATGCCTGTCTAGTGTTGTCCAGTCAATTGCGAACTTGCCGGATACCTGTGGGTCATAATGTTTACCTTACCAGTGCTACCCGCCCATGTGACCAAAGTCAACAGCAGCAACAGAAAACCCCTACGTCAAACCATAGCAACAGTGTGGGATGGGCGAAAAAACCAGGACCCGGAAGCCAATATGGGTCCCAGCCAAAAATTCCCACCCGGCCCCGAAGCGACCAAAATATCACACTGTTAACTAGGGAGGGGGTGGAGGGAAAAACTTCTCCGCTCCGTCGCTTCGCAAAATGGCAGCTCGGCTGCCTCGTGGCCACCCCTTTTATAACCCGGGCCACATGAGCGCACCATGCGCAGCGCGTGGTCAAAAGATGTATACCTGACTGAGCAAAGGTCGTCAGGGATAGCATCGTTGACCGATCGGCCGGCTGGGTAGGACAAGTGATGGATAAGGCGAAACTCGCCTGGTGACTTCTTGGGAACCAAGCCCAGGGGCGATACCTTGAGGTTAGTGAACGGGGGTGCAGGGAAAGGGCCAGCGACCCTGCCCGCATTGACCTCCTTATTAATGCTGGCGGCAGCCACCTCCTCCCTCCCCCTAAGGGACAAAAGGTTGGGGGCATCCTGAGGGGACCTATCACCCATGAAAGGAATATGGAACCCCTGTCTAAAGCCCTGAAGGAGATAATCTGCATCCTCCCCCTTCGGGTACAATGCGAGCCAACGCTCCAGCATGTCCACATTAATTGGGGAGGGAGCCTTTCGGTGAACCAGCTCCATCTGCAGCAGTCTTGCCAGCCCACTGTCCGCCCCTCCCTCTGCCCCGCGTCCCTCCAGGCCTGGGACAGGCAGAGGCTGCATGGGGGCCCGCATAGGTGGGACACTCATGTCTGTACTTGCAATTCTTCTTATTGCATGAACCATTAGATGAGAAAGTCCAGCACAGCAGGCGGGCTGGAACCCCCTGCCCCGCCACTTGGCGGGGAACCTGTGCTGGAGCCACTCGCTGGACCGCATGTCCACAATGGTATCTTTCCCCTGGTGCGGGGCGCGTGGGAGTCATGTACAGAAGCCAAAGCCTCTGGCATGGCTCATCCCACCTCATCTCAGGGTGCAGGGGAATTCGCATACGGAATTCCTCGTCATAAGCCAACCACGACGGGCCCAGAAAATCAACCATCGCCCGATAGATATTGTCCAAATACTGGACCATCGGAATTGCCAGATCCGGCCGGGTCCTCAGGTACACCGCCATGTAGATGAGGTAAGCCGGCAGCCAGTTGGCCCATGTCCGTGGTGGCTTGCGATGACGTGCCTGTTTCTTATCCTTCTCATCCTGCCCCTCCCTCTCTTCCTTGGTGGGCTCCCTGTTTAGGAGTGAGAAGATATCAACATACTCCCCTCGCCATATTTTCTCTCTGGTGGCCTGTGCCAAATGGTCACCCAGTGGCAAGGAATAGCCCGCTGTCGGCAAGGCCGAGACAGGCACCGCAGAAACTGCGGGCATCTGGAAAGGGGCTTGAACTAGCCCAGCCACCCCTAAAACATTCCCCACAGGGTAGGAAATGCTCCCCACCCCGGGGCCCTGGGTGGTGGTTGACGTCGCCTGTTGGTGCGTCAGCGGCTGTACCGCTGCACCACCCATGCGAGGCCAAGGCCATTGGAAAGCCCCCCCAACGTAGCCACATGTGTAGGTGCACTAGTTTGTACCGCATACTCACATGCTGCACTCCCGCGGGCCGCCCCCACCGGGGGTTCCGGCCCACTGGGGGCGTCGGAGCTCACAACCGCCGTAGAGCTCGCCGCCGGGGCTTGACCCGCGCTGGCCTGTTGGTCGGGGAGCTGCGAGGCAGTGGCCGAAGTCGCGCCACGCGCCTCAAGCTGCTCGACCCGTCCCGTCGTCTGCCGCTGCCCAGCAGACGACGCATCCAAGTGCACCCCAAAAGGAGCCCCAGCGTGGCTGGCCCGAGCAAGGGAAGCCTCGAGTGCCGCCACGCGGGCCAGCAAGGCCTCCACTCTGGCCTGGGGCCACGGACCAGCCGGCCCACCCGTTACGGGCGTGGGTACAGGCCCTTGCACCCCGGGGCCCGAATATGGCCATGATCCCACACCCAGGCCAGGCAGGGCCGGCGTGGGCACCTGCCAAGGGAGGGGACCGCACCACCCCCCAAGGCTGGAAGGCCCTGGAGTGAGCTGGGCCCCGATGGAGGAAGGCCCAGTGGAATGAGCACCAGGAGCGGCGTCCGCCGCTTGCGGGCCGCGGGCCGCAGCCCATACTGGACCCCTGCTCGGGTCCCCAGCCTCCGGCCAGGGGGTAATAGACCCCATCCCACCGGTCCCGGTGGGAGCCGGCAAAGGCGGCTGGTGGGAAGGCGCAGCCGCGGTCCTCTGACCCGGATTGCGCCTCCGCACCGCCCGAGCCGCGCTCGCGGCCACCTTCTTCTTTGAAGGCATCTCAGTCGGACCTAAGGGAAGCCGAAAAGAGGAAAGTAAGCAGCCAAAAGGCTTCCCGCTCAAGGTAAAAAAGCGACGGAGTAAGAGGAAAAACTTCTCCGCTCCATCGCTTCGCAAAATGGCAGCTCGGCTGCCTCGTGGCCACCCCTTTTATAAGGGAGCTGGCCACGCCCCTAACTACCCGGATGCCTTCGTCCTGTGGGGGGGCTCCCGCAAAGAGCGCGGCGGCCATTTTGGCGCCGCGCTTGCATTGTCCCAGCTCCTGCCAAGCTAGCAGTTTGAAAGCAAGAAATTGCAAGGAGATAAATCGGTACCACTTCAGTAGGAAGATAAACAGCATTCTGTGCACTCCGGTGTCTAGTCATGCCTGCCACATATCCACTGAAATATCTGCAGATGTAGGCACATGTTTGGCTATAAACAGAGATGAGCACTGAACCCTAAAGCAGTAGTTCTCAACCTTGTTAAGCCGGGGGCTGGGTCACGCTCCTTCAGGCAGCTTCCACCTCAGACAGCTCCCTCAGACAGCTTCTGGGACTAGATGGCAATTTTGCCCTTTCTCCACTACATGGCACTGCCTGGTGTGGTGGAGGTGGTGATGGGCCACATGAAATGGTGCCATGGGCCGCATTTGGCCTGTGGGCCACAGGTTGAGAATCCCTGCCCTAGAGTCTCATACAACTGGCTTTCAAGCAAGGGTGACCTTTACCTTACATACATAATACATACATACTGTACATGCTTAGTAATCGATATACTTTTTATGGTTCCTGCCACAGCAGTAATGGTCAGGATCCAGGTAAATAAACTCATGAAGAAGCTTAATTGGCTGTTCTAGGAGGAGGAACATTCCCTTTACAGCATATCTCATATATGTGTCACTCCCACTCTCCAAGAAGTAAACAGCTTTTAAGTAAATAACTCAGCCAGAGAGGTATGAAATGGAAAAAAAAGAATTTTATCTAAGTTTTTTTCTGTCAAAGCACAACAAAATACAATTGCCCATGATCATGGTATGTCATAATAATGCATATATACATGGTCTTGGATCCATCAAATCCAAGGACCTAGATAAGAGATATAGCTAGCCTTATATACTTTCATAAAGCTCCACACATGTGTTCTTCAATCCAGATGGTACTCCAAAGGTGTTAGGTGTTTCACACTTTATCTTGATGTTACATATGTAGTGATGTACATCCACCCTGTCCTCTTTGCTAGTCACGTACATTTCTAACATGTATAGTGGTAAACATGTCTGTTCATCTAAGATAAGAACCTTTTGGGTGTGTTCTATAGCAGACTAGCTATAAACAACTTTAACTAGAAATGCTTTCATGAAGCCAAGAAACCAAAATGGCTCTGCTTATGCTTATAACTATAATATATTCTAATATGCATACATTGTATACATTGCTTTGTAAAGGAATATGTCAACACATATAAAAATATATTAATTAACACTCGACTGCCATATGCACTTTGAATGGCAAAGAAACCTTCTCTGGCTTGCAGGAAGAGGAGATAAATGTCTTGTTGTGAGTATGCAGGCAGGGTGGGAAGGTCAAATCATTTCTTTCTGGATTTATTAACAGAGCTTTTCTATCATTGGATGTATGCAGCTGGATAGTGGCCCACACTTTTGAATGTTGCTTCTCATGAAATATTTCTTTACTATGCAAAAATTGTGGAGCTAGGGAAAAGCTTCCTACTTTAGCTTTTATTTTGTGTGTGTGTGTATGTGTGCACGCATGTTCAAGTAATTTATACTCTTAGGATAGATAATAGAGATGTTGTTAATTTAAAACCCACTCTACTTCTTTATGGATTCTGTATGAAAAAGTGGTTGGAGGTATTCTCAGAAGAGACTTAACGAGCCTCAGAGATTTGATTCAGACAACAAAGTGCAACAGAAAAAGGAACTGATGAGAGTCAGTTTTTAATAGTTTACTATTTATACAGGCAGTATTCCAAATAAATAACAATACTTTAGACAGGAGGAAGCGGAGGAGAGGAAAATATGTACTGTAGGTTTCTTGAAATACTTAGGGACATTTTTGTGACTTCCGGGGATCCGAAATTCCCCATGTCATTTGGTGGTTTTTTTTTAGAAAATCATTTAAAATAAACAATTTTCCAATCTAGGCGTACACTCTTCACCTTTACCTAGAACAGAAATGTTTCTTATATTAGAATTCTAACAATCACTAGTGACACAGACAGCACACATTGATTGGAATCACAATAACAGTAATGGAAATTAAGTGTCCAGAGCCATTGGCTGGCCTCCAGGCTAAATTATTTTAAAGACCTTCAGTTCTTTAGTGCAGTGTTCTCAGCTACTAGCCAAGAACCTTAGAAATAGATTCTGAACTATTAGTAGAGATTAGAGCTGCCACCTATAATGGAAAGACATTATGCTTCTTCTCTGCTGAATATATTGGGATGAATTTTTGTTGTTGTTGTTGTTAAGATCATATTTCATCTTGCTCTGGTATCTAACCAAATTATGTTTTTCAAGATAGAAATTAATCTTTCTCCAAAATGTAGCTCCTTAAACCAATGGTTTCCCTCTTGTTGATAAGCCTTCCATGAAATGATTTGTGGCCATAAATGCTGATCAATGGTTGTTAAGTTGTTTTACAAAAACTCAAGATGGACAGGAACACTATTTTACACTGGGCTAAATACTCTGATTAATGACCCATCAAAAACCTTTCTTTGGTCCTCCATAATAAGAAATCTAGCTAAACAATAATTACCGTATCTTTTTTTTCTGGTGGGGTAGATGTAGACAATAAATCAGTATCTGTTATTAGTAATGGCCTGAATGAGGCCTCTGAGAACTTAATCCAAACAGAAAAGAAGAGAAAAGCACATCAAAGCATTGGATACAAGCTGTGGCACTGACATCAGAAAATCTGGCTCACAGTCCAACACTATAAGAGCTCTGGTGGCACAGTGATTAAACTGTTGTACTGCAGCAAAAATTGCCAATGTTGTGAGTTTGATCCTGACAGGGATCAAGGTTGACCCATCCTTCCAGGGTTTTGGTAAAATGAGTATCCAGCATGTTGGAGGCAAAAAGCTAATTACCTTGTAAACCACCCAGAGAGTGCACCAAGTACTGTGCTGTGGTATATAAGTCTAATTGCTGCATACATCCGTTAGAAAAATGCTCTTATTACTGGAAAGTCCCTCAATGCTTATTGAGATCATTGTTAAGGATGGTCTTGACAAATACCTGTTTGGTGTTTTCATTTTTCAGTTCCTTTGGTTTAATCCGGTGTTAGGAAGATTAACTGGCAAGATTATTGTTCCAGTGGTACACCTGATTGTATCCAGAGTCTTCGAGGAGGTTCTTTCTATGTACCCCTCCCTCCTCCTCTAGCTCTTTCTTTCTCCTTAACTTATGCTTCTCCCTACCAGCCCTCCTACTGATCCTTTCTGGGATAGCCAGAAGCAAATGGGAGAAGCGGAGAGAAGTAGAATGGAACACAAAATCTGCTTGTGAATGCTGCACGGCACCAGAGTAAGATAATAAATGAATAATACTCCAAGATTCAATGCTTGGTGAAGCCAACGTATTCTTTATATGGTTATCAAGATCCAAAGCTTTTTCCAGATAATTATATAGCTTTTCTGGGAACAACCCTTTCCTCAGGGATCTATAAATGATTAATAACATATTTATAAGACAACCATAGTAATACCCAAACCATAACTGAAAGGTTACAAATTATTTACAAACATTATTTACAAAATTATTGTGGCAGTGCCAATGTGGCCAGAAATATACACTATATACAGTGAATTGTAGACGCATCCAATTACGTTTAACAAGACACATAGTGTTCAAAAAATTATTTTCATTATAATTATGTTAGTAGACATAACAGTAAAATGCTGACAAGGTCATATAAGCAAAAGTACAGAGCTAAGATCACTGAGCAATATCCTGGATAGCTTACCTTAGAGCGATAATATAGTGACTATTGAAATAGAAATTTTTTCGAAATAGTACTTTTTCCAGCGTCCAGCCTCATAGCGAAATCTGCTTATTGTGCTGCAGATGTTAGAAATGCTGAGAACATGCATACCCTAAATAAGGCTCTAATGGTTACAGGTGTGCTACTTTACAGGTGCAAATTATGAGCTCTGGCTTAAATGATTTAGAGAAAAGGTGACAGATCCAAGTCAAAATTTAACCCATGAGGGGTAAGAGTGTTAAAAAGGTGGATAAAAAAGGACTCTCTGCGTAGAAGTGCCTTATTAAGGTCTATCGATTCATAGGGCTTGGGGACAACCTGTTCTAACACTGTGAATCTGAAATCCAATTCTGAATGCCCCATCTCAACAAAATGTGCAACTAGGGGGGCTTGCATATCCTGGTTTCTGATTCTTGATTTGTGTTCACATACCCTGGTCCTCAGTGGCCTAAGGGATTTTCCGATATACATTTTATCACAAGAACATTGAATTAAGTATACGCAGTTGACACTACCACAATTTGTAAATTGCTTTAATCTATGGTGGTAATTCCTAGCTGGTATGAAAATCTCTTTAGTTTCCCAACACAACTTGCATGAGATACAACCGTGGCAGTGGAAATGCCCAACCACCGGAAACCTGTTCTTAGGCAACCGAGCCATATGGTCAGATCTAGTTACAATATTGCTGATGGAGGCAGTTTTTCTGAAACCTACTCTGGGCGGGATTTCACATCCCGGGATATGCTGTACAATATGCCAGTGCTTGTAAACTAGTTTTCTTATTTCCTTGGCCAGTGGGGAAAACTCTAAAGAGAAGAAAAGACCACTACAGCCCCCTCGTTGCTTCCGTTGTAATAGACACCATTTTGGGGTATCCGCAACCTTAGAAAAACCTTTATCGATAATGTACTCAGGGTAGCCTCTGCTCTTGAGTTTGGATTTGATTGCTTGCGATGTTTTTTAAAAATCACGGTTGTCCGTGGAGTTCCAACATACTGTCATGAATTACTAGGTGATCATGCTCATGTGTGTAAAATAAAGAAAGGAAAGTGGCTATGCTTTGGCTTTGGCCCAAATCTACACATTATTGAACAGTATAGTTCTGAAAGAAATAAAGTTTAGTTCAGATTTGTTTTTAGAATTATATTTTATCTTACTTATCATGATAATGAACCTATAAATATTTATCTAGTGTCTGCTAATGAGTGGCTTAATGCTCAGTAATTTGCAAAAGCAAAGCACCTTACAAAGACCATCTAATTAGTTCTATCAGAAAGATCTTAATTAACTGCCGAAAAACATGATTATCTATGTTACTAAACTGTGTGATAGATACACCTGTACATAGTTAACCTGCCAAGTATAAGATTCCCACTATCTAGAGTTGTAATGTTTGCAGTAATGGTGGAAATAAGATTATGAATCAGAAGAAGAGGTAACTTCTTTTTCCTGGAATATGTCATTGGAAAGCAATTTGATGGTTAACTCATGTTTATAATGGTATTAAACCTGTTTCAAGCCTTTGCAACAGAATAAATATAATATATTGTACAAAGACTACATCAATTTAGGAGGCTGCATGCAAGCTCTTATGATTATGGTGACTCATATTTAACAAAATACCATCCTAAGGGCCTCATCAAATGAAGTGTTCCTATCTGACACCAAATCCTGCAGAATGGGGCCATCGTCCAAACTCCCTTTGAGATATGATAGGTGGTGAATCAGATGATATTCAGCTTCCTCCTTCTTGGGAGTAATTCATAAAAATGATGCACTAAGGTTGGCCAGAGGTGTGAAAGTAAATGACCCTAGCAACTCTGCCTACAAGCACTTCCTCTGAAATCTTTTCCTGAACTATCTGTTCTTGTCACTTGATTGAACGCAAGTTCTCTGAAAGTATGGCATGTTTCTTCCCCACAAAGGCATCTAAACCCATTGCCAAGAAAAACTGCATTGACCAGTTAAGGATATTTATTGAGAAGCTTCGTCAACCTATAAAGCTTATCTGGACTCAAGCCCTTTTTGACTGTGAACATTTGTGTTCAAGCCAGCAGGGTTTACAGGAGCACACCCTGTGTCTACCAAATTCCCAACAGAAAGGGTGGTGTTGAATCTAACCAGTGGTGGGCATCAGCAGGTTCGCAGCAGTTCGCCAGAACTAGTAGCAGAAATTCTGGCTGGCCCTGCCCATCCAAGTTTTGAAATAAAGTAGTCCTAATTCACGTGCAATGCAGGGCTCCCCCTGGCCATGCCCACCAAACCATGCCCACAGTGTGGTACTAATTTTTTTGGGAGCCCACCACTGAATCTAACTCCTACTCCCATCCAGAGTAGATCTGCTGAGTCAACTGCTGAATGCTAAATCAACAGCTAATGTAAATCCTACTACAGTAATTGATTGATCTCCTCTAGCTGAACAATAGGATTTAGGCCTTTGTGTTTAAAATGGTTTTTAACTGGAAAATTCAATCACAGACTGAGTATTCTTTGGATTCATTTATCTATCTGTAAGTATTTCTCATAAGACACACTGTCTCATTTTCTTTTCTTTGCTCATTTGCAAAGGATTTATAAGCCTTATTTGAAAAATCTGGCAGAAGACAGATAGAATCCTACAGTACAGACTTCATACAAAATATTTGGCAACTTGTCAATGATGCCAATATCATTCTCATGGGTGACACACATATCAAACACAGCACATGTATCTTGCATCAGCGACTACATAAACTGATCTTTACAGCTTACTTTGTTTCTGTGGTACTCCAGCATGTTCAGAACAGAAAAAGGAAAGTGAATACACACAAAAGTTGTTTTGCTTTAAAATTTTGTCTCTTAGACAAACAGGCTGATGTTAATAACATTGAAAATGTATTTTTTAAACCCAGCAAGAATATAAACCTCAATACATATTAGCTGAACTGTTAAAATTACCAATTACTTTTTAAAAAAAAATGTTTTTGAATTCAATGGATGACAGAAAATAGCTCAACAGAGAAGACTTCTTTCAGATACTCATTTAATTTTGATATTTTATAGCCAAAGAGAGAGAGTAAGAGAAAGAAAAATCTCCTTGGCAGTAGATTGTATCTATCTGCACTAAACAGAAAATACATTACGTCCAAATCCTCTAACGAGAAATCTGTGCAAATATTTCCATCCTCTTGCACAGGTACAATTGCTACAGATTGCATTTTTAAACATCACACTTGCTCAGACACCTAAGACTGGGAAGGTGGGATTAACAATTGCCAAATATCTACAAACGACAGCAGTGAAGCTACTTCATATACTGTATCTCATAAAAAATAGGTAAAATGAATTGAGAAACAATGATAGATTCCCATTATCTTATCATAACCACCTAGAAAGCCATTCCAAACAAAAAGGGGAACATGCAAGAAGAGATCACCTAAATTTTCATGAGGGGATGATATAGATCTTTGTTCTATGCCAGGGATTCTCAACCTGTGACCCATGAGCTGGATGTAGCCTGCTGTACCATTTCATGTGCCCCCTCCACTACCTACACCAAACCAGGAAGTGCGATGTGGTGGAGGAAGGGCAAAATGGCCGTCTGGCCTGGTCACTGGCTTAAAAAGGTTAAGAACTCCTGTTCTATGCAGTCAATTAATGTGTGTTGATGGAGCAATAATGTAAAAAGTAACCTCTTTCCTTGATCGCTACATGTTGGCATGAAGGTAAGAATGGGAGTTCTTTCAAAATACAGCATATGCTTATAAAGTTTCCCTATGTGGAAGACTCTTGAGTTCCCAATGGCACAGAAATGTATACTGTATATGTGTGTGTATACACAATTATAAAAGTTGGGATGTAGCATTAGACTCAAAGAGGTGTGAGTGAGACCAACTAGCTCAGTCGCATTCCACAGCCATATTCTTTCTGCCTTCCTAATCTACATACAGGTAGTTGCAAAGCTTTTCTACAAACAATATGGGTTTGATTTATTTGTTATCTTCATTCAACTTTCAATGCATTCTTCATAGAGAGCATTCTTCAGTAGTTCACTACTACTGAGCAGCTAAAGTTTTTTTTTTTTTTTAGGCTTGTAGTCAAATGTTCTGTCCAAAATGACAGAAGGTTGTCCAACATGAGGTTGCCCAACACACTCAAAATGTTTTAATGGGCTGCTTTGGCAATCCACTGTTCCACTATTCCATCCAAATGCAACTCATAAGCTATCTTAATATTGGCAATTGAGGCTGGCACCATCTTAAGAACAAGCTGATTCTGTCATCAGAAAGAACATTCTAGGGAGCAATATAAATGCTCCTGACCTACCCTGTCTCTCTCAATCACAACTACTACTGCTACACTGTCACCGGCAGTGAAAGGAGCAGATATTTGTGATGGGGAACAGCAGAAATATTCACATTCATCTCTGGAAGATCCCATTTTTTTATTTAATGCCATTGCGGATAGCAATAAGAAGCAATAGAATATTTTCAAGAATATGACATTTCTTTTTAGATGAAGTAGGCTATCAAGGAACTTGCTATTCATCTGAGTAGACCCTCCTCCACCACCCTGCATTTATATGAGCAATGCCCATTTTTAACTAATGTGTAAATTTTAAGCAATTCTCAGTAAGGTTGAAATTGAGATATGAACCAGACAGATTACTCAAGCCAAGCCAAATAGAAAGACCTCACAATGCTTTTGAAGTGAATTTCACCTCAGCCTTGACCTTAGTCACCAGGGAGAGAGAATCCTACACCCATTTAGGAGGAAAATAAAGGGGGGAAAGTACCTTCCAAGGTGAAAGGAGAAATGACAAGAAAATAAAAACAATGGCATTTTTCAATGCTAGGATTCAAAATTTTTCATCTCCAGGCTGACTCACAATGTACTCATTTATTTCTGTGCCTTCTTCATAAACTTACCAGGGTGCCAGATACTGTAATTTGATTTTTAAATAATGCCATAAAATGATCTAATATGGTTGGCAAGTTTCCTACAAGAAAATAGGATATAATGTCAGAGTCTCCTTTTTGTTGATTTCATTACTCATTTAGCTACTATAAATAAGGAGTTGAAAAAAAGAAACAATATTAAATTGGCCTGTTATGTTATTTTTACTGTAAATTAATATGCTGGACCTCTTACACTTACCTCATTAAATATAGTAATACAAAATGATCTTAAAAGCTCAGCTTGTTAGCTGGAAGGCTGGCAAGTCAGCAGTTCAAGACCTGGGCACTGCATGATGGACTGAGTGCCCGTCTCTGTCCCAGCACTTGGGGTCATGAAAGGAACCTCATTTGGGCATCCCCTGGGTGGAATTTCTTCTGCAAAAAATCCTTTCAATCCAGAATAATTTCTGACACTAAATTATATATCTTAAAAGGATAGTTTTAAAATATATTTTTTATTCTACTAGTGATTAAAATAAGCAATTCCCAATACCTACCAAGCTTTTTATTAAATAACTAGCAAAGTTACCCGGTGTTGCCCGGGTGATGGACACACACCTGACACACAACACACACACACACACACATACACAACACCCCAGACCACACACCCAGAAAACACACCCACCCACACAGCATACCCACACAATTCCCTCCCCCTACACACACATGACACACAACACACCCATCACCCACCACAGCCACACAACCACAACACACTTGCAACACACTTGCAACAAAGAGACACACACACACACACACACACACAGCCTTGCTGCCCTGCATCATCTCCAGCACCTCCCCAGCTCCTGGATCCGGGAGCTGCGTGAAACAGCTCAGGACAGGAGGGAGAAATGTGTAGCTCAGCGACCGCGCAGGCCATAGGGAGGGGCGGCAGCTACACTCCCAGGTCCGCACTGTCACAGGTAGGCCCGCAGCCTGTTCAGGAGCCCCTGCCCTACCGGCCATCCAGCCTTGCCTTACTCCGGCAGCTGGACATCGTGGCCTTTCTCCTCTGCCATCCTGAGAGGTGCCTAGGCAGCAGTGGGGACCCACTTGGGGGGCAGCCGGAGGTTGCAGCCGTGAAGTGGTGGTCTGCAGGGCCCATGTCCGCACCCCCCCAAGGATCCTCCCGTACACCTGAGGCGCCCTTCAGGAGGGCAGAGGAGCCAGGCTGCAGTAAGAGAAGCTCCTTTGGGGGCAGGGGTCGCACTTGCGAGGCCTGTGGAGCATGGGTGCCTGGGTGCGGCCTCCTGGCACCCCTCCTTGTGTCTCTCCCCCACCGCCCAAGGCGTCCCTCAGGTGGGCAGAGAAGGGAGGCCACTGCATCCGGCTGCTGGAGTAAGGCAAGGCTGGATGGCTGGTTGGGCAGGGGCTCCCGAGCAGGCAGTGGGCCTGCCTGTGATGGCACAGACCTGGGAGTGCAGCTGCTGCCCCTCCCCGTGGTCTGCCCGGTCCTCTGCACAGCCCAGCTGGGCGGTAATCCATGGTGGCCAGCCAAAACACGGGCACAGGCTGGTTGGTGGACAGGGACTGTGGCACATGCGCAGTCCCCTCCGTCCTTTCAGGCCTCACTGGGGAGGGCTCTTCTGGGTTGCACGTGCATGTCATGCATGTGTAGACCCACCTTCCCCGCCAGGCTCCCCAGCAACAGGGGGCACCCCCTTCATGGCCCTTTTTTGGGGTGGAGGAACCAGCGGTGGGCTCCCGGTACCCCTCGCTGACACAGCTTAAGGGGTAAGGTAAGTAATGGGTGCAGTTCTAGGGGGTGGGTGGCCAGGTGTCGGGGCACATAGCCGTCTCACGGAAGGGCACCTTGGGTTTATATATTAAGATAAATACAATACAACTTCCTCATTATTATTTTGTTGATAGGCTTTGTTTTAAGAGTTTAAATAACATCTACAAAGGATTGAAAGTATGGTGCTTTCTTGGGATGCCTTAGAAGCCTGAAATGCCATATCTTAATGACTTTAACCACACAACAGTGGAAGAAAGCAGAACAGACAATAGCATTACGAGAATTTAAAGTTACAACCCTGTATAAACTTACTGGGAATAAACTCCACTTTATACAGTAGGACCTACTTTCATGTACACTCACGTAGGATTACATGGTAAATGTTGGCCTCTAGGCCTTTTAATGAAGTGGTTCAAATATACTTGTCTAGATAACAATTGTGCAAGTTATGCAGTGTAAGGCTGATAACATCATCAGCTGAGGAATTTAAACATTTCTTCCTTCTATCCTCTGGTTCCCAATTGTCCATTAATTCATTTCATCAATGGATATCTATGGTGATTGCAGGACAAAAGGACAAAGTCTTTGTAACTATTGAGAATTTCAAGCTGCATAACCTACATGAAAAGGATTTTAGCCAAGTTTGGGACATATGGAATGGGGGAGATACACAAAAGAGTTAAAATATGAGCCTCCCTGGGTCATAAGATATTCAGCAAAAGCTTTTATGTCTCATCAATCCTTCAGACACATTTATTGAAGACATGAGAGAATGTCTTCTCAGTAGTTCCTCCCAGACTACAGAACTGCTTTCAGAGGGAGCTTAGGCTGGACCCTCCCTGGATCCCTTCCACCAATAAGCAAAGAATTTGGGCACTGATTAATTGATGGAGAAGGACTAAGTAACAAAATTTCTACCACTGTGTTTAAAGCTGCATCTGTTTTAAAATTTATATTGTAAGCTGCCTTGTGTCTTACAAGATATATGTTGATATATTCAATTATTTAGTAGATTAACAGAATGCACAGTGTCCTCAACACTATCATTTAAGCATACTGAGGAAACCAAGTAATGTAATACTTCAAAAGCATTGTACATATATTTACGTGAACATGCACTCACACAGGAATAGTCAAAAGGTCAGCACAGGGATTTGCTGTTGTGCACCAAATCCCATGACTTATCTGTAGTAACAAATGCCTACCAGCTTCTTAACTTGTATTCATTGTATATTTCCTCCAATTAGGCTGTTTTTACTTTCAAAAATAAACAAAATTTAATCTAACAAAAAACAATATTAATTATAAAAGAAAAAGAATAAAATGAATGTAATAACAAAAGCCCCAGTGCATTTCACATTATTTTCACTCCACTGAAACAAAACCTGGGTATCAGCCTACTCCAGAAAGCAGAGCAGTTTTCAAAAAATGGCTCTCTCTTTTCCCTTCTACCCTTCTATCCATCTTTTCCATCTCTCAAAGGACTGTTGTTCTTTCTCTGTACTCTAATGAAAAATCAAACTTTCCTTTGGCCTCCCAAGACCAGTCTTATTGCCACTTTGGGGGAAACAATTTATACTGAATTCTTCAGGCACCTGGCATTAGAACTTGTTCCCCTGGGATGTGATGAAGGCTAAGTTACTGCCATGCCACATATCCAAGACAGGCTTTAAAATCTCTGAAGCTGATATCACAACATGGCCAGTGAAAACCTATAAACCACTTTTAAAAACCACCCAATCCTGTGTGCCTTCAAAAAAACAGTAAAAGGCATTGTTATTGCTTGGCTGGGCAGCAATGCAAAACTCATCATTCCTGCCCCACTTCCCAGAGGGTCATGGAAGCAGTCATGGTTCTTTGGGGACTGCGGTGGCTCAGTAGTTAAGAAGCGCACCTTGTTCACTGGAAGGTTGACAAGTTGGCAGTTCAAGACCAGAGTACTTTATAATGGAATGAGTGCCTTCTCTGTCCCAGCTCCTGCCAACTTAGCAGTTTGAAAGGAAGAAATTGCAAGTAGATAAACAGGTGGGAAAAGATCTTGGGGACATGAAAGGAGCATCATTTGGGTGTCTCCTGAGTAGAGTTCCACCAGCAAAAATTCTTTCAATCCAGAAAGCACCTTTGTGTGCTTCTGACATGATTTTTTTTAAAAAAAAATTACTTGGATGGCATAAGGCAGGAGTTCTCAAACTTTTTAAGCAGGGGACTGGGACACGTTCCCTCAGACAGCTTTGGAGGTTGGATGGCCATTTTGCCCTTCCAACGCCACATCGCACTTCCTGGTGTAGTGGAGGCTGAGGGGGCTACATGAAATGGCATCGTGGGCTGCATCTGGCCCACGGGCCACAGGTTGTGAATCCCTAGTGTAAGGAATGAATGTATTTAGAGTATGTGCAGAGTGTTAGGGAAGAATGGATAGAAAGTAGCCTTGGTATAAAAAAATAGTGCTGGAAAAAACAGGGAAGATTATCAGCAATGGTTAGAGATAGGATGTTGAGAAGAACTAATTTGTATAATGGACTGGGATTTGTTGAGAGTGAATGATTGATGGGGAAGGATCCAGAGAACCCTGAGGTGAAAGAGGAAAAGGGGTTGGAGTGATGATCCAGCTGAGGAGAATGAAAGAAAGAAAGAAAAAATGAAGGGGTTCTGAAACTAGCTGCTGTCTATGAATCACCCAGCTGAGTAGGAATAACAAAAGAGGCTTGTTAGTTTGCTAATGTGTGGGTAAAATGTGGAACTGTCTTGCTTATAGTATTTTGAAGTCTTTTATTAGCATTAACTGAAGCTGCCTTTTGTTTTCCACATTTTTGAAATCTGACTGTTGATGTTGGTAAATACCAACATCAGTGTTGTTGAATAAACCTTTTTTTTAACTCTCAAGCCCTTGTGTTTATTCACATCTGTAAATGGAGTTTGTTTCTTTTTTGTTATATGCTACCAAAATTAGGCCAAAACACTGGTTACTAGCTAACCCTAGGGAGAGGGCAGGCTGTAATTTGTCCAGGCAGGCCAGGATTGAGCTATTGAAGATCCCAGGGCTTGTCTGGTGTTAAGAAAAATCCAAGACAGACTTCGCAGTTAAAAGCATCCTGGTCTGGTACAATCTCAGACCAAGGTTTTCTTAGGAATGAGGGTCTGACCAACGTTACAGATGGGAGTTTGTCAAATGGATCTTCAAGCAGAGCTAGAAAAAATCCTGCCTGAAATCTTGGACAGATTCTTCAGTTGGCAATACATCTCTAAATGGATGGTCTTATATAATGCAGAAGATCGTCACCATTTCCATGTTCCAGACTTCTAATTTCAAGTTACTGGTGGAAAAGCCTGAACAGTGATCAGAAGGCATCTTATACTATGTTAAATATAATAGGTTTCCTTTACAGGTAAAGGCAAAGGTTTCCCTTGCTCAAAAGCCAGCCATATCCGACTCTAGGGTTCAGTGCTCATCTCTGTTACAAAGCCGAAGAGCCAGCATTCTCTGCTTCTGCAGACGTTTCCGTGGTCATGTGGCAGGCATGACTAGACACCAGAGCACACGGAACGCTGTTACCTTCCCACTGAAGTGGTCCCTATTTATCTACTTGCAATTTCTTGCTTTCAAACTGCTAGGTTGGCAGGAGCTGGGAGAAAGACGGGAGCTCATTCCGTCCTGCAGTACTCGGGAATTGAACTGCTGACCTTCCACCTCCCAGTCAGCGTCTTAGCCACTTGAGCCACTGCAGTCCCTTTAGTCAACCCCAAATTCACAACTTTCTCCTCCTGCATTTGTATGCATTTAAAGCAAGCCAGCCAACCCATGCCACTTTGCCCAGAGAGAAAGCCAGTTTTCATCAGGTGACAGAGGACCACTCCCTTTTCTATCAAGTAACCCCATGTATGGATTTCATGCACACTGATATTTCAATTGTGATAATATAATTGTTATTAAAATGCCATATATTAAGGGGCACTGTGCCCTGAGACCTTATGATGCATGGTGTGCTATAATAATCAATAATTAATATAATGTATAGATGTGATTAACTAGAGAACAAATTTATCTTATATACATACATCATTCCTAAACTACATTCTGTTTTGTCGAACCTTTGTGTGAAGAAAAAATATCAAACGCTGCTACATCCTCCTGTATGTTTTCTAGAATCAGTATTTATTTGCTTTCAACTAGTAAAGAGCCTAAGACTTGGGGATGTGAATGAGAGAGATGCATAATTCTGGTCACAGAGGCGAAAGCATTGTTTAAAATATTTTTAATGGAAAGGGGGGAAATAACAGACTTTTCAAGGTCAATTAGAATCCCAGTGGCTCAAGTGGCTAAGACACTGACTGGAAGGTGGGAGGTCAGCAGTTTGATTCCCGAGTAATGCAGGATGGAATGAGCTCCCGTCTCTGTCCCAGCTCCTGCCAATCTAGCAGTTCGAAAGCAAGAAATTGCAAGGAGATAAATAGGGACCACTTCGGTGGGAAGGTAAACAGCGTTCCGTGCGCTCTAGTGTCTAGTCATGCCTGCCACATGACCACAGAAACGTCTGCAGAAGCAGACAGCGCTGGCTCTTCAGCTTTGAAACAGAGATGAGCACTGAACCCTAGAGTCAGATACGACTGGCTTTCGAGCAAGAGGAACCTTTACCTTTACTAATATTGCTGACCTTCTTTTGGTCCCCATTTTATATTGAAAGGTCTTTAAAAATCCTATCCTAAAAAACAGAATGGGGGAGGGTGGAGTACAAATACCATAATTCTCCATTCTGAGAGTTCTACATGACAGGCAGATTTCTTTTTTTTAAAAAAATTTTTATTAATTTTTCAAAGTATATAACAAACATTTAAAACAAAATAACGACATTTAGACAAAAGAAGAAGAAAAAAAGAAAAAACAAGACCTTCTAAATACAATAAAAAGACTGTGTGATACATATTACATACATCGTCACCCTGTGCTATGTACATTGTCCAGGAGGTCGTGGGATTTCCCATTAATTTCTATTGTTCCCAAAATTTCATTTGGTCTGGTGTCAATTTATTTGTTCCGTCTCTCGTCAGTGAATAATCAACAAATTTTCGCCATATATTCCAGAATCTATTTTCTTTTATTATACCTTAGATTTAACTCCCATGTTAATTTTTCATTCAATGCGAGATCCCACATCTGTTTATACCACTCCTCCACCTTTAACGTTAAGTCATTTTTCCAATTTTTTGCAATACACATTCTAGCTATTACAAGCATCAAGGACAACAATTCTTTCTTATCATTATCTAAATTAACATTATCTACGTCCGTCAGCAAGGTAGTATCTGGCCCCAATTTGAGACGCAATCCCATAATTTTATCAATCTCATTCTCAATTTTTGCCCAAAAATTTCCTACCACCTTACATTCATACCACATATGAACATATGTACCCAGTGTATTTTTACACCTCCAACACAGTTTATTATTCTTTTTATCTATCTGATGCAGTCTCATAGGAGTCAGATACCACTTCCATAACATTTTAAAATTGTGTTCCTTTATCCTAACCGACATGGATCTCATAATTCTTTTTCTCCATTTATTTTGCCATTCCTTTTCTGTTATCTTCACATTCAAATCTTGTTCCCATGTATTTCTTAGTATTTCCTGTGAATTAACTTCTGTATTTATTATTTTGTAAATTTTACTAACCATTCCTTTAATTCCAATTTCCTCCTTCCTTATCTTCCACACTAATTCCTCGAATTCTGTCCTGTGTCTTTCCAGACTCTGCTCCCTCCAATACTTATTATTCCACTTGTTCACCATCGCTATCTGGAACCAATTCAGCTTCATCTGGGTATATAACTCTCTTTTCGTCCCATTATCTTTGCAGACTCGTATCCAATCTTTCAACAGGAAAGCCCCGTTTGTCAACAATATTTCTTTCATCTCGTTATCCATTATTATTGGAAACTTTTTCAAATCTTCTATTTCAATTATCGGTGAAATATTTGGGACCAATTTCTTTTTAACTTTCTTCCATACTCCCAGCATTGATCTCAGCATTCTATTTTTAACTGGTATTTTCTGTATTTCCTTGTCTAAAAAAGGCTCTTACCCACTTCCTTTAACTCCTTCATTTCAATTTCTTCCCAAATAACCGACTCCTTCATTAGAATCTTAACTACATTCCTTATATGAAATGCTTTATAGTAATTCTTTAAATTAGGTATTCCTAAGCCCCCTTCTTTTTGAGGTAGATACCACATTCTCTTTGAAATTCTAGGTCTGCGTCCCCCATTACAGTAGTTATCCAATAATTTTTGAAATTCCTTAATATCTTTGTCCGTCAGTTGAATTGGTAAGGCATCAAACAGGAAATTTAGTTTTGGTAATAACATCATTTTTGTCAGTGCTATTCTGCCAAACCAAGACAACCTTAATTTTTGATATTGTAGAATTTTATCTTTAAGTTCCTTCTTTTGTTTGTCGTAATTTAATCTTTTCAGATCATCCAATTTATTAGAAATATTTATCCCTAGGTATTTCAAGCTCTCTTTAATCTGCAATTTAAATTCGTCCCTAATTTTATTTTGCTCTTCCTTTTCGATATTACTTAAAATCAATTCAGACTTATCCCAATTTACCTTCAAACCTGTTATTTGTTCAAATTCCTTTAAATGTTTTTGGATGCTTTCCATCGTTCTTCTAGGGTGTTTCATAATTAGTAAAGTATCGTCCGCATATAAACTGATTTTATTTTCCATTATTCCTTCTATGCTTTTATCTTCCCTTATTGTATTTGCTAATATTTCCATCGCCATGATGAATAATATTGGAGATAGGGGACACCCTTGCCTAGTTCCTGCCTCTAATCTCACTTCCTCTGTAAGACCATCATTAACCCTGATATTAGCATACCCTTGTTGATATAGTTGTTCTATTGTTTTTATAAACCTGTCACCGAATCCATAACTCCTAATTATCTCGTTAATTGTTATCCATTGCAAAGAGTCAAATGCTTTAAAAATGTCTAGGGATAATAATCCAACTTTCTCCTTATTTTGTCCTGCCACATCAATTAAGTCTACTACTCGCCTTATTAAGTCTGCCATATGTCTCCCTTTCACAAATCCGGCCTGATCTTTATTTATATATTTATCCATAAAATCATTCAGTCTGTTTGCCAATATTGCCGTAAAAATCTTAGCATCTTGGTTTATCAAAGAAATAGGCCTATATGATTCTACTTTTTCTGGGTCTTTTCCCGGTTTTGGTAGTAAAACAATTATTGTTCTATACCATGATAGAGGTATCTGCTCCCCATTAAGTATACCGTTATAAAGTTTTAACAATTTTGGAGTTACTATATCCTTAAACTCTTTGTAGAATTCAGCAGATAAACCATCCTCTCCCGGTGATTTATCTGCTTTCAATTTATTTATTACTTCTTTTATCTCTTTTTCAGTTATTAATTCTTCCATTCTTTGTTTATGCTCCTGACTTATTTTATTTTTAATTTGTATTCCCAATTTATCTTTTAGTTTATCTATATTTACCTTCTTTTTAGAGTATAGATCTTGATAAAATTCTCTGACCACCTTACATTTATCTTTAATCTTGTTGTGTCTTATACCTTCCTTATCTACTAAAGTCCCTATTTCTCTTCTACTTCTTTTTTCCTTAGCCGCTCTTGCTAGCAATTTTGAATTTTTATTACTGTATTCAAAATATTCTCTTTTTAGATATACCAGATCTCTTTTCACCTTTTCAATATCATTTCCTATTAATTCCTTCTTTAAGCCCTGCATTCTTTCATAAACCTTTATATCCTTAGTTATTATGTGTTCCTCTTGCAACTTTTTAATCTCTTTTTCAATTTCTTCTTGTTTACTTTTTAACTGTTTATTTTTAATACTTACCAACCTAATACTTTCACCTCTAAATATTGCTTTCATCGTGTCCCATACAATACCAAATCCAACATCCCCTGTATCGTTCCACTTCCAGTTTTCTTCCCATTTTTCTACCATTTGATCTTTACATTTTTTATCTCTAAACAATCTAGCGTTATATCTCCAATTTTTCCTAATCTTTATAGCATCTATTTTCATTTCCAATAATACTTTTGCATGATCGGACTCTTTAAAAATTCCTGTTTCTATATCTTCTAAGTTTTTTATCAAATTATCAGTGACAAATATATAATCTATTCTGGAGTACGTATTATAAACTTGTGAAAAAGATGTGTAGACCCTATCCATTCCTTTAAGTTCCCTCCATGCATCCTTCAACCCCAAAGATTTCAACCAATTGTTTAACACATTCATTTTATTTCCGCCCACACATCTTGTTATATTTGTACTGTCTATGTTTGATCTTATTAAATTGAAATCTCCCGCTACAATCATTTTTGTTGTTTTCTCCTTTTCCAATATTCGATGCACTTTATCTAAAAACCTATTTTGATATTCATTTGGCACATACAGGTTCACCAATGTTATTTCCTCCTCTTCTATTTTCCCCTTTATTATCAAGTATCTACCTTCTGGATCTGATATATTTTTTAACCTCTCAAATCCCAATCTATTTGATATCAAAGTTGCGACCCCCCTAGCCTTGGAAGTACCATATGATTTTTCATAAACCTGAGTCCATCCTAAGAACAACTTGTTGGTTCTTTCCGATTTCTGGTGGGTTTCCTGAAGAAAGATTACATCCGGTCTGTCTTTTCTAAGTGCTGCTTCCAATCTCCTTCTCTTCACTTGACAACCAGTACCTTTCACATTCCATGTTATTATTTTTATATTCCTCATCTGTTATTTTTTCCCATAATTTTTTGCTTTTCCCACTTCCTCCTGCGGACATGTGATTAACATATAACGCTTCCTTCACCTTATACAAAAAAAGAAAAAGAAAAAACAAGAAGACGACTAAAAAAATACACTAAACAATCTACTACTATCCCTCCCCATTTTTTTTTACAAATAGCCTCTGAACTACAGAGGGGGGAGGGGGGGTGCGACCAGTTGTGAGAGCTACGGAGAGGCCCGAACCTAATCCCCACCCGGAACAATTCCTCCTTCTGCACCTTTAGGCATATTCTCATTTCCGTTACTGTCCCGTCTTCTATATCCACCAGATATAATCAATTCTTCCTTCAAATCAGACCATTCTTTAGTTCCTGCTTCCAATAACTTTGCATCTATCATTACATCCAGAACATTTGGGCCTTCACTTATTAAATAACGTCTTCCCAGGTGGAAGAAGCTTAGTTGTCGTGGGAATTTCCAGTTGTACCTTAATCCTTTTTCCTGAAGTCGTTTTGTAATTGGTTTCATCGATTGTCTCCAAAAACGATCCTCAATTGGAATGTCATTATATACTTCGATATCATGGCCTTCCACTTTTAATACCTCTGCTCCTTTTTCCCGTATGAGCGCCATTAAACGCAGTTTGTCTGACACATTAGCAAATTTTAACATGACGTTCCTTGACCCAGTTTTGCCCCTTCTTGAACCCAACCTAAATACATTTACAACCTCCTGCGGTGTGAAACCATCTTCCATAATTTCGTCGAGCCATTTCACTATTCTTTCTTTTAATTTATCTGGAGAATTCTCTGGCAGTTTTCGAATTATGACGTTTGCTCGTCTTAGATGTTCTTCTACGTTTTCCAATCTCTTTTCATGATCTCCGATCTTGTTTTCTCTTTCCTTTTCTCTCTTTCTCAGGTCCATAACCTCTTCTCTTATCGTTGCCTGCTCTTTTTTAATAACTTCCTGTTCTTTTTTGAGGTTATCTGTTTCTTTTTTTATGCCTTCAATTCCCTTCAAGATGTTGGCCATCATATCTTGCATATCTTCTTTTCGTTCTTGTTTATCTTGGGCAAACATATTCCCAATTTTATCTTCCAGGTTATCTAGTCTCTCATTAAATCTTTCAAATTCAGATTTAGGGCCTTGCCCCACCTTCATTGCCAATGTTGTTGGTGTTGTTACTGTAGCTGTGGTTACAATCGTTGTCGGTACTGTCCCTGCTGTCGCTGCTGTAGTTGTTAAGGTTGTTGTGGCGGTTGTTGCTGTTGTTACTTTTGCTGTTGTTATTACAATTGTTTTTACCGCAGTTGGAGCAACCATGGTTGGCGATATTATTGTCTTCTGTTGCTGTTGCTGCTGTAGTTGTTGTGCTATCTTCTTCACTGTCTCCTGCTCCTCCAGATCCTTCATCTCTTGCTGCATTGTTTTCTTCATCTCGTCTTCCTCTTCCTCCAGCCTTGTAAGCCTTCTAAAGCTCCTATCCGAAGATGTTGGTCTTTCCACTCTTGTCCAAGCCAATTTCTTCTCCTTCTCTTTCCCTCTCCCCTGCCGTTTCATCCAAATGTATTTCCAATTGCTTAATTTTAATAATTTGCATAGACAATTTACTGTTGAAAATTCGCCATATGTATTAACTCCAACCAATTTTAATATATTTAATTCCAAACACAGTAATAGATCTTTATCCTCTCCTCCCCCTCCCCCTCTATCAAATATATGTGTGTGTATTTACACACACATATACACACACATATATAAGCAGATATTCACCAAGGTCCCACCCAGTATGAGGGGGATGAGAAAAAAGAAAAAAAGTCAGTAGTCCCAATTCAAACCAAATTAATTTCCCTCTTAATTTTTAAGTATTTTAATATTTTACCCCCGGATGAACATAAAAAGAAAAGAAAAAGGGGAGTAGGAAAAAGAAAAAACAAAAAAGAAAATATTCCTACAAAAGATGTTAAAAAATAAAAATGATCACAGCTAAAAAATAGAAATAAAAAATAAAAATAAAAAAGGTTTTAAAAAATCCTCAAACTTTATCCCACAAAACAGGGGGAAGGAGAGCTAATATTTTATATCTCTTCCAGCAACCAACTTTAACTGCCTGTTGCAGCTTGCAAACGTTGGCTTGAAAAAAACAAAAGCAAAGAGCGAGGATGAGATCAAACGTCTGCTCTCCAAGGCTCAGGGGTAACAACACTTTGTTTCTCACAGCGCGTTTCAAGGCCCCAACACCGTCCTATTCCTCTTTATGCCTCGAAGAAAGAAAAAAAATTAAGCAAGGGCAGACCAAGTCCAAATCTCCAAGAATCCAACTTCCTCTCCTTTCTCTCTTTTTTTCTTTAAAACCAAAAGTTCCAAATCCACAGCTCGAACAGCAACAAAAGAAGGGAAGAAAAAGGAAGAAAAAAAAACAGAAGGTCCTGTGTTATCCCCCGTTACTTAGCCCCTAACATATCAGCTCCCACCGGCATGGAAAGGGACAAAAGGTCCAGTCGCTTTTCTTCTCCTTTCCACTTCCCCTTCTAATTTTTACAAATTTGCTCACCGTCGGGGCTTCTCCGCTTCTCCACTTAGCACTTTTCCGGCAGCGCTGGGCTCCGTGCGTCTCCGATCAAGAGGGGCGGCGAGGCCGAGCGAAACCCTCTTTCAAATCCCCGTCAGGCTCACCTTTTTTCGATCCGATCGTCCGCTTATCAATTTTGCCTGCGCTTTGTCAAATTTTGCCGGGACGCCGATCTCCACACCGTTTTCCAATCTGTCCGTCCTTCAGCTAAGAGCTCTGGGGACTCGTCGCCATTATGGACCGCCCATCCCTCCGCTCTCTCCAAGATTGAAACTCCATTTTTTCTCCCTTTTTCGACACAAATTTGGACCATCCAAAGTAATTTCCACAACTATTTTTCCTTCTAGATGTTCTAATCCGTTTTTTTACCAATCTCAGGAACTATTTTCACTTTTAAAAGTCACTTTCATTTCCCTCCTTTCCGAGCGGAAGAAAGTTCGCTCCTCTCAGCTCTCCATCTTGACACGCCACCGGCCACAGGCAGATTTCTAAATGTAGAACAACTTGATGGAAGGCTTCCACTGGAAGGATTTGAAGCAAAACTAGGCCTAACTATAGCCAGGTTTCCCATGCCTTCCTTAGTGCTAGGTGGACACTTTCTTTCTGAACAGGAAACTAGCAGGTATGCTCTTTGGATGCTTGTCAAGGTTGGGAATTTGGAGCATTGTGTTGCAGTGGTTCTGTTCTTTCCTTGGTGAGACGACTCAGAGAGTTCAACTTGGGGAGTTTGTCTCAGTCCCTTTGACACACAGAGAGGGTGTCCCATAGAGGTCAATCATCTCCCCACTGTTGTTTAATATCTATACCAGGAATTCTCAACCTTTTTAAGCCAGGGGCCGGGTCACACTCTCTCAGACATCTTTGGGGTTCAGACGACCATTTTGCCTTTCCTCCACCACATCAAATTTTTTAAACATTTTTGTAAAAATAATAATAACACTACGTAAGTTTATCTTCCCTAACATGAAAAATTTGAATTTTCGCCATAACCCAATTGCTTTAGATTAGATTTTGTTTGACACAAGACAAACCAAACCCTATTTTTCTCCTAGGACCAAGTGTTTCATTCACCCTCAATCTTTCTTTCTTCTGATGTAATCAAAGGTTTTGCTGAAAGATTTGTACCTGGACAACAATGCTTGGTAACAAGCATAAAGAGTAATTTCATAGATGAGGCTTCTGAAAAGTAGGATGGAGTGCAAAAGTATTACATTTTCATGAATTTAAATGCAGCCTCTATTTCATTTTTTCTTACTATTGAACGTCTCTGAGTCCACTAACTGTTTTTCTTTCATGCTGAGAAGACAAATGATAAACGATTAATAAAATGGTGGCATCCATAGGAAATTGTTTTCCATGAAGCATTTTCTCTTTATAACAAAAGCTTCAAAAGGAAAGGAAATGTGATTCACAGAATAGAAACCAGCTGGCAAAGGTAACACTGTGTCTTTCCGATAAAAGACTTCCATAAAGGTCTTACAGCTTGCTGATTTTAATGGCCAGTAAATTCTGACAAAGTCAGTTGATGGGCAAAGTATGATTTTGTATAATTTGGGGAAAGTTACCAGTACTTTTTTGAATTATGGTTCAAGAATCCTCCAGCGATGTGACTATGGCTCCAGCAATAGCGAAATGCTGGAAGATGGAGTTTAAAAAATAAATTTCCTCAGGTCTGATTTGTTAAAGGTAATTTGTATTACTACTTTTATCCTGTGCACTAGTTTATCTCTCTGTAATTATGGACCAAACATTTCAATATTTCTTTGTAGCCTCCCCGTGACCACCTCCAATCCTTCAGTACTTCACAACCAATAATTTATTTATTTAAGACATTTGTATCCTACGCTTTGGTAAAGACCACTCCAGTCTGCTTACATTGTTAAAACCATGAACAATGTTAAATTATAATACAATAAAACAATAAACCAGTAAAACATAGCATGTAGGCATCAGGGTATGCTTAAAATCAGCTGGGAAAAGTAGCTAGGTATGGTAAATCGGCTGGGGTGTCACAATAGCGGTGAGGGAAAAAAACACTCCCAAGGAGAAAGTCGACGTATTTAGGTTCCATTTAATGCAGTATCCGCATATCAAAACAGTATGATCACTTGAAACTCCTGTGTCTCTTATTCAATTCATAAGCAGTACAGTATTCAAATAAACTATATATGTAGTTAAATCCCAAGTTATATGGTCCGGAAAAGTGGCTTGCGTCTTTAAATAATTTTAGACTTCTGAGCCGCGTCTTTAAGTCAATGTAGACTTCTAAATGGCGATGTCCTTCCGGTAATTGGACATTTCGTGGCACTTTATCAAGCGTCTACAACATAAAATATATAAATATAATACAATACAATACAAAGTATCCAATGTGTTGTGCAAGATATCTATTGGAGTATATGTATGTGTATATATACACACATTTCTTATATTTTATATTTTATATTTTATAATTTAGTCCAATGGTATCGGCAGCCTAAAGCCTAAAGTAGCTATACTATCTCCCAAAAGCATGCAGCAATTGTTCATACTGACATTTGGTGTATCACAAAAGGAAGGCTTCATGGAACAGAAAGGTCTTCAAAGCTTTCCTAAATGACAGCAGAGTCAAGACAGATCTAATCTCTGCTCACAGTTTGTTCCACAGCCTGGGGGCTACAGTAGAAAAGTCTCTGGATCTGGTCACCTTTCTTGCTTCTTTAGGGGTGACCATGACCACCCAAAGTTCAAACATTTGGGTAGACCAGGTATAATTCCTAAGGAAGAGGTGCTCCCTCAGATAGCAGTGTCCCAAACCCAATAAGAAGTTAACCCGGTCAGTAGTGCTGCCTATTTCTGGTCATTCTGGTGGTCCCATCAGCCAGGAATGAACATCTTGCTGTGACCAGGAGGAAAGCCTTCTTGGTGTCTGCCCCGGCCCTTTGGAACCTCCTGCCACCAGAGCTGCGCCTCCAGGCAGAGATGTATCCCTTCAGGAAGGCTCTAAAAACCTATCTCTGGCAGCAGGCATGGGGTGCACCTGGCAGCACAACTGAGCCGCGCTGACTCATCTAGCCCTGTTTGGGGTTTTAATTAAGAGGCTATTGGTTTTTAGATTTTAATCATTTTAATGTTTTAGTGGTTGGTTTTTAATGTACAAGATGGTTTTAATTGATGTGAGCTGCCTTGGGTCGCCGAGGCCAGGAAGTGTTCATGCTCTGGTTATACTTTTTATTTATTTACATCTACTGGGACTCGCCTTGGTAGTTTGAACTGATATGGGAGAAAGACTTGAGTTTGTTAACCTGAACAGAAAAGGGAAACAAAAGATTCTTTACTGAGACTGAGCAGGGAGAGAAATTATAAATTTTTAAAATGATATAAGCTTGCCAATCAAATATTATTGCGTAAGATACACATCTATGTTATGCACAATCCCTGATCCATTAGTTGTAATGAAAAAAGACTAATAAACCCTAAACAAAATGCAAGGTATTGTGCACAGAAAAAAATGTTCAACTTCAAATTGTGAGGGAAATAAAGAAAACTCTATCAAACACAAAAGCAGCTGGTTGGACAACTCAGAGATTTAGGTATTTGACTACAGCGTCAAAGGTTGGCCATTTGATTCTCCTTCCTGCCTCCAGAAAGAAAAGCCATCCTGTGCAGTCCTAGGCAAACTGCACAGCCCCAGGATGCCCTCCCAAAAAAGGGAATGGAAAACCACATCTGTTTTCTCTACCTACAAAACCTTGGAAAGGATCGCCATTAGTCAGAGTTGACTTGACAGCATGTAAATTGCAAATATAAAAATCTACCGTTAGATTCTCCTGCCTACCTAGCAGTTTGAAAGCAAGAAATTGCAAGTAGATAAATAGAGACCACTTCAGTGGGAAGGTAAACAGCATTCCGTGCACTCCGTTGTTGAGGTATGCCTGTCACATGTCCACGGAAACACCTGCAGAAGCAGATAGCCCTGGCTCTTTGGCTATAAACAGATGAGCACTGAGCCCTAGAGTTGGATATGACTGGCTTTTGATCAAGAGCAACCTTTACCATTAGATTCACAGTTAAAGACTGGCATAAAATTAACAGTTCAATACCTAACCAAGGACTTAAGAGCTGTTAAGATAGCATCTAAGTATATAGGCAGTTCGTAATAAAGTTGTTTTTTGTAAAGTTAGGCTATTCATGTCCAATAAATCCAAAATGTCCAAATATCTAGGGAGTCCTTTAGGTATTGCTCCAAGGGCTCTGATTACTATGGGTACAACCACAGATTACTTCTTCCATAAATGCTCAACTTCTATCATTTACTTGTGATCAAACATGTACTCATTGGAGGAAATGTTTTTCACTGTACAGTTGTTGTTTTTTGCCTCCCCATTTGCAATACAAATCATTTTTGTTTCACACCTGCTAGACAGATTTAAAGACAACCGTTTGAGGCAGTGCCATTCTGCTTTATTTATACACAACAGTAGCTTTCTCTCTGCCTTTTAAAACACCTTGCAGTGAAATCCAAGACAGAAAATAGATAAAAGAAAGAGAAATGGCAGATTAAGTCACACTAAAAAGGTACAATTTTGTAATCTGAGCAATTTGTGTCAACAATTGGAAATTAGAACTCAGCTATATATGGGCTCCATACAACGTTACTCGTGCCTTTAAGGCCAGAATATTATATAAAACTGAAAGTGAAGAAATCTCCATTGGGTACTTATGTGGGCTCACTGAAGAAGACAGAAACCATTTGCTCTGGCTGTTACAGCATTTGCAAAACCAGCTTTGAGCCATTCAATGGCTCTGTCAGTCAGGAGGAAGGTGCTGCAACTGTAAACTCAACCAGGCTCTTTTCAAGAGATAGGTGGAAAAATATTTTAAATAAGAATGAAATAAATAGCAAGCAGGCAACAGCATATGACAAACAAAAATGAAAATGAAAAAAAAGAGAGAGATATGACTCAAGCAGCATCTAAGCAACAACAACCAGTCGTACAGACAAGTGCCGCACTTCCCAAACACAGCCCACAAAAACAAACAAAACAGTCCCCAAACACTCAAAATATATGCGTGGGGGGACAGTGGTGGCTTAGTGGTTATCACCCTGAACTTGATGACTGAAAGGTTGGCAGGCAGCAATTCAAGACCCAAGTGCATGACTGGGTGAGCTCCTGTCATCTGTCCCAACTCCTGCCAACCTAGCAGTTTGAAAGCAAGAAATTACAAGTAAATAAATAGGTACCACTTTGGTGGGAAGGTAAACAGCATTCTGTGTACTCCAGTGTCTACTCATGCCTGCCACATGACCACAGAAATGTCTGAAAACACAGACAGTGCTGACTCTTATCTATAAACAGGCAAAAGGCGGGGGGGGGGATTTGTCGGCTGCAGGTTTTGCCTTGCATCAGCACCCAGGCAGGTCAGGGGATGTCAGAAACAGCACGGATCCGGTCCCCCGACCCTCACAGAGGTGGCAGGGAGGTGAAGAGCCTAAAATGGGTGGGGGAAAACTCCATCCTAACCCACCCAAGACAAAAGGGAAATTTAAAGAACACAGATGGATACATAGCAAATGAAAGAGGGAAATAGAAAAAAATAAAAACTATTTGTCTTCTTCTCTTTTATTAATTCAAATAATTTGTGTTTAAGAGGTTCTCTTTCAGTAACTAACAGTAGATGAAAACTATCTTAAAAGAACCTATTTTGGGATTTTTTCTTTTATTTAATTAAAACACAAACATTCTATCCTCAGCCATAACTATCAAAATAGAAGCGTCAAGTGCAAATATGAGTAAGTTGCAACATTTTAAGGCTGTTTAACATCTAAGAAAGAATGTACATAGATTTACATAATCTTAAAAGACTAGATTCTTTGAACATAATATTTTGATCAGCTACCATGGTGACATAACTAGATCTGCTAAATATGTCACAGTTTCACCCTAATTCAAAAGTGAGTATAGTCAAGCATGTTGTTGGACTACAATTCCCGTCAGCCACAGCCAGCATTTCATACAGTGAGGAAGCCTGGCTTTTGTAGTCTAGCAGCATCTTGAAAGGCCAACTTCTGCCCATTTCTGCTCTAAAAAAGCTCCTATATCTGGTATATAACCTCAACACAATTTATGACATTCAAAAGGCCATTATTGAAAACCACTCACCATTTTATTACTTTTTTCAGGATGTAGAAAATACTTTTTAGATATATATGAACATTGTTTGTTGTGTAATGCTATACACCAGGGGTGGCCAACCTTTTCACGCCGTGGGGATGACCATGCCCCAGACAGCTGAGTGGGCCAGATTATGCCCCCCAGAAGTAGACATATTTACAGCTATTGCAAATGTGCCCACTTCCACATTTATGACAGCCATAGGTGTGTTTGCGCATGTGCGAATATGACAAGGACAAGAAATGTCAATGTTAAACCTCCCATCCTGTGATCTCTGGGAAGGCATTCCAGTGCCATAGGGTAAGTCACATCTCACCTTGAGAGGTCAAAGAGAGAATACTGACCTGGAAGAGAAGTTCTAATTTAGGGTGTCCACTCCTATCTCTTCCTTTTGCAGGTAAAGTGGGACTGTTTAGCTTTCCCAGGATTACACAGTCTGGTGGGGGCACACAGCCTACCTCTTTGATCTATCCAGAGCTGTCAAATTGCAGATAAATCAGATGGAGGGGTGGAAGAACGTTTTTAAAAATAATCAGGCACACTGACTTCTTCTCTGGGCATAAGGAGAGCCAACATTCAGATAAATGGACATAAGGATATTTGTGCAAGAGCAGGCTTTGCATTTGGACAGTTTCAAAAAAAGAATGCTATTATTCCTCCCTATGTTCCTTGTGAAAAATGGATATGAAAATACCAGCAGCATGAAGGTCGCACTCTTTAAAACACATACACAAAACTTTAGAGGGATGGGACATGATTTATGTGTAAAGGTAATCCTAATACTTCCCCTTCTCCTCTTGCATTTGAAACAATTTCAATGTCACTTCTCACAAAGGTGTCTGATTGCTGGAAAGTTGCAAGGTTTCAGAAAAGAAAAGAGCAAAGGCAAGGGAGTTGTGACACTTCAATGTTATCTACAAAAAAGGTATTATGTTTAGTGCCAGATAGTTTACCTTTACCAGGTACTAATGAAGCTCTAACTCAGCTCAAAGGGAGGCCACTTCATCTTAGGTGACATCTGAAGTCGATATGGAAGGAATGCCAACTTTAGCAGATTCCCATGCATATCTCCAATTCTAAATATTCTTAACTCTGAATCCAATGCCGCACAGTGAATGTAATTTTGCTACAAAACCTTGTCGCTGATAAGGTTTTTAACCACAAGCTTTCAGTTTTTTTATGTTAAGCTAAGAAAAACATCAGTGTCAAAAATATTATGGTCTGAGTGTAATTGTTATTAATCAGAAATACAATTTGAGCAAATCATCAATTTAATTTTCCTCAATGCCACTTTCCATCCTAAGTTCCATCGTTGACATCAATGTAGAGGAATCTGTCTAGAGAACTCATTATTTCCATTTTGGGGAGACAGAATAATGGACTTCACAGCCAATTTTGTATATTGACAATGCAGGATGAACATATGTATTTTACTCCAGTGTTCAAGTGTTCTTTTTAATTTTAGTAAAGGTAAAGGTCGCCCTTGCCCGAAAGCCAGTCATATTCGACTCTAGGGTTCAGTGTTGATCTCTGTTTCAAAGCCAAAGAGCCAGCGCTGTCTGCTCATACCTGTCAACCATCCCGATTTGGCCGGGATTACCACGGAATTTGACGCCGATTGACGTCATAACCCACCCCGTGCTGCCAAAACCCCGTAATTTGGCAGCAGGGGGAAACGCTTTCCATGCATGCGTGGAAGGGTTCTACACAAGTGTAAAACCCTTCCACGCATGCGTGGAAAGTGACCTGCACACAAGCGATCTGCTCAGGTCCCGTTTTTTCCGGAGCCGCGGGTTGACAGGTATGTGTCTGCTTCTGCAAATGTTTCCATGGTCATGTGGTAGGCATGACTAAACACTGGAGCACATAGAACACTGTTTGCCTTCCCACCCAAGTGGTCCCTATTTATCTACTTGCAATTTCTTGCTTTCAAACTGCTAGGTTGGCAGGAGCTGGGACAAAGATGGGAGCTCCTACTGTCCTGCAGTGCTCGGGAATTGAACTGCTGACCTCCCACCTTCCAGTCAGCTTCTTAGCCACTTGAGTCACTGCAGTATATGGTTTATAGTCAAAGTCTGGATTGATAAATTTGGGGTATGCTTGTTCAAGTCCAGCCTGCTTACTTATTTTAATTGTTTAATAAAGCTATCCACTTCTAATTATTTTGAGATCTCAGTATTTGGGTGTTTATGATGGGCTGGACAGGACTGCACTTCTTCTGAAAAGCCAGGGTCACAGTTCAGGAGTACTCCTTGACTGATATCTGAGGTTGGAAGCTCATGTCTCAGTGGTGGGCACGAGTGTATTTGCAGAGTTAAAGCTATATGATGACTTTAATAATTCTTTGTTTCATTGTTTTTGTATGATAATTTTAATGCTTGTCTTTTTAGTTAATTGAACTCACCCTGGAGTCTCACTGCCAGAAGAAAACTGGCATAGAAATGCAACAAATAAACAGATGTGTCCCCTATGTTAAATAAACAGTAGGGATGTATATTGGCTTCCAGATCTCATCTGTGTCCAAAAAGAGTATATAAATTGTTGCCAGAGTAAAATATCCTCAAGTAATGTCTCTTGACTTTTAACTCTATGCTATGGATGCCACAGAATCCCACAAATACCCCTGATTTGATTTCTAATCACATGCAAGTTTAAAACCAGTGAACCTAGTTAACAGAAGATATTGATATACCATATATACTCGATTATCAATTGGGTTTTTTAGCCCCCAAAATGAGGTCCAAAATGGGACTCGACTTATACTCGGGTCAACATAAACACTCAAAAACATGCCCACATAAATCTCTAAATTAATTAATTTTACTGTATTTTCATGTATTTTAATTATTGAAACTCACTATCAGCTGCTGCATTTTCCACCCCTGACTTATACTTGGGTCAATTTATTTTCCTAGTTTTATAGGTCCAAATCAGGTACCTCAACTTATATTCAGGATGACTTATAGTCAAGTATATACAGTACTGTAATTCCTAAATTTGATGGTCTGTTCTCTTCAGTGAAAAGATGGCATGCAGGTTATTTAGTAGTGAAGAGAACATTAGATCTTATTCCTGGTGAAGGGCTTCCTGAATTACACTTCCCAAATTCATAATTACTTGTTCCAGATTAGAACATATTTCATCCCAGTAATTACATTTCGTTCAGAATCTGAAATAATGGTTGGCACATATATAGATGAAATTCAGACTGATCAGTCCATTTTGTCAACTCAGGTTCTTTAATATTAGGTTTTAATTTTAGATAACACAGGTTTCTATAAATGTCCACATTCCCAGACCATCTAATAAAAAAGGAGGAAGAAGGTTATCTTGACTCTATTTGTGTCAACTCATTTGAATGCTTGCTTCCTCTGCTCCCCACAGAGGTCTGCATTCTTCTTTTCTTTTGAAGAACATTTCATCTGGAAGACAGGAACTATTAAACTTCAAAGTACCTCTCAGATATGGCTGTTGAATTTCTGCTGAGGGAGTCCAGGAAGTGTAACATGCAGCATCTTCAGCATAGCTGCCCCAACCTTACAGCTTAGAGCAGTAGTTCTCAACCTTTTTAAGTTGGGAGCTGGGTCACGCTCCCTCAAATGGTTGATGGGGCCACACTGAGTCCACAGCCAATTTTGGTGGTGGCAGCTAGAGCAAGGGTGGGGGCTGGATTATTTGATGCCATGGGCCATAGGTTGAGAACCCCTGGCTTAGAGAAATAGACAGATTTTTTCCCCTAACTGCTGATGGATAAAACTCATACATGACTTTTATCTTTCTTCTTTTTAATATTGTAAGGACCTATTATTTCCTTTCCTGGAGTTCTTCATGAAGGAAAACATAGGAGGAAAGAAAAACCTGTGTCTCCCCCCCCCCCTTACAGTTGTGCTTACCTTTTATAGAAGGCAAAAGTAGTTTAGTATCTAAAAGTCATACAGTAAAAAAAAAAACATTCTGTGACTATGAAACATAAAAAAAACTATGAAAAAAAAAAGAAAAATTGTGGCATTTTGTCTATCTTGATGTAACTTCAAGGAAACAGTTTCTCTCCCATCCCATATCAATGGAAGTTTAAAAAAAAACAGTGCTACTTTAGTAGCAACCAGCTGATACATATGTAGGTACCAATATCTTACCACATATTATCCAATGCTGGTAGCATCAAAAACTGTTTCCAGTATTCGTATCAGCCCAGATTTAGTAGGTAGGAATGTGTAGGAAGAATAATCAGATCCTTGAACAGTAGCAAGATTGTTTGGCTGCAGTTTGCTTTCATAAATTTGAACAGAAAAGCTCTTCTGAACAGATGTAATGAGTAAGCATCTGGTAATCACAAAACTTTGTTCCAGGAATATAAAAATTTGCACTTTTTTTACCACAAGGAGCAGAAATGCATAGAACACATCCTATTTTGTGAAAGGCTATAATGTTTATTACCATTGGACCTGTATTTTTTTCTCAATAATATAGATATGAGTACGTGAGGTACAAAGATAAGGAAAATAACATATTTGGATTACAACTCACTAGAACGGGGGTTCCCAACCTATGGCACACAAGCAGGACCCGGTCCACAGCACCATTTCATGTGGCCCACCGATGCACCCAGAATTGGAAGTGGACGTATTTATGACAGCTGTAAAATGTGCCTACACATGCATAAATGCAGTTATGTCTGCTGTAAATACAACTGCGGCTGTCATAAACATGGAAGCGGGCACATTTACTTCTGCTTCCAGGGGCATGGTCCAGCCCACTCAGCTGTGCGGGGGCACTTGGTAAGGTACGTGATGTAAAAAGGTTGGGAAGCCCTGCCCTAGAACATTCTGGTCAGTATGGCATGAGAGGTGCAGTTCAAGATAGTACAAGATAGTACATCTCTTGGTGTGGTATACAGTGTATGTTTGTAAAAGGAATAAATACAGAATTGCTTCCTGCAATGTATCTGCCTACAGATGTGGCAATAAAGTGGTAGGAAAACTCAGTTGCACCAAAATTTCAGCAGCTCTTACAAATTATGAAGCTCAAGTCAAACATCAGTCACCAGCCATTCAATACTGAGAATCTGACTAGAAACAACAGAGACAGAGAAATATACTCAGAAAGACAGCTGATAGACATGTAGCTAGCAGAACAGAAGAAATGTTGTTTTTTCTGCCCCAACTTTTTCACATCCAATCAAACTTGTCGACCTGATCACAGGAGTGACTCAGATGAGTTGCATACTAACAAAATTGCTGCTAAACAGCCTCTATTGGCTCATTCCACCTACAATGATGGTATGAACAGGTCTCAAGGAATCCCAGTGTTGGCTGTTCATTAAGCTACAGAGATTTTTTGTGGGTCTTTTAAAGTGTTTTTATGTGTTTTTAAAACTTGTTGTAATGCCGCCCTGAGTCGGGTTCGGCCTGAGTGGGCGGCATATATAAATATGACTAATAAAAAAATATATAATATAATAATAATAATAATAATAATAATAATAATAATAATAATAATAATAATAATAATAATAATAATAATAATAATAATAATAATAATAAAAATATTGTGCTGAATACTAAACTGTACAAGAGGCAGCTGTTGCATAAAGAGTAGCTTTGGTGGAAACTCTTCAGTGAGCACAAATACTATAGAGGTCCCCACACCACTTAGAAAACAATTTCTTTCTCATCTTGATTAAAGTGGCAACCTCTGAAAATGTCTTGTGACATTGCTGTGAGGTACTTGAAAGCTTAATGGTCTAACTACTCAATAAAATTGATACCAACCAAATGAGGTAAATAAAATATCCACTCAATCAATGCTTTTCCATATCTAACACAGATGTCAAGAATGCAACTTTATATTTTCCAATAAGTGTCTTGAACATATTTATTATTAACTGAAGCCAGAGTTGATTTTTCATTCTCCCAATAAATCATGAAGAGATTATTTTCCCCTTTTTTGTCTCTAATTATGACTCCTTTGACTATACATATAAAAACAAAATTAACCGCTGCCAGTTATTTATTTATTTGTTTTTTTTATTTATAACATTTCTATACTGTCCAATTTAGTGTTGGGCACTACTCTTGGCAGTTGACAATATATACATGACAATAAAAAAATGCAGCAAAATGTAGACATCAAACTATAATAGCAACTGGCAGCAAGCCTAAACCAATAAACAAACAATAATATTATACAGAACAGGGGTGGCAAAACTACAGCCCGTGGCACCATCCCATCTGGCCCACGCCCCCCCCCCCCGCTCCCAGAAGTGGAAGTAAAATGCACATAATGCTGTCGTAAATGCACCCATGGCTGCTGTCAACACATTTACGACAGCCACAGACAAAGTTTACAGCGAGATGAACCACGTGACTGGCCCGCTCAACCACGCCATGTGACTTGCCCTCAGTATGAAAAGTTTGGCCACCCCTGATATAGAAGATAATTTAAAAAATAAGTACAGACACACACACTTAATGGTTAAGGCGCTGAGCTTGGAGAGTGGAAGGTCAGGTTTCAATACTTTAGGGCTGCACTTGGGGAAATGGAACCTCATTCGGTCATCCCCTGAGTGGAGTTTCTCCAGCAAAAATCCTTTCAACCCAGAGTAATCTCTGACACAAAATTATTATTAGGGTCTGAGGTTGATGAGGTTAAGGACCATCAGGCTGATGATGACTAGCCTACTGAAACTATGCCTTGGTAGCTGAACTAAACATACATTCTCTCCACCTTTGCCCATTGTTCACTACCCATAAGAACATAAGAACAGCCTTGCTGGAACAGGCCACAGCCCATCCAGTCCAGCATGCTGTCTCACACAGTGGCTCACCATTTGCTTCAGGGTATTCCCAAGCAGATGCCTTCACCTGTTTAGGATTCCCTGGAAATGGCATTGAGAGATATCCTGCCTATCTCTCCAACCCGGAGGTTGTCCTTAGGTATCCATAACTATAGCCATTGATACCCTTGTCCTCCATGAACTTGTCTAATCCTTTCTTAAAGCTGTCAAGACTGACAGCTGTCACCACTTCTTCTGGCAGGGAGTTCCATAGACCAGTGATCCTCTGGGTGAAAAAGTACTTTCTCTTATTTATTTATTTAATTTATATCCAGCTTCCCTCAATCCAATGGACAACTCGAAGCGGCTTACAAAAGATATAAAGATACAATTATTAGAAATACAAATTACAAAAAATACAATATAACAACAATGGCAACAATGTAATAAAGAAATTCAATATAAAAGATACAAAATTCCTCATGACAAGGTCCACAAGTGACGGAGCCATCAGCAATTTCACTGATGGCCCCGATGGCCCACGGCCCTTCATCCCTCCCCAACAAGAGCGGGGAGGGAGAGGCGGGGGCCCTGAACAGCTGTGGCGGTGCTTCGGGTGGTGATCTTCGGGCTGGCCCTGGCAGCCCACAGCCCTTTATCCCTCCTGGAGAGAGTGGGGAGGAAAAGGCAGGGGCCCCCAACAGCTGCGGCGGCGCTCCGGGCAATGGTCTTTGGCCTGGCCCCAGTGGCCCATGGCCCTTTATCCCTCCCAGAAATAGCGGGGAGGGAAAGGTGGGGGCCCCCACAGCTGCAGTGGCGCTCCAGACAGCAGTCTTCACCATGGCCCCGGTGGCCCATGGCCCTTTATCCCTCCCAGAGAGAGCAGGGAGGGAGAGGTGGGCCCCCCACAGCTGCGGTGGTGCTCCAGGTGGCGGTCTTCACCATGGCCCCGGTGGCCCATGGCCCTTTATCTTTCCCAGAGAGTGTGGGGAGGGAGAGGCAGGGGACCCCACAGCTGTGGTGGTGGTCTTCGGCCTGGCCCCAGCAGCCCACGGCCCTTTATCCCTCCCAGAGAGAGCAGGGAGGGAGAGGCAGGGGCCGCCAACAGCTGCGGCGGCGCTCCAGGCAGTGGTCTTATTTATTTGAGACCTAGCACCCAAAGGTTTCATGGAGTGCCCCCTAGTTCTAGTGTTGAGTGATAGGGAGAACAGTTTTTCCTTATCTACTTTGTCCACACCATGCATGATTTTACCCATCCTTTCCTTTGTTATGTTCCCTGTATTGAACCATGGTCTGTGATTCCTTTTGTTGCAGGACATATATATATATGCAGAGCTAAGATGCTTATCTCGAGTAACATTTCACTCCTTCACCTCTCTGCTGAACCCCTCTACACTGCTAGAAGATTAAGCATTTAACATGTATGGCTTTCCAGTTCTCTGAAGCAGGGCCTTAGGGTACATGCCAGGTTACAGTGGTAGAAGGGACCACGTTCTCCCAGCTTCTTCAGTGGAAACAGGTTCATCAGTAGAAGTATTCTTTTGGACTTTAGCAGGTTTCAGAAAATACTTAATAAATGATTTATCATAGGCTATTACATGCTACATGGGGGGGGGGAGAGAAACAATCTTAATTATAGTTGAAATAATTCTTGGGTACCATTTCAAAGCCAAACTTATAAAAAGTCAGAGGAGTCAAAGGCAGCTAAATTTAAATTGTATTTATGCTTCCTACCAACTGGCTTGATCTTTGCATTCTTTCTTCAAAGGAAATAAATCAATACCAATGGGCATAACAGAGATAAGATGCATGGTTAGATGCAGCTTAATAGAAACAGGATCACTAGGAATGTAAAAATGAAAACATTTATCAAAGCCGTTCAAACTTTCCCTGTGTCCCTGAACAGTGCTTGCCCACCTTTACTCAAATTAGACAAGCTGGAAGGGAATGGAAATCGACTTATCCACTCTTTACCAATCTCACTATCAACCTTTGGTGCATCATGGTTCCCAGGATGATAAACCTGTGTCCAACTCAGATAAATGATTTTGAGAACATATCAGCAACTTCAAAATACATCCATCTTGATGGCTCAGACATATGTTCTTTCCCTCAGTTCAATTTTCTAAACTTTACTTATATATTATTTCACCATTAAGAGTCAGTGTGTGTGTGATTGTGGAAGGATGACTTTTGTATGGGATTTAAGGCCACAGTTTACATAAATAGAGTGTTATTTAGTCCACTCATGTTATGACCATTTGTATTCATCCTCCTCATTTGTGTGCATATTTAATGAAAATCCAGAAATCCACAGAAAATATCACAGAGCTGGGGACAAAGTAGGTTGGAATGTTTCATAAGGGTACATCATGGAGTGACCCAGAACTCTGGGCCATTTTTTGGATATAGAGTTGGGGAGATTTCCACACACACCTACTTTTATCAAATGCTAAATGTATAATGAATGCCACTCAAATAACAGTGGTGTTGTTGTAATCTATATGTGAGCTTCAGAGTTCTAAAGATGTGTGAAAATATATTCTGCAATGTGTGCTTCACACAAGTAGAGCTGCCTGATTGTAAAAGTGCTGCTAGAGGACTCAAGAAAATCCTGTCCCCTCTTTCTCTCAAGTGACATAGAAGCTGGCATACATAAATTGGGAAACAGAGGTCCTGTCAGACAATCTTCTCAACTTTCTCATCAAGGGCAGCAAAAGGGATTTTTGGCCTGGAAAACTGCACTACACACAAAGGTCTTCAACTGAATTACTGTATTTATTAATTCCTCTTAAAGCACAAGGAAACCCCTAGCTTTAAAGAAACATGTAATTCAACTGAATATCATCTTGGCCTCAGATGAGGTGATGCAGGCCCAAATTGCTCCTCTGACTTTCTGATCCAAACTGAAAGCATTCCTTTTTGTTCCACCTACAAGACTGGCTAGTACTGAAACCTTCTTAGCTTGCTTTCAGAGAAACAGTAAACAAGTGAAAACACAGGTAACATACCAATCATGGTATGGGGATAGTTACCCATGATGCATGAGTCTGATGAACTTGTCTGTTTTGCTTCATTGCTCTTTCAACCTTGCTTTTAAAAACCAGATTCTAAATCACATGTATAGCAAACAGTCTTCCTCTATACTTTGGTACAATGAGAATGATGACACTGCACCACAACGATTTTGCTACTGGGAATAACACGTGATTTATATGCTATTGGATGTGCTGATTCCAAATCTGAACTCAGAATTTGCCTATCACGTACAGATTTTAAGTTATAGACATGCTATAGCTGTTCAAATGGTATTGGGTAATGTATTTTTACATGGGAACATTATGACAGTTGCAGCTATCACTATGCCTGCTGCTGCCTCAGCTGAATTACATCCACTGGTGGCATGCATGTTCCAGCAGCGGCTGGGCATGTCTGAGCAAGTCAGTGAGCTGGGCAAGTCAGTGAGCTGACGTCAGAAATAGGTATATAAGGCTAGGTGGACCAAGGGCTTGTCTCTTATGTGAAACCATCTTATTGGATAGGTCACAGTTAGGCATACCTGTCAAGTTTTGGATTTGGAAATAAGGGAAATTTCCCAGCAAATATGGGATACTTGACAGCTATGCTTATCATGTGCTGCCCTCCAATGGTGACATTAGGGAATTGCAGTCTAATTAATAAGGGATGACAGCGGGAATGAGGGTAAAATAAGGGGTTTTCCCGGCCAATAAGGGATACTTGACAGCTATGCAGTTAGGTCACAGTGAGTCTGTTTTGAGCTAAAGATGAGTAGGCACAACTGTGTTAATAAACTGGACAATTTTTGCTGCATTTGTGGCAAATATACCCTGTGTAATCAACGCAAGAACCTAACCAAGAGGGTTAGATTTGCTTATTTAAGATCCTTATGTCCTAGGCAAAATCGGACTTCAGATTTGGATTCAGCACACTTGATTTAATATAGGACACATAGATTAGACCAAGTAGCAGACAATATTTTTTTCTGATGCAGTGTGATAAAGGGGACTGAGATGTTATCCTGTTCCCCTCCCACTGTTTTAAAAAATAAACTATCCTACACCCAGAATGATTGATAAGGTCTTCTGACATACATATATCTGGTTAGAAGCATACATTTCCCACATGGATTCCCCTGAGAGTAATTTCAATTCTCCACTAATGGGGAATTACCTTCCATTTATCTAATTGTCTGTCATTTTAAACTCCTGATTGTGCCCTGGATTAACCAAACAACCACTTAATCATCTTAATTAGCCTTCTGAGATTCACATCTCCACTCTTCTACCTCATTTTGAAAAGTATGAAGTGTTGGTGTTTACATTTTCATAGAACTGAAGAAATAGGAAAATAGTTTTTGAAGTATTATCGTCTATTTCTGGAGTTATGTGGATCAAAATTCATATGAAGCTGTGTATGAGCCATTCACTAAATCTTTGAATCATTCATTACAGAACCTAGGCCAGGGTTTCTCAACCTTGGGTCTCCAGGTGTTCTTAGACTTCAATTGCCAGAAGCCTCCTAACCCCACCATTTGCTCCCTTGGCATGTTCAGCTTCCCCAACCCTTCTCCTAGGAGTTACAGTGAAGAATCGAACTCCTGACATCTGGCCTCACAGTGAGGAACACAGCTCTTTGAGCTACGCAATGCGCATTCATCGATCATTTTGACCTTTGACAAATTTCCTTTTGCATTTAATAACTGCACAAGAAGAAGTGGACCCAATCTGAGGCACATGTTTTGCCTCCTCGGCAGTTTTTCCCAACCAGCTCATTACTGCTTGAATTCTTTATTTTACTGTCAGATTTACAAACAGAAATCTAACTTCCAAGTGGTAAATAATTTAAATGCAAAGAAATTACAATCCTTGGGGGGCCAATTTGTCAGCAAAAGCTGTTTTACATAAAGAAAGAAAAAAGCTCCAGGTTCTGGACATCAGCCCAGATTGCCTTAATTACTTTAGATTAGTATTATTACCTGTCTTCATATTACAAACCCTATTGAAAAATGATGCTGATTGTGTTGTAATGGAGGCACTAAATAACTATTTATCTGCCAAGAAAAAATAAAGGATAAGGCATAGCATCTATTCTTTTTCAACTTTAATCTTCTGGTATATTTTAATTAATAAAGAAACAGTAAATTTGTTGTCCCAGGACTTAGTGCAGCTGGAATAATCTTAACCAAATCATGCAGAACTGTTTTTGTTTTAACTAAGGCAACAAAGATCCTTAACAGGAATTTCATTCATCATTTCTCATTCAGTTCCATAACATATTTATTTGATAGTATTTCACAGTGCAAAGATATGCATGTCTACTCTGAAACAAGTCCTACTGAATTCACTAACATGCAAGTGAGGGCCAAATGGCAAAATGAGCGGAGGAGGAACTCTGATTCCCAATGGCAAGGCCGGCATCAGAAATTTCCGGGCCCGGTACACAGGGGCCCCCCACACACACATTTTGGCTATGCCCCTGTGGTTTCCTGTGCATGCATGGCTTTCAATGCATGCACAGATCTGTTTTCCCTGTTTCCTGCACATACGTTGTTTTCAGCGCATGCACAAATCTGTTTTTCCTGGCTCACCCCGGGGGCCCCGTGGTCTCCGGGCCCGGGATGGTGCCCCTGACAGTCCCCCTTTGATGGTGGCTCTGGAAGTGGAAGAGGCCATGCCAGTCCCGGTGTTTAATCCTGCATGTCTCATTTCATATGTGCCACAGGAGATGGCTCCATGATCATAGTGCAGTGGTGGCGAACCTATGGCATGCATGCTAGAGGAAGCACTTGAAGCCCTCTCTGTGGGTACCCATGCAGTTGCCCCAACATAGAGTTCACCCTGTCCAGCAGCCCAATGGGAGCACTTTCTCCCTCCGCCAGCACAGAGTTTGTCCCACCCCTCTGCCCAGAAGTCCAATGGGAGGGTTTCCTCCCTCCCCTGGAGGTTGCAGTTTGGGCACTCAGTCTCTAAAAGGTTCATAGTATGTGGCAAGCTGGGATCCACCTTAAATCAATTCATGCCATTTTTCCTGCTTGCCTTGGAAGATGAAGCAGACCAGAATCAGCCGGCCTCCAAGACCAGGCCTCCCAGCACCCTGAGGCAGGGAAAAAAATGTATGCCCGGGTTGAGTTACAGCCACCATCAAAGAGAGAGAAAGAGCTGCAATCTCAGTGTCTGTTTCTAAGCACGTTCCCTTCATGATAAACCACACTGATTATTCAGGATTGAAAGCTTAGCTGCATCCTTCTCTTCATAATATGCTTTGTAGGATACAGTAGAGATAATCTGTGGGTGGTGTAGGTGGATATGAATAGGTTTCACACACGGACAAATGCTGTATGAGAGAATGGGATGGCCTACCCCCATGATGGTAAACCTTGGCACTCCAGGTGTTTTTAGACTTCAATTACCGGAAATCCAAGTCAGCACTCCTGATCAGGGCTTCTGAGAATTTAAGTTCAAGAACAGCTGAAGTGCCAAGGTTCACCATCACTGGCCTACCCCCTTTGAGCTTTGGTTACAGCCAGGGATTGAATGCACTCTCTGAAGAGTTTCTGGGGTGTAAATTCAGCCCTGCAAGCCCAAACATCCTACCATAAAAGATCACCAGTAAGTTAGGAGGTGGATGGTGTTTATGGGCCAACTACAGTATGTAAGAATGATAAGGATGTAACATCACTTAAATTTGAACACATAAGGAAATGATGTTCTGAATTTCACCTTGGGATTACAGGCACTAAAACAAAAGAAGGACTCCTCTCCAGGAAAACTGGGAGTTGTGAGGCCAGTGCTGATGGGTGTTGAGTATTCTAGTGCAACTCCAGCATGCATTGAATACTAATTCACTAACCAGTGAAAAGGAAAGGCTAGTCTGACCTAAAAGAAGTTGTTTGCATTGTTTGTCTCTAAGTAGCCAGTTAGAAAACTTCCTGTCTTCCCACCTCAGAAGTCACCTGACCTTATTTGCATGTCTTAAGGCATTTGTTTGCTCTGGTGTTTCTTTCTCTTGAATTCCCTGCCTTATTATTAACCAATGCAACCTTATCAAGACTTTTGAGCAAATTTATCTTCTGATTTCATTTTGTGAGTCAACACTACTTTTTCTATCTCCAGGTGTGTTTTGTAGCTGAGCTAAAAATGGTAAAGATCCAGGGAGACTTCAAACAGAAAGGGCTAAAAACATGTCCTGCTTTGCTGCAGAATGGGAACAAATAGACACATTGTAAAGAATTCCTGCAAGTACCCGATGTTTGCAAGCCATGGGATAAATTCAATGACCTGCATCATCAGAGGAAATGAAAGAGAGAATTCCCTTCTCAATTGCAGCTCCCCACTAGGCCCTTAAAATCTTCTCTGGATGAAGAACCTCCAGAGTAGAGCAGAAAAGGATGTGCAAGAAAGAAGATACAGAATTAATGTTATATTGGTTAAGAAGACTTTTGCTTCTGCAACACAGAGGAGTTTATTTTAACATTTGTAAGCATTCTCAAGTGGCTAAGATGCTAACTGTGAGGTGGAAGGTCAGCACTTCGATTCCCGAGTATTGCAGGACAGAATGAGCTTCCGTCTTTGTCCCAGCTCCTGCCAACCTAGCAGTTCAAAAGCAAGAAATTGCAAGTAGATAAATAGGGACCATTTCAGTGGGAAGGTAACAGCATTCTGTGTGCTCCGGTGTCTAGTCATCCCTGCCACATGACCATGGAAACGTCTGCAGAATCTCGTTGTTCTGTGCAGGACAATGACAATAAAGATTTTTCTATCTATCTAAGCAGACAGCGCTGGCTCTTCAGCTTTGAAACAGAGATGAGCACTGAACCCTTGAGTCGGATACAACTGGCCTTCGAGCAAGGGAAACCTTTACCTTCACCTTTAAGCAGGCAAAATAAGAACATACTGGCAAAACTGTAAACCATGTTGCTACCATTACCCTAACTCGTTTAAAACAGGTTAGCTGTTAATAAAGAACAATGGGTTTTTTTAAAAAAAAAATCACATTGTGGCATACATTTGTTCTGGTATAATATTCATAATATTGAAATTATCCTGCATTTTATTTGAAATAAAATTAAAAAATTTAAGCAAGTTCAACAAACAGGAAGCTTAACTCTTTTTTGCTTTTACTCTGCAGTTGAAGTACTAAAGACAAGTAGGATATCATTCAATGTACTTAGCTGATTATAAGTTATCACATCGTGTGATCACGTAACTTGTTCCTTTTCCAACAAGACACATTGTTTCACCCCATGTTTAAAATTTGAGAGTTACTGTACTGTAAAAACATTATCAATGCATATTGGGTCTTGGGCTTGCATCTTTCTCTACCTTTATAGATTTCTTTACCATTACAACTCTTGTTTTGTCCATAATCTTAAATGGAATAGAGCAGTTCCTTCATCACTGGAACCCAGAAGATATATAATTATTCATCTTAGGTCCATTATCAACATTCAGCGCACTAGCTGCATGCAATATAAATAGCTTCATATCTATTAGTGTTTAAACTATCCAGTCTGAAAAGAAACTATTGTTTCACAATTTTGACCTAATATTCCAAATAAAACAATGGAATCATTATCTGTTGATATTTACTTGAAGATATAACTCTTCAGCAAACACAATGGAAAAAAATGTTGAAGCTTTCATAAAATACTTTATAAAAGAATTCTCCCACCCTTAGTCACCACCCTGCGGTTTCCCCATGCCCCACAGGGCATGGAACGGCCCGCCAGAGGCCACCGCGGTGAGAGACGCTCCCAGCCCGTGGGCTCTGCGGCCGCCAAATTAAGGGGGGTGAATAAAGTATAGGGTTTGATTCACCCAATTACCGTGACCTGACCTGCGACTCGGCCAAGTAAGCAGATAGCTGACTTCTGTCAAGCATTAAGTACATAGTTCATCTCCCAGCTCGGGAAATCCCTGGCGCAAATAAGCCATGTTTGTCCCTGCTTAATCCCCAAGACAATGAGGTCCCTGAATCCATGTTTGCCCCAGCTGATTAAACTCCCCTTTGAAGAATTCCCCATTAACCCGGGTACGTGAGTGAGGTAATTTTCCTGTCAGGTGACAGCTTGCCACCGTTGCGCTTTTTTCCCTATAAATGATGTTGCCTTTTTCCAATAAACTACTGATCTGATCTCGCTCCTGTTGCCTCGTGTTGTCATTGATCAGTCTCCTCCGGGCTCTAACGCCGCCCTAGCGGCCAGGCATCGCTACACCACCCACATGCACTTTCCCCATAAAATTGTATTACTTTATTTTATTTACATTTACAAAAAAGCACAACCTACTCATGAACTAAGACGTTTGACGTCACACTCATTTTGAAAAATATGCAAATACTTCCCTAGAAATTGTGGATACATTTTAATTATATACTTCTATTTCTGTCTCACAATGCTGAGAGAGAATATGAAAAGGGAAGAAATCACAGAATATTGCACTTATGCTAATTAAGCCATTTACCTCCCTTACTTCTTGAGGTGCGCTGGGCAACGTGAACATCCCAGTTTGTTTTGCAGAAGGGCCTGAATGTTTCCATGCCCAAGTGTTTGGCACATGGTGCATAAATAATAAAAAATGAATGGGATACGTGCTAGGAGTGATGGGCATTATGTACAGCATGAAAGAAACAACATTCCAGCATAAAATATCCTGGATACAGGCCTAAATGCCCTCACAAAGTGGTGCTGTTGAACAAAGTGAGGAGAGGAAAACTAGACATGGGGGGATATTTGTCACCAGCCACCCACTGCAATTTGGTGCTGCCCCAGAACTTTAAATTACTAAACTCATATGAATAATTCAAGAATCATAGCTCAAAGCACAGTTTGCAAATTATTATCTCATGTATGGCCTCCCGCTTGGAAATATCATTCTTTCGTATTTATCTCCAGAGAATACACAACCATTCAGAAACAATTGAGTAAGCATAGCTACTAGAATTCATTTGTGTAACAAGAGACAGACCTCTGTAGCTGATGTGGTGGTAGTGACTCCCCGCCCCCCCCCCTTCGAAAAATATTTCCTTTTAAATGGCAATATTGAAGATATTTTGCAATTACAGATTTTTTTTAATGATTTGGAGTCAGCACGAATACCTGTCTGACTTTTGAACCTTTATCAGAGAACAAAGTCAGCTTGCCATTTCAACATGAACATGCTGCCTCAGGTAACAGATCCTGAGACAGATGTGAGGGTAACAATAAAACTCTTCTGGCCAGTCTTCCATGCCATGCATCCCTGGTATCTTAGCTCTGTGTATGTCATAGACTGGCTGATTGTTGCTCAATGTGGTGAGACAAGCTCTCTTCTAATGTTCCAAGTTGAAGAAATATCCATCTGCTACCTCAATTGATTTCTGTATGTCAAATGGGATGTCCACCATGTTCTCTTTCTTCTTTTTCAAATGTGTTAGGCCAGCCCAAAAGACAACCAAAGAAGTATGAAAAGTGTCTCCATCTTGATTATTGAGGGACCTGAAAGTATCTCACTGATAGGTGAGTCCCATTTGGATTAGGTATGTGTGAAGGATCTGGTTATAGTCTGATGTTCGGGAGCTTTTTGTTGCTGCTGTTGTTCAGTTGCACCCCATGGACCATTGCCCTCAGGGGCACCCCTGTGCTCCACCATCCTCCTCAATCCACCCAGCTCTGTGCCCATTGCATCAACAATACCATCTATCCATCTCATTTTTGGCCACCCCCTTCTTCTTTTGCCCTCCACCTTTCCCAGCATCAAGGCTTTCTCAAGTGAATCCTCTCTTCTTATTTGATGTCTAAAGTACTTCAACTTCATCTTTACTATTTGACCTTCTAAGGAGCAGTCAGGGTTGATTTCTTCTAAGATCAATCTATTTGTTCTCTTCGCTGTCCAGGGGACTCTCAAAACTCTCCTCCAACACTACATCACAAAGGCATCTATTCTTCTGCGCTCAGCTTTCCTAATGGTCCAGCTCTCACAACCATACATTACTACCGGGAATACCATTTCTTTGACTATGCAAATTTTTGTTTGCAAGGTGATGTCTATACTTTTAACTATGTTCCCCAGGTTTCTCATAGCTTGTCTCCCAAGCATCAGTCGCCTTTTTATTTCATGGCTTCCCCATCTATTTTCCAGGGACTGATAGGGCCTGTTGCTATTATCTTGGTTTTCTAGATTTTGCGTCTCAAGCCAGCTTTTGCACTCTCTTCTTTCAACCTAATCAGCAGCTTCTTTAGGTCTTCCTCACTTTCTGCCATTAGGGTAGTATCATCTGCATTTCTCAAATTGTTAATGTTTCTTCCAGCAATTTTGATCACAAATTGTGATTCATCCATCCCTGCATTGTGCATTATGTGCTCTGTGTATAAGTTGAATAAGCAGGGTGATAAAATGTAGCCTTGTCTTACTCCTTTTCCTATTCCAAACCACCCCGTCATTCCGTATTCTGTCCAGCTGTTGCTTCTTGACTCATGTACGGATTTCTCATGAGGCATATAAGGTGATCTGGTATTCTCATCTCTTTAATTACTTGCCACATTTTGTTGTGGTCCACACAGTCAAAGGCCTTGGTGTAGCCAATGAAACAGAAGTAGACTTGTTTCTGATATTCCTTTGTTTTTTCTATGATCCAACGTATGTTGGCAATGTGGTCTCTAGTTCCCCTGCCTCTTCAGAACCCAGCCTGCACCTCTGGTAGTTCTGTCTCCACATGCTGCTGCAGTCTATCATGTATTATCTTGAGCATAACCTTGCTAGCATGTGGGATGAGCACAATTGTTCGATAATTTGCACATTCTTTGGCATTACTTTTTTTGTGATTGTAACATATACTGATCTTTTCCAATCCTGTGACCATTGTTTTGTTTTCCAAATCTGCTGATGCATAGAATGCAATAATTTGATTCCTTCATCTTTTAGGGCTTTGAAAAAATGGCCATAAACCCCTCCACATTGGCTCAAGTCTATAATTGATGCAAAGGCCTATGACTCAAAAAAAGAAAAGAAAACTAGAAGTCCCAGCAAAAGAGGAAAAAAGGAACTCTGGGCTTATTTGCATTGACTTTTAGATGATCCAGTCAATGGGAAATAATGTAATCTTACAGCATTTCTCTATTTTTCAATGGTAAATGTCCTCAGATATAGGGGTGTGGGAGAGACATGAACAGAAGCAGCAAGGGCACAAAGTGTACAGAGAAAATATTATAACTGAGAACATCTATTCTTTTACAGAGCCAGGACTTGGTAAAGAGCCCATGGACAGATTAATTCACAAAGTCTGTTCTACAACATGCCACAAAACATAAGATGAAACAGTTGGCAGGCACCCATATTATTTTGGCATTATTTGTTTGGCAAAAAGAACATCGTTTGGCAAAATGGATTTGACTTTAAAAGCTAGACTAACATTACTTTGAAGAAAGCACTAAGGTCACAGCATTACAGACATACTTATTTATTTATTATTTTTCAAATTTCTATTGCTGTCTAACTCGGCAATGACTCTGGGCGGCTTACAACAATTAAAAGCAACATCAAACTAATTAAAAGCCCTTTTAAAAACCCTTTAAAATTCTAAATAATTTACCTACTCACCCCATCCATTAAAAGAGAGAGAGAAATCTTAATTATATAAGCCAGCAGGTGGGGGTCACCTCTCCATCGGTGCCCCACACCTGCCCTGCCAGCCAGGTTTTCAGTTCTTTCCTAAAGGGCAGCAATTCCATCTGCAGACATATCTGTCGCCTGTTTCTAATAGATGCTTTGGACATTATACTTTGCCAGATCAAGGACCAGAAAAGACTTCCCATTTTTGTTGTCTACAGTAAATTGTAGCATGTTAAAAACTGAACTCAGGCACATGTCTTGTGGTGGGATAGATGATTCCTCTCAACACCTGCATATCACACCGCCATTCCATTCTCTGTAAGCCAAGCTTTAGCTGACTGCCTGGAAGACCAACAGAGAGCACAAATGGTCTCCATATAGGACTAGAGAAAAAAATCCTGCTGAAACTGAAGAGATCTTCAGTTAACATTGGAACATTGGTCTTGCTCAGTATGAGATTCCCATATTCCTATGGTCTTCCTATGAAATGGATGTGCCAGTTCCATTTTGAATTCACGTACCACAACTAAGAGCAGAAGGCTGGAACACAAATCAGTTTATGCACCTGCTTATCCCTGAAAGGAGCACATGCTAAATGGCCCTAACAAGACTTGGACAAGAAAAGGTGGTTACTGTGAGGTTGATCATTAAGAGGTGCAGAAAATTATGTTTGTGTCGAAATAAGACGCTCTTTAGAATAAGGTCTAACATTTTGCCTAGTTATCCCAGGATTGGATGACATGGAAACCATGTAGTTTTGTGAGCCTTGTGCCCCTCAAAAATCCACATGACACACTTCTGAAATCATTTTCATCGCAGAAACTAATCTTCCACCTTTCTTTTTCCATTCAAACAAGCCTTATATAGTATGTGTGCCTTATTTCAGAAACGAATCTCACTCCCAATAGCCTTTTGGAAGCACTGGCAGCCTTGTAAACAAGATGTGTGGACAGAGTGCACTTGAATTCTGCTGAAAATAGTGCTTCTCTAAGTGTTATTCACCTTTGAAAGAAAGTACATGAGACACATTGGAACTTATTGGATCCATCACAGCAACAATTTTGGCAGAAATGTTCTGAGTGAATTTGGTCTCAGACTCAAACTTTGCCCACCCAGTTTCAATCAGATGGGGTATTTCCTATCACATTGTAAAGGTAAAGGTAGCCCTTGCTTGAAAGCCAGTCATATTCAACACTAGGGTTCAGTGCTCATCTCTGTTTATAGCCAAAGAGCCAGTACTGTCTTCATTTGCAGATGATTCCATGGACATGTGGCAGGCATGCCTGGGCACCTGAGTGCACGGAATGCTGTTTACCTTCCTTTTCTGGAAGTGTCAGTCAGTGAACTTAGAGCTTTCGCTCTTCTTCTTTTCTTTCTTCTTCTTCTTCTTTTACAAATTGTGTCCTCCATGTTTAATAACAGTGCCTGAATACTCTAAAAATGCTAGATAATTGCTATGGAAACTTCTTATTTCACTTATCAAAAATAAGCCATGCAACCCATCCATAAATTCAAACAAATGCATAAATTCAAACAAATTTCACAATACTATCCATAAGAATTCATTAACCAAGACCTCTGTTTTACTAACTACCAAAAGAAATGTCATTTTTTCTGAAAGCACAATATTAAATATCTCTTTTGTTCATATCCATTGCAAACATCTGCTTGCCTCAGTTAGCATATTCGCTAAGAATCAAAGAAATCTTCAAATTAAGACAAAAGGACTAATACACAAAACTGGGAATGTTGCCATTGTACTTTTCTTTAGGTAAAAAGAGCTCATTTCATCTACTCTCAGATGTTTAGAGTTAAAATTACAGTTAAAGTAATATTGAATGGGATATTGAAAAGCCACCGCTATTTGCAAAAGAAAATTAAAAAATAAATCTAAAGCAATTTTAGAGGCTTTGGGTCCCAAGATTAGGAGTAAGCTCTGATATATATGGGGAACAAACAGAAGGATTATTTCTCAATAAAAATCAATCCAGGGCTAATCTTAAGGCAGTTTTTTTCTTCTTTCCTGCCTAGCTAGAACTCTTAACATTTTTATTTAAAAGTAAACAAAGCAGTTCTGCCCTTCCAAATATTGTAGCATATTTTCATTTCAGAAAATAACCAGGGAACATTATCGTTATGTGACTGAAGAACAACCTGAGAGAATTAAGATTTTCTGAGAAGTTTCTCTAATTTACTCCCATGAAAGTCTGCATGCAATCAATCGTACTGGGACTTTCTTCCAAGTAAATCTACACGGGATCAGCTTTTGTTGCTTTTTCAACTATGTTAAACGAGAGTCAGAGGAGCAGCTTTATGTGTAAATAGCTCCACTTCACCTACAATGACACTCATGACCTACATAACCACAAATTCTTAGAAACCTTCTTCGTGGTTTTTAATTTTATAGAACTCTGCATGCATTTACAAGATATACATTTGTGCTCTTTCTCCATCTAGTTGAGAACCCATCACACATACATTTATGTGTACTTGCATACAGCTGCTGATAATTTTAGAGCTTGGAATAGGAGCCACAGGATCCCTTCTCCAGCCTCCCTCTGAATCCTGAATGCATCACCTGGAAAGTGTTTGTGGCTAGGGTTTAAGGTAGTGGTGGCAAACCTATGGCATGAATGCCAGAGGGGTACTCAAAGCCCTCTTTGTGGGCACATGTGCCATCACCCCAGCACAAATTTCACCCTGCCCCTCTGACCAGCAGCCCAATGGGAGCACTTCTTCCTTCCCCAAGCACAAAGTTCACTCTGCCCAACAGCCCAATGGGAATGCTTACTCCCTTCCCCCAGCACAGAGTTCATCCTGCCCCTCTGTTTGGGCACACGGTCTTTAAAAAGTTTGCCATCACTGGTTTAAGGTAAGCAGCTACCCATTTGCTGAGATTTCACAGCCAAAACCTGAGACCATAAGATGAATGCTTATGATGTCACAGGAGCAAACCTTTATGATGTCACAGAGGTAGGTCAGGCAAAAATGTGGAATAATTATTTCCCAGAGATTTCTGCTGTTGCTGTTAAACATTATACAAGAAAGCTTATGAGTTTTATACTAGTGCTCCACTTCCTGCCTTTGCTCTAAATGGCATGGCAGGCCCAACACCAGCATGTCAAAGGACCAGGATGGAGTCATTTGGAAGAGATCACTTGGGTCATCCCATTTGGAGCACTTCTCATGAAGACTCCTTCCCAGTAGTGGATTCTTGATACCTATCAGGAATAGGTGCAGATTGGTGCCCAAGACTTAAAACTGCCTTACAAGTAAAAATCAAATTCTTCAGTTCTCCAATCCATGTTGATCATGAGACTTCAGCAGGTGCCCTGTCATATGGCAAATGTCCTAGAGCTCCCAACCTAGACTTTAATTTAAATCATTTTGACTCTCCTCCATTAACTTGAACTATTCAGATGGAGTCTTTCACTATTTTCTTTGATAATTTGCCATGCTACAGCAAAAGTGGCCACTCAACATGGCAACTGGCGGCAAACAAATAAATGGCTACAGGGACCAATCAAACCAATCTGGAAAGTTCTTGTATTGATGCTTACCAACTGATGCCCCACTTGGCATCTCCGTGAGGTATTGTGTTTAACTTCCATTATTCCTAGCATACAATGAGTGTGTAGAGCCATGTCCTAGTATAGCATGTTTAGGAACACTGTCAGGTTTACAGTACAAATTCAAACAGGTGACTTAATGTTTCACTAGTTTATTATTCTTTATTAAACATTCAGATGATCTTTCAGCACTTCAACTGAATCTGTTTTATATTATAATCCCCCCTTAACAAGCCCTGACTTATCTTGTTTCCATATGAACAAAATAAAATATAATGTGATTTTCAACATCTCAGCAAATGGCTACCTTACTTTTAAACTATTTCAAAATGAATGAATGTCTTCTTTTATCACACAGTTTTTTTAAACAGATTTTTTTTAAAGAGACAAGCCTTGTCTCTTTAAAAAATCAATTCATCCTGAATAAAAAGCAAATTTTTATGTTATCAATTATGTTTACACACAACTAGATTGCTACAGCATCAGATCAAGTAATGTATTTATTTATTTATTTATTCAATTAGTATAGCTGCCCCAATCAACATGCGACTCTGGGCGGCGTACATAAAATCCCCAACGTTTAAACTATAGAAACCCTTAAAATTCCTAAAAACACTGAAAAACTACCTCCCACCAGCACCAATTAAAAATCTAGTTTAAAACTTTTAAAAACATGAGTGATCCTGCTCCAAATATGCCAGTGGGGGTGGTTGCCCCCTCTCCACCCCCCCAAACCTGCCCTGCCAGTCAGGTTTTCAGCTCTTTCCTGAAGGGTAGTACCTCTGTCTGGAGATGCAGTTCAACTGGCAGGAGGCTCCATAGTGCTGGAGTGGATACCGAAAAGGCTCTTCTTCTAGTGCTAGAGAGGCGAGCCTCTCTAGCAGTTGGTATTTTTAAAGAGCCCCTCTGGTCCACTCTAGTGGGATAGGCAGATATCCTTGGGGTGTTATGGTCTCTTAAGTACCCTGGCCCACTACCATGTAGGGCTTTAAAGGTAATTACCAGCACCTTCAATTGCTCCTGGCGGCACACTGGCAACCAATGCAGCTCCTGTAGCAGGGGTGAGGCACAGACATAATGCCCGCACCCCATCACTACATGGGCAGCTGCATTCTGAACCAGCTGCAGCCTCAGAATGGTCATCAAGGGCAGCCCCATGTATAGCGCATTACAGTAATCTAGTTTGGAGGTGACCAGAGCATGTGTGACCATAAGCAAGGAGTCCCAGTCCAGGAGCAGGTGTAATTGATGAATGACACGAAGTTGTGCAAAAGCCCTCCTAGCCATGACTGTCACCTGTTCATTGAGCAGGAGTCGTGAGTCCAGAAGGACTCCCAAATTACACACCGGGTCTGTCTGTGGCAAAAAGCCCCATCCAGCTCCAAAGATGGTAGCTCCCGGGATAACGCAGGGCCCCTGACCCACAGCCACTCAGTCTTGCCAGGATTCAATTATAGCCCGTTGTCCCCCATCCAGACCCTTACAGCCTCCAGACACCTGGATAGGACTTCAACTGCATCGCTTGGATCACCACAGGGTGAGATGTATGGCTGAGTATCATCTGCATATTGATGCTACCTCACCCCGTGGGAACAGATGATCTCACCCAGAGACTTCATGTAGATATTAAATAGGAGAGGCGAAAGCACCAAGCCCTGAGGCACCCCATATTGGAGGGACCTAGGGCTGGACCTCTCGCTCTCCAACCACACCGACCGGGTCCAGCCCTTCAGAAATGAGGAAAACCAGGACCACATTGTGCTCTGGATCCCTAATCCTCAGAGCCGTTCCAGAAGGATACCATGGTCAACAGTATCGAAGGCCACTGAGAGGTCAAGAAGAGCAAGGAGGATGGATTACCTCCATCCCACTCTCACCAGAGATCATCCAGCAGTAGGACCAATGCTGTCTCAGTACCATATCTGGGCCTGAATCCTGACTGAAAAGGGTCCAGATAATCCACTTCATCCAGGACCTCCTGTAACTGCCACGCCACTGCCTTCTCCAAAACCTTCTCCAAGAAGGGCAGGTTGGATACAGGCCAGTAGTTGGCAAGTACTGTAGGGTCAAGAGATGACTTTTTCAGGCGGGGGTGCACCAAGGCATGTTTCAATGCTGCTGGGAAGACCCCCTCCCACAAAGAAGAGTTCACAATTGCTCTGACCCAGCTGCCTGTCACTGCCCTGGTAGATTTAACTAACTAGGTAGAGTATGGATCTAATGCACAAGCAGTGGCGCGAACAGATCCCCGGAGCCAGCCCTCTTCCTCAGGGACAACTGGATTGAACTGATCCCAGATAACATAGCTAGGCTGCGATCCAGTCAACCCTAGCCCTATATTTTCCACGCTAGGATTAAACTTTGAGTGAATACGAGCAATTTTCTCTGTTAGATAATCAGCAGAAACCTCGGCTGACCCCTGCCAACCAGGGCCCGGGCCCCCTCTACCGAGGAGGGACCTAGTCACCCAGAACAGGGTTGCTGGGCGATGTTGTAGATAAAGAGGATGTAGATAAAGAGGAGGTGCAAATTGTTCGAAAGAGTGAAAAAAATTAATTAAGGGAGGAAAAATCAGAAGTACAGCAGAACAGAAATGGGTTTTGTAACATATAGGTAGAACTCTCATTTCTGAACAAGAAAGATATGCTTTTGTAACTATATATATATATATATAGATAGATAGATAGATAGATAGATAGATAGATATAGATATAGATATAGATATAGATATAGATATAGATATAGATATAGATATAGATATAGATATAGATATAGATATAGATATAGATAGATAGATAGATAGATAGATAGATATAAAGAAAGAACAGCCTTGCTGGAACAGGCCACAGCCCATCCAGTCCAGCATTCTGTCTCTCACAGTGGCTCCCCATTTCCTTCAGGGTATTCCCAAGGAGATGCCTTCACCTGCTTAGGATTCCCTGGAAATGGCATTGAGAGATATCCTGCCATCTCTCCAGCCCGGAGGTTGTCCTTAACTATCCATAATTATAGTCATTGATACCCTTGTCCTCCATGAACTTGTCTAATCCTTTCTTAAAGCTGTCAAGACTGACAGCTGTCACCACTTCTTCTGGCAGGGAGTTCCATAGACCAGTAATCCTCTGGGTGAAAAAGTATTTTTTCTTATTTGTTTGAGAACTAGTACCCAAAAGTTTCATGGAATGTCCCCTAGTTCTAGTGTTATGCGATAGGGAAAACAGTTTTTCCTTATCGACTTTGTCCACACCGTGCATGATTTTATAAACTTCAATCAGGTCACCTCTTAGACGCCATCGTTCAAGAGTGAAGAGGCCCAACCGTTGCAGCCTCAGATGGTAAGGAAGGTGTTCCAGTCCCCTAATCATTTTGGTTGCCCTCCTCTGCACTTTTTCCAACTCCATAATATCCTTCTGGAGGTATGGCGACCAGAACTGTACACAGTATTCCAGATGGGGCCTCACCATAGATTTATAAAGAGGCAAAATGACACTTGCTGACTTATTTTCTATACCCTTCCTAATGATCCCTAGCATTGAGTTTGCTTTTTTCACTGCTGAGGCACACTGGGTTGACACCTTCATTGAGCTGTCCACCAGGACACCAAGATCCCTTTCCTGGTTTGTCACAGAGAGTTCAGAACCCATCAGTTAATAAATGTAATTGGGTTTTTTTGCCCCAACATGCATCACTCTGCCCTTACTAATGTTGAAGCTCATTTGCCACTGTTTTGCCCACTCCCCAGTGTCAAGAGATCCCTCTGGAGCTCCTCACAATCTCTCACGGTTTTCACTACCCTGTATAATTTAGTGTCGTCAGCAAATTTGACTACTTTGCTTTTTACTCCTACCTCTAGATCATTTATGAAGAGGTTGAAAAGCAGGGGTCCCAGTACTGAACCTTGGGGGACCCCACTCTTTACTTCCCTCCACTTGGAGAAGTGTCCATTTAGTGCTACCCTCTGTTTCCTGTCCCTTAGCCAGTTGCTGATCCAGGACAAGACCTGTCCCTTTATTCCATGACTGGTAAGTTTATTCACACACACACACACACACACACACACACACACACACACACACACACACACACACACACACACACACACACACACACACACACACACACACACACACACACACACACACACACACACACACACACACACACACACACTACGAAATGGCTTTATATTGCCTCATAATAGTGTACCCACATTGTCATCAGGCAAAAGAATGCCAAATGTGACATACCAAAGTACAGTCTGAATGCTGACAACATGAAAGGCTGTATTCGAGATGGTCTACTCTACAGGATAAACTTTTGTTCTCACTACAATTTACAAAGAGAAACCAAGCAAGGCAAACCTCATCAGCTGACTGCTTATTTAATCAGTTAACCACAAAGAAATTGTCATGGCTCTTTCTTAACAAGTGTGAATGGAATGCCTTCAGCAATCTGGCCCTTTTGATAGGCTAACAATTCTGGGTTAGCAGAATAAATGACATTTTTCCAAACTGGAAATATTTCTGGACCACATTACTGCAGCAAGCCTTTACAAGAGATTTTGATTTTTGCAGAAATCTGTTTAGTAACTCAGACTTCATTCTATATAGGCCTGTAGGCAACCACAGTAACAATGCAATTTTTCTACCATATGCTAAATAACATGCATATCTCATATTCATTTCAGGGGGATAATATAGTTTTAGTAGATTGCATTCAGAAAGTTTGGCTCAGCATTCTCTTTTCATTATTATTATTATTATTATTGTTTATTACATTTATACCTCACCCATCTGGGATATTTTCCCACTCTGGGCAGCTTACAAGATATTAAAAAGTCTTTGCAATGGAAAAAAATCGACATAAATAATAAACAAACAAAAGAAATAGAGATGTAGAGAGTGCTCAAAATAATCACATTTTTGAGATTCATTTAAAGTCCTGCCATGTTGACACTCCTTGCTAAAACCTCCCCCTCCGCTAGCAAAATTTTCCATCTTCTTGCAAATATTATTTTGGTTTTGTCTTTTGTCATAGTGTAAACTATTTCCGGTCATTTAGTTTGAAATGAAAATCTGGATCCATTAGCTTTACAAAAGACCTGTAAAACATTTATAGAGAGATGGATTTTAAAAAGTTTCCTGGATTTTCAGATTTTCCTTGGGATATTGGGACAATATCACAAGCATTCACATTGTGTTCCTGCACATCTGAATTTACCGTGATACCACTAGCCACCCAGAGTGGGAGTCCATCCCAGATGGGTGGGGTATACAGCGTAGGTCCAATAAATAAATAATAGTATTTCCAACCTACAGTTTACATTCCCACAGTTTAAATACTGTGTAGATTGTATAAACCCTATTTGCTGTGAATTATTTGAGCATGTTCTATTTAAATCCTGGTGACCAAACTTTTAGATAGCCCCTTTCTTCCCTTTTAACCAAACCACAACAGATGCTCTTGCTTTAATTAATAACCAACATTCAGTGACCCATCACTCATGCCTCTGATAATTAAAATCCATTCAGAGGCAGTATGCATGTGTATTTGACCAATACTTTTGGAAAGGTTGCTGAAGTGCAGTTTTCCATATGTTTCAGTATGACCTTTACTAATATAAACATTCTCCATGTCTTGTATTAAAGTCTGCTAGCTGTTAGCTCTTAAACTCAAATTAAATCTATTTTGTTGTTGTTCAGTCGCACGGTCGAGTCCGACCTGTTGCAACCCCATGGACACCAGGCTCCTCTGTCCTCTGCCATCCTCTGCAGCCTGGCCAGATCTATGCCCCATCTCATCAATGATTCCATCCATCCAAGTCATATAGAAACCAAAATTTCATTCAAGAAACTGACAAAATGTAAGACCAAAATATCCCTAGTTGTGAAAGGTAAAGTTTAGGATTTCTTTATCAGCAGAACAAGTTATTAAACAATCTATTTGATAGATTAATTAAGAAAGATGTGATTTAAAAATGGTGACATGATATTACTATGTTCCTCCTAAGCAAGATTTTCCAAACCCCAGATCTACCCAGGCATGGGCTGGGCCACCAGGACAGGGGGATTCATTCCAGGGCGCCCTCGCGTCTGGCACCCTGGGGCACAAATAATAATTTTATTATTATTTTATCCGCCTGGCATGCTGCACTTTAGATTAAGCCATTGTTCCAAGCTCCCTCCTTTAGCTTGGATCAATGGTTTATTCTAAAGTGCTGTGCGCCAGGCGGAGCAAGGGAGGAGCGGTGACCAAGTGGTTCCCAGGGGCAGCCTTCTCCCCCATCCCTGGGTCGCCACCTCTCACCCCTATCCAGCACCCTCCCATGGTGCCCAGCACATCCCTGGATCTACCTTGGATAGAGCAATAATAGAACACAAATGAGACAAGTAGAGCAGTTATTCGTAGCATTGTTGAGTGACAGTTAGCAGTTTCTAAGGCTGGAAAAAGTAGTGATGCTGGATGATGAAATCAAGAATGCAAGCGCGGCGCCAAAATGGCCGCCGCGCCCTTTGCGGCCCCCCCCAGGACAGAGAATCCGGGTAGTTAGGGGCGTGGCCAGCTCCCTTATAAAAGGGGTGGCCACGAGGCAGCCGAGCTGCCATTTTGCCTCAGCGACGGAGCGGAGAAGTTTTTTCCTGCGCCTCCGTCGCTCGTTGGTATCACCGGGAAGCCTTTTGGGTCGTTTTGCCTAGCTAGCTTCCCTTTTTTGCTTGAGATGCCTTCCAAAAAGAAGGCTGCTGCGAATTCAGCCCGGGCTGTTAGGAGGCGCAACCCAGGTCGGAGGACCGTGGTGCCGCCTCCTCAACAGCCACCTTTGCCATCCCCGGCCGGGGCTGGTGGCTTGGGGTCTATCGCCCATTGGCCTGATCAGAGTGCGGGCGCGGAGGGCGCTCCGGCCCACGGCCCGCGAGCGGTGGACACCGCTCCTCCTCCTGCCCAATCCGTTGGGCCTATTGCTTTCGGGCCGCAGCCTCTCCCGGGGTCCTCTAGCCTTGGGGGGTGGCCCGGCGCCCTGCCTTGGCAGGTTTCCTCACCAGCCCTAACGGGCTTCGGTCCTGGCCAATGGCCATATATGGGCCATGGGGTGCAGGGACCTGTCCCCATCCAAGGGTCAGGCGGGCCGGCCGGCTCTTTGCCCATGGTCAATGTAGAGACCTTACTGGCCCGTATTGCGGCCTTGGAGGCGTCTTTGACCCGGGCCAGTCAGGCAGGCGCCCCTTTTGGGGTACCTTTGGAGGCGCTATCGGCAGCAGGACAACGGCCGGCGGGGAGGGTTGAGCTGCTGCAGGCGGGTGGCGCGGCTCCGGCCACTGCCTCGCAGCTCCCCAGCCAGCAACCTGGTGCGGGTCAAGCCCCGGTGACGAGCTCTTCATCGGTCGTGAGCTCCGACGCCCCTAGTGGGCCAGAACCCCCGGTGGGGGCGGCCCGCGGGGGTGCAGCGTGTGAGTATATGGTGCAAACGAGTACATCCACACACATTCCCAATATAGGGGGGGCCTTTCAGTGGCCTTGGCCTCGCGCGGGTGTTGCAGGGACTACGCCGCTGGCGACCCACCCGGCGACAACTACTTCCACTATGCCACCTGGGGTGGGCCTCGGTTCTTACACTGCTGGGAACATACTTGGGGTGGCAGGGTTAACTCAGGCCCCTTTTGATAGGCCAGCTATCCCCTTTTCGGCTTTGCCGACGGCAGGGTATTCCTTGCCACTGGGTGATCACTTGGCACAGGCTACCAGAGAAAAGATATGGCGAGGGGAGTACGTAGATATCTTCTCACTCCTGAACAGAGAGCCCACCAAGGAAGAAAGGGAGGGTCAGGATGAGAAGGACAAGGAGCAGGCACGCCGCCGTAAGCCGCCGCGTACCTGGGCCAACTGGCTCCCCGCTTATTTAATATACATGGCGGTATATTTGAGGGCGCGGCCGGATCTAGCTATTCCCATGGTCCAATATTTGGACAACATATATAGGGCGATGGTAGATTTCCCGGGCCCCTCATGGCTAGCATATGATGAGGAATTTCGTATGAGGATTCCCCTCCACCCCGAGATGAGATGGGATGAGCCGTGCCAGAGACTGTGGCTCTTGTATATGACACCCACACGTCCTGCCCCGGGGGATAGATACCATTGTGGACATGCGGTCCAGCGAGCAGCTCCAGCGCAGGTTACCCGCCAACCGGCGGGGCAGGGGGTTCCAGCCCGCCTGCTGTGCTGGACTTTCTCGTCCAATGGTTCCTGCAGTCGAAAGAACTGCAGGTATAAGCATGAGTGTCCCACATGTTCTGGTCCCCATGCAGCCTCTGCTTGTCCCAAGCCTGGGGGGGCGCGAGGCAGAGGGAGGGGTGGACAGTGGGCTGGCAAGCCTGCCACGGATGGAACTAGTCCTCCGAAAGGCCCCCTCCCCAATTAAGGTGGACATGCTGGAGCGCTGGCTCGCATCGTACCCAAGGGGAGAAGACAGAGAGTATCTCATCCAAGGTTTTAAGCAGGGATTTCGTATCCCTTTTATGGGTGATAGATCCCCTCAGGATGCTCCCAACCTTTTATCCCTCAGAGGAAGGGAGGAGGTGGCCGCGGCCAGCATTAAAAAGGAATTAGACGCGGGCAGGGTCGCTGGACCTTTTCCCGCACCCCCTTTTCCCAACCTTAAGGTTTCGCCATTGGGTTTGGTTCCCAAAAAATCCCTAGGTGAGTTTCGCCTTATTCATCATTTGTCCTACCCAGCCGGCCGATCGGTCAACGATGCGATACCTGATGACCTTTGTTCGGTCAGGTACACATCGTTCGACCATGCGCTGCGCATGGTGCGCTCGTGTGGCCCGGGTGCCTTGCTGGCCAAGTGCGACATTAAGTCAGCTTTTCGCCTCTTGCCGGTGCACCCGGGCGACTTTGAATTGCTGGGTTTTAAATTTAAAGGGGAGTATTATTTTGATAAGGCCATGCCTTTTGGCTGCTCCATATCATGCTCGGCTTTCGAGCGTTTTAGTACCTTCCTAGAGTGGGCTTTCGTCCGCAGGTCAGGGTCCCGGTCTGTAGCCCATTACCTGGATGACTTTTTATTCGGGGGTGAACGGGGCTGGGACACGTGTGCACGTCTCCTCAATACATTTCAGACGCTAATGCAGGAACTTGGTGTCCCTTTAGCGCCCGAAAAGACCGAGGGCCCGTCGACCGAACTAGTATTCCTGGGGGTTGAGATTGATACAGTAGTGCAGGCTTCTAGGTTACCGGGTGATAAGGTGTCCAGGATAGTGACCCTTATCTCGGAATTGCTGGCCAAGCGTAAGGCATCCCTGAGGGAACTGCAGGTGCTACATGGGCACCTCAATTTTGCTTGCAGGGTGGTCGCACCGGGTAGGGCTTTCGCCCGGCGCCTATGCGACGCCATGGCAGGGTTATCCAGGCCCCACCACAGAGTCAGGCTTACCCGGGGTATCAGGGCAGACATGTTCGTCTGGTTGCAATTCCTGAGGGAGTTTAACGGGGTCTCATTTTGGAGGTCTGACCTCCTGGCATCCCCCAATTTCCAGATACAGTCTGATGCCTCAGGATCCCTGGGTTATGGGATGTACTTCAATGGGAAGTGGGCCTATGGTGGGTGGCCACCGGCATGGGCAGGCACAGGTCGCCTGCGGGATCTCACATACCTGGAATTTTTTCCCATTCTGGGGGCTTTGATGCTATGGGGCGAACAGTGGGCTAATTCGGTGGTGCATTTCTGGTGCGACAATGCTGCCGTTGTACACATTGTCAATGCACAGACTTCCAAATCGCCCAGAGTCATGGCTCTAGTGCGCCATTTTGTGCTGCGCTGCCTGCGCCTCAACGTCTTGTTCAGGGCCAGGCATGTCCCAGGGGTTAATAACGATATTGCTGACGCTTTGTCCCGCCTGCAGATCTCCCGGTTCCGCGCCTTGGCCCCGGATGCGGAGGAATTTCCCTCGCCACTCCCGGACGAGATGTGGACTATTGGCAAGGAGAGGTGAACCGGGCGATTGGCCTGTCACTAGCGCCACGCACGCGTAAGGCGTATCAACAAGCATTCAATTCGTATAGGGATTTTGCTACTCAATTTCACTTGCCAGAGACCTGGCCTATCCCGGTGGACCATGTTCTGCGGTTCATGGTTCACCTGCATGCACAGGGCCTTGCACCTCGCACCATAGCATCCAAGCTCTCGGCGTTGGCTTTTATGGCCAAAGTAGGGGGTCATGTGGATACCACCTCTGACTTCCGTGTGAGACACGTTTTGGAGGGGTGGGTGCGCGAGCGCGGGCGTTGCCCGGACGACCGGCACCCTATTTCCCCAGGGGTTCTTACCCAGTTGGCCCGGGGCTGGCCAGGCCTCTGTTTTGATCATTATGAGGCAGCCCTTTTTCATGCAGCCACAACGGTGGCATTTTTTGGAGCGCTCCGCGTCAGCGAACTCGTGATGCTGTCTAAGGCGGATGCAAGTGGTAGGGCACTGGAACTCGGAGATGTCTATGTCGCCAAAGACTGGGCCCAGTTGAGGATTCGCTCCTCTAAAACAGATCAGCATGGCGTAGGCAGTGGAGTAAGACTGCTACGGTGTTCTTTGGCAGACATCTGTCCGGTTGGTGCCCTACAGGAATACCTGGCACTGCGTGGCATGCACCACGGCCCGTTTTTCTGTCACCAAGATGGGTCTCCCCTTACTAAATTTCAGTTTTGGAAGGTGACAGCCAGAGCCCTCACCAGGGTGGGCCTACCAGGTGCCCGTTATGGCACACATTCGTTCCGTATTGGTGCAGCCTCTACAGCAGCTGCTTTTGGGTACTCTGGGGCTGACATACGCAGCATGGGGAGGTGGGGCTCACAATGTTTTCAGTTTTATGTGCGCCCACTCCCGCCATGAGTACCAATCCAGTCACCTTACCTCCCCTTTTTCTCAATTTTCTTACAGACCCTGGGTGTCGTATTACACCGGTGACAGTATGGCTGGTGGGCCACAGCTATGTGCTCAGGGCAGCGCGTTACGCTGCGGCGACAGAGTGGGGACCCCGACTGGGACTGGGTGACCACGCCAGTCTCGCATGGCATGGTAAGCCTGGGATGTTATGGCGGGAGCTGCGGCCTTTCCTTTTTTCTGGCCTGGGGGCTGACCCGCCTGACATTCTAATCATCCACTTGGGGGGCAATGATTTGGGCCAGGTCACCGGCTTATCGCTCAAGCATGCGATTTGCGAGGACCTCGCCTACTTGCATTATGTCTGGCCTGCCACAGCCCTGGTTTGGTCGGACGTTGTTCCGCGCCACTCTTACAGAGGGGGCGTTAACCTCCTGGCTCTTGACCGAGCTAGGCGCGCGGTCAATAAGGCAGTGGCGCGGTTTCTTACCACCAGGGCTTGGGGACGGGTTAGTCATCACCCCGATATTAGTCTACGAAATTATGACTTGTATGCAGGGGATGGGGTCCATCTGTCGCGAGGAGGTATGGACCTCCTGTTGGGTGACTGGCGAGCAGGCCTGTTGACCGAGCTGACGGTCTGGGGGGGGGGAGTCAGGTCTTCTGTGAAGCCCCTCCGTGTGGCGGGTAGCACTGGTAAGGTAAACAGTATGACCCACAAGTATCCGGCAGGTTCGCAATTGACTGGACAACACTAGACAGGAATAAAGTAGTTAAACGTTGTCCGGTCAACGACGAACCAGGCGATGGGGTGATGATGATTGCTAACCAGCATACATCACCCCTGTGATTTTACGGATACGCGTCAGAGGGTGGGGTCATGAGTTAGTTATTGACTACGGTCAACAATTTGTTTGTTGTTAACAAACAAATTGATACAAATTGATACATTGTAACCAATTGCCGTTGGCAATTTTGGGGTGGTACCTTACCAGTGTTACTTCGGCCTGCTTGCCTTAGGAATTATGATTGGTCGTTTTACCAATACAAATTTATAATTCGGACTAGGGCATTGAATCAATAAATGTGGCCCTTTGCTGTTATCCACTTTCAATGTTGTCTGTGTCCGTTATTGGGGGGGTGCGCCTGCAATGCAAGCGCGGCGCCAAAATGGCCGCCGCGCCCTTTGCGGGCCCCCCCCACAGGACAGAGAATCCGGGTAGTTAGGGGCGTGGCCAGCTCCCTTATAAAAGGGGTGGCCACGAGGCAGCCGAGCTGCCATTTTGCCTCAGCGACGGAGCGGAGAAGTTTTTCCCCTCCACCCCCTCCCTAGTTAACAGTGTGATCATGGTCGCTTCGGGGCCGGGTGGGAATTTTTGGTTGGGACCCATATTGGCTTCGGGTCCTGGCTTTTTTGCCCATCCCACACTGTTGCTATGGTTTGATATAGGGGTCTTTCTTCGTTCCTACTGTTGACTTTGGTCACATGGGCGGGTAGCACTGGTAAGGTAAACAGTATGACCCACAAGTATCCGGCAGGTTCGCAATTGACTGGACAACACTAGACAGGAATAAAGTAGTTAAACGTTGTCCGGTCAACGACGAACCAGGCAATGGGGTGATGATGATTGCTAACCAGCATACATCACCCCTGTGATTTTACGGATACGCGTCAGAGGGTGGGGTCATGAGTTAGTTATTGACTACGGTCAACAATTTGTTTGTTGTTAACAAACAAATTGATACAAATTGATACATTGTAACCAATTGCCGTTGGCAATTTTGGGGTGGTACCTTACCAGTGTTACTTCGGCCTGCTTGCCTTAGGAATTATGATTGGTCGTTTTACCAATACAAATTTATAATTCGGACTAGGGCATTGAATCAATAAATGTGGCCCTTTGCTGTTATCCACTTTCAATGTTGTCTGTGTCCGTTATTGGGGGGGTGCGCCTGCAAAAACTGTATGACTCACATTACCAATGTGAGATCTGATTCCTCAGCTGCCATGAGGTATGTCCCCTCAGCAGTATCCCACCTTGATTCAGGTTTTACAAACCCTGGCACTGACAGAAATGGCAGCTTTTAATTTTTACCTTCCCTGAGGGTGGTCATTGATGCATCATCAAAATAAGAGACAGTAAAGGTAAAGGTCACCCTTGCTAGAAAGCCAGTCATATCTGACTCTAGGTTTCAGTGCTCATCTCTGTTTATAGCTAAGGAGCCAGCACTGTCTGCATCTGCAGACATTTCTGTGGACATGTGGCAGGGATGACTAGAATACAGTTTACCTTCCAACTGAAGTGGCACCTATTTATCTACTTGAAATTCCTTGCTTTCAAACTACTAGATTGACAGGAGGTAGGAGAGAGACAGGAGCTCACTTTGTCATACAGCACTCGTGTCTTGAACTACTGTCGACCTTCCAATCATCATGTCCATCATCTTAACCACTAAGCCACCACAGTCCCTTATATAAGGGATACAAGAGATACAGTTGCATAAAAGCTACATATACAGATTTATATAGTGAAAAAATTACTATATTTTACAGAGAAATACATTTCAACATTATTAGTTATGTAAACTCTCTCTTGTTTGATCCTTCCAGGGCAGGCAAAGATGAGGAAAGGCAACACACTTCTTGATAGTAAAGATTTTCCTGAGGCTTTAAGTAGAATTTGTACATTGGTTAAAAGGAGGGAGGAATTTTTCACAAGAACACAATTTGTGCAAAATTTCCAGAGTTTGCACAAATGACATGGTTATTGACCAAAATCGTGCAAATGGGGAATATGCTGTGCAAATAGCTCAAGAGTATGAGATTGCTGGTCAATTACCAAACATAGTACTGGACTGGATGGGTTGTTGGCATCTTTCTTACTGATCATCTCATCCCTACGTGCTTGCTCTTTGTATGCACATATGTGTGTTCATACATGCACACAGGCATGTGCATGTTTATCAATGGGCTGAGCCCTCATTATTCAACTAGAGCAGGGGTTCCCAAACTTTTTGCGCCATGGGCCAGTCACGTGGTTGAGTGGGCTGGTCACATGCGTGGTATGCCCGCGTGCTTAGATTGGCCATCACCCTTCCCGATGGGTTTGCTCGCTAAGCACATGGCTTGAGAATTAACGGGCTTGGATGGAAAGGAAATTGGGAGCGGGTTAGATTAATGATTGGCATGATTCATAAGGCTTGAGCTGAGGTCTTGCGGAGGAAATAGGACAAAGGTTTAAAGTTGCTGACTCCAAGGTTGAATTCGCTCTTCCCCTTCTGGTCTTGATAAGGCTGAGCGAGGCAGGCTGAGTCAGTGGGAAAGGAAGTTAGACCCGAAGACCATTTACAAGGTCCTTCGAGATAGGGCAAGAACAATGGGGTTTTGCCAACCCAGATCTTAGATAGCTGCGGGTTTGTCCATTAATCACTGGACAATGGTCGGAGGCAGGTGTTATCTTTACCCACCAGAAACACCACGTTTGCGTCAGCTTTCTGTGACATGGGTCCCATGTTTTTAGGCATGGAGAACCCGCGAGGCAGCATAATAAAAGTGCCAACCGATTTGAATTGGGACTGGACTTCACCGCACACTTTGTCTCACGTGTCCTTCCTTGCAGCCAGTCACTCCGACCTCTGGGGGCCATCTCCGCACCAGAGGGCCCCGATCTGTGGCTCATTGCAACAGCACAGGTCACATGGTTCATTCCACATGAAGGAGAAGTAAAACGACAGCAGCTGGTGCATTTAAGGCAGCATTTTGCATATGCGTGGGCATGTTTTACTTCCACTTCCAGGAGCAGTGAGGGCAGCATGGGCAGGATGATTTGGTGCCATGGGCTGGATCCGGCCTGTGGACTGTAGTTTGGCCACCCCGATATAAATCAGTGTTTACCAGTCTTTGGTTTTTGGACTTCAATTCACAGAAACTGTGTGAGCACATTTTATTTCCGCTTCCAGGAGCAGCAAGGACAGCATGGGCCAGATGATTTGGTGCCATGGGCTGGATCCAGCCTGTGGGCTGTAGTTTGGCCACCCCTGATCTAGAGCAGTGTTTACCAGTCTTTGGTTTTTGGACTTCAATTCACAGAAACCTAAATCAATTTCCCAAAGCACTGATCAGCCAATGTACTGACTTAGGCTTTGGGAAATTGAAGTCCCCCACATTGGGAACCACTAATCTAGACCCACCATCATAAGAAGTGAAGCAAGTAATAGCCAAAGAGAATAAGGATGGAACTTCTTCTTTTAAGAGAAGTGGTTCATGGTTTGTTGCATTTTGGTGCCTTGTAAAATTATTCCAGGCATTTTAGAACTTTGCTTTCAAGGTACATATTACCACTGTTCTTTTGTTATTAATTGGAGTCATGTTAATTTAATTACTGTCTTACCATTTGTATCAAATAATTATATATATGCATACCTAGTCAAATAAAAGTTTGCTTAGAGGAAGAAGGGGAATGGGAAATATTAACATTGTCAGGTTTATAAGAAGTAAGGTCAATTACAAGGCAAACTTTTTTTTAAATGAGAAGCTCTAGGGTCAAGTCTGAAATACTGTTATCCTATAACTGAGGTTATAAGACTGTACAGAACAAAACTATTGAGAAAGTAGCATTTTTTCTTAAAGTTTAATTTACACACTTTTAATATATAACTGCCTTTAGGAGATGTCAAGCACTTTCCAAGATATGACACAGTTATATCAAGAGAAAGTAAATCATTTCTCCTTTTGGTTGATCAGTTCATCTCAACAGCTGACTAACATTCCATTTTTCTTGATTCCTCAGACATCATTCTTACATTTGTCAAAACTAGATATGTATTTAAAGAGATACAACAGTTAATGGGGTAGAGCAGTATAAAATATAAGGTCCCCCCCAAAAAAAAATCTCTCCCAAATAGAATCTTCAAATATACACTTGTATGTTTTAATAAAATAATGAGAACTTTCCAAAGACCAAAACAGCATGGTTAGTCCTATCTAGAGTAGACCTGTTAGACCAATATGATTTATATAAGTGTTAATTTGCCATTCTGCAGATCTTCTGAAGTTGTGATTATCAACTGGATTTAGGCCAAGAGGACTTTTGCTAAGTTGACTTCATTTCTGTGCAAATGAATTTGTTATGAAGACTGCAAGAAAATGCATTCAACATAACAAGAAGGCCCTTTATAGGTACTGCTTTGAACACAAATATTCAGAATAAATTAATAAAACATATGATCAAATTAACAACCAAAAATTTAAAAACCACTTCTAGGAGAGAGCATATTAAGCTAGATGTTGGTTATCTGTTACAATCCAGAGAGGATCTGCAGTAGCTAGCTTAGATCTGTTTCTTGGATGAGCTTTAAAGAAGTAAACTGTGGAGTCAAAAGTGTCCAGGTGTGAAAAGACACATCCATTAGAAAGTATTTTCTCCCTCTTCCCAACTATTATACTTTCATAAGTTGTCTCATCAAACTGTCTAGCTAGATTATCATGTTATATGATATTATGACAGATCATTAAACAACCCTAATAAAAGTGAACAGTACCCAAAAAGAGAGAAAGAAACAGATACAATCCAACTATTTTTACTAGAGACCAAACACCACTAAACACAACAAGATATTAACAGATGAACATGCTTCAGATTTAGCTATTGTATTATATCCCCTGTTAGTTGCATTATGAATTTTCTGAAATGGTAGCCATGTAACCATTGTGGCATATTAAAAGGTGCCACAACATTTTTTTTGTCATTTTGTTTTGTTTACTCTCTGATATTATTAAAATAGGTAAGGTAAAGGTTGCCCTTGCTTGAAAGCCAGTTGTATCTAGAGGCATTTACAGCCAAAGAGCCAGTATTGTCTGTGTCTGCAGATGTTTCCATGGTCATTTGGCAGGCATAGCTAGACACTGGAGTGCATGGAAGGCTATTACCTTCTCACCAAAGCAGTACCTATTTATCTACTTGCAATTTCTTGCTTCAAATAGCTAGGTTGGCAGAAGCTGGGACAGAGACAGGAGCTCACTCTGTCATGCAGCACTGGGGTCTCAAACTGCTGACTTGCTGACCTTCTGGTCACCAAGTTTAGCACCTTAACTGCTAAGTCACTGCAGTCCCTATCATACTTATTAAAATACTTACTTGCAATTATGCTTCAAAATTTTGAGGAATTGTTAGTGCTTTCCTGATTTAAAAAGCTAAATGTTACTTTTGAATTGTTTAGAAAAAATAACATCACTTTTTAAAAGAAATCAGGCATCTGAATATTATAAACTGCTAATAGAAAACATGCTGTCATATGCCCACATTGTTGCCACATAAAATCCAAAGCAGAGAATAGCCCTTGAACTATCTGGTCATCCTTCTCCATTAGTGAGTTACACCAGTGAAATATTCTAGTGAGATCACACCTCATAACTGCAAAAGCAATTCAAAGGTTACAGTTAGGGAGAGAGAGGTTATCTCTTGTAAAATTACAAACATACATTGAAATTATGTTGGTGTAATTATGACTGAGAAGGAGAAAAATCCGTTCGTGGCCAAAAAGCACAAAGGCAAAAAAGTAGCAAAATGTATATAAAGCAGTAATCTAAGTAAAGATAAGTCCAGGACAACAGTCCATATAACTATATTTATGTGCAGTGCAGTTCCATAATGAGATAATATTTCCAAACAATTCACCACTGAGAATATATTTTCCAAAGCTTTTCCAGTAAAATATAAGCTTTTCTGGGCATAAACCCTTTCCTCAGGGAAATCTCAGTATAAAATGGTAATCTACTACAAACGATAGAGTCTCGCGTCCTAGCCTCTATGCGAAGTCTGTTAAGTGCTATATATCAGTACAGGTTCCTACAGCTAGCAGTAACAATAGATTATTCAGATTAGTTTTAAATGTGTCCCTTTCAATCTCAAAAGTGTGAAGTTGCCAAGCAAAGCTAATGAGTTTAACCTATAATTGTACTGCTGTATTAATATGCAGGCTTGCCTGTCATTCTGCTTGATTACTCTTTACCTCATTGCTTTGTGATCCTTTTGCCTTGAGACATCTTGACCCCTATATCTGGTGTATATAAACCATACCTGGAAGTTTTACTCCTTGCCTGAAGAAGTGGATTTGATCCACGAAAGCTAACAGTAAAGATATAGCAGTTCGTCTTTAAAGTGCTGCAGTGTTTTTGTTTTTGTTTTATTATGTTAACTTTATTTTTATTTTCTGATATGCCTGAAAATCACATGCACATGTTACACAACAGGATTTCAACCACAATGTGACATGTTATTGTAGAAAGGAACTTCTTAAAGGTAACTAACTATTTTAACCATTGCTTCAAAGCTCTGGTAAATGCGTACATTAGCAGTAAATTTCCACGTCTATTTTAGCACTACAGATATTAAAATTAGGTGTGTAGAGAGATTTGCTGCATTATTCGGTACTACTAATTCATTGCCCTCCCTAGTTTTGAGACACTGATCCTAATTAAAATATAACTCTTCACCAACTGGGTAAAAGATAAAAGGTATATAAAATTTTTGAGCATGATCCTAACTAGTCAGGACAGCTGAGTGACCAGCTGAGGGGATATTAGGCCAACTGAAGCTCAACTGACTCTATACTGCTGCACTGGAGAAGGTTCAAATCTCATGTAATCTACTTCCTCCCACCCACTACTCCTATAGGGGTACTCGAGTGGCATAAATTAACCTCCAGAGCAATTTGGCCAGCAAATCCCACCACTCAGATATTCCACAATTCAACCAGCAGAAGGGATTGTGTTGGTTGAAGGTATTTCCTCCGGAGAAAGATTCTTCTGTCTTTTGCTAATCCCCTACAACCAGTGCATATTTGACGTTCCACTGTGTCTGTTTAAATTATATGTACTTGCATCATTGGCTGATCTTTCACTTTGCTACAAGAATACACTGACAAGCTTTTAAAAATATGCTATTTTATAGCTTAAAGCTGTTGGCTTGTTGCTTTATCTTCAAAGAATAGGATAGAAAGGGACAAAAAGAGACAGATTTTAAAAAAAATTAAAAAAAATATTCAGACAAAACCTGTCTCCCAATAATCTGATTTTTCTAAATTAAATGTAAAAAGGAACACACTTGTCCTAGGTCAAACCAATGGCCCATCTAGGATTACTAACTCTGACAAGCAGTAGCTCTCCAAGATTGGAGGGCAAGTTTGGGGGGGCCAACGGGGTATTGACTCCTACATGTTGGCTCAGTTGAATTTACATGTCCCTTTACTGACTGTGGGGAGGGGATGGTCTTTTTAGATTATGGGTTGGTTTTTAAAGAGTTTTTTATTGTGGTTTTATGTGGTTTTTTATAATGTAATATTTGTATGTTTTGTGCGCCACCCTGGGTTGTCCTCGGGCAGGAGGGCGGGATATAAATATAAATAAATAAAATTTCAGGCACAGTTCTTTCCTATTTGAAAATGATGGAGTTGGAATATGGCCATTCTGCATAGAAAGGGCACTGAGTTTCAGCCTGTTTAACCTCTCATGCATTAATAATGCATTTTTTCACTTATGAGAATAAAACTGAAGGAATCAGTCACATGCTAAGTCAGGGATTCTAAACCTGTGGTCCGTGGGCCAGATGCAGCCCACAGCACCATTTCATGTGGTCCCCCACTGCCTCCGCCACACCAGGAAGTGCCATGTGGTGGAGGAAGGGCAAAATGGCCATCCAGCCCCTGAAGCTGTCTGAAGGAGTGTGACCCGGCCTCTGGTTTAAAAAGGTTGAGAACTCCTGTGCTAACTGTAAAAACTGTGAATGTCTACAAATTTAAGACCCACAGACTTCCACAGAATTTACTCTTTCTAACTAGGACTGTTTGTAGTCATCATGCAGAAGTGAAATCGATGCAGGTTGAACCTCAAACTGAGCAGATGGTAAAGCAATGGTTTGATTATTCAACCATGTATTGTTTTGGCTCCCAAATTCCTTTTTCTTTCCATTGGAATATATGCTGAAATGGTTTTCCTCTACCGCTCAGTTTTGTTTCATCTATACATTCCATAAAACTCAATTATTCTTCACCACCTGAATAATCACCTGGTAAGCATCAGTATCGGACCTGTCTTGTGCTAAAGTGCACTTGGCATCTGCTTCTCCCTCATCTTGATTCATGCATTACCACTTGAATGTGTCTGGTACAGTTCTACATCTGCCTTAATTAGAGTTAAGCCCTATTGAATTTAATGAAACTCATTCCTAAAGATAACTGGGAATAGCAAGACCTATTTAATTCAGCATGGCTCAGCTCCGAGTAGACACAGAACAGATTTCACTCCTATATTACAACTCCTACTGAAGTTGGCGACACTTACTCTGGGTTATTGTGTGCTGGATTGCACCTTCAATTGTTCAACTAATAATCAAATCATGCAGCTCTTGGGCATCTAAATAATGGACAGTTAAATAGAATTTTATTCTTTAGAGGAACTAGAAGATCTCAGTTAACTATCATTTCCCCTTCTTATGTTTAAGTTTGTTCATGTTGTTCCATAGAAGTATAGCACAAATATATCCCTCCTTCAGCTTTTACCACAGCAGGAAATGTTTAAAATAATATTCAAGTATTTTTGGGAAATGCTTAGAAATTACAAAGTTATGCACAATCAAGATGGGTTCTCATGCCTTGATCTTTCTGGAGTATAGTCAAAACAAAATGATTGAGGCTTTTCAGAGACAGTAGCAAAAGCAAGAGAGAGAACAAGAGGACAAACTGTTTTCTAAAAAAAAACGTAGGAAGCAGAAATGATCTGCTTTTAGCAAAAGGCTTTGGCAGGCACTTTGTTCTTCTATTTCAGCATAATACATTGTTGGGATGTAATTTCACTTTCTGTGGCAAAAGGGTATGTACTTATCCTTCTTGTGTATATCTAGCTTTTACACATTGCTGCTTTCAATATCCTCTAAATCCTAATAGGTATGACTTGCAATATGGCAGGAGACCACACAAATATCATTCTTCCCCAAAGGGGCAATGAAGAAAATGACTGCAAACAGCTTTCAGATGCAGTTACCTACTGAGTATGGTCTAACAACTTTGTGTTTCTTTTTTGCACTGGAAATCAACCTACAGTTGAAAAAGAACTACATTTACTGTTTTCCAAATCTGTTATCTATCAAAATCACAGCTGATTGGCTTGGTAGCCAGCCCGAACTGGGTAAAGGCCACCCTTGCTCGAAAGCCAGTCATATCCGACTCTAGGGTTTAGTGTTCATTCCTGTTTATAGCCAAAGACCCAGCGCTGTCTGCATTTGCAGACATTTCCATGGACATGTGGCAGCACGGAATGCTCTTTACCTTCCCACCGAAGTGGTACCTATTTATCTACTTGTAATTTCTTGCTTTCAAACTGCTAGGTTGGCAGGAGTTGGGACAGATGATGGGAGCTCACTCCATCATGCAGCACTTCGGTCTCAAACTGCTGACCTGCCCACCTTTCAGTCATCAAGTTCAGCGTCTTAACCACTAAGTCACCGCAGTCCCTGCCCCAACTAGACTGATTATTATATTGGTTTTGAAATTCCATCTAAACCTATGGCTGTTTACTCAGGAACATTTTTTAAAATTTCATTCATTGATCCAAGAGGAAGGAGTCAACCGCAAAAATCATCTTGCTCACTTCTGCAAAGTCAGTAGATCTTTGCCACTTCTACTGCCAGATCCATTACCCATCTGACTTTAGTTGTGGCAGATTCAGAGGCATGATCCTTCCCAGATCCCCCTCCCCCAAATTCTTAGGTTAGTATCAACAATATCCTCAAGTCTGGAATATATACTTGACTCACCACCACTCTTGTAGAAACATAGTTTGCTCACACAATAATTCCACTTTAATTTTTAGCACCAAATATTCCACTATTCATTTAATTTTACACTTTAGTGAACAGTATACCCAAAGGACTAACATTTAAGTCTATTATTCAATCCATGCTATGTCTGAAGCTTGTTTTATATAAAATAATCATTCCAGCCATCCTGAACACTTATTTTTAACGGCTGTTAAAATTGTTAATTGTTAATATTGTCTAATCCTGTGTTTTGCTGCGGGCACAACTGTTTGAAAGATGGATTTGTTTCTTAATCAAGACATTTGCAAAACACCAGCAGCTCATCGCAGTTGTGGCACATTCAATGAAATATATGCAAAGACAACATGCATGTTATTATGCATATCCATACAAAAACACAAGAGCCATATGCAAGCTGACATCATTAACAAGAGATTTCACATATTGGCAATGTTTTACTCCATATGCTAGACAAATGTGTTCAGAAACAGATTTATATGTGACAGTGTTCTCAATAGCATATAGCACAAGAAACTTGAAAAGATAATTTATAATATTTGGATCCATAGCTGGGCACCAATGTCACTGGAACCAACCCGGCGGGGGTGTTCACAAAGTGTATAAGCCTATAGGTTCTCCAGAACAATTTATTGAGCATGTTCCCTATGTGCAGAGAGAAAAGAGGGGGAGATCTACCACCTTTCCTTCCCTGTGCTTTCACTTGCAACCACACTCCCAAGAGCCCTAGTGGTGGAGTGCTTAAAAAAGCTGTACTGCAGCCAAAACTCTGCTCACATTGTGGGCTCAAGGTTGACTCAGCCTTCTATCTGTCTGAGATTGGTAAAATGTTGCAGGGCAAGATGCGAATTATCTTGTGAACCACTCAGAGTGCACTAAGTACTATGGGACACCCTTTAACAGAGGCAGCCACTTCAAAGACTGCTGCTTCCGTCAATATCTGGTAACTGATAGGGATGACAAACCTGATGTTTTCATTTTACTTTTTTCATCCTTTACAGAGGGAGAGAAAGTATAAATTTATTTTCCATCTTTACCGACCTATCCTGGTATTGGATCTGGAAGGACTCCTGTTTATCACCATTTGAAGCTGCAGCAGTATCAGCTACAGCTTTGATTGGCGATCAAAGGGGAAAGGAAAATAAATATTTCCTTCTCATCCTTGTTAATCTAGCACTATGAAGAGTCAGCAAGCATTTAAAAAAACATACTTTTCTCTCCCCCCCCCCCATGGAAAGGAGCAGGGAAAGTGCATCAATTGCCCACCATATGGGCAAATAGGATGTTTCAGATGTTCAGATGAGGGAGGGCCCAATCATAAATAACCCCCCCTCCATTTTTTAAAATGAGGAAGCCCATAATGGGCACTCTGGACATGCTAATGGTTTATTTTTCAAATGTCAGACTCAAAATATTCTGGCCGAACAAGAAGCATGACAGTATTAAAACAATGTGAACAATATATAACAGGGGTGGCCAAACTACAGCCCGTGGGCCGCATCCAGCCCATGGCACCAATCCATCCAGTGCACACTGCCTGTGCCGCTCCCAGAAATGGAAGTAAAACACATCCACTCATGTGCAAAATGCTGCGGTAAATGCACCCGAGGCTGTCATAAACACGTGGGAGGAACCCACTAAACCACATGACCAACCCACAGCCTGAAAAGTTTGGGAACCCCTGATGTATAAGCAAAAAAGAGAATGAACACAGCAGCTGCCATATTGCCAAAACTTGTGGTCTCTTCCCATAGCCACTCACTCGAAATTGCTTGCCTTAACTGACTTAAATGTCCTTTACTAATAGGTAGACAGAATCTTTGCAGGCGCACCGAATCAAATAAAGACTCAGACACCGGTATTGGATTAAAGGCATTGGGCCACTTTTATTGAATAATGCCCTAGTCCGAATTATCACTTTCAATTGGTGTATCATCCAATTGTAATTCTTTAAGGCAAGCAGGCCGCAGTAGCACTGGTAAGGTTCCACCCAAAATGCCAATGGCTATTGGCTACATGTATCAATTTGTGTCAATTTGTTTGTTGACACAAACAAATTGTTGACCGAAGTCAATATACTATCTACTGACCCCACCCTATGATGTGTATCCGCCCAAATATCAAGGTGATGCAGGCTATGAAGTTCCTAGCATCACCGCTTTCATGGTTTGCCCTTGACCGGCCAATCCTGCTTCCCTTGTACCTAACTACGTGTTGGCCAGTCAATTGCGAACCTGCCGGATACCTATGGGTCTTTGGTGTATGCAAACCAAGACACAGGACACAGCCTCGGGCTGGGTTAACTCAGGTTTATTGCATCGTGGACAGAGGGAACATGAGGTAATGGCGGATCGATAGCTCTTTATATACAGTGGTAATACATTCGAACGTGGTGCCATGGTAGCCCATTGGCTACTGTCTGCGTGACGTCATTTCGGGTCACGCCCTTCTTGTCCAGGTGTAGATGGTGGCGGGAAAACTTCCCGCGCTGTTGCCTTTGATGAGTTCGGACCAAGAGAGCTTGGACGCTCGCTGCTGCCAGCTGGTGGTCATTAGCTCGCGTCCTATTACAGGGTTTATGATACAGCTGAAGGTTACATTGTTGCTATGATACATTGTAATCCATGAGTAAGATAAAACCATCAGAACACAACACCCCTCCCCCCCTAGGACGAGACAAAGTCTCGAGCCCCACACTTGACACACTTCCCCCCCCTTAGGAGACAAAGTCTCTCAGCCAAGATGGCTTATTTCGAACACGCTGGGGTCTCGATGCGGGCTGCCTCTCCCCGGGTTTGCTACCTTCTCTTTGTCCCCTGGTTTCCTGTCCTGTAATTGGAGAGGGAGACTCGTTAGTGACTTGCCGCGGCTCCGTGGCGTTGTTGGGAGGTGTGCTCTTTCTTAGGGAGGAACCGGGGGCACTGGGGGCTAACGAAAAACCCCTCTTCTCGCTTGGATGGGTGGGGGAACACTCCTGAAAACCCCCCCGGTTCGCAAAATCAAAATTACAATCGGGGGCAGCGGTCGCGAACTCCTCTCCCCCTTCCCCGGCCCCTGATAGGACTGGCGTATCAAAAGGATATGAGTCGGGGCCGCTGCTACTGCCTTCCCCCCTTGCTTGGGACTGTTGTCCACTGCTGTCTCCCCCTTGGGTTAAGCGGGTGGGGGAGAACCCTAACGCTGAATCCTGTTGCTGAGCCCCACTGACTGGCCCACACACTCGGTGCCACAGTTGGTCTGCGTGCCTCCTCCAGAGGAGGCCGGTGCTAGTCTCGACCCGGTACGACACTGGCCCCGTCTGTTCTACAACCGTTCCTGGTACCCAGGCTGGCCCTGCGCTGGAATAGTTCCTACAGTGAACAGGGTCACCGGCGGCGAAACCTTTCGAGACTGCCAACCCTATGTTTTTTCCTTTATCCTCGACCCTCGTCGGGTCTAGCCTGGACAGGATCGTGGTCAGTTTTCGCCGCATCAAGAGCTCAGCCGGCGAGTAGCCCGACGCTAAGGGGGTCACCCTATACGCTAAGAGGAACTGGCATACTTGGTGATTTAGGTCCCCCTGGCCCATGCGCCGCAGCGCCTCCTTTGTTGTACGCACCAGCCGTTCCACTTGGCCATTCGTGGCCGGGTGAAACGGTGCGGATGTGACATGCCGAATGGCGTTTGCCTCCATGAATGCTCCGAACTCAGCGGAGGTGAAACAACTAGCGTTATCGCTGACTAAAGTGTCGGGTAAACCGAACGTGGAAAAGACTCTCCTTAGCCGGCCAATTGTCGTGGCGGAGGACGTGCTCTTTACTGGGATAACCTCCAGCCACTTGGAGAACGCATCCACCACCAGGAGAAACATGGTTCCTCGGAATGGGCCAGCGAAATCTACGTGCACTCTGGACCATGGCCCCCGTGCTGTGTCCCATTCCCTATGCGGAAGACGGGCCGCCTCAGGTCGGGATCCCTGGCATGCCTCGCAAGTGCCGACCATGTGCTCAATGTCCGCGTCCAGCTGTGGCCACCAGAAGTAACTCCGGGCCAGCGCCTTCGAACGCACAATGCCCGGGTGGCTGACGTGCAGCAGTTCGAGCACCCTCGTCCGCAGGGGCGTAGGGACCACCACCCGTTGGCCCCACAAGAGGCACCCCCTTTCTAGGGACAACTCTAGCTTTTTCCGAAAGAATGGGTCGAACTCCGTACTCGGGGACGATGCCGGCCACCCCTTCTGTACCCATGAACTAACTTTCTCCAGCGTTCTGTCCTTGCCTGTCGCCCTAGCAATGTCGGCTGGTACTATTGGGGGTGCGTCTAAAACCTCAATTAGCAACACCTGGCGGTCTCTTTCAACTCTCGCCTTCTGGTCATCCGACAAGGGCAAAGGGGACCTCGAAAGTGCATCAGCATGGCTGATCTCCTTTCCGGGCCGGTACTCCAACTCATGTTGGTATGCGTTGAGGAAAATAGCCCATCGCAGCATTCTCGGGGACAGGATCTGTGGCGTGGGCTTGCTCGCCGTGAAAATCCCTAACAGTGGCTTGTGGTCGGTCACGATTTTGAACGGGCGGCCATACAAAAAATCGTGAAATTTTTTGGTTCCCGCTACTATCGCTAACGCCTCCCTGTCGGTTTGTGCGTAATTTCGCTCCGCTTGGGACAGGGACCTTGAGTAAAAAGCTACCGGGGCCTCCCTTCCGTCCTCCAACACGTGGCAAAGCACCGCCCCCACCCCCACCGGGGATGCATCACAGACTAGGACCACTGGCCGTTTGGGGTCGAAGTGCGTCAGGATTGCCTCAGATGTTAGGAGTTGCTTTAGCTCTTTGAACGCCCTCTCGTGCTCGTCACCCCACATCCATGGCTCCTCCTTTTTAAGTAACCGATGGAGCGGTTCGGCCACGGACGCCTTCCGCGGGAGAAATGTATGGTAAAAATTGAGGAGCCCCAGGAAAGACTGCAGCTCGGTTTTGGATGTGGGGCGAGGGGCCTTTTTAATGGCTGCTACCTTGGATTTAGACGGCTTAATCCCCTCGGGTGTGATCCGGAACCCTAAAAACTCGACCTCAGTTTCGAAAAAGACACATTTGTCCTTCCTCAATCTCAGCCCCGCTTTCTCGAACACGGTCAGTACTTTGTCCAACCTTTTTGCCAGTTCAGCCTCACTCCCCCCTGTTATTAACACGTCATCAAAATAAGGCAACACCCCCTCCAGGCCCTTTAGGAGGCGTTCCACAAGCAATTGAAAAAGGCCGGGTGCCGAGTTCACGCCGAACTGTAACCGCGACACCTGGAACGCTCCCTTATGTGTAACTATCGTTTGTGCCGCGGCCGTGGCGGGGGTCACAGGAAGTTGCTGATAGGCTTGTGCCAAATCGAGTTTAGCGAAACACTTTCCCCCATTTAGCCTGGCCAAAAGGTGGCTGATCACTGGCACCGGGTATGCATTAGGGCGGATCGCCTTGTTAATTGTACACTTATAATCAGCGCAAATGCGCACCTCCCCGTTAGCCTTTAGAGCCGTTACAATTGGAGTTTCCCACTCCGCGGAATCAACAGGAATAAGAATCCCCTGGCCCACCAGTTTGTCCAGTTCCGCCTCTATCTTGTCCTTGAGTGCGAACGGCACCCTGCGTGGTTTGAGTCTTATCGGGCGGACCTCCGGGTCTATGTCGAAAGCTACAGGGGGTCCCTTGAACTTTCCGAGTCCTTTCTTAAAAACGGCGGGATGCGCATCGCAAACCGCTTGTATTGGGTCCCCCCCCACGGTATGCACCCCCCCATGAACAAACCTAAAGGCTGAAACCACTGTGTCCCTAGGAGGCTACAGCTTCCCCCCTTGAGGACAACTAGGGGCAGTTCCGCAGAATGTCTCTTAAAATTGACCCGAAATTTCCCGACCCCCAACACCGGAATGCTGTTTCCCTGTACGTCCCGTAGCGTGGACCTCAACGCTTTAAGCTTGGGCCGCACGTGGGGGTCGATTTTCAGGAACTCTTTCTGGGGGATTATGGAATAGGAGGACCCCGAGTCAATTTCCATCTTAATAGGGGCCCCTTGTACTAATACCTCAACGAAGTAATGGGACTGTCCCGCGGACACGCTGAACACTGGGGCGTCGTCCTCGCTGTCGTCCGAGACGCGGCCCACGCCGTCCTGCTTCCTCGTGGTCTGGGCGCCATCTTTGGGCCTCGCTGGACAGTCCGGTCTGGCCGCGCGGTCTTGTGACTGCCTCCGGCCCTCTTTCCGTTTTCTGCATGCCTTGGCGATGTGCCCCCGACGGCCGCAGGTGTAACACTCGGCCTTCCTGAACGGGCATCTCGCGCGCTCGTGGGCCGCTCCGCAACCCTCGCAGCGTCGACCACCCTTCCGGACATTCTGGACCTCCTCGCCGTCGCTGCCTTCCGTAGACGACTTTGAGGCCCGTCGAGTCGCGTGCACCGACTGTCCGGTCTTCCCGTGCACCGAATTTTCCGCCTTGCCGGCTCTAGGACGCCACTCACGCCACTGGTGCATCTCGTCCACTCCAGCATTCGTGGACTCTGCGGCTTCCGCGGCCTCTATGACCTCTGCCAGCGTGGGTGGCGGCTCCTTATTCATCAAGCTGCGCTGTACCTCCTTGTCTTTCAGGCCACACAACACGCCGTCCCTGAGGACCATCTCCAGGATATCGCCCCATTTACAGGGGGCGGCGGCTATCCTCATGGCGGCCACGAATGCCTCAACCGACTCATTCGGCGCTTGGACTCGCCTCCAAAACGCGCTCCGAGCGGGAAACATTGCCCTCGAGGGGCAGAACCGCTCTCGCAGCAGTTTCATGATGTCGCTCGCCTTAAAGTCGCTCACCTTCTTCGGAGCGATTATGCCCACCAGCGTCCGCTTGGTTTCCATCCCGAGCATTCTGGTGAGGATGGCCCTCTTCCTCTCCTCGTCTTCTCCTTTGACTCTGAGTTCCACCAGGGCCGCCTGGAAATCCATCTCAAGCAGCTCCCAGTCTTGCGGTTTGGTGATGTTGAAACCGCTCTGTGCCCTGGCTGTTCCGTGGGGATCCATGATCCCACCTTCGTCGCCAATTTGGTGTATGCAAACCAAGACACAGGACACAGCCTCGGGCTGGGTTAACTCAGGTTTATTGCATCGTGGACAGAGGGAACATGAGGTAATGGCGGATCGATAGCTCTTTATATACAGTGGTAATACATTCGAACGTGGTGCCATGGTAGCCCATTGGCTACTGTCTGCGTGACGTCATTTCGGGTCACGCCCTTCTTGTCCAGGTGTAGATGGTGGCGGGAAAACTTCCCGCGCTGTTGCCTTTGATGAGTTCGGACCAAGAGAGCTTGGACGCTCGCTGCTGCCAGCTGGTGGTCATTAGCTCGCGTCCTATTACAGGGTTTATGATACAGCTGAAGGTTACATTGTTGCTATGATACATTGTAATCCATGAGTAAGATAAAACCATCAGAACACAACAGGGTCATAAATCTTTACCTTTCCAGTGCTACCCGCCAAAAGTGACCAAAGTCAACTTACCCCGTATCTCAAACACTAGCGACAGTGTGGGATGGGCGAAAAAGCCAAGAACCAAAGTGCCAATTGAAGGTTTAAGCAAAAATTCCCACCCGGCCCCGAAGCGACCAGAAAAATCACACTGTCCACTAGGGAGGGGGTGGAGGGAAAAACCTCTCCGCTGCGTCGCTTCTCTTTAAAATGGCAGCGAGGCTGCCTCGTGGCCACCCCTTTTATAGAGGGATGGCCACGTCCTCTGACTGACGCGGATGTCTGAGTCCGGGAGGGGGGCCCCGCAAAGAGCGTGGTGGCCATTTTTGCACTGCGCTTGCATTGCAGGCACACCCACCCAAATAAAGACTCAGACACTGGTATTGGATTAAAGGCATTGGGCCACTTTTATTGAATAATGCCCTAGTCCGAATTATCACTTTCAATTGGTGTATCATCCAATTGTAATTCTTTAAGGCAAGCAGGCTGCAGTAGCACTGGTAAGGTTCCACCCAAAATGCCAATGGCTATTGGCTACATGTATCAATTTGTATCAATTTGTTTGTTGACACAAACAAATTGTTGATTGAAGTCAATATACTATCTACTGACCCCACCCTATGATGTGTATCCGTCCAAATATCAAGGTGATGCAGGCTGTGAAGCTCCTAGCATCACCCCTTTCATGGTTCACCCTTGACCGGCCAATCCTGTTTCCCCTGTATCTATCTACATGTTGGCCAGTCAATTGTGAACCTGCCGGATACCTATGGGTCATAAATCTTTACCTTACCAGTGCTACCTGCCATACGGGGAGGCGTCCATGATGACGTCCATGAGGCGTCCATGATGACGCCCAGACCGTCAGCTCGGTCACCAGGCCCGCTTGCACATCCTCCAGAAAGAGGTTCATACCTCTGGCCGACAGGTGGACCCCATCTCCTGCATACAGGCTAAAATCCTGCAACCCTATCCCTGTGGGGCGGCCGCCCGAGCCCTCCGGCCCAGTGGTTGCCCCAAAGGGGTTGAGGGGGTGGGCCAAGCCCTCCCCCTAGGTCGTGGCCTAGGGGCCGCCTGAGACTTGCACTTGGGTGCCATAGCCACCCAAGCGGTGCAGCACTGATCGGAGAAGAGGTATCCTCTGATCAGAATTGTCAAAAGAGAAAGGCGAGCAAGCTGGAGGGAGCAGCGTCAGAGCGAACTTCTCCGCTCCGTCGCTTCTCTTTAAAATGGCAGTGAGGCTGCCTCGTGGCCACCCCTTTTATAGAGGGATGGCCACGCCCCCTGACTGACCCGGATGTCTGAGTCCGGGTGGGGGGGCACAAAGAGCGCGGCGGCCATTTTGGCACTGCGCTTGCATTCTACCTGTAAGGATAGGAGATTCTGAACTTAATACAGGTATCCTTTAAGATGAGTTGTTTACATCAGTGATGTGATCATGAAAGCAGAGAGTTTTGTACAGTAGAGCAGGCTGATGAAAAAGAAAGTTGGAGAAAACTGATTCCTTCCAAAGAATTGAATGGCAAACAAATAATTTCATGTCAGAAATTATTCTGGGTTGAATGGATTTTTGCTGGAGAAACTTCACTCAGAGGATGCACGGATGTGGTTCCTTTCATGTCCCCAAGATCTTTTTCCCACCAAAGTGGTCCCTATTTATGGCAGGAGCTGAGACAGAGATGGCAGCTCACTCCATCAGGCAGCACTCAGGTCTTGAACTGCTGACTTGCCAGCCTTCCAAATAACAAGGCAAGCTTCTTAACCACTGAGTCACCGCAGCTGCTGGCACCAGATGATAGAAGAAATGCTCAGAGCTCACTTGCCAAATGGGTTTTTCAGCATCCATGCAAATGTTATGCACTGTTAGCTGCCATGAAAAAGGCATCCTAAGCCAATCTTCATTGACTCTGTTTGTTTCCTTTAGCTGAATTTGGCTTCATTTAAAAAGCCACTAATTGAAGTTGTTAAATAAATGAACTAAGTGATTTACACAAAATTGAAACACTTTATTCCCTCTTGTAGCCATTTAAAAGTGAGTTTTAACAACTTATTTCCATTTATTGAAACTTCATTTACTCTGTTAAAGCGGTCACTTTTATCCAAAGTAATTCATTGACTTGCAAATTCAGACTGACAAGTGGAAATTGATTGAGTTAATATTTTATTTTCAGCATTTCTTACATTTATATTTAGAGACTACATAAAGTACACAGGCCAAAATCCTGTTGCATAGGTATGTTTCCAGAATGCAAACATTATAACTTGCAGTAGCTTGTAGTTAGCAATTAACCAATCTCCACTTAGATTTTAAGGCATTTACTGATGTCCCTTTGAAAAATATAAGCAAGGATTTGCTTAATGAGCAACAAAAGGCTTTTTTTGAGCCCTTATAGCACAGAGGGTTAGTTTCAGTACTATAGCAAAAATTGTTCATATTGTAAATTCAATCTTGATGGGCTCCAGGTTGACTCAGCCTTCTATCCTTCTGAGGTAGATAAAATGAGTACCCAGCATGTTGGGGGCAAAAATACTAATTACATTGTGAACCTCCCAGTAGTTCAGAGATCTCTTCCACCCTGTAGATGTCAATTCATTCAAAGTAATATTTATTTGTGGTGGTGGTAGTGGGGTGTGTGGGGGTGTTAATTCAATTTTTATTATTAAAACAAGACAACATTCATTCAAACAAACATACAAAAAAATTACACTACCACATTAATCGCTATTACAATAACAAATTATATGTATATATAATTTTGTATTAACAAAACAATCCTCTTTGTGCTCCCCACCACCTATGGGACTTATATTTTCAATTTATTATTATTTTATTTATATTAACAATATTCCATACATTCACCCCTACTTCCAAAAAAGTTATGTATTCCTGTCCTAGTTAGGTTCCTTTTGCTTTAATTAAGACATGTTCTATAAATTCTCCCCAAATCTCTTTGAAGTCATTTCTTTTTATTAATCCTTTCATAAATCTTAATTCGCATGCCAGTCTATCATTCATCGCAATGTTCCATTGCTCTTTGTACCAATCGTCCAGCTCTATTTCACAATCTGCTTTCCATCTTTCAACAATAAGTAGTCTCATAGCTGTTACTATTGTTATAATCATTTCCTTCTTATTTCTTGCTATGGTGATGTTTCCAAAGTCTATTAATAAAGCTATTCTGGGACATACCTCTAGTTTTATAGACAGTATTAGATTGATTTCATTAAATATCCTTTTCCCATATTTTTAACAGATTCGCATTCCCACCATAAATGTAGGTACGTCCCATGCAATTTTTACATATCCAACATTCCTTCTTGTATGTGGAGTTATAGTGACTGAATCGTATTGGTGTTGTATGTGTTACCACCTCCAGATCATTTTCTAGAAAATTTATTTGATTCTTACAGACATATTTTTCATATTCCTCTGTTTCCATATTTTATCCATTCTCCTTTTCTTGTCTTAACCCTTAAATATGTTTCCCAGACTATTATTAATGTTTTTGGTGCCTCCTCATTCTCTGCTAATAATTTATAGATCTTGCTGATTTAATCCCTTTGTTGTTATTACTATATGGTCTAACTGAACAATCAGTTCCTCAAACTTAGTTAACTTTCTGCAATTACAATGTTGCTTTAACCAATATTTAGTCCACTTCTCTAGTTGTAACCTATTGAACCATAATAGGTTAGTTTCCTCAAATATATTTTCCCTATCCTTTCTATTGGACATTTTATCCAACCAATCTCTTAGTTTTACTGTACCTATTCTATCTAATTCTTTTGCTGCCTCTTTCTAAAGATTATCTGGAAATCTCTCTAATTCTATTATTTTTGGTTAATGGTGAAATCCCCAGACTAAAATATGTTTGTTTGTTTGTTTGTTTGCCATATTTCTAGATTACACTTGCAGAAATGGATTTTGAATGCCTTTTATCACTTTATTTTCTACTCTCATTCAATGTAATAATACTTATTATTTTGAATAAGAATAGAAAATAAAGTATTTTACGTCCGTGTTTGGTTTCTCAAAAAAAGGATGAAACAAAGACTGAATGAAATAAAGGTATAATGAAGAGCGATATGGATAGAGAGATAGAGTTAGAGGCTGTCCAGACAGCTACTAAGTCCATTCTCTAGGGTATTCTGGGGGCAATCTGCTCTACTTTAATTTTTACAGCATCCACACTTGTTGGACACTGGAGGCGTCCCAGCCACCCTCATTATGTACCTTTTGAGTCCCAGTCAGGAGTTTCAACTTTTCAGCATGCTCCTATACAGTAAAACCTCGCATAAAGTGTAAATAAGTGTAAATAATAAATATAGAATAAATAAAAAGTGCCTCACTTAAAGACTAACTCACTTAAAGAGCAGAATTTTCTCTGAATAGTCACCCTCGCTTAACAACTAAAAACAACCAAAACCTCATTTAACAACTAAATTGGGTCTCGCAATCCCCTCCCCCCCAGAAGTCACAATCGGCCACTTACAATGGCAGCACCGGCGCTTTTTCCAAGTGTTTCGCTTAAAGAACAACTCACTTAAAGAGCAATCCCATGGAATGCATTATGCTCTTTAAGTGAGGTACCACTGTATATGTCATATGTAGGAACTTTGTAGCTGTCCAATGCTGTTTCCAGTGTAAATGTCTTGTACGCTAAAGGGGTAATAAGTCTCTTTAGCATATTTGATATTGAGCACTTACCTGACTGCTCAAAAGCCAGTATTATCTGACTCAAGGGTTCAGTGCTCATCTCTGTTTCATAGCTGAAGAGCCAGCACTGTCCGGTCTGCAGACATTTCCATGGTCATGTGGCAGGCATGACCAGACATGGGAGTGTACAAAATGCTATTTACCTTCCTACCAAAATGGTCCCTATTTATCTATTTGCAATATCTTGCTTTCAAACTGCTAGGTTGGCAGGAGAAGCTATATACTAAGACAGCCTAAATAGCCTAACATAATAAGAAACTTCAGTATGAAATTATCAAACACCACATGATTCTCACTTCTGAGCAAGCAAAATATGATGTTTCCACAGCTTGCACATACTATGTGCAAATGTCCTTTCCCTTTGAGAAGCAAAACACACTCACTTCAAGTACAAGAAGGACTGGGGGAATTGTTCAAAAGATGCATACAAGCCATCCAACATTTTTAATTCTGATTAGTCCACGTAACTAAGTGGTAGCTATAATAATATGAAATAGTTCTGGTCTTGTCCTGGATCAGCAACTGGCTAAGGGACAGGAAACAGAGGGTAGCACTAAATGGACACTTCTCCAAGTGGAGGGAAGTAAAGAGTGGGGTCCCCCAAGGTTCAGTACTGGGACCCCTGCTTTTCAACCTCTTCATAAATGATCTAGAGGTAGGAGTAAAAAGCAAGGTAGCCAAATTTGCTGACGACACTAAATTATACAGGGTAGTGAAAACTGTGAGAGATTGTGAGGAGCTTCAGAGGGATCTCTCGACACTGGGGGAGTGGGCAAAACAGTGGCAAATGAGTTTCAACATTAGTAAGTGCAGAGTGATGCATGTTGGGGCAAAGAACCCCAATTACATTTATAAACTGATGGGGTCTGAACTCTCTGCGACAAACCAGGAAAGGGACCTTGGTGTCCTGGTGGACAACTCAATGAAGGTGTCAACCCAGTGTGCCTCAGCAGTGAAAAAGGCAAACTCAATGCTAGGGATCATTAGGAAGGGTATAGAAAATAAGTCAGCAAGTGTCATTTTGCCTCTTTATAAATCTATGGTGAGGCCCCATCTGGAATACTGTGTACAGTTCTGGTCGCCATACCTCCAGAAGGATATTATGGAGCTGGAAAAAGTGCAGAGGAGGGCAACCAGAATGATTAGGGGACTGGAACACCTTCCTTACCATCTGAGGCTGCAACGGTTGGGCCTCTTCACTCTTGAACGACGACGTCTAAGAGGTGACCTGATTGAAGTTTATAAAATCATGCACGGTGTGGACAAAGTAGATAAGGAAAAACTGTTTTCCCTATCGCATAACACTAGAACTAGGGGACACTCGATGAAACTTTTGGGTACTAGTTCTCAAACAAATAAGAGAAAGTATTTTTTCACCCAGAGGATTACTGGTCTATGGAACTCCCTGCCAGAAGAAGTGGTGACAGCTGTCAGTCTTGACAGCTTTAAGAAAGGATTAGACAAGTTCATGGAGGAGAAGAGTATCAATGGCTATAATTATGGATACTTAAGGACAACCTCCGGGTTGGAGAGATAGGCAGGATATCTCTCAATATCATTTCCAGGGAATCCTAAGCAGGTGAAGGCATCTGCTTGGGAATACCCTGAAGGAAATGGTGAGCCACTGTGTGAGACAGAATGCTGGACTGGATGGGCTGTGGCCTGTTCCAGCAAGGCTGTTCTTATGTTCTTATGTTCTTATGTTCTTATTTATGCTTTCGGGTTATTTCTTCTGCCTGCACAAAAGCCGTTCTCACAAAACATGCATCAAAATTAATAGGAAACATAAATGGGAGTATAATTTTTTTTTTGTCTGTCTTGTTCTCATACATGACAAGTCAGACAAAAAATTGTACTCCCATTGGTCCAGGTGTTTTTCACCTCCAACTTTTCACACATAGTTTCTATTTATGTATTTTAAATGACCATAACGATTGCATTCATTTGGTTACCATGAAGTCTAACTTGAGATTTAGTTAACTGTTGTGTATGTAAATATATTGTTTGCTGTAACATTGTGTAATATTATTAGGATCAGTACGATCCTCCATTTTGTCTCCTTCTTCTTGGTCTCGAAGTATCGCGGGACTTGCGTTCCCGCCTTAACTATTGAGTCATGTTAAGTCTTCACTCCGGTCCAATGACCTCCCAGTCACCCCACTCCTTTCCCGACCAATCCTGTTTTTCCCACCTAAATGTATCCATTCTTGATTATATATATTTAGCAGTACTGCACCATTGCTCTCCATGTTCTTTTTTTTAATAAATTTTTATTGAATTTTTTTTTCAAAGACATACAAAAAGAAAGGAAAACAATGACTAACAATACAGTACATAAACAAAACCATAATATCATCTTAACAGACATTACTAAATGTTAGCACATAACAATATCTAGACTCATTAATTACTATATAACCACCGAATATTAAAAGCCATTATTTCAAGATCCAAAATAATAAGAACTTTCTGCGCTATCACTAATCTTTAGATAAATAATAATCACCCTGTGAATATATACAATGCCCGGAGAGTTTATTTTCTGCTCAGCTCCAGAAGCTTCTTTGAGATGGTACTGGTCCTGAACTATCATTTGCCATACAAGAATGGTCCACAAATGGTTTCCATATATTCCAAAATCTATTCTCTCTTAAGTTGTCTCTTTTCACTTTAATATCCCATGTCAATTTATCATTTAGTGCTAAACTCCACATTTCTTTATACCATTCTCCAATCTGTATATCTATATCATTTTTCCAATTTCTAGCTATACATTGTCTACCCGTTGTCAATACAATTTCCAATAATTCTTTTTCCTCCTTGTTTAAACCCAAACCTTCCACTTTTGTTAAAAGAATGGTACTTGACACCAACTTAACATTTCTACCCATTATTTCACCAAACTCACCTTCTATTTTTCCCCAAAAATCCCTTATTTTTTTACAACTCCACCACATATGTTCATATGTTCCATCAAATTCTCTACATCTCCAACATAACTTATCTCTTTTATTGTCCATCTGGTAAAGTCTTAATGGCATCAAGTACCATTGCCACAACATTTTAAAATTATGTTCTTTAATTCTTACAGACATTGTTCTCATAATCCTCTTTTTCCATTTATTTTTCCACTCAATCTCCCCAATTGTTATATTCAAGCTCTCCATGTTCTGACTGCCTAATAAAGTTGTGTTTGGCCCTGTTATGCTGGCTGCTTCGCATTTTTATCAGAACATCAAATCAAAAAAGAAGAAAACCCAGATAATCTATGGTGTAGTTGTAAATTATCCTCCTAATAATTTCCATTGATTCCCAGCCACTGGCAATGGGCCTGGGGCAACGGGGATGTGACTTTGCCTTCTTTTGAACAATTAGAATCATGAAGTGCTCTAGCTTCTGTATTTTTCTGTAGTTGAGCATAAAGGTGTATTTTTCCTTAGAAAGCTCCATGCAAAGACATGCACAAAGGAAAAAAAGACTACTGGATTTGCTTCTGTCAGAAAAAAAACAAGGTAATTGTGAGGGGGGTGATTAGTGGGGGGAAATTCTTATGATGATCCTTACTTGTACAAAGTCTACTGAAATGAAGGAAACCTAACCTCAACTGAACAGTTTGAGGATGGGGATCTCTGAGGCATATTCCTGGAGAAGATATGAAACATTTAATTTTAAGCTTTGCCACTTCACTGGAGCAAATAATTAAGAAATTAGAACAATTAAGACATGACAGAGCACCAGCAAGCCACCAAAGAATAGCATCTTATAATAAAAGTAAATTAGAAAAACATATGGCTTATTTTATATGATAAAGAGTCAGGATGAAACAAATGTTGTTTCTTTGTGAGTTCTACACATACAGGCTTTGAAAATATTCTGGGGGGGGGCACAGTTTTATTAAGGATTTGGAATCCTAAATTTAGCATTTGTGTTTCAGTCAGATACTGGGCCTGTTTATCCAATGACTGGTCACAATTATTTTGTGCAGTGATGGTTGGAAAACTGCCTGGATCATTTGTAATTAGCAAAACCTCCAATTTTGCATAACATTAAATCCAGCATCCTGATCCAGCAGGCTCAAAACTGATATGCAAATTGGAACTGCATGTGAATTTCCTGCAGACAGAAAAGTCGGGTCTTGTACAGCCTCTTGGAATCTCTGAAATGGTTCCAAACATGGGAGGTGGGGGAATTGGGAAGAAATGGGACAGCTGGATCCAGTTTCTGTTCTTATTCCCTGGTATATATTTTTGGCATTATTACACTGTGAGTGAGACACTGGCTTACGATTCAGCTTTTTCTTTATCCTGGGAAAATCCCAACACACAACCAATTAACAAAGTGGGGAGCAAGACATTAAATTACCCATTGTCTATGAATAGTAATGTACTAAGAAATGCCGAATGCCATTTTAATTAGGAATGTTAAATTAATTCAGACACTGCCAGACACCCAAGGCATTTCAGACCAAATTAAATGGCTACTCCAGGTTCTGGTGCTGATGAAGAAAAGAAGAAATTACAGCATTTTTGGGATTTCCAATTGTTGCCCATGGGAGGTGCAGACTTTTGGATTCCAAAACTTTTAACCAGATCTCAAACTGAAGCAACATGAACCAAATTAGTCCTAGTTGAGCTGGACCATATCTGAAAGTGCCTAATAATCATTCAAATGCCCACCCCAACTCCTCTGGCCAGTGAATATCCCTAACACTGAGCTTCCTTGAGTTCTTTTATATCATTTTTGTGTTTTGGGGAAGGTATATTCCATCTTTATTGGCATGATCCATAATACACTTAATGAAGTTCTTTGCTGGAAAAAATTTGACAATTCATCACTGGAAACTTCCAGAGGCATGAGTTGCATTGAACACACAAGAGAGTCTCGTGCAACTTCAAAAATTGAATAGCTTTATCATAGCACAGTCTCTCATGGTCGGAAGCATCTGATGATCTGTGCTCAAATCCATTTCTGCTGAGGCACTGCAAAATTCTTTATTGTTTCCTTGTTAATCTTGCCATTATTGAGCGGTGAGACAAGTGAATTTTGGAACACAACATGCAGGGGGAAATGTTGCATGAAAGGATAAATTACAACAGGTCTTGCAGCAAGTTTATTTTGTCATACTCATCTGAGGTCTACAATCCACCATCAAACACATCCATTGCTATGGGTTCCATTCAACAAAAGCTTTGAAGTAGCAAATGTGTTTTTCTTTAACAAACCATAAGATGCTACTATTGAGTATATAATGAAGTAATATTTGGTGTATCTTATATTAAAGGATCAATCCCAAAATGTTGGGGCCAAGATTTGTCAATTTGTTTCAATATTTATCCATTCATTCATTCATTCATTCATTCAATTTCTATACCTTACCCTTTTCCACCCCCAGCACGAAATAAGGAGACCAGACACAGAAAGATATGGTTAAAGGCTTGGGCCACGTTTATTGATTATTAAGTTGAGATTTATGGAAAGAGGGTATGGCGGGCAGGGCATGATCTGACACCAGCGACAAGGGCGATCCTTTTCCTTCCCTGTGCTGGATGGGCAAAACCCAGGCCTCCGCAGGTTACTGGACCAGCTAGTGGTTAGTGGGCCAGCCTATCAGGGTGGGCATGGCCACGGCCATTACCACTTCCCCTCAAAGAGTGGATCTTTAACTGCTTCATGCTGGTTCACAGCACTCAAGCACAACATGGCTTCGCCTCATCTGAGGACACCCTGTGGGAATCACCACTATTACCCAAACCCTTACTACCCACAAATGCAGTGGTGGGCATTAGCAGGTTCGCACCAGTTTGCCAGACCGGTAGCAGAAATTCTGGCTGGTCCCACCCATCCAAGGTTTGAAATAAAGTAGTCCTAATTTGGGTGCAATGCAGAGCTTTCCCCTGGCCACGGCCACCATACCACACCCACAGTGTGATAGCAAAAAAATTTGGAGCCCACAACTGCACAAACAAGACCATTTAATCATGTTCCATGGTGAGTGTAGAAACGAACAACATGTCTGGCTATTATGGAATGGGGTAGACAAAAAAACAGATTAGCCCGTTTGGCCAATTAGGGCTAATCTGAAACAATTCCTACCTGGCCCCAAATATGGCAACCCATAAGCATTCCCTAATTAAAGGGAGGATGGGAGGGCAGGTTTCAGCAGACAAAAGGGAGTTTGCTGGGAGGGAACAGGCTTTTGCGGGCATGCAGCTCTAGCCACACCCAGGAGTGGGCAGACCAGTGTGGTCATAGCTGCCTGCCCTCCCATTGCAGGCGCACCCCCCCAATAACGGACACAGACAACATTGAAAGTGGATAACAGCAAAGGGCCACATTTATTGATTCAATGCCCTAGTCCGAATTATAAATTTGTATTGGTAAAACGACCAATCATAATTCCTAAGGCAAGCAGGCCGAAGTAACACTGGTAAGGTACCACCCCAAAATTGCCAACGGCAATTGGTTACAATGTATCAATTTGTATCAATTTGTTTGTCAACAACAAACAAATTGTTGACCGTAGTCAATAACTAACTCATGACCCCACCCTCTGACGCGTATCCGTGAAATCACAGGGGTGATGCATGCTGGTTAGCAATCATCATCACCCCATCGCCTGGTTCGTCGTTGACCGGACAACGTTTAACTACTTTATTCCTGTCTAGTGTTGTCCAGTCAATTGCGAACCTGCCGGATACTTGTGGGTCATACTGTTTACCTTACCAGTGCTACCCGCCACACGGAGGGGCTTCACAGAAGACCTGACGCCCCCCCCCAGACCGTCAGCTCGGTCAACAGGCCTGCTCGCCAGTCACCCAACAGGAGGTCCATACCTCCACGCGACAGATGGACCCCATCCCCTGCATACAAGTCACAATTTTGCAGACTAATATCGGGGTGATGACTAACCCGTCCCCAAGCCCTGGTGGTGAGAAACCGCGCCACTGCCTTATTGACCGCGCGCCTAGCTCGGTCAAGGGCCAGGAGGTTAACGCCCCCTCTGTAAGAGTGGCGCGGAACAATGTCCGACCAAACCAGGGCTGTGGCAGGCCAGACATAATGCAAGTAGGCGAGGTCCTCGCAAATCGCATGCTTGAGCGACAAGCCGGTGACCTGGCCCAAATCATTGCCCCCCAGGTGGATGATTAGAATGTCAGGCGGGTCAGCCCCCAGGCCAGAAAAAAGGAAAGGCCGCAGCTCCCGCCATAACATCCCAGGCTTACCGTGCCATGCGAGACTGGCGTGGTCACCCAGTCCCAGTCGGGGTCCCCACTCTGTCGCCGCAGCGTAACGCGCTGCCCTGAGCACATAGCTGTGGCCCACCAGCCATACTGTCACCGGTGTAAAACGACACCCAGGGTCTATAAGAAATTGAGAAAAAGGAAGGTAAGATGACTGGATTGGTACTCATGGCGGGAGTGGGCGCACATAAAACTGAAAACATTGTGAGCCCCACCTCCCCATGCTACGTATGTCAGCCCCAGAGTACCCAAAAGCAGCCGCTGTAGAGGCTGCGCCAATACGGAACGAATGTGTGCCAGAACGGGCACCCGGTAGTCCCACCCTGGTGAGGGCTCTGGCAGTCACCTTCCAAAACTGAAATTTAGTAAGGGGAGACCCATCTTGGTGACAGAAAAACGGGCCGTGGTGCATGCCACGCAGTGCCAGGTATTCCTGTAGGGCACCAACCGGACAGATGTCTGCCAAAGAACACCGTAGCAGTCTTACTCCACTGCCTACGCCATGCTGATCTGTTTTAGAGGAGCGAATCCTCAACTGGGCCCAGTCTTTGGCAACATATACATCTCCGCGTTCCAGTGCCCTACCACTTGCATCCGCCTTAGACAGCATCACGAGTTCGCTGTTGCGGAGCGCTCCAAAAAATGCCACCGTAGTGGCTGCATGCAATTGGGCTGCCTCATAATGATCAAAACAGAGGCCTGGCCAGCCCCGGGCCAACTGGGTAAGAACCCCTGGGGAAATAGGGTGCCGGTCGTCCGGGCAACGCCCGCGCTCGCGCACCCACCCCTCCAAAACGTGTCTCACACGGAAGTCAGAGGTGGTATCCACATGACCCCCTACTTTGGCCATAAAAGCCAACGCCGAGAGCTTGGATGCTATGGTGCGAGGTGCAAGGCCCTGTGCATGCAGGTGAACCATGAACCGCAGAACATGGTCCACCGGGATGGGCCAGGTCTCTGGCCATTGAAATCGAGTAGCAAAAGCCCTATACAAATTGAATGCTTGTTGATACGCCTTACGCGTGCGTGGCGCTAGTGACAGGCCAATCGCCCGGTTCACCTCTCCTTGCCAATAGTCCACATCTCGTCCGGGAGTGGCGAGGGAAATTCCTCCGCATCCGGGGCCAAGGCGCGGAACCGGGAGATCTGCAGGCGGGACAAAGCGTCAGCAATATCGTTATTAACCCCTGGGACATGCCTGGCCCTGAACAAGACGTTGAGGCGCAGGCAGCGCAGCACAAAATGGCGCACTAGATCCATGACCCTGGGCGATTTAGAAGTCTGTGCATTGACAATGTGCACCACGGCAGCATTGTCGCACCAGAAATGCACCACCGAATTAGCCCACTGTTCGCCCCATAGCATCAAAGCCCCCAGAATGGGAAAAATTCCAGGTATGTGAGATCCCGCAGGCGACCTGTGCCTGCCCATGCCGGTGGCCACCCACCATAGGCCCACTTCCAATTGAAGTACATCCCATAACCCAGGGATCCTGAGGCATCAGACTGGATCTGGAAATTGGGGGATGCCAGGAGGTCAGACCTCCAAAATGAGACCCCATTAAACTCCCTCAGGAATTGCAACCAGACAAACATGTCTGCCCTGATACCCCGGGTAAGCCTGACTCTGTGGTGGGGCCTGGATAACCCTGCCATGGCGTCGCATAAGCGCCGGGCGAAAGCCCTGCCCGGTGCGACCACCCCGCAGGCAAAATTGAGGTGCCCATGTAGCACCTGCAGTTCCCTCAGGGATGCCTTACGCTTAGCCAGCAATTCCGAGATAAGGGTCACTATCCTGGACACCTTATCACCCGGTAACCTAGAAGCCTGTACTACTGTATCAATCTCAACCCCCAGGAATACTAGTTTGGTCGACGGGCCCTCGGTCTTTTCGGGCGCTAAAGGGACACCCAGTTCCTGCATTAGCGTCTGAAATGTATTGAGGAGACGTGCACACGTGTCCCAGCCCCGTTCACCCCCGAATAAAAAGTCATCCAGGTAATGGGCTACAGACCGGGACCCTGACCTGCGGACGAAAGCCCACTCTAGGAAGGTACTAAAACGCTCGAAAGCCGAGCATGATATGGAGCAGCCAAAAGGCATGGCCTTATCAAAATAATACTCCCCTCTAAACTTAAAACCCAGCAATTCAAAGTCGCCCGGGTGCACCGGCAAGAGGCGAAAAGCTGACTTAATGTCGCACTCGGCCAGCAAGGCACCCGGGCCACACGAGCGCACCATGCGCAGCGCATGGTCGAACGATGTATACCTGACCGAACAAAGGTCATCAGGTATCGCATCGTTGACCGATCGGCCGGCTGGGTAGGACAAATGATGAATAAGGCTAAACTCACCTAGGGACTTTTTAGGAACCAAACCCAATGGTGAAACCTTAAGGTTGGGAAAAGGGGGTGCGGGAAAAGGTACGGCGACCCTGCCCGCATCTAACTCCTTTCTAATGCTGGCCTCGGCTACCTCCTCCCTTCCTCTGAGGGATAAAAGGTTGGGAGCATCCTGAGGAGATCTATCACCCATAAAAGGGATACGAAATCCCTGCTTAAAACCTTGGATGAGGTACTCCCTGTCCTCTCCCCTTGGGTACGATGCGAGCCAGCGCTCCAGCATGTCCACCTTAATTGGGGAGGGGGCCTTTCGGAGAACTAGTTCCATCCGTGGCAGGCTTGCCAGCCCACTGTCCACCCCACCCTCTGCCTCGCACCCCCCCAGGCTTGGGACAAGCAGAGGCTGCATGGGGACCAGAACATGTGGGACACTCGTGCTTATACCTGCAGTTCTTCCGACTGCAGGAACCATTGGACGAGAAAGTCCAGCACAGCAGGCGGGCTGGAACCCCCTGCCCCGCCATTTGGCGGGTAACCTGCGCTGGAGCTGCTCGCTGGACCGCATGTCCACAATGGTATCTATCCCCCGGGGCAGGACGTGTGGGTGTCATATACAAGAGCCACAGTCTCTGGCACGGCTCATCCCATCTCATCTCGGGGTGCAGGGGAATCCTCATACGGAATTCCTCATCATATGCTAGCCATGAGGGGCCCGGGAAATCTACCATCGCCCTGTATATGTTGTCCAAATATTGGACCATGGGAATAGCTAGATCCGGCCGCGCCCTAAATACACCGCCATGTATATCAAATAAGCGGGGAGCCAGTTAGCCCAGGTACGCGGCGGCTTACGGCGGCGTGCCTGCTCCTTGTCCTTCTCATCCTGACCCTCCCTTTCTTCCTTAGTGGGCTCTCTGTTCAGGAGTGAGAAGATATCCACGTACTCCCCTCGCCATATCTTTTCTCTGGTAGCCTGAGCCAAGTGATCACCCAATGGCAGGGAATACCCTGCCGTCGGCAAAGCCGAAAAGGGGATAGCTGGCCTACCCAAAGGGGCATGAGTTAACCCTGCCACCCCAAGTACGTTCCCAGCAGTGTAAGAACCAATGCCCACCCCAGCGGGCATGGTGGCAGTAGTTGTCGCCGGGTGGGTCGCCAGCGGCGTAGCCCCTGCACCACCCGCGCGAGGCCAAGGCCACTGAAAGGTCCCCCCTATATTGGGAATGTGTGTGGATGTACTCGTTTGCACCATATACTCACATGCTGCACCCCCGCGGGCCGCCCCCAACGGGGGTTCCGGCCCACTGGGGGCGTCGGAGCTCACGACCGATGTAGAGCTCATCACCGGGGCTTGACCCGCGCCAGGTTGCTGGCTGGGGAGCTGCGAGGCAGTGGCCGGAGCCGCGCCACCCGCCTGCAGCAGCTCAACCCTCCCCGCCGGCCGTTGTCCTGCTGCCGATAGCGCCTCCAAAGGTACCCCGAAAGGGGCACCTGCCTGACTGGCCCGGGCCAAAGACTCCTCTAAGGCCGCAATACGGGCCAGTAAGGTGTCTACAGTAACCATGGGTAAAGAGCCGGCCGGCCCACCTGACCCTTGCATGGGGACAGTTCCCTGCACCCCATGGCCCAGATATGGCCATTGGCCAGGGCCAAAGCCCGGTAGGGCTGGTGAGGAAACCTGCCAAGGCGGGGCACCGGGCCACCCCCCAAGGCTAGAGGGCCCCGGGAGAGGCTGCGGCCCAGAAGTAGTCGGCCCAACGGGTTGGGCGGAAGGAGGAGCGGTGTCCACCGCTCGCGGGCCGCGGGCCGGAGCGCCCTCCGCGCCCGCACTCTGAACGGGCCAAGGTGCGATAGACCCCAAGCCACTAGCCCCGGCCGGGGATGGCAAAGGTGGCTGTTGAGGAGGCGGCACCACGGTCCTCCGACCTGGGTTGCGCCTCCTAACAGCCCGAGCTGAATTCGCAGGAGCCTTCTTTTTGGAAGGCATCTCGAGCAAAAAAGGGAAGCTAGCTAAGCAAAATCGACCCAAAAGGCTTCCCGGCAATACCAACGAGCGACGGAGGCGCAGGGGAAAAACTTCTCCGCTCCGTCGCTGAGGCAAAATGGCAGCGCGGCTGCCTCGTGGCCCCCCCTTTTATAAGGGAGCTGGCCACGCCCCTAACTACCCGGATTCTCTGTCCTGTGGGGGGGGGCCCGCAAAGGGCGCGGCGGCCATTTTGGCGCCGCGCTTGCATTCTCCTATTTGTCGCAGGGGCTGAAAACACCCCTCAGCCAGAGTTTCCCTGGAGGGGGCGGGGTCAGCTTCTCCTTCCTTTTTACATTTTCTTCACTTTTGCTGGCTTTATATGGCAACCTTTTTGTCAGTCATTTCTTTTGAAACCCTTTTTTGCACTTATTTACATCTTCATGCATGGGAATTGTTAGGGTGAAGTGAGCAGATCAGTGGTGATCATTAGCCCTTAATAGGGTAAATCTTTAAAACTAGTCAGCCAAAGTCTGAACAAACATAAAAAATGATCGAGGGCTTTTTATTTGGTGTGGCCAGTGGAAGCTAAATCAATGCTGGTGCTTTTAGACTTTGCTATCTCACTGGCTAGTAATTGGCAGTGGTGGCAGCTACTCATATCTGAGTATACTTTTTCCTGAAATCACTTTCAAGTGAAAATGCCACTCACAGCTTGTCATGAAGTGACCTACACATTGTGATCACAGAGCCATCTCCTGCGGCACGTATGAAATGAGACATGCAGGATCTATTTTATTATTTATTATTATTTAACTCCAGGACTGCAATCGACTGCCACAGCCTTGAGGATATGGACAAGGTGTGCCTTCACAGCCAGTCCATCTGGCATAGCCTCTTCCACCTCCATGACCATTGGGAATCAGAATTGGAAGAGTAGAATGGTTCCTCCTCAGCATATTTTGCCATTGGGCCCAATCTGATGGTTTCCAGTGGCATTTGCTCCACTGAGGGGACCATCACCCCACCTAAAGGGGCTCATCCACCCGTAGCCGTAGCCGTTGAACCCTTTTATTGAGTCAGGTTAATTACCACCACTCAACACTTGGTGTTGAGCCGCTGGCTGTACAATCTACTCCATTACCATAGCAGGATGTCCGGCCAGACAGAAGGCTAGTAATATTCTAGAGAGATAGACAGAAAGATCTATTTGCTAGTTCCAAATAATGTAGGCTGATTTAATCACTGCCTCTAACATTGGTGTTAATTTATGAAGTTCCAGTGATTCAGAGAATATACTCTAGCTCTACACTTTTGAATATTATTATAGCACTATCCACAGTATTATTATTCTTTCATGTATAAGACAGACTTTAAACTGCCAAAATGAAGCCTCCTTTTTGTCTTTGTTGTTGGCCAAATTAAAATACTCATTGGTATGTGTTTCCAGCAGTAATCAGGTTTGAGCCAGACTCTGTTTCTCTTCACATTCACACAGCATGCTGTTGTCCACCAGCAGCCCGCACTTCAGCATGTTGGTGTTACATGTAGGTACTTCAGCCGCAGCCTATTCAAGGTCCTCCAAGTAGGGTAGGTTGAGTACCAATGCCTCCTTTAATGTTAGTCTTTCTCCAGTGAGCTACTTCCTCTATCGCCTAATTTGAATTTGTGCAGAGGATGTCATGGGTCATTCTCTTGCTTAGTTCTCTCAGTGCCTGCTGCTATTTCTCTCCTTATCTTATCTATCCACAGTTATGGATAATGAAACACATTAATATTAGGATACGGCATACGCACATTCCTGACCAATATGGTTTGCCAATTCACAGTCAAGTGAATTATTGCCCTGCTGGCAATAATGTCTAAACATTTTCAACAGCCAGATGCAGTCTTAGTGTTGTGTTTTGATGCACCACCCAGCTATTTCAAAAGGTGTCTGGTGCTGCTAGTAATAAGCATATATTAGCTAGTTGGCTCAGAATTTCATTAAATGAACCAAGTAATTTACCCAACCTCTCTGCTTTTCTCCCTTTTTTTAAACTGACCTCAAAGTATATTTGTTAATCACAGCCATTGGATGTTTTCTCTTGGTAGGAAATAAAATATAGTTTCTTGAAATCCACTCAAGCCCCTGGCACCAGATGCAAGGAATAGGATGACATATTGTATATGGATGGGAAGATGCACAATATTTTATCCTAACCTTGACAATAAAATGAGAGGTGGGGGAGGAGCAGTCTCCAACTTTTAGATAGATTGTCACTTCATTGGAGAGGATCAGACAGATAGAGGGACAAAAGAAATTACTACTGCAAGTAGTACAGAGAAGATCAGTTTGCCCATCTCAGCAAGATTTCTCAGAGAAGTAATGAGTATTGTCTGCCAGACAAGAATGCAAAGGTATATAGTGGAAAGAACCAGAAAATACCAGCATCCCCTTTATATTTTACTAAAGATGATTTCTCTTTTGGTTTACAGGACAAATGTGAGTGCACACATGTATACATGTGCACACTTACAGTGCAAATCCATATAACTCAGAAATAACTTCTGAGTTCTGTGGGATTTATTCACTGATAATTGGATATAGGATTGGAAAACAGTTCAAATTGCCTGTACCTCAAAGAAAACATTCACTGAAAACAAGTCAGTAAATCTAAATGTTATTGCTTACAATTTTTGATTGAATCAGTCATTTTTTTCTTTCCATGTTCACATATGTATGTGCAGTGGTTGCAAATATTTAAATCTACTGAATTCAAATAATTAATTCCCACCATCTTAGTCATCATGCAATTTTTATTTGTATTTAATCACTGGAACAGGAGGAAGAGTCTCAAATGAGTAGTGTTGCTTTACAGGATTGTGTATTCATCCATGATTTGGGATTGCTGTCCATTTCTCCTAATAGGCCCCTCATCTTTAACAGCTAGATGGCAGGTGGAAAAACATGATCTCCTGTGCTTTTAATAGCTATTCTTTTTTAATTTTGCCATTGTAAATGAATGAAAATTTGTTCTGTTTCATGCATGAAACAGCTCCTTCAAGACAGGGGGGGGCATATTGAGCTATTAACAGTTACAATCTAAAAGAAAATGAAATACATAAATTTGCCCATCTCAAAGCATAACTATTAACCATTTAAAAGAGCGGGTCTTAATTTAGGTCAGGAGTTGGCAACCTATGGCCTGTGGGCTGAATCTGGCCCATGATGCCCCCAACTGCCACTGTTAGAAGCAGCTGCGAATGTCTTTACGGAATCTGTAAGTGCATTTACAACAGCATTTACAGCAATGTTTATGGTGGGGACCACCAGTCTGCCCCCCTCAAATGTCTGAGGGAGTATGACCCGGCTCCCAACTTTAAAGGTTGCTGGCCCCTGATTTATGTAAAGGTAGAGGATGCTCTTACTTGAAAGCCAGTCATATCCGACTCTAGGGTTCAGTGTTCATCTCTGTTTATAGCCAAAGAGCCAGCACTGTCTGCATATGCAGACAATTCCATGGACATGTGGCAGGCATGCCTCAACACCGGAGTACACAGATCTCAACACCTCAATAATCACAGTGATAAGAACATTGAACTGGAGCTGGACATTCTGGAGAGTGAAGTCAAGAGGGCACTAGAAAGCATTGCCAACAACAAAGCTAGTGGAGATGATGGTATCCCAGTTGAATTATTCAAAGCCCTAAAAGATGATGGAATTAAAGTATTGCATTCTATATGTCAGCAGATTTGGAAAACACAGCAATAGCCACAGAATCCGACCCCTGACACCAATTCATCCAGCTCACATCACCATTGTTGCTCCTGGAAGCGGACGTAAAACACATTCTGGGAGCAACAAGGGTAATGTGGGCCAGATGAATTGGTGTCAGGGGCCGGATCCAACCCCCAAGCTGTAGTTTGGGCACCCTTGATCTAAGTGATTCAGTGTATCAGCAACAGTTTAGCCAAGGCAAAAATATTAATTTCCCCATCATCTCCACAGACAAACATGGGAAGTGCTAAATTGACAATGGAAAGAGCTAGAACCGTGGTTCCCAACATGAGGCACATGGACTGTGCCAAATGACATGTCACTCCTCCTTACCTCAGGCAACCCTATTTTGATCACACCAGCCACACCAAGAGGCCAATGCAGTCACAACCTAAGATTTTCATAATCTCTCAAGAGCTTTAAATCCCCAGCTTTTAGAATTTTTAAAAAAGATTGTTAGTCGACCTTTTCCTGTAGGCCAGTTTCATCATAATCTGAATGGGATATTTTCACAAAAGCACACTGGGAATTGGGTTGCCATACATCCTGGGAAAATGGGATTGTCCCAAATTCAAGGTCGGAAAAATTGTCCCAGCCAGTTCAATAAAAATCATGTTAAATTCCTGGATTTTTAAAACTTACTAATTGTGTATTATAACACACTATTAAAATAAATTCAAACTCTCACCATCAAACAAGCAATTTCCTGCCACATTGGAGTTGGAGTATATCTAGAGACAAATCTTAACATCCTCACCTCACACCACCCAATAAGTGTGACCAGTGAGTTTCCTGGACCTGAGGACGTTAAGAGTTAACTTCTCAGAAGTACAACAGATCATCTTACAGTAAGAATTAATTGTAAATAAATGTATTTATTATAATTTATTTATTTATTATTAGACTTGTATGTTGCCCTACTCGACGATGTGACTCAGAGCTGCTAACATTCCATGAAACAACAACATTAAACAAAGTAACAAATAACAAAGCTAAATACAATATCACAAAGAAGAGAGTTCAAAAAAGTCCTGACAAAAAAGTTCAGGGAGATTCCCGACAATAGCACCTCCTTATCATCATCCAGGGAGGGCGGGGCCTGGAGGGCAGTGGGTGGGAGCATCCTTGACCATCCTGGGACTGCAGCAGTGTTTATCCTCCTCCAGGGGGTGGGTCCGGAGGGCAGTGAGCAGGAGCATCCTACACCACCCGAGCGGCCACAGCTGGTCTGGTCCTCCTCCTCCGGCAATGGTGGGGCCTGGATGGCAGTGGGCGGGAGCGTCCTCAACTGTCGTGGGACTGAGGCAGCCTTTATCCTCCTCCAGGGGGTATCTCCAGAGGGCAGTGGGCAGAGCATCCTCCACCGCCTGAGCGGCCACAGCTGGTCAGTCCTCTTCCTCCAGCGATGGTGGGGCCTGGATGGCAGTGGGCAGGAGTGTCCTTGACTGTCCTGGGACTGAGGCAGCCTTTATCCTCCTCCGGGGGTGGCTCCGGAGGGCAGCGGGCAGGAGCGTCCTCCACCACCTGAGTGGCCACAGCCAGTCGGTCCTCCTTCTCCGGCGATGGTGAAGCCTGGAGGGCAGTGGGTGGGATTAATATATTTAATGTAAAAGTGTTTTATAGCTGTCATTATATTATGTTTGTTTTAAAAAGCTATTTTGTAGATAACCCGCCCAGTTTTGTCAAGTATACTTCTGTCCCGGTTTTGTGAGAGAGAATTATGGCAACTCTAGGTGAGAAGCAATACAGTATGTGAATGTCCTTCTTGTGTTCTGAGATATGTACGTTGTTGTTGTTTGGGTGACTTAATGTTATAGAACAAATACACAGTAGTTAACACTGCATTTTAGCTCAGACAGAAATAATAACTTCTGCATTCAGACAAACTTATGTTGGGCATTAAGTGAGTAGAATACACATACTGAAGTTCGAGTTGAAACATATTTTCTCAGACGTTCAACAACAGAAAGAAGCTATCACTCCAGCTTCAAAGTTCATCTAATGTAATATTTTACCCACTGATACCACCAATGCACAAAAGCTGTTATTTTGAGCTGTTATGCATCACATATATGTCACATATATGTACACTCCTCATCTTCTATTTTGAAACCACACAGGCTCACTTGGAAGTATTGATAAGAGAAGTAGCAGATACAGCACAAATCACTTAGCTGTGTAATATTGGTACAGCATGATGCCCAAGTTCCTAGTGTGTTATAACTCACAGATTCTGTGTTTGCTCAGGAGACTAAGCAAGAACAAGTTAATTGGAGTAGACTTTGTTAATATTGCAAATTAAAGACGTAGTCTTTGTACTCCAGTTACCCTTCCTTTCATTCTGGAAATGAGGAAAATATATTGCTTTCATTAATTACCCTTTACTCTTTAGTGGAAGATCACTACTCCTGGTAGGTGGAGCAGGTCACAGACTGGGGAGGGGAAGTGCCTCATTCTTCCAAAAGGACAGGAATTCTCAACCTTTTTAAGCCAGGAGCCGGGTCACACTTCCTCAGGCAGCTTCGGGGGGGCGGGGGACAGACAACCATTTCTCCCTTCCTCCACCACAAGGCACTTCCTGGTGTGGTGGAGGTGGTGGTGGCAAGATCAAAAATCCGTTTGTGGCAAAGTCTTTCTTGACCCAATCCAATGAAATAATTAATTCAAACATGCAATCAATGGCTTCAATAAAGTCTTTGTATTCTAGTATTATACACACTCCAAACAAGGTAAGTTTCATTCACTTCAGACACAGAAAAATTCAAATAAACTTGCAGGTGTTGTATAATTCATACTATTCGATCTACAAAATAAATTCAACGAAATTCTGAGGTCCTAATGAGGCTCCTCCCTTCGCTTTTATTCTTCGGCGGGAAAAGCTATCCCGCAAATTCAAACAACTCCCAAAGTCCACCCGGTTAACAGACCTTTCAACGACTCTTCTTCAGGGGAGTGTTATTAGTTAATATCTGTGAAATTATACAATAAACATACATTATTCCCTGTTACATGAATATTACAATATTACAAGAAAGCGTGCTGCACAACTCACTAGCTAATCCCCAGTTTAAACCTTAATTCGTGTCACATGAGCCTCCTTCCATCATTTTTTCTCAGGTGCTCCCACGTTACTCACTCTCGACTGAGAACTCCTTAAATAAGAAGCTCTACCACCTGAGACCCGCTACATCCTTACTTCTGAGTATTCACCTGTGCCCCGATAGATTGATTTACCCCAACTCATAAAAAGCAAGAGAGATCATTTTCGCAATTCAGACCATTGGGAGATAAGGTGTCCAAACGATGTATATAGAAAGCTTCCTTCCTCAGAAGAAGTTTCTCTATGTCAACCCCACACCCACTGCTGACATTAAGTTTATCTAATACTACAAATTTAAATTCGTCATCCTGGTGTTGTTTCTCCATATAGTGTGATAGAAGGGGGGCTTGCAAGACCTGACCCCTAATCCTGGATCAATGTTTGCCCAAATGGGTCTTTAATTTCTGTGAGCTTTTCCCCACGTATTTCAGCCCACAGGGGCAGATCCATACACACACACAATGCGTGCTATTACAATTGCTGGAGAATGGTAAGGTTTTTTGAAATTTTAATTCTGGAAATTCGATCGATTTTGTTTCCAATGAATTTCTGCATATACCACAATGATCGCATTGGTAATGCCCCTTAATCAAATTGGTCAGTAAATTCTCCTTTGGAGCAACAGCTGCTTTCATGATTAGGTTACCCACAGATCTAGTTTTCCTTATGCCTATAGTTGGTTTCTCCACACATCCGGGGATATCTGAAAGAACAAACCAGTGCTTGTTAATAATCCTTTTTATGTCCCCGGCTCTGGGAGAATACTCAATGGACCACTGTATGTGTCTACTATCATCCCGTTTCTGTCTCTGCAAAAGATGTTCCCTTGGTACCTCCTGTACTCGGGCAAGTGATCTAGCCATCACCTGACTAGGGTAACCCCTGTTCATCAAATTATCCCTAATTAGTGTTGCCGAAAGTTCAAAATCCGCTCTCCTGGAAGAATTTCTCTTAGCTCTGGCCAAGATGCCGTAAGGAATGCTGTGACGTAAATGGGGTGGGTGAAATGAGTCAAAAGGTAGATAAGAATTTCTATCAGTCTGCTTCTTGAACAACTTCATTTGCAATTTATGATCTTCTCCTACATAAACCATTAGGTCCAAAAAGGGAACTGATGTCCTATTCATGTCATAAGTGAATTGCACATGGGCACTCTGTGAATTAAGCCAGAGCACAAAATTGGGAACCACATTAAAGTTGTCAAACACAAAAAACAAATTGTCTATGAATCTCTTAAAAAGAATGATATGCTTCCTAAAGGGGTTGACTGCTGGATCCAAAATAAAATTGTTCTCAAAGGAAATCATAAATAAATTGGCTATGCTGGGGGCCACTGGAGAACCCATGGCCATGCCTTTGATCTGAAGAAAGAAATCTTTGTTAAATCTAAAAAAATTCTTCTCTAAACAAATATCTACAAGGTCCAGCATGAAGTGGGTGGGTGGCTGTTGCACTGCTCTTGATCGCAAGGCTCCTTCCGCCACACGCCTGGCTTCCTCAAATGGTATATTGGTCTACAGTGCTGTGACGTCCATGGTCACCAACCCACCTAGTGGTGGCACCTCAAACCCCTCCACTTGTGAAATGAAGTCTGAAGAATCCCGAATGTACAAACTGGTCTTTTTTGTGAATTCCCTTAAATGGTAGTCAACAAATTTACTTAATGGTTCAAGAAGTGACCCCACCCATGAGACAATGGGCCATCCCGGAACCCGGTCACGTGGATCAACTACTTTGTGAATTTTTGGCAGTATATAGAAAATAGGTGTCCTGGGGTGATCATTATGGAGATATCGAAACAACCTGTCATTGATATGATGGAGGGACAACCCCTCTGTTAGTGTAACCTTAATAATGAATCTAATATCAGCTGTGGGATTCTTGGCAAGTTTCTGATTAAAAGTATTATCGGATAACTGTCTATGTACCTCTTTAACATAGTCTCCTTTGTCCATGACAACCACCACCACCCTCCCTTTTTTAATTTTTTTATTAATAATCATAAAATACAAACAAACATAAAAAGTATAAATACTTAAAAACTAACAATAAATAAAGAAAAAAACACCAAGAAAAGAGAAAGGAATAACAACAATATATCAAAATCTTGTTCACTCTTTCATTCTTTCAACTTTTAATCCGTGCAAAACCCTATTCTGCAGCAATTTCAATTGGCACAGTATACTTAAATCTTCCAAAATTGAATCATGTCAGGGCCAGGCTTACTTCCTTCTTCACTTGTTAACGCGTGCTGTATGAAAGGTTTCCATATTTCCCAAAATTGTAGTTTGATTTTAAAACCCTGTTTTAACCTAATTTGGCTAGTTAATTTTTCATTTAGTGCCAGTTGCCAAACCTCTTTATACCACCTATTCTTATTTAGATTTTCGTTACCCTTCCATTCTTGGGCTATCAGCTGTCTAGCAACCAGCAACAATGTCAAAATTAATTCTTTATTACCCTCACTTAATCTCATTTTTCCTATTTCTCCTAATATAGCTAGTTTGGGTTCTAAAATCATTGTTATGCCAAGAATCTGGTTTATCTCCTTCTCTACCACTTTCCAAAATTTATTTGTTTTCTTACAAAACCACCACAGATGCAAATATGTCCCCTTTTGTTCATTGCATCTCCAACACAAATCAGATTTATTAATATCCATTTGCTTGAGTCTGATTGGGGTAAGGTACCACCTCCAAAGTACCTTACAGACATGCTCCTTTTCCTTGATTGACATAGTTTTTGTTATTCTGTTTCCCCACTTTTTCCTCCACTCTTCTTCTTCAATTTTAATATTTAAATCTTCCTCCCAAATTCGTTTAAGTGTATAGTGTGATCCTTCCCCTGGGATAAGCATTTGGTACAGTTTACCTACTAACCCCTGTAATCTTGTCTTCCCTTTCCTTATTTCCAAGACCAATTCTTCAAAGGGCGTCTTTGCCCTAGGTACTCCTATAATCCCCCTTATCAATTTGTCCCATTTCTCCAACCCCAATTCTTGTAGCCAATTTAATTTTAATTTATTATATACCTCCTTCCTTTTCTGATATGTATTACAATTTTTAATCCACTCTGTTATTAACAACACTTTTTCTTGCAATAGAATAGGTCTTATTTTTTGCGAGGATAATAATGGGCAACTCTGGAAATCTAAAATTTCTAAAATTGGGGAAATATCTGGTGCCAATTTCCTCTTAACCCCTTTCCATACATTATAAATATTCTTTATAGAAAAGCAGTTAATCTCTGTTTTATTATTTACTTGAGCAAGAAATATTTCACCTTTTAATTTTTTAAATTCTTCTTGATCCCCTTCACCTATTACCTCATTTTGCTGAATTAATAATTTAATTAATTTCTTTATATGAAAGGCTTAAAAATACGCTTTAATGTTTGAAATGTTTAACCCTCCCTGTTTATTCTTCATGTACCATAATCCTTTACTAATTCTTGCTCTTTTATTATTATTGCAAATTCCGTTTATCAATTTTTGCCATTTATTTAGTTCTGACTCTTTGATTTTAATCGGTAAGTTTTCAAACAGAAAATTCAATTTGGGTATAACTTTCATTTTGCAAATATTAATCCTTCCAAACCATGAAGTCTTTGCTCGTTTTATCTGTTCTAGTAATGGTTTCAATTTATTTCTTAATTTATTGAAGTTAATATTATATAGGTCTTTTGGTTCCTTCGTCACGAATATTCCCAAATATTTCAATTCATCTTTTATTGTAATATTAAATCTATCTCCAATTTTTTCCTTTTCCGCCTGGGTTAAATTGCATGTGATAGCCTCAGTTTTCGTCCAATTAATTTTTAATCCTATTACTTCTTCAAAGGCTCTTAAATGTTCTTGTATTTTGTTTAAATTATTTAAAGGATCTTTTACAACTAATAGAGTATCATCCGCAAATAGACTTATTTTTTTATTTTCTATTCCTACTAATTTCTCATTTTGCCTTATATCATTTGCTAGTAATTCCATTGCCAGTATAAATAGACATGGGGACAATGGACATCCTTGTCTTGTCCCCGCGTTTATATCAATTTCTTTCCCCAGACAATTATTCATTTTAATTTTAGATTTACTTTCTTTGTACAATTGTCCTATCACATGATTAAATTTAGGGCCGAATTGTAATTTCTCACATATTCCTTTTATTGTTTTCCATTGAATTGAATCAAATGCTTTATATATGTCTAATGCCACTATACATACTTTTTGTTTATTATTTTTTAATTTATCAATAATATTAATTAACCGATTTATTAATTTATCCATTTGTCTTCCTTTAACAAATCCTACTTGGTCTTCTCCAATATAAGTGTCTATGAATTTATTAAGCCGACTATTAATTATTGAAGTAAAAATTTTTGCATCCTGATTTAATAATGATATTGGTCTATATGTTTCTATATTCTCTTTATCCTTTCCAGGTTTAGGAATTAGAGCCATTATCGAATTACTCCAGGACTTGGGGATCTCCCCCCCTTCCAATATATAATTATATTTTTTTTAACTTGGGAATTAATACCTCTCGGCATTCCTTATAAAATTCCGAAGGGATACCATCCTTTCCTGGTGTTTTATCCTTTTTTAAGTTGTTAATTACCTCTTCAATCTCCTTGTCTTTAATATCTTGTTCCATTATATTTACACGTTCTTCCTTTAATTGGTATGTCAGGTTCCTATCCAAATATGTTTGAAGTACATTATCATCAATTCTGTGTTCTGTATATAATTTTGTATAGAATTCTTCTGCTACTGATAATTTATTTTCCAGTTTATACTGCCTTATACCTTCTTTATTAATTAGAGCCTCTATATATCCCTTACTTTTTTTGTCTTACTTTTTTTGCTAAATTTTTCATATCTTTGTTATTGAATTCAAAATCATTTCTTTTTAAATATGCCAAATCTACCCTAACCTTTTCAACTTCTACTGCAATTGTTTCCTTTTTTAATGCCTGTAATTTATTCCAAATTGAGTTACTTCCTGTGGCTGCGTGCTTCCTTTCTAGTTCTTTTATATCTTTATCTCTTTTAATTACTTGACTTTTCATTTTTTTTTTCAAATATTGCCTTCTCTTGTATATAATCACCTCTAATAACCGCTTTCATTGCGTCCCAAAGAATATGTAATTTCACCTCACCCGTGTCATTATCTTCCCAGTTCTTTATCCATTTATTTATTAATCTTTTTTTATCTCTTCATTTTTTAATAGTTTAGTATCCATCCTCCATACCTTATTTCGATAGGTGCTGCTGTTCAGCCGCATCTCTATCGAAATAAATGTATGATCTGAGATATTAAAATTGCCGTAATTAAAGTTTTCTAAATTCTTAAGCAAATTTTCTGACACAAAGAAATAATCCAAACGAGAGTAAGATCTATGTTTTAAGGAGCAAAAGGTAAATATATATTTTTTACCTGTCAACATTCTCATCGCATCCCGTAATCCTAATTTCCCTATCCATTTGTCAATCAATTTATCTTGAGTCTTTCTAAGATTATTTGTTGTATCTAATCCTGACCTGATTAAGTTAAAATCTCCCCCTATAATTAAATTTACTGATCTTTCTTTTTTTATAATGGGTAGAATTTTATCTAGAAAGATCCCTTGATTCTTGTTTGGTGAGTATACGTTGACAAATGTATAATCTTCCTCCTCTGTTTTACCTTTTATTAGCTGAAACCTTCCCTCCTTATCTTTAATGTTCTTGCTCAATGAAACATCTAGTTTATTCGATATTAATACAGCGACCCCTCTTGAATTACTTGAACCTAGGCTTTTCTCATATATTTCCATCCCTTTTACATAAATATTATTCTTATTTTCATTTTTCTGATGTGTCTCCTGGAGAAAAATGATATCCGCTTTTTCCCTTCTCAGAACTCCTTCCACACGTTTCCTCTTAATTTGGTTCCCTAGGCCCCTGACATTCCATGAGATAATTTTTAACTTTTTAAGTATACATATTTAGTGCTTTCTCTACTGTTACTGCAGAATTCCCCATAATATGTGAACCAATACCTCAACCCACAACAAGTTATACTCTCCCTCCTCCAGCGCATCTTAAATTAAATAATATACAATTATCTTAAAGAGAAAAAATATACAAAAATAACAAAGCTTAAACAAACCAATAATCAAACAAATAAGAAAGAGGGAAAAAAGCAAAAGAAGAAAAGCTTTACCCTCCCCACTTTCTACTAAAAGTAACCTTTGAAAACCAAAGAGGGGAGGGGGGGTTGCGGGTGGCGAGTGGACCTTAATACTTAACATCCGTTTCTTATTCATTGTTTATTTCTTATTACAAATGATTATCTTAATTTGTCATAATTTATTCCACGCAGTAGATTCTCTGTTTTTATCCTTTAATGACCTAGTCTTTCCCTCCTTCTGCTCCTTCAACTTCCTCCTCTTCCCGTTCTAACATGGGTGCTACTCCCACATTTATTAAGGCATCTTTAAGTTGCTTCCATTCTGTAGACCCTTTTTCTATAATCTTAGCTTCCATCAAAATTTCTAAGCCATCAGATTCTTCCCTAATCCAATAATTCTTCCCCTTCACTGTAAAAATTAATTGTTTATGTGGTCTCCATTTATATTGTATGTTTTTCTCACACAATTTTTTTGTGATTGGCTTAATTTGTTGTCTCCAAATGCGTTATTCTAATGAAATATCTTTATATATTTCTAGCTGTGCCCCCTCCATTTTTAAAGCATCATCCCCCGAGGAGTTAACATATTTCATTATCCTTAACTTTTGTCCTAGATTGCCAAATCTTAAAAAAACATTTCTAGGTCTTTCTTGGTTCCTTTTTTGTCCTAGTCTGTACACACTGTCTATATCCTCCAATTCCATTTCCTCTCCCATTCCCATTGCGTTAATCCATTCTACCAATCTTTGTCTCAAGTTATCCGGGTTCCATTCTGGTATATTCCTAATAACCACGTTGCACCTTCTCCCCTGATCTTCCATTCTTTCCAGCCTTTTATCAAATTTTTTCTGTTTTTCCTCTTTTAACTGTACCTGCTCCTTGACCTCTCTCAACTCATGTTTCATTTCCCAAACTTCTTTCCCAATAGCATTCACCCCCTCCTTTAGTTCATCTATTTCCTTCAATAAATTGGTACACTCTTTCTTGGTGTTCTTGAATGCTTGTGTGATACTTTCTTTTATTTCTTTTTGAAATTTCTGATTGTCTTTTGCTCGCTGATCTTCTAATGTTTGTAGTTTAGCTTGAAGTTCTTCCTCTAATTTATCAAACCTAAGCTCCAGGTCTCCTCTTAAATCATTTAAATCTGGACTTGGGCCTCTATCACCAACCTGCTCCTCTTCTACCTCTTTACCCCTCCCCTTGTCAAACCCTTTTTTTTTTGGTAGCCATCTGTCTTCTTGACTCCTCTCCTATCAGAATCTCTTGACCCCCCACTCCTATTTGTTTTTCTTTCTCTTCCTGTTCTAAGACTTCTTGCTGTTTAATCTTTAACCTCCTTTCAGCTACTTTCTTCCTCAGCTCTTCTAGTTCTTGGATCTCGTTAAGTTCTTCCTGCAACGATTTTTTTCTCCTACCCTCCTGTTCTCTTCTCTCCAATCTATCTGCTCTCACCCACTTTAAATCCTGTTCAAAATTATCAATTTTTTTGTTCATTAAACTGCTGCCTTTTAACCACAGGATCCTAAACTAACAGTTCAATAGTGTATTAATATACTTATAATATAATAAATATAAAAAAATGTAGAATGTATTTGATTATAAACCAATAGGGAATAATAAATTCAAAATTTAAATGGAGAACAATCAAATACTGCTTTAAGAGAGCCGTTCAATTTTCCCTTTCTTGAATCCCCTCTTTCAAAAGAAAGAAAAGAAAAAAAGAAAAAAACCCAGGTGTTCCAAAGCCAAGATAAGGGGAAATATGCAAATTAAATTCCCAGCTGGTGAGTCTCTGAGTCCTTGGAGCCTTGCAACCCTATGCTCCTTTTAGCAATGCTGTATCCCTCTGTAGTCCTCTATCCTTCTGCTTTCTACTTCTGCTTGCAAAGTGCACAATCCTGTAACAGTCCGAATTTTAACTGGACACACAATGAAAGACCTTTTTATTAGCTATTTAGTGTCCATAAACCGCTGGTAATCCAATAGTCCGATAAACCAATATTCACTGTTTCTTTACTGCCTCCTTATAGCCACAGTCCCGTCCTTGTAATCCAGCAAAAAGAGAGTCTTTTACTGTAATATTTTAATTCTGTAAATTCTGTTAGCCTCAGTCTCTTTTGGAGCTCCGGGATCCCTCACCTTGCTCCCACTCGGTGTCTGTGCCCCGCTTTTATCTACTGTACTTTCCGATCCTCTCAGTTTCTTACATTCCTTTCATTCCTCTTTAGACCCCAGGTTTCGCTGTATGTTTAATTGTTTATATTCCCCGAAGATGGAGGTCTTCCACCCATAGGCGGACGCAGCGCCTTGAAGCCACAAAATCACAAAACCTTACAACACCATTTAAAACAGCCCAGCACCATTGGTTCAAGAAAAAAAAATGAAACCCTTTACTATCCAACACAATTTTTAAAAGCCCGGCACCGCCAGGCAAAATATGCTAGTATACTATATACTGACCCCACCCTATGACGTGTATCCATTCAATATCAAGGTGATGCAGGCTGTGAAGCTCCTGACATCACCCCTTGCATGGTTCGGCCTTGACCGGCCAATCCTATTTCCCCTGTACCTATCTACGTGTTGGCCAGTCAATTGAGAACCTGCCGGATACATATGGGTCATAAATCTTTACCTTACCAGTGCTACCCGCCACATGGGGAGGCGTCCATGATGACTCACCGCCCCACCCAGACCGTCAGCTCGGTCATCAGGCATGCTTGCACATCCTCCAGAAAGAGGTTCATACATCTGGCCGACAGGTGGACCCCATCTCCTGCATATAGATCAAAATCCTGCAAGCCTATCCTAGGATGTCGAATGGCTGTACCAAAGCCATTATCCACAAGGAACCGGGCAACAGCCCTGTTCACTGACCGTCGAGCATGGTCCAAACCACAGAGGTCAATGCCTCCCCTGTAACACTGTCTCAGCACGATGTCAGACCATAGCAGCTGCGTGTACGGCCATAAGTGATGTAAAAAGGCCAGGTCACTGCACACTGACATTTTTAAGGAAAGGCCAGTGATCTGTGCGAGATCATTGCCACTGAGGTGCAGAATCAGGACATCAGGCAGTGCAGCATCCCTGATGGACATCAGAAATGGCAACAGTTCCCACCATCTCATGCCGCGCATACCATACCATCGCATACATGTGGCTGCATGTAGCCCGAGGTGGGGTCCCCACTCTGTCGCCGCAGCATACTGCGCTGTCCAGTGCACAAAACTGTGGCCCACCAGCCATACTGCCACCGGTGTGCGTGGGTCTGTAAAAGAAGGAAAAGGAATTAAGGCACTCATGCAGTGAGGGGGTGTACATATAAAGAAAAATGTGCAGACCCCCATCTCCCCATGCAACATATATCAGCATCAGAGTACCCAAACGCAGCCGCAGTTGAAGCAGCGCCTATTCTGAATGAATGGGTGCCGTAACGAGCCCCTGGGAGGCCGACACTGTGAAGTGCCATACCGGTCACCTTCCAAAACTGGAATTTGGTAAGGGGAGACCCATCCTGGTGGCAGAAAAACGGGCCAGGGTGCGTGCCACGCACTGCCAAAAACGCATGTAGGGCACCAACCGGACAGATGTCAGCAATTGTACATCGTAGCAGTCTGACACCACTGCCTACTCCGTGCTGATCAGCCTTTGAGGAGCGAATCCTCAACTGGGCCCACTCCTGGTTGATAAAGACATTGTCGAGTTCCAGTGTCCTACGAGACACGTCCCCTTTTGATAATGGGACCGTCTCACTGATACGGAGCGCTCCAAAGAAAGCTACGGTGGTAGCTGCATGAAAGAGAGCCTCCTCATACCTATCGTAACACAAGCAATGCCAACCTCGCTCAAGGTGCTCAGAACCTCTGGTGAATTGGGGTGATGTGTGTCCGGGCGGCAGCCACATTCACGTGTCCACCCTTCTAAGACGTGGCGTATGCGGAAGTCATTCACGCAGTCAGTAACGCCCCGTGCCTTGGCCATAAACGCCAATACTGAGAGCCTAGTGGTGATGGAGTGAGGGGCTAACCCTAGATCGTGAAGGTAAACCATATACTGTAAAATCTGGTTGACCGGTATCGGCCACACTTCGGGCAACTGCCTTTGCCCACAAAAGGTCCTAAACTGTAGGAGTGCATGTAGATACGCCTTACGCGTGCGAGGTGCCAAAGACATGCCGATCGCCCGGTTCACCTCTCCTCGCCAAATGTCCAGATCTCGGCCGGGAGTGGAGAGGGAAGTTCCTCTGTGTCTGGAGCCAGGACATGGAACTGGAGATCTGCAGGCGGGATAAAGCGTCAGCAATATCATTATCAATGCCTGGCACATGTCTGGCCCTGAAAAGCACATTAAGGCGCAAGGACCTCAAGACAAATTGGCAAACTAAGGCCATAACTCTGGGAGATCTGGATGTCTGGGTGGTGACAATGTGCACCACTGCAGCATTGTCACACCAAAAGTGAACTACTGAATTAGCCCACCTATCCCCCCAGAGCATTAGGGCCCCCAAGATGGGGAAAATCACCAGGAAAGTAAGATCGCATAAACGATCCATGCCTTGTCATGTCTGAGGCCATTGAACATAGGACCACCTTCCCTCAAAGTAAATCTCATAACCCAGGGAGCCGGAGGCATCCGACTGCACTTGGAAATGCGGGCTGAGCATAAGCTCCGATCTCCAGAAGGAGATGCCATTAAAGTCCTGTAGGAATGTGAGCCAAACCGTAAGGTCTGCCCGTAAACCTCTGGTCAGCCGTACCCTGTGGTGACATTTCAAAAGGCCCACCATGGCGTCACACAGACACCTGGCAAAGGCTCTGCCCGGTGTTACTACCCTACAGGCAAAGTTGAGGTGGCCATGAAGCACCTGCAACTCTCGGAGAGACACCTTACGCCTGGCAAGCATTGCCAGAATCGCATCAGAGATCCGAGTCACCTTTTCCATGGGAAACCTGGATGTCTGGGCAACGGTGTCAATATCAATGCCTAAAAAGGTGAGAGTGGTGGCTGGTCCCTCAGTCTTTTCAGGTGCTAGGGGAACACCCAGTTCCCGCATAAGCGCCTGAAAAGTGGCGAGGAGACGAGCACACATGTCCGTGCCGTGTTCCCCTCCGAACAAAAAATCGTCGGGACTCTGATCTACAAACAAAAACCCAGTGAAGGAAGGTGCTAAATCGTTCGAAAGCCGAACATGAGATAGAACAGCCAAAAGGCATGGCCTTGTCTACATAAAAATTGCCCCGAAAATGAAAACCTAACAGTTCAAAGTCATCTGGGTGCACTGGCAACAATCGGAATGCCGATTTGATATCACACTTTGCCAGTAGCACCCCTGGGCCACACGAGCGTACCATCTGTAAGGCCTGGTCAAAGGACGTATACCTGACCAAGCAAAGGTCATCAGGTATCACATCATTGACCGAAGAGCCCGCAGGGTAAGAAAGGTGGTGAATTAGTCGAAATTCACCCGGGGACTTCTTAGGGACTAAAACCAAAGGGGACACTTTCAAGTTAGGGAATGGTGGGTCAGCAAATAGCCCAGCCACCCTCAGTGCAGTGACCTCCTTGGCAATATATTGGGCAGCAATATCCTCATTACCCCTGAGAGAAAGTAAGTTCGGGGCGTCCTGAGGCCCACGTACACCCTGAAATGGTATGCGGAAGCCAAACTGAAAACCCTCAAGTAGGTACCTCGCATCATCCCGTCTAGGATAAGCAGCAAGCCAACGTCCCAGCACCTGGACATTAATTGGGGAGGGGGCCTTTTTGGTGGGTAGCACCGTCAGAGGGAGCTCTGACCGCCCCCTGCTCACCCCTTTTTCTGCCTCGTGACCCACCAGACCGTGGGCATGCGGAGGTGGCGTGAGGGCCAGAACAAGAGGGGCACTCGTGCCGGAACTGACACTGACGTTTGTTGCACACTCTGCTGGCGGAGAAGCTCCAACACAGCAGGTGGGCTGGAACCCCCTGCCCCGCCAGCTGGTGGGGAGTCTGTGTAGTAGCAGCCCGCTGAATGGCATGCCACAGTGGTACCGGTCACCCGGTGTTGGCCGCGTGAGTGTCATGTACAGCAGCCACAACTGCTGGCAGGGTTCATCCCACCTCATCTCAGGATGGAGGGCCACTCTCATCCTAAACTCTTCATCATAAGCCAACCATGACGGGCCAGGGAAATCCACCACAGCCCGATAAATATTATCCAGATATTGGACCATCAGAATGGCCAAGTCAGGACGGGCCCTCAGGTATACCGCCATATAAATCAGATAGGCCGGTAACCAATTGGCCCATGTGCGAGATGGCTTACGATGACGAGACAACTCCTTGTCCCTATTGTCCTGCCCCTCCCTCTCCTCCTTGGTGGGTTCACGGTTCAGGAGGGAGAAAATGTCCATATATTCCCCCCGCCAAATCTTCTCCCTCGTGGCCTGGGAGAGATGATCACCTAGTGGTAAGGAATAACCAGCTGTCGGCAGGGCTGTTGTTGGCATGGATTGAATTGGGAGTGCGTTCAGTGGGCCCTGAATAACCCCTGACACATTGGGCATGCCCGCAGGGGCGGTCACCCCTGTCATAACCCGGGGGGGGGGTAATTGGACAACCAAGAATTAACAGTGTGGATACAACTGCCCTCCTAAGTAATCTGCCATGGCCACTGAACCCCCCAGTAGTGCTAGATAGTGTCACTGGTGTGCTTAATTGACCAGGATACTCACCTGGTGACCCCCTTGGGCCGCCCCCACTGGGGGTTCCAGCCCACGGCGGGCGTCGGAGCTCACGGTGGATATCGAGCTCTGCGTGCACCCCTGCGTGCACCCCTGCGTGCACCCCTGCCACGCAGGACTGGTCCCCGGCGGAAAGTCCCGAAATGATGTTCTGGTGGGGAGCTGCGAGGCACCAGCTTGGGCTGGCCTGATGGCCTCAAGCAGCTCGACCCTGCTAGCGGCCCGTTGGACAGTCGTGGCCGACATGTGGGCCGGAACTGGAGGGTTTGCAAGCCCACCATCTGTAGGTGGTGGTGCAATGCCCATTGATGCCTCCAGCACAGCAATGCGTGCAAGGAGGGCATCAACGGTCTCAGACCCCCCTGGATAAGGTGGGCCGGATGGGCCGGACGGCCCGCTGGGCAATTGTTGTGGGATAAACCCAGCTGGGGATCCCTGGCCCAAGTAGGGCCATGCCCAGTAGTCCGGCCCATGAGGGGCCGGAAGAATGGTGGGGCGGAAACCCGCACCAGGCCCAAGTGGGCCACCCTGCCCCGAGCCGGGCAAATGCATAGCAGGGGTTGTAACCCCAGAGGGGCAGGCGGTCGCCTGACCCACATTGGTGGCAGTGGGAACGCTAACCCCACCACCTGCTTGAGGGGGTGCAGCCCGAGCCCTCCGGCCCGATGGTGGCCCCCGAGATGTTGGGGGTGGGCAGAGCCCTCCCCCTCGGCCACGGCTTCGAAGCCGGTGCCTTGCGCTTGGGAGCCATGTCTCCCAAGCAATATAAACAGAAGAGAGGAAAATTTTCGCCTTCAGCAAAGATCGGGGCAAAAGCCGGGGAGAAAGCGGCGGAGCAAACTTCTCCGCTCCGTCGCTTCCAAAATGGCAGCGCAGCTGCCTCATGGCCACCCCTTTTAAAGAGGGTGACCATGCCCCCCTAACTCACCTGGATGCCTGAGTCCGGGTGGGGGGGCCCGCAAAGAGCGTGGCGGCCATTTTGGTACCGCGCTTTCATTCTAGCATTGCTGGTCATATTGGTCATCAGGATCGCTTTTATTTTTAATTTTATAAAGCATTATGCTTGCTATGACCGAGCTGTCTGAATTTGCTATAAGACTTCTTCCTTTTAAAAATGTGCTGCTCACTGCAAGGCTAAGGCACAACTTTAGCTCCATTGAATTGTGGCACTAGTGAGTAAACACCATAAACTCACAAGATTTTAAAACTCGAGGGAATTGTTTCCTGAAGCATCATCCAGTTTATTTCCCAGATTTAATTTAAAGCTTTTGTAATCTGATCCAATAAATAGAGGTTTATTTTTAAGCCTTGCAAACCTTACTTAATATTTAGGGCTGAGAAACAAGAAAAGACTAGCAAAACTATGAGAATGGTTCTCAATTGAAAATTAAGTAAATATAAGTGGGAGGCTTTCCATGAACTGTTCAAAACATTGATCCAGGCTCAGTTAACTGATATCATCCAAGTTAGACATAAAATATGCATATGAAATTTGGTTGGAGGGAGGGAAGGGGGGAACCAAACACCAGATCCTTTTTATCATACGTTATAATAAAACAGGGATATTTCTAAAAATAGGTAAAGGTCTTGCTTGCTTAAAATCCAATTGTATCTGATTCTAGGGTGCAGGACTAATCTCATTTTACAGCCAAAGAGCCAGCTTTGTCTGCATCTTACAGATGTTTCCATGGTCATGCAGGCATGACTAGACACTGGAGTGCACAGAATGCTGTTACCTTTTCAGCCAAATTGGTTCCTATTTATCTATTTGCAATTTCTTGCTTCCAAATTGCTTGGTTCGCACAGATATGGGCACTTAATCTGTCGTGCAGTATTCGGGTCTCGAACTGCTGACCCACCGACCTTCAGGTCATCAAGTTCAGCATCTTAACCACTAAGCCACTGCAGTCCCACTTCCAAAAATTGTCCATTGGTAATGAATTATATCCCCTTGGCTATCACATAGTGAGGTTTACAGCTTCAAGACTATTTCTATAGCCTCAGGTCTCCCATGGAGCCCTTCACAATCTTTCAAGCAAAAATGAAATTAGAGCTCTCAAAAGAAGCAACTCTAGTAAAGAATGTTTATTAACATCTTCTCTGACACCAGCTGATTTCAGACTACAGATCTTGGTACATTTTGAAAGTCGGGTAGGCCCTATTTAGATGTGAAGGAAGGAGATTGCTAGCCCTGCCCTCTCCGTCATAATTGCTTGTGCAGAGGTAAAACTGAAGGGGAATTGTGTTTCTCTCCATGGAATATCTCAATTCGATAAGAAATCCCTAGCAACTGCAGCACAGGCTTCCAGAAAGAAAAGCATCAACACTAAGCCTTTAATGGGCAAAAGGAAAAACAGTAGGTAGAAGAAGCTGAACTCGACAACTGGAAGATTGGAGTTCGATTCCCGAGTACTGCACGACAGAGTGAGCTCCCGTCTCTGTCCCAGCTCCTGCCAACCTAGCAGTTCGAAAGGAAGAAATTGCAAGTGGATAAAAAGGCACAACTTCAGTGGGAAGGTAAACAGCATTCCATGCACTCTGGTGTTGAGGAATGCCTGCCGCATGCCCACGGAAACATCTGCAGAAACAGAGACAGCGCTGGCTCTTTGGCTATAAACCGAGATGAGCACTGAACCCTAGAGTTGGATATGACTGGCTTTCGAGCAAGGACGATTAGTGTTTGGGAATCAAGACAATGGAAACGGCTGTAAGCTAGCCTAGCACATCTTTATTGCATGGAGTACAGTACGAACATGTGGTAATGGCGGACGAACAGCTCCTTTTATGCGGTGGCTATACAATTGAATCTGGCTCTTCGACAGACATTGGCTACTGTCCAAGTGACGTCATCCTTGGTCACGCCTTTCTTGTCCAGGTGAGGTGGGCGCGGGAATATTTCCCGCGCAGCTGACGGCATTTGAGGAATGTGTACCATGTGAGCTGGACGCTCGCTACTGCCCCCGGTGGCCACTAGCTCGCATCCTCATACAGAAGGTTACAGTGTTACATGCACCCATTCGTGTGGTTACAAATACATTCAATACACAACAGGACGACTGTTGTATATTCAAGCATATTGCAAGTTGCACCAGCAACGCTTTGCAAAGACAAAATGGCGATTTCCCACCATTGGAATTAAGAGCAAGATTTGGCACGTATTCTTCCCCAACTAGGTGTGTTCCTTATGTTAATTAGAGTTCTATGATTGGGTGCAACTTTGGATCCTGTTCTTGATTGGTTAATACTGTGGTATCAAGTTATGATTGGTTAATTAAGGTTATCCGGCAGGTTACTATATTGTATCTTAGAGTGACCACCACCGAGACACTATATAAGTGCCACGGGATCTATACTTCCCCATTCTCTGCAGGTTAGCCCCCACCCGGCTAAGCCTTGGGTCCTCTCCATACGCTTACACGCAAGCAGTGGTGGGTACCAGCAGGTTTGCACCAGTTCGACAGAACCAGCAGCAAAAATTCTGGCTGGCCCCGCCCATCCAAGTTTTGAAATAAAGTAGTCCTAATTCAAGTGCAACACAGAAATTTCCCCTTGGCCATGCCCACTATACCATGCCCACAGTGTGGTAGTAAAAAATTCTTGGAGCCCACCACTGCATGCAAGTGTAGCTTAGTAGCCACGACTGCAGATTTCGGAGAGACCGATTACATGGGACTGGTGTAGCTATCTGTTGTCTGGATAGCTTTGTAATTGTTGCCTGCAATACTTTACAATAAACCATTGTTCATTGTTCTGTTCATCATTGCTGGACCATTCATTACAAAGGGCCAGACACGACAACAACCTTTACCTAGAGGAAGCTATGTAGTGCTTTCTTCCACCACCTCACTGCTGTAATAATTAAGGTTTTACAAAAGAGAGAGGGCTCCTGCAGAGGGTGATCGGGGCAGTGAATCTGCTTAGGGTTTTAGTTCTAGAGGTACACAGATTTCAGTTTTTGGAATTCTGTGCTGACTAAAGAATTCTGGGGGTTGCAGTCCAAAACCACAAATCTCCACATCTCTATTTAGCTCCAATTCAACAGATAATATGCAAGATTCTAAATCATTTTCTGAAAATCACGAGCACCTTGGATAGCTTTTTTAAAAGGTTCAGATGAAAACCCAAAGTAGATGTTAATTTTTATTTTTAATTGTTATTGTTAATTGGTTATGCTTTGCAACCTCTAAGGAGCGAACAACTACCTATCTGCACTGGATTTTAGACCTGCATTTGTAAAACCCCAGGACAGAATGCAAAGCTATTAAATGTCATAGATCACAAGCAAATTCACATGCCAATGCACCCTTCCAAAGACCACATTTGGCATATGTAAAAATACTCCAAGCCATGCCACTGCATCCAGTTTTAAAATCAGATTAATGAAATCCATTATTCACTGGGTAAAATGATCATGATTATTTTTTGTAGTTAATCCTAAACAATTTAGATTAAAGTCCTAATCCTGTATATACTTAAATTCCTGTAGAAAGATTTTGGGCACACACTTTACAGCCATCTGCTTAAGTGGATGGTGTAAGGTCACATACAAAATAATTCTTCAATGGATTTCCCCTTTCCAATGCATATACAGAAAAGAAGAAGAAACTCCAGTATTGCTGGAACTGTAGATGCCTTTGAATCATTTGAGGGACTTGAGTGGCTCAAGTGGGTAAGACGCTGACTGGAAGGCGGCAGGTCAGCAGTTCGAGACCCGAATACTGCAGGACAGAATGAGCTCCCGTCTTTGTCCCAGCTCCTGCCAACCTAGCAGTTTGAAAGTAAGAAATTGCAAGTAAATAAATAGGGACCACTTCGGTGGGAAGGTAACCAGGGTTCCATGTGCTCTGGTGGCTAGTCATGCCTGCCACATGGCCACGGAAACATCTGCAGAAGCAGACAGTGCTGGCTCTTCGGCTATGAAACAGAGATGAGCACTGAACCCTAGAGTTGGATATGACTGGCTTTTGAGCAAGGGTGACCTTTACCTTACCTTGAATCATTTGTCTATGAAACATGAAAGTACAAATGCAATGGTTCAGAAATTAAAATGAAAATACATCATAAACTTGGGGCTTTCTAATAGGATATCATTTGTGATTCTTGTATTTGTTATTTTAAAAAATAAATGTCCCACGCTCCATATTTAAACAACACATTTCATATCATAGAGAATAATGTCATACTTACAGATGGGGATGTCACAGTGACTCAAACTGCTGTAGTTAACTAAACACAGTACAACATAGCCTATGCTGCTGATAGTATACAAAAGAGATCCTTGACAGCCTACAAAGGAAAAGGTTTTATTTGAGAATATTGTGAGAGGAATAGGTTTGGTTCAAAATTAGTATGTAAAATTTATTACTGTCATAAAAAAAAGTCAGAAACTTAATCGTATTATTTATTGCTTTAAATCCGATTTTAGGAACTTCTGCCAAAGCAAGGGAATTATGGCGGTTAAAGTCCAAAAGCACAAATCCATACACCTTTAATTTTAGTGTAATGTCAGTGAGCATCATATTCTCATTGTAACCATTTTACAGAGGCTGTGGTGCTCACCTCTTCACATAGTAGTAGTTTAACAGTATAATCACAGATAAAGTGAGATGAAAGTTAACATAGCAGACTGACTGGACTGACTTCCAATTAGACATGTATAGGATTTCTCGGTTGATTATGCATAGGTTTTAAGAAATCAGAATACTTTGTAGTTTTTTCCCAATCTAATGCTCATCAGCCATTTTGGTCATTTCCCTGCATTGCAATGTACTCAACCCAACCCCATGGTCAAGCTTATTCCTGTGTTCTTCAGATAGCTTCCTGCATAATTAATTCCTTATGTGGGTGGCTGCACCACAGTAGCTTGTCATGTAAAAGACTTTAGGTTTAACCTCAAGCATTTCCAGGTATTGTATTGGTATTCTGTCAGAAGCCCCTGAATGTTGATGTGTAAAATACCAGGCAAAATACACAGAACAAAGATCTGACTCAAGAGCAGGCAACTTCCTCTGCTTCTGTAGATGTAGGAGAGAAACATATTGTCACAGAAGAAGAAACATGCATATTTAATTCCACCCTACTTCATTAATACTTATATTTAGATCATTTTCCCAAGACTTCTTTATAATATCTTTAGTTTGTTCTGGATCATTTAATATTTTATATATTTTGCCTATTAGGCCTTTTAATACTATTCTTCCTGATCTTATTTTTATAATTAAATTCTCAAATTCTGTTACACTCCTGTTTAAGCTTACCTCGGAAATAAATTTGCTATTCCACTTATTGAAAAAAAGAGTTATGAGAAATTTATCAATAAGAATCAAAGAATACAATTATAAAGTTTTATGGAAATGGTATTTAACACCAATCAGATTGAATCAAATTGATCAAATGAAATCTAATTAAGTGTTGGAGATGTAAAAAGGAGACTGGCACGTACATCCATACGTGGTGGGAGTGCGAAATAATGAAACAATTTTGGACAAAGGTAGAAAAAGAAGCAACAGAAATATTGGGAACTGATATTAAACTTGATCCATCTATTGTATTGGTGTATGAATTTAATAATTTAAATCTAAACACTCATGAAGAAGACCTAATATCAATGATTATAACAAATGCTAGGATATGCATCACCACTAAATGGAAGGAAAATGAATTATTGAAAATTGAAGTCTGGTACAGACAAATGTGGACGATTGCACTTAATGATAAGCTTACATGTGAATTAAATATTTAAAAAGGTATTACAATGAAAAATAATTTCTACAAGATATGGAAACCTTTTATAGAGTACTAGCATATTTTGCCCGGCGGTGCCAGGCTTTTTAAAATTGTGTTGGATAGTAAAGGATTTCATTTTTTTTCTTGCACCAATGGTGCTGGGCTGTTTTAAATTGTGTTGTAAGGTTTTGTGGTTTCTTGGCTTCGAGGCACTGCGTCCGCCTGTGGTGGACTTGCGTTTCCAGTGGTGGTTTGTGTGTGTGTGTGTGTGTGTGTGTGTGTGTGTGTGTGTGTGTGTGTGTGTGTGTGTGTGTGTGTGTGTGTGTGTGTGTGTGTGTGCCGGCTTCCTCAGTGCTGGGCTGTTTAAAGTGGTTTTTGATGTGTGTGTTTTTTATGGAAATGAATTTTGGATTATATTTTTAAAAGTGTGTAAATATATGTTTTATTAAAGGCATTTTACAGTGGGGTTTTTTTTTGAAAATTTATTTATTAATCTGTGAAATATTTTTGATTTTTTGGATATTTTTGAATGTTTTTGGAATTGATTACCCTAATTTTTTGGATTTATTGAATTTTTTGGATGTATTGAATTTTTGGTAATATTTTGGATGTTTTTTCTCCTTTGGCCACTGGGTGGTGGTGTTGAGCAATTTTTTTGTATTGCTTCTTCCGGTGAGTCTCTTCTTCTCCTCATTTCAGTTCCGGTTTTCAAGGAGGCAAGACGTTTTTTTTTATTTTAGGGTGAGTTGTTTTGAGTTGGGGGGGCGTTCTGTGTCTGCTTATGGTTTTGGGTGGGGGTTTATGTGTGTTTCTTTTTGAATGTTTTTGGTTTTGGGTGGGGGTTTCTGTGTGTGTCTTTTTGAATTTTTTGTTTTTTAGGGTTTGAGGTGGGGGTCTCTGTGTGTGTGGTTTTTTTAATATTTTTGGAGGTTTTTTTAATGTTTTTGATTTGTGTTTTGGGTATTTTCATGGGCCAGTCTTGATGGCTGGCCCGCGGAAATACCATCGCCACTTCATGCGGCATTTGGGGGGGTATTACCGTGGCCCGGCGCTGGGTTGCAGTGTGTGTGTGTTTTTGGTGGGTGTTTGGCTCGCCGCTTAATGCGGCTTTTGGGTGAGGGTATTGCTGTGGCCCTGGCTTTTTTGAGGCTTGTGTGTTTGGGGGGTGGGTGTTTGCTTGCTGGCCTTTTTTCATTTTCTGTTCGTTTGCTGCCGCCACGGCATTTTTTGCCGCGTTTGGGGAGGGTTTGAATTTTTTCCAGCGAGTTTGTCTCGCTGGGCTCGCCGTGTCTTCGGCGGGGCAGCGTGGGGGAGAGGGTGTCCCTCTCTTCCCCATTGCTCCATGCAAGATGGCCGGTGGGTTTGCATGTTATAGTGATTTCGGGGTTTGCTTTTTTTCTGGGCGCTGCGTCCGCCTGCGGTGGACTTGCGCTCACGGTATGGTTTTGCTTTTATTTTTCGCGCGCCGGCTTGTTCTGCATTCTGCACGCTCATGGCGTGCAGGATGCTGGGGATTGTAGTTTGTCGTTTTTCTTTTCGGTTTGTGTGGCGGTTTTTTCCCTGCGGCTTTTTTTTGATTGGCCGTGGCACGTTTCCGAATGTTCCTTTTGCTGCGCCGCTCAGCCTGATTGGCTCTGGTGCCACGCGGCGCCAGGAACGTTGGGAATTGAAGTTCCCTTTTTTTGTTTGCGACTGGGGGGCTCCTGCCCCCGGGTCGAAAATTTCAACCCGACAGTTACCTGCGAACCGGGTTCAGGCGAGTGAACGGAGGCCCATTACGGGCTAGTGGGGCCTGGTGCAACATCCTTTGTCACATTCCAACGGTTAACGCACCATTTTATAGGTATAGATACTATAAATAGAGGGAAGGGAAACAAGCCCCCACCAGAACAACTAATGTTTTGGAAGGAAAATTAATTAATGTGCGTACTTTGTTGTTGTTGTTGTTGTTGTTCAGAGAATATGTAAAAATAATACCTTAATGCCAACAAATAATTAATGGGGAAAATGAGATAATTGTTATATGTTTTATGTACATTTTTGTATTGTTCCATATTATAATGTTATATCTTGTTGCATGTTTTTTCTTTGTAATTTTCAATAAAATTTAATAAAATTAAAAAAAGAAGAAGAAACATGCAAGAAGCAAAGACAAAGCAAAACCAATCACAGGAATTTGCCCTAAAGAAATACAGTATCTGTTCTCACCTTTTCTGCAAAACCAACCACATGTTCTGTAGCTTTCTAGGATGAATACACAGATTATATAATCTGCTATAATCCAAACCTTATTCTGAAAGATGTGTTGAATAATAAGAGGGAATTCAGCCAAGAAATATTAAATACATACAACGCAGATAAAGAGGCGGAAGAAGTCATTTAAGGGGCTTCCAGACAGAACTTGATTTTCTGCAAGCATTTTATATCATCCATGGACAGTTGCAATGTGGTAAATTCCAGGTAGGGCCATATTTCACTTGTAACCTTTCAGTGTTTTCAACATAATGCTTGTCACTGTATCTTGTAGATCAAAAATAGACATACTGTATCTTGATTTAGCACCTGAGCCTTAGCTTTTAGTAAACTTAGTTTACAGTGATTTTGCAAGAGGAAATGATATGGAATAGCATGCTTGACAGAGATTCTGATAACATGAACACACCCTTTGTGTATATAAGACACTCAGTGCAGATGTGAAAACTGGAAAGAGGATCACAATCCTATTTGTGTATCTTTCAAGGCTGAGTGTGTATAAGGTCAGTGCATTAGATTAAGTGAAATGTTGGGTGCCCAAAACTGTGCCTTCTGTAATTCACACTTTCCTCTATGACTTTCATAACTATGAAATGTTGCTGATGTCAAATAACATATCCAGTTTATGTCATATCAGAAAACAAAAACACTGCAGCCAATTTATGTGGTTCTTAGTATATTTTGCTCTTCATCTGAGTAGTTGTCATTTCTAATACTGTATTCTTTTCAGGGCTGAATAGTTATGCTATATGTATTTATATATGTGAGTGCAAGAGTGAGGGGGTCCTTTCCTCATTTTTCTCTACAGCTGTGTATGCACTTTTTTTAACAGATAGCATTTTTGACAGCATCATTTCTCCTTTATTAGGTTCATGGCCCCAAGATCTTGCTTGTTTGTATTTAAAGCATACATTGTTGGAATCTCAACTCTGTTTTCGAGCCTAGTCTAAGGCATTTACCATTTCTCTTTCATTCTCGACAGGTGGCTAGCCCAGAGATTTTCCAGCATTAGCAATCAACTCATCTAGTCTTACACCACAACTGGATGAGCTTTGGTCACAGACTAAACCTTCATGACCTCCCCTCCCTACACTGTCCTGCTCTGCTAATCACTCCATCATCAGTCCCTAAAATGCAATCTTACATAATCTGCAGCCAGCAAGAGAACTGTAAGTAATTCTCATGAACGACCCTATTGCTCTCACCCAGTTACAAAACAAAAATTAAATACTAAAGGCACACTTAGATCTATTAGTATTACTATATTTGGAATTGAAATGGCACATTTAAGAGCATTCAAGAGTCCCAGATTAGGAGATAAGCTGAAGAATGTGTTGCATTGCACAGAATCAAGGTCAGCTTTCAGCTGTGGCATATAGCACAGGCAAATCTATTCAACAAAGTCTTGTACATGACAGCATAATCAGAATGAGGGAAAGGAGAGGGGTGGAGAAACATGAGTCCCTTGTTGATCTTGCATTGTCCTGACATTCGTGTATCAAAAAAATATTAAAGGACTTTTAAAGCTGCTGCAGAAAAAATGTGATATGTGTCGTTGCTGTGTTTCCCTGAAGAACCATATCACTCATTATTTGCAAAGTGTACAGCATCGCAATGTTACTTAAAGAGAAGGGGGAAAACCACATATATCCCTATCTTCTAATTTACCAGTGGGATGGGTGGAGGCAGACAGAAGGTTTCTGCATTTAAAAAATACTGCAATTTTCAACAGAATGCAATTATGCTTTACATCAGATTACAGATTCTGTGAAAAATTAATCTGTTTCAAGATTTAAGATTTTTCAAAACACAGAGACACACACAAGCTAGGGTTCTTTTCTCTGTTCCTAAGTAAGAATATAGGTTTTTAATGTATCTTCACAGATATATAGGAGGGACATCAAAGTAACTCTTATTATCAGGAGATTTGCTGAAAAGATAATTGTTGGAATGATGCGGCCCTACATCAAAATACTGTAGCTTGTTCTCAGTTGACCTTCATTGCACTCTTCTTCTCCTGTTGACTTTTTTTTCAAGCTTCACTATCTTCACTCATTTCTCCCATTCTATCTCACATTTTTCTCTATCTTTTCCCTATCTTTTGGGGTGTAAAGCTAGTTTACCTCCTTGTGGTGCTCCCTGGGTAACGCTAAATGAACTAGCACTCACTGGCAGCCAGATAATCACTGTGGTTTCCTGGCTAAGTACACATGAGCCTCGAGTTTTTAAGAGTTTTTACTACAAGAGCCATAAAAGGCACAACATTTTTAAATAATAAAGACCAACAAAATTATCAATGGTTCTTGTCAAGACTAGAGGACTATAACATTGGGACACTGTGTCTGGACTTGTCAATTAAACATAGAAAGTATTAGCAGAAATAAATGACAGCTTTTTACACAAGATTTTAATAGGTTTTAATGTTGATGTAGTTGCATCAGATAGTGAGGAAAGGCTTTATGCCAGAGCGAAGATACCTGGATATGATATGATTGGAGCAACATATCATCATTCTCAGAGTAGCCACATATGCAAGAAGCAAAATAGAAGATTTTATCTTACCATATATACTCAAATATAAGCCAACCCAAATATAAGCCAAGGTACCTAATTTTGACCTGGAAACAAAATAGATTGACCCAAGTATAAGCCGAGAGTGAGAAATGCAGCAGCTGCTAGTGAGTTTCAGTAATTAAAATACATGAAAATACAGAAAAATTAAGTATTTTAGTGATTTTTTAAACTGTATTTGTACCACCCGCCAGTGGTGGCACTGCAGGTGAAGTGGGTGGGCAGGCCAATTGCACTGAGGCAGGAAGTGTTGCTCTAGCCTAACCTCTTGCTCCCCCTGCAAGGAAGAAGCATGGCTTTTTCCTCCATCTTGGACAGAGGAGAGACAAAGGAAGAAGATACCAGTAAGTGAAATCCTTTATTTTTCTCCACTGGTTTGAAAGGGAGACATAATTGTAATGTAGAGCTTCTTTCTTCATAGGTGGTTTTCCATAGGAATTAATGGAAAACAAACTTCAGAATAGGGGAACTTGATTTTTGAAATATTCTGACAGATTTTCCACACAGTCAGCACCTCCCAATACTGGTAGAGATTGGAATGAGTATACCATTAATAACATGCATTCCTTGACCACATTGGAACTTTCAAAAAGCAGGCATTCAAAAAGTGGTATATAAATTATTATTGTTATTATTGTTATTACAGTGATGCCTCATACAACGTCCAAACTTGGTTCCACAAGTTTGGACTTTATACGGATTTGGACTTTGTATGAGGCATGCAAAATCCTAGCCACGATGCCTCATACAACGTCCAAATCCTTGCCGCGATGCCCCGTACAACGTCGTTTCCATAGAGATACATTGTACTGTAACAGCACAGACTTCAGGGCAAAGTCAAGGAAACAGACAGGAAACTGACAGAACTTTAAGAAATCATTGTCTGAAGGCTAAAAACATTACAAAAACATGTCATACAACCCTGATTGCCCAAGAACCTGAAGAATGCTGCAAAAATCCTAGGAATGCTTCTAAAAATTCTGTCGAAAAAATTCAAAAAATCCAAAATGGTGCTCAAAACCACTCCCAAACACTCTTCGCCTCATGCAAAACTCATGAGAGCAATGCATGCATGTGTACTGCCTTTTATACTGCCCAGGCACAATGCAACCTAGGAAAACCCCAACGCCTCATACAAAGTCACACGACTTTGTATGAGGCAACTTTTTTCAAGGAATTAGGCGATGTTGTATGAATCCGATGTTGTATGTAGCGGACTTTGTATGAGCTATTACTGTATTATTATTATTGTTGTTGTTGTTGTTGTTGTTGTTGTTGTTGTTGTTGTTGTTGTTGTTGTTGTTGTTATTGTTGCTGCTGCTGCTGCTGCTGCTGCTGCTGCTGTTGCTGTTGTTGTTGTTGTTGTTGTTGTTGTTGTTGTTCAGTTGCACAGTCGACTCCGACCCTTTGCGACCCCATGGACCATTTTCCTCCAGGCGCCTCTGTCCTCCACCATCCCCCTCAGCCCTCCCAGCTCTGTGCCCATTGTGTCTATAATACCATCTAGCCATCTCATCCTTGGCCTCCCCCTTCTTCTTTTGCCCTCCACCTTTCCCAACATCAATGCCTTCTCAAGTGAATCCTCCCTTCTCATTTGATGTCCAAAGTACTTTAGCTTCATCTTTACTATTTGACCTTCCAATGAGCAGTCAGGGTTAATTTCTTCTAAGATTGACCTATTTGTTCTCCTCGCTGTCCAGGGGACTCTCAAAACCCTCCTCCAACACCACATTTCAAAGGCATCTATTCTTCTGCGTTCAGCCTTCCTAATTGTCCAGCTCTCACATCCATACATTACTACTGGGAAAACCATTGCTTTGACTATTCTAATTTTTGTTTGCAATGTAATGTCTCTGCTTTTCACTATGTTCCCCAGGTTTCTCATCGCTTGTCTCCCAAGAATCAGTCGCCTTTTTATTTCATGGCTGCAATCCCCATCTGCAGTGATCTTTGATCCTAAGAAAGTAAAATCTGTCACTGCTTCTACTTCTTCCCCGTCTATTTTCCAGGAACTGATGGGGCCTGTTGCCATTATCTTGGTTTTCTTGATATTGAGTCTCAAGCCAGCTTTTGCACTCTCCTCCTTCAGCCCAATCAAGAGATTCTTTAGGTCTTCCTCACTTTCTGCCATTAGGGTGATATCGTCTGCATATCTCAGATTATTGATGTTTCTCCCAGCGATTTTAATCCCATATTGTGATTCCTCCATCCCTGCACTGTGCATTATGTGCTCTGTGTATAGGTTGAATAAGCATGGTGACAAAATGCAGCCTTGTCTTACTCCTTTTCCTATTCCAAACCACTCTGTTATTCCATGTTCTGTCCTAACTGTTGCTTCTTGGTTCATGTACAGATTTCTCAGGAGGCATATGAGGTGCTCTGGTATTCCCATCTCTTTAATTACTTGCCACATCTTGTTGTGGTCCACACAGTCAAATGCCTTGGTGTAGTCAATAAAACAAAAGTAAACTTGTTTCTGGTATTCCTTTGTTTTCTCCATGATCCAGCGTATGTTGGCGATGTGGTCTCTAGTCCCCCTGCCTCTTCTGAAACCAGCCTGCACCTCTGGTAATTCTCTCTCCACATGCTGCTGAAGTCTATCCTGTATTATCTTGAGCATCACCTTGCTGGCATGTGGGATGAGCGCGATTGTTCGATAATTTGAACATTCTTTGGCATTGCCCTTTTTTGGGATTGGGACGTATATTGATCTTTTCCAATCCTGTGGCCACTGTTTTGTTTTCCAAATCTGCTGGCATATTGAATGCAGTAATTTGACGCCATCATCTTTTAGCGCTTTGAAAAATTCAACTGGGATACCATCATCTCCACTAGCTTTGTTGTTTGCAGTGCTCTTTAGGGCCTTTATGACTTCGCTCTCCAGGATGTCTGGCTCAAGTTCAATTTCTTCATCATTGTGATTAACAGGAGTGTTGAGGTCCTTTTTGTAGAGTTCCTCTGTGTACTCTTTCCATCTTTTCTTAATCTCTTCTGCATCAGCTAGCTCCTTTCCGTCTTTGTCCCTTATCATGGTCATTTTTGCTTTAAATGTTCCCTTGATTTCGCCGATTTTTTTGAAAAGATCTCTGGTTCTGCCTCTTTTGTTGTTTTCCTCCATTTCTCTGCACTGTTCTTTTAGGTAGTTTTCCTTATCTCTCCTTGCTTTTCTTTGAAATTCTGTGTTCAAATGATTGTATTTTTTCCTTTCTCCTTTGATTTTGGCGTTCCTTCTTTCCTCTGCTATTTTAAGAGCCTCATCAGACAACCACTTTGCTTTCTTACTCTTCTTTTCTTTTGGTATGGTTTTCTTTGCTGCTTCCTGCATGATGTCCCTCATCTCCGTCCATAATTCTTCTGGTACTCTGTCTACTGAGTCTAAGCCATTAAATCTGTTCATCACCTCCACCGCATATTCTTTAGGGATGCTGTCTAGGTGATATCTTTCTGGTCTCCGTGTTTTCCCTATTTTCTTTAGTCTAAGCCTGAATTTTGCAATCAGTAGGTTGTGATCTGAGCCACAGTCTGCTCCAGGTCTTGTTTTTGCTGACTGTATGGAGGTTCTCCATCTTTGGCTGCAGAGTATGTAGTCAATCTGGTTTCGGTGTTGGCCATCTGGTGATGTCCATGTGTAAAGTCGCCTCTTGTGTTGCTGGAAGAGAGTGTTTGCTATGACCAGTGCGTTCTCTTGGCAGAACTCTATCAATCTTTGCCCTGCTTCATTCTGTGTTCCAAGACCAAATTTGCCTGTTATTCCCTCCACTTTTTGATTTCCTACTTTGGCATTCCAGTCTCCTAATATAATTTGGACATCATTTCTTGGTGTCTGTTCTATGAGGTGTTGTAAGTCCTCATAGAACTGGTCCATTGTGGCTTCATCTGCACCAGTGGTTGGTGCGTATATTTGGATCACAGTGACATTGAAAGGTTTGCCTTGAATTCTGACTGACATCATTCTGTCATTTTTAAGGTTGTATCCCATTACTGCTTTTCTCACTCTTTTATTGACAATTATGGCTACTCCATTTCTTCTAAGGTTTTCTTGCCCACAGTAGTAGATATGATGGTTTCCAGAGCTGAATTCCCCTATCCCTGTCCATTTGAGCTCACTGATGCCTAAGATGTCAATGCTTATTCTTTCCATCTCATTTTTTACCACTTCCAGTTTACCTTGGTTCATTGATCTCACATTCCATGTCCCTATGCAGTATTGCTCCTTACAACATTGCATTTCCCCTCCCCCTTTCCTGTCCCTCCCCTTCCTCCCCTCTGTGGTGTTAAGCATCCTGTATCACCTAGCCTGCTCCTTTGTTTTGCCTTTTGTTTTGGTCCATAGGGTTCTCTTGGCAAGCTTTGTGGCGTGGTTTGCCGATGTCTACGCCATTTTTCCCTCCTCATACATTTTATCACCGTTTTTAAAAGTTTAAAACATTTTAGACAACATATTATCATGCATATTATCACACTTTATACATAGTCTCTATGTCAGTTTCTGTATTTAGTCAGTATAAAGTCTCTATGTCAGTTTCTATATTAAGTCTTCTACATTTGCATATCAGGTACTTATCCTTTGCCTGGGACTCTCAGTCTCTCCCCCTGCTTTTCCTCCTCTGCCCTCTTCCCTTCTTTCAGTTGGTCTTCTCCTGGCCTTTCCGCCGCTCAACCGGCTCTCCTCCTCCTCCTCTTCCTCACCCCCCCAGCTGGGGATGATTGCCCGCCGGTAGCCGCGGCTGGCCCTTCCGCCGCTCGCCCGGCTGGCTGGCTCTCCTCCTCTTCCTCACCCCCCCCCCCGGCTGGGGATGATTGCCCGGCGGCGGCCACGGCTGGCCCTTCCGCCGCTCGCCCGGCTGGCTGGCTCTCCTCCTCTTCCTCACCCCCCAGCTGGGGATGATTCAGGATGACACTAATACCTGGAGCAGACGGGGTTTGGCTGCGGGTCTCCTCGCAGGTAAGCGGATTCCCTTCCCGTGCATTCTTAACTCTCCCGGGCAGGCAGTGAAACGGAGCGAGCGGAGCCGGATCGGGTCCGGTTGTCAATCCATGCCCCACACACGCGATCCCGTGTGGCCACGAAAGGGCTTTCGCATGGGGCGCGCGCCACACGATTCGAATCGAAACCAATAATGTGAAGTCTTCGCAGAGGCTCCGTCCACAGGAGACCCGACAGAGAGCCACGCCGATGAAACCCCTAACCACAGGAGCGATTGATTCCAGTCCCTCCCGATCCCTGTGGCTTTCAATCCGGAGCAAGCACTAATCCGGATTCACTTCCCTTCTTGTGTGTGTGTGTGTGTGTGAGAGAGAGAGAGAGAGAGAGGATAAAATCCCAACCACAACGGCGATTCCTCCCGCTCCCTGCGGCTTTCAATCTGGAGCAAGCGCTAATCCGGATTCACTCCGCTTCTTGCTCGGGGTGGGGTCGGCGAGGATAAAAATCAAACCGAAACACCCCACAACCTCGCTCCGGAGCTCAGATCTCGGAGATCACTTCGCCACAAAAAGCTTCTTTTTCACGTGCCAGTTCCGGAAGGCTTGATCCGGAGTGACTTTCCCCCAGTCCCTCCCTGCACCACGAAGGGAAAAGAGGAAATTGCGCTGAAGAATTGGGGTGGGGGGGAGGATTATTATTATTATTATTATTATTATTATTATTATTATTATTATTATTATTATTATTATTATTATTATTATTATTATTATTATTATTATTATTATTATTATTATTATTATTATTATTATTATTATTATCTGAAGATCTAGACAGAGTACTTGGATGGATAGATCCCTACCACCTCCAACAACTATGAGAGGTTTATAGGAGAAAATATCAGCACTAGAGGCTACCGGAAGGAATATGTACCAAGATAGGATGATACAAGTGAGGAATTATATGAAAAATATACTGGTGATCGAGACTCACCAAATAAATTACTAAATTGTAACTCAACAGTTATGTAAGCCCTCAATAGCTTTGCTCTACTTGGGATTGGCAGTTGGATTTTAAATTTATATTTCTCCCACCAATAAGCACAGCAGGTAAACAGGTCCAGAGATCAACAATTCTTATTTTTTTAAAAAAATCCTAATAACATCAATTAATGTCGTATGTGAATATTTTTATAAAGCCACCCATTTCTGGTTTTTTTACATGAAAAGTAGCCATTAATCAACCATCCGCCATTAATAAATTTTGCCAAGCCATGCACATGTAGCTTATCAAATCCATTTGGCAACATTCTCCATTGAAGTATCATGGTTGTAACTTGAGAAAATGAGGGCAGCAAGGAAGAATGCTGTGGAAAGTTTATTGGTAAAGAATCAGTTGTCTGCTTACAAAGGGAATGTGGTGGCTCAGTGGTTAAGAAGCTCGCCTTGTTAGCTGGAAGGCTGGCAAGTTGGCAATTCAAGACCCAGGCACTGCATGTCAGATTGAGTGCCCATTTCTGTCCCAGCTCTTGGGACAAAGGTGACTCATTTGGGCATTTCCTAAGCAGTTTCTTCCACAAAAATCCTTTCAACCCAGAATCATTTCTGGCACAAATTTATTATTATTATAGTTGTCTGCTTTCGTTAAAATGTCAGTGCTTGTTTACAGCTTGACATGTTTTTAACATACCCCTTAAAAACATATATTCTGAGGAATATTTTATAACTCTATACATGATGATTTGACTGGAACACTTATTTTGTATAATTATAATGAAGTGAACCTTATGTTCCTTTTTCACATCAATGAGGCTAATTTAACATGATGTAGGCTGATATTATATTATGAGGATGACATATTCTATTATTTGGGTGTGCCTTCTTATTTCTTTGTACACTCTGCAATGTTCCTAATGGAGATGCTGCATCTGAGCCTATAAAATAATATGAAGCCATCTTCTAAAGTCAGTTTTAAAAACTGGATTCATCCTCGGTTCTAATGTATAATATAAAAACCAAGAAAAGCTTCAACCTTTGAATGTCATTGGGAAAGGCAATACAGTAAAACCCCTACTTACGAAAAAAAGTCCGTTCCGTAGGCTTTTGCTTAAATTGATTTTTTTTATAACACGAAACAAACCCATAGAAAAAAAATATTTTTACATAACTCGAAGCAAACCCATAGGAAAAATGAAATTTTATGTAAATCGAAGCAAGTCCATAGGGAAATGAATTTTTACGTAACTCGAAGCAAACCCATAGGAAAAAGAATCTTTATGCAGCTCCAAGCAAACCCATAGGAAATCGTGTAAATCAGGACATGGTTTTAGCATAAAATCATTTTGTAAGTCAAATTTTATGTAACTCGAGGCATTTGTAAGTCGGAGTTTTACTGTACTTTTTGTCTCATCAAATTCCCCAAATTCTTGTTCCTATCTACTGAAGACTTTCAAAGCATTACTGACATCTTCCACTCTTGTTCTGGAATTGCCACAGCAGCAATCTGACTGGAAAGATTAGTCATATATTATTAACCATTTAATTTTGCCATGGTGTTTCTTTTCCAGGTCAAATCTGGTATACATCTGGGGCTTAGCTCGTAAGGATATATGATCCAAGGGAGTACAGTAATAACTCATACAATGTCCGCTTTGTACAACATCGGATTCATACAACATCGCCTAATTCCTTGAAAAAAGTTGCCTCATACAAAGTCGCTGCAACTTTGTATGAGGCATTGGGGTTTTTCCAGGTTGCATTGTGCCTGGGCAGTATAAAAGGTTGGGCAATTGTTTGGTGTTTGCTGTTGTTTGGATGATTAACACTGTGCTGCATGATGGGACATGTTGGCATCCATTTTGTCCTTGCTTCCATCCAGTAATTGTTTACAGTAGCTTGTACAAAATAGATGATCGGCCGCGTAGCTGCAGATTAACACTGTGCTGCATGATGGGGCATGTTAACTTTTAAACCAGCACTTCATAAAGTTTTCAAAAGTTAAAAACTTGTTGTATTGGTTTACTCCCTAAAATCAGGGTTGTTTGACATTTTTTTTGTAATGTATTTAGCCTTTAGACAATGATTTCTTATAGTTCTGTCAGTTTCCTGTCTGTTTCCTTGACTTTGCCCTGAAGTCTGTGCTGTTACAGTACAATGTATCTCTATGGAAACGAAGTTGTATGAGGCATCACAGCAAGGATTTGGACATTGTATGAGGCATAGCAGCTAGGATTTTGCATGCCTCATACAATGTCCAAATCCGTATAAAGTCCAAACTTGTGGAACCAAGTTTGGATGTTGTATGAGGTATCACTGTATTCAAGTCTCCTGTTCTCTGCCCATTGAGAATTGGCAGGCTGAATTTAAGAGCTTGCCTTGCTAAGTGAGTATCAGTCATAACAGCAATAGGTTAAATTTTCTTAGTTCTGCAACTAGCCCTCTATTTACTGTAAAACCTTAAACATGGGGGGAAATTACTAGCTGCCATTCACCTACGGAGTAGCCCTTCACCTACTGAATTTCTGTCTCCCGCAGATATTATTATAGTCTATAACATAATGTGTTAACATAACATTTCTGTATAAAACAAAGGAATAGCTGTTTATTAATAATACTTTATCATCTGTACACAGACATGTAAATCAAATTCGGTTTTGGAATGACTTTCTGGTATATTTTCATGCTAAATTTGGGTTAGCAGAAATGAATGACAAATCTCCAACAACTCTCCATCTAACTTCTCTCTCTGTCCTTGATTTCTGTCTGTTTGAGCCATCCATTTCTAGCAGATGTCACCCAAAACTAAATGATTAAAATTATTGCTATATCAAAGGCATCATTCATAATTCTTCAAATTGACTTCAATCAGGATTTTGGCCAGAACTGGCCTGGAAACAACTTAACTCAAAGGATGATGTGACACATTTAATGGAGATGCTCAAGACTGTGGGGAGAGATTAGAACTGAGGTTATCTGGATGATTCAGTTTATGTCATTGCTCAGAATTTTAATTTCTTATCACATTCTGGAAATGATCTGTTAGGGTGGAATGGAACCACCAGAAGCCTCCTCTGGATATTTTGGACTTGAACCTGAGAACCTCTGACCACTGGTCTTTTTAGTTAGCCCTTTAGTGAGCTGAAGTCCAAATCATCTGCTGAGCCATGGTTTGAGAAATCACGCACTATAATGTGGCACTCTAATGACTAGGCTGTTCACACATACAGTAAAACCACTACTTACGAAAAAAAGTCTGTTCCGTAGGCTTTTGCTTAAATTGGTTTTTTATGTAACTCAAAGCAAACCCATAGGAAAAATGAAATTTTTATGTAAATTGAAGCAAACCCATAGGGAAATGAATTTTTATGTAACTCAAAACAAATCCATAGGAAAAAAGAATCTTTATGTAACTCGAAGCAAACCCATAGGAAATTATGTAAAAAGGGACATGGTTTTAGCACAAAATCATTATGTAAGTCAAATTTTATGTAACTCGGGGCATTTGTAAGTCAGGGTTTTTACTGTATATGCTGATCAGAGATGGTAGAAACTGCTAGAGATACCAGACAAATAGCAGATTTACATGCTGTCTGTCAGTTAACAGGTGCAAATTAAGCAACAGAATGAGTTAAGTTGTTTCCAGGCCAGTTCTGGCCAAAATCCTGATTGAAGTCAATTTGAAGAATTATGGATGATGCCTTTGATATAGCAATAATTTTATTCATTTAGTTTTGGGTGACATCTGCTAGAAATGGATGGCTCAAACAGACAGAAATCAAGGACAGAGAGAGAAGTTAGATGGAGAGTTGTTGGAGATTTGTCATTCATTTCTGCTAACCCAAATTTAGCATGAAAATATACCAGAAAGTCATTCCAAAACCGAATTTGATTTACATGTCTGTGTACAGATGATAAAGTATTATTAATAAACAGCTATTCCTTTGTTTTATACAGAAATGTTATGTTAACACATTATGTTATAGACTATAATAATATCTGCGGGAGACAGAAATTCAGTAGGTGAAGGGCTACTCCGTAGGTGAATGGCAGCTAGTAATTTCCCCCCCATGTTTAAGGTTTTACAGTAAATAGAGGGCTAGTTGCAGAACTAAGAAAATTTAACCTATTGCTGTTATGACTGACACTCACTTAGCAAGGCAAGCTCTTAAATTCAGCCTGCCAATTCTCAATGGGCAGAGAACAGGAGACTTGAATACAGTGATACCTCATACAACGTCCAAACTTGATTCCACAAGTATATATATATATATATATATATATACTGACCCTTTGCATATCAGTACATACACACCCACACTCGGATCTCAGATTATCTTATTTGTTTTCTTTATATATTTATTACATATTCATACTGCCCATCTTTGATATTTCCCACTCTGGGAAGTGTAAAGATAAATAAACAACAGCAGCAAAATAAAAACAAACAACAAAATAAAATAAACAACAAACTAAATATCTGATGGCATCTGAGGGTAAGCAAGCTAAAAACTGATTAACTAACTTATCATCATGGCAACATGTCTTTCTATTTTTGCTTACAAATTTTCTTTTCTATACATCTAGAGCTTTTGTGAAGAGATTGTTTCAAATATTTGGTGAATAGGCGAGCAAGTGCATTTAAAGCTGTCACAGATATACACAGTGGTGGGCTCAAAAAAAATTACTACCACACTGTGGCTGTGGTATGGTGGGCATGGCCAAGGGAAACCCTGCGTTGCACCAGAATTAAGACAACTTTATTTCAAAACTTGGATGGGCAGGGCCAGCCAGAATTTCTACTACCAGTCCTGGCGAACTGGCGCAAACCAGCTGATGCCCACCACTGGATATACAGCTAGAATGTGTGTGTTCTGTTCACTGAAACCAAACATCAGCAACATGTGTCTGTGCAAAGATGTGTAGCTTCCTGAGGTGAGAGTTTCTCTGAATGGCCGTGATGTTCTTTTCTAGGATATTAACATATTTTGTGCAAATTAGCTTTGGCACCGAAGACATCATGTCATGTTTCTTATCAGGGACACCATTGGGTGTTTGTTGTTCCTGAGATCACTTTTCTCTTTCCCACTGCAGGAGCTCACAATATGATTGATGAGTTGGCTGAAATAATCAAATGGTGACAATTTTTAAGCTCCACAATAAACGAATGATTCTTTCAAGTCACCTTACACTGAGAAAACATTTTCTTTTTTAAAAAAATAACCATTAATCTACCGGTTGCTTTTCCTCAAAAAAAGCAATTTGAATATTACCTTAAATGAACTATAGCATGGTTTCATCCCAGAATATAAATACCGTAAAGCTTTTTGTTTCCATTTGGGGCTGTAGGCCAACCTGGGAAAAGTAGAGCTCTTTAAAATGACAATAGTGGTCAACTCAGATATAGTAGCCCTGGTGCGGTAGTAGTTAAACTACTGTACTGCAACCATAAGGTTGTGAGTTTGATACTGTTCATGGCTCAAGGTTGACTCAGCCTTCCATCCTTCCAAGGATGGTAAAATTAGTACCCAGTATGTTGGTGGCCATATGCTAATTACCTTGTGAACCGCCCAGATAGTGTAAAGTGTTATGGGGTGGTATATGTGTGATTGCTCTGCTTTAATTCAGGAGGCTTGTGATTATGATTATGGAAATAATAGACTTTAATTGTAACAATATGTCTGCCTCCACATATGCATGTATTACTGAATCAAATAGGTTTTTCTGGAGGTGAGAAGGTGAAGAATCATAGGCTAAGGCTGAAGTCCTATTTGCACTTAAATAGGGAAGATTTGACGAAAGTGGGAAGATTTCATCATGAGAACCTTATTTACAAGAAAATAATAGCCTAAAAAGAAAGAAAGACTATTACATTTCTGCCCACATTAATAATGAAGTGTTAACAATACGGATGAGGAGAAACACTAGTCATGATTTGGTTCTCTCATGCATTCTCATTCCATTCCTTGCTCATATTTTGTGCATTTTCCTAATGTACTTTATTTTTCTATGGACTGTCTATATATTTTGATTGTAAATGATACAGCCATTAACACCTCTTTAAAATATACACATGGCTTTGGTCATATTTTCTTCACAATGCATGCCAAGTGTTTCATATGTGCAACTATCTAATGCAAGGAATACTGTACTTCCTAACTACACACAGCAAATGTTACCCTTTCAGACCACAATTCCCAGTATCTTGCATGCTGCAATCAGAAGGAGGAGGAAGGAAGGAAGGAAGGAAGGAGGAAAAACAGAGTAAGAATAAGGAAGGAAGAAGAAGAAACTACACATACAATCAGAATAATGCCGTTAGCTTTGGCAAATCACCAGAGATTAAAGGCTGCCCTTTGGTGATTTGAGGATGCATGTAACTTCAGATTGTGTATGAGTTGTGTGCAAACCAAAACATCAAATATCATATTTAATAAGCAGTGATTTGCTGCTAATGATGATGCCTTTCCGACTGTAGGCTCACAGCTCTGCAAGAGCAGAATTAGCAAACAAAGGATTAGGCTAAACTATGCAAATAAACAAAACAAATGCTGGGAAATGACGAGAAACAGAATAATCAACATCCCTAAACTGTTTAGCACCAGGTCTATCAGTTAAGAATGATAGACTAACACTTAATGAACTTAATGAATAACTATAGGTAAAGGTTGCCCTTGCTCGAAAGCCAATTATATCCGACTCTAGGGTTCAGTGCTCATCTCTGTTTATCAGCGCTGTCTGTGTCTGCAGACATGTGGCAGGCATGCCTCAACACTGGAGTGCACAGAGGGTCATCTGGGGGTAATATAGGGCAATATACAGAAGCTGGTTTCCTGTGTTTGTGAAATGGGGAGAATATCAGATACAGCCTGCTGTTTTTCACGCTCACTTCTAAGACACAGAGCCTGGCACAACATCTTGCCATTAACTTTTTGAACTTTTATTGATAATTTTTCTATGTTAACATACATAACACCTATCCACAAGATACTGATGTGTGGCTGAAGAAGTGATCCTGCTTGCACAATGTTATTATTATTATTATTATTATTATTATTATTATTATTATTATTATTATTATTATTATTATTATTATTATTATTATTATTATTATTATTATTATTATTATTATTATTATTATTATTATTATTGATCCAATAAAGTATCACCTTTCTCCCACATTTGTTTTGTGTATGGGTCACACAGCTGCCTTTGTTTGTATATAATGTCAATGACCCATACTATCCCTTGGTGAAATATTTGGCTCATAATAGAACAACCAATGAGCAAAGCCCTGTTTCCCTTCAGTCCTTCCTGTTTGCACCACATTGGCATTTTCCTTATTTAGTAAACTTAGAGTTGCATTTGTCTGGCTTTTCCTTACTCGTTTTTAGATGTCCCTGGCTCTTTAGACTAATCTGTTTTGCTCCAGAGGTGAATCTAATAATTTTGCACTGATCTAGGCCTCATACAAATCATGTTAAATTGGATGTCAGCTGAATTTGAAATTAAATGCACAACACTACTTTCCCTGACCCCAACCCAGCTGAAGTTTGAAGAGTTTTTGGTCTAATGTGTTTATTCTGGCCATTGAATGACCAAACTCACATGTTTATGTTGTTTATTCTAATTGCCCTAAAGTGTGCTATTACATGCTACTGAACATAACTGAGTCATTGTGATAAGGATAGGCTGATTTCACTACATTACAAAGGGCCCATAGTTTTGCTTAAAAGCTTCTGTTGTGCTGAACCATTTTGAAGAGCCTTGTCCTTCCATTTCTGTCCAGTTCACTTGACATTTGCAGCAGTTCGTCTTATCTTCTCCTCACATACTCTAAACTCATGCTCTTTCTCCTTGTTCCCTCCCTCACACCCTCTGTGGTTTATGAGGCTGCTGTCACATAATTCTTTGAAAATTCCTTTCTTTACGAGATGTTTCCCAAAGCAGTTTCGTGTTACTTAGGTTTCCTGTACTTAGAGTCAGAAGTTTCAAATGTAGTGAACTAACATATGTTTTTGGCATTAATCTGATGCTAAATGCACTGTTATTAAATATACAAACAATTTGATGTGCAAGATAACTCCATTTCTTTGTTATTCCCTGTCACAGGTATTTTTTGGGGGAGGGGGGAAGAATCATGAGAAACTTGATTGGGAACGATGAATAAACATAATGAAATAATACCATAGTGTATTCTGCCTTCTGTATTTCTGGTTCTTGTTTATGATCCTAAAAAATCCCAGCAATCTCAAGGAACTGATAATGTTGAAAAGCAAAATGAAACAAAAGTCATTATCTGTTCCTTGACACATGGTTAAACTAGCTCTAGTTTCTTTAAGGTGGGTAGGAAGAACTCTTTTTATCAAGTAGGCTTTTATGTAGGACAAGATATCAGGCTGGATATTCAGGGAAATTGCTGTCTTGTTGATCTTTCTTACGGATTTAGGGATGTTAAATCAAGATCAACATGAGAATTTCTTTTAGTAATAAGCTTACCTCTGAATCCCTAGTTCTTCTAAAGTTGTATTTACTCTTGTCAAGCTTTAATACAATATCAGACAAGCTTCGATCTGGCTTTAAAGCTATCATCTTAGTATGTTAATGCTACACTTTCTAAAGTGGTTCCATCTATACAGTATAAGCCCGAAGTTCTCAACCTATGGCCCATGGGCCAGATCCAGCCCATTGCACCATTCCATCCAGCCCATGCCCTTGCTCCCACTGCTGTCCTTTTCCCCTCCACCTGGCTTGGCATGTCTCTAATGCTGCTCCATAGCAGGACGGATCTTGTAAGGCTTACAATGTCCACCTTGCTATGGAGCGGCATTAGAGACATGCCAAGCCAGTTGGAGGGGGAAAGGACACGGGTGACAGTGACAGAAGTGGAAGTGGTAGATTCCCATGGCTGCCCACGTCTTTCCTGTGGGCCGCTCTTGCCAAGCATGGGCAAGGACAGACAGAACCCCTCCTTCACCCATGGCATGCCAGTAAGCAGGGAAATGATGGCAGTGATGGTGGGGGGCAGGCTGGTGTTCCCCCACACACCAGAGGGTGATGGTGGGTGATCCCACTGTAGCTACCACCAAAAGTAGTGGTGGTGGGATCACTCCCCCCATCTGCCATCCTGGCAGAAGGGGGGTGAACACCAGTCCAGCCCACAAACAGTCTGAGGGGGCGTGATCTGGCCCTCAGCTATAAACGGTTGAGAACCCCTGTATAAACCTACTCTTCTGCCTTGCAGTCACTAAACAAATACTAAATTTAAAAAATTAAAAAGCAAGGGGAAAAACTTTGTTGGAACTGTAGTTATCTTGAAAATATTTGTTTCACACAACATGAACTCTTAATTTTTATTCTTGCATGAAAGGTTTACAAAAGCATTTGTGGGTTTTTTGCATTTTAGAAAAAAAGGCAGAAGTGTTTTATCTGTTAAAAAACTTAACTTGAGTAGAAAATCTTGGATTTTGTGCAAAATATGAAGTTTTAGTACAAAAACGCAAAGTTTCCCATGCAAAAAAACCTTATGTAGAATTTGTTATTCCATTGTATAGGAGTAAAATCTCTCACTTTTCTTCAAGAGTGTATCTCAATCTGACTGAGAACACAATCTTTCACAGAAAATGAGAAAACTGAAGGTTATTCATGGCATCCTTAGTTTTGGTCAATTATGCTCAAAGAAAGATAGCATCGATTAGAACCATTTTGAGGTAGAAGCCACATGCAGTGTTGCTACCTGCCTTCACAGAAGAAAGCCATTGAACAGAAGAAAATTACCAGGACATTACAACAATAGAAACCTGCTCAAACGCCTTCAGAGACAACATCAAGTTTCTCTTTGCTCATAAAAGTGAGAGAAAAATCTCAGCAGCTAGGCAACAAGTGGGAAACTTGTAGGATTGGAGCAGACATTTTGAATCCTTGGAAAAGCCAAGAGCAATGTATTCTTCTGGGATTCCAGGCACCTCATGTTCCCCACATCCTTATTCATAGGAAGTAGAGACATAAGCCCTTTTCTGGTATTCTTAAATGTTTTTACTCCACATATGTTTGGAAAGGGGAGTGCTCCAGCCTCACCCCCTCCCTGTCATTGCACTACTTGTACAAAATCAAGAATTCTGATGAGCAGGAACTCAGAACAAACACAAAAGTTCTCCATGTAAAACAAATCCCAGAATTTCCCATTTTATGAGTCACATGGTGACCCAACCCCATGGATAGAGGAAGCTCTCCTCTTCAGGTCAGTCATTTTACACATGAGTAAAATGATAAGAGTGGGGCTAGCATGCCTTTCCCTGTGTGTTGGCAAGCAAACGTAATAATATTTGGATGGGAGTAGATTGCCTGCCTTTTTTTGAACTGTCACCCTCCTTTTTGCCTATAACCTTGTTGATTTTGTTATTTGCCTTAGGAACCCCAAGTCCAGTGTCCTTTTAATAAATGTTCTGGTGACAGATTCTCTGTCCAACTTATTCTTGTTCAAAATTGCTCATCCTTCCAAGACTGTCCTTCCCAGGCCTGCTCTCCACACATTCTAGAATGATCTAGCCATTGGTAATCCTGTTTCCCTTTAATGCATCTTGAGGATAGGCAGGAAGTGGACTTAATCCAGGAAAGCTAACATTAAAACACAGCAGTTAGTCTTGAAAGTGCTACAACATTTTTGTTTTGTTTTGTTGGTTCTCTGAAATGCATGAAACACAGACCAACATGGCTACTATTCCAAAAAAAAAAAAAACATCCATTGGTTACTTCACTCTTTATCCATTTCTCTCTATTCATCTAAAGGGAGCTTTCCATAATTACCTAACTAGCAATTTTCTTTTCATACACTTAATCAAAAATCCCCTTTTCTCACCTTTGTTTTCCCTCTAATGATGCTTGTCAAGACCAAATCTTTCCCACAGGGAGCCCTTGTGGGACAGCTCTGTCAGCCTGATGCAGTCTATTTGCTGTTGGAAATAGGCCACAAAAAGAAAAGGTTTTCCAAGCACCTGGTTTAAATTTCCCCAGCCTCTCCTGTTCCCTAAGAGCTTACTGCATGAACACACAAAAAGCTAAGATGTAAGTAGACATGTATGCTTCAAGTGCATTGGAGATTATATTGTCTAATATCCATCAATGAGCCAAGTAACTCACATAACAAGGCTTGCAAAATTAGAATGTGGTAATGCTTATAATTGTCCCATTAGGAATATGGACTTTTCCAGCTGGTGATGTTGTGAAGGATTATAAGTAGGAGATCAAATGTCAGAACTTTGAGAGGAAAATAAATAGCCATTCTGACTGGATGATTCTGGAAGACACAATCCCAAAAAAATATGTTTTTTCTAAGCTTTGCCAAGTGTTTCCAAAGTGCAGGCAGATATATTGTTCGATGTTAAGTGTGAGTTGAGTAAACAGAAGCAAACTGTAAGCAAAGAATACTTTTTAATTGCTTTGGGAGAAATGCCTAGTGGTGAGCAATATCCTAATACAAAATGGAGGTTATGTTTATGTTTATTGGATTTATACCCAGCTCTACTCAGGCAAAAACGCCGACTCAGAGCGGCTTACAGCACATTAATATAAATACAATTACAGCAGAAAATGTATATACATAAAATTTTAACAATATAATAATACAATAATACAAATTCTCAACAATACAAAGTAATCAATACCAGACTGCAGCGGCAGAGAGTCCCTCTTTTCTACTCTCCGAGCTAGAGAGCTTGGAGAGTAAAGACAGCTGTGCGGCAGATCCCACCTGCCTCTCCTCCCCAGAGCCGAAGGTGTGGGCCCTGGGGTGAGGCGGGGCGCATCCTGGGCTGTGGTGGCAGAGAGTCCTTCTTTTGTACATACCTGTCAATTTTCGGGAAATTTCTGTCAAACCCCTGTATTTTACACTCTTTTCTGCCACCATCCCGTATTAGTTAGACTGCAATTAGACTGGAGCTAGACTGGAGGCCAGAACAGGATAAGCATAGCTGTCTAGTTTCCCATTTTGGCTGGGAAATTTCCATTATTTGACAGAAATTTCCCAAAACTTAACAGGCATGCTTTTGTATTCTCCAAGCTAATGATCTCAGAGAGTGAAGACATCTGTGTGGCAGCTCCCACCCGCCTCTCCTCCCCAGAGCCGATGGCATGGGCCCTGGGGTGAGGCGGGGAGCATCCCGGGCTGCGACAGCAGAGAGTCCCTATTTTGTACTCTCCAAGCTAACGAGCTCAGAGAGTGAAGACAGCTGTGCAACGGCTCCCACCCACCTCTCCTCCCCAGAGCCAATGGTGTGGGCCCTGGGGTGAGGCAGGGAGCATCCTGGGCTGTGGCGGCAGAGAGTCCCTCTTTTCTACTCTCCAAGCTAATGAGCTCAGAGAGTGAAGACAGCTATGTGATGGCTCCGACCCGCCTCTCCTCCCCAGAGCTGATGGCATGGGCCCTGGGGTGAGGTGGGGAGCATCCCAGGTTGCAGCGGCAGAGAGTCCCTCTTTTGTACTCTCCAAGCTAACGAGCTCAGAGAGTGAAGACAGCTGTGTGGCAGCTCCCACACTCCTCTCATCACCAGAGCTGATGGCGTGGGCCCTGGGGTGAGGCGGGGAGTGTCCTGGGCTGTGGTGGCAGAGAGTCCCTCTTTTCTATTCTCCAAGCTAGCAAGTGAAGACAGCTGTGTGACGGCCCCCACAAGCCTCTCCTCCCCAGAGCCGATGGAGTGGGCCCTGGGGTGAGGCAGGGAGCGTCCCGGGCTGTGGCGGCAGAGAGTCCCTCTTTTCTACTCTCCAACCTAATGAGCTCGGAGAGTGAAGACAGCTGTGTGGCAGCTCCCACCCGCCTCTCCTCCCCAGAGCTGATGGCGTGGGCCCTGGGGTGAGACGGGGCGCATCCCGGGCTGCGATGGTGGAGAGTCCCTCTTTTCTACTCTCCAAGATAACAAGCTCGGAAAGTGAAGACAGCTGTGTGATGGCTTCCACCTGCCTCTCCTCCCCAGAGCCGATGGCGTTATTTAAAGTGAGAACTGTATAACTATATGCTTGTCAGCTTTTAGGTAGAAAGTTTAGGTAACTTATTCAAGGTCATCAAAAGGGCTTTAAATCATTTTGGCTAAACCCAACTCAACATATTTATGTCTTTCCTGTCTTGTCTCAGCAATTAATCCTTACTGCTTTTACTCAGTTCAAGATCATGACAAAACATTTTCAAAGACTCCCTTAATGAATTGCAAATTGGGAACATTGTTGTGCATTTGCAGTTGAAAGGATACCTTGCTACTTCATACTTGTAAAGGTAAAGGTTTCCCTTGCTCGAAAGCCAGTCGTATCCGACTCTAGGGTGCAGTGCTCATCTCTGTTTCTAAGCCGAAGAGCCAGCGCTGTCTGTTTCCGCAGACGTTTCCGTGGTCATGTGGCAGGCATGACTAGACACCGGAGCGCTGTTACCTTCCCACCGAAGTGGTCCCTATTTATCTACTTGCAATTTCTTGCTTTCGAACTGCTAGGTTGGCAGGAGCTGGGATGAAGACGGGAGCTCATTTCCGTCCTGCAGTACGGACGGAACTTCATACTTGTACAGCAGCATTAAAGACTGTTCATGGGCACAAATAATGAAAGCTATTTCAAGGCACCGTCATGTGTAAATCAATACAAGTGAGGAAACGCCCTTCTAGCAAGTTGTGAATTAAAGTAGAAGACGTATGTTGTTCTTTCTGTGTATGTGTGATTAAGACTGCACCTTGACCGTTAAAAGAATTAGGGTTCCAATCAGTGGGGGTATCAGCAGGTTCACACCAGTATGAGTGTACTGGTAGTAAAAATGGCTGGCCCCACCAACCTCCTACTAGAAGAGGCTTCGGAGGGAGCTGGCTCCATTTCCCCCTTCATCAAGCGCTTTTCCTGGGTTCTGTTTTTATGCAAAGTGCATTCCCAGCCACTCCGGAGTAGTTGGAAAGGCACTTTGAGGTGAAACGCAGCCCTGGAAAAGCCTTGGGTAAAGGGGGAAATGGCTTCAGAGGGGGCTCTTCACTATAGAGCTATGAAAATAGAAGCCTCTTCTATTTTCATCACTCTATAGCGAACCTCTGAAGCCATTTCCCCCTTCTTTCATAGCTCTATAGCAAAGAGCAGTCACATGGCCATGTTTTTTTTTAACCGTGCAACTGCCACTTCACTGTCCCTCTGGTCTCTCACAAGGTCTTTTCTTTGCTTTTTTGTGGTGGTGGTGCTGTTCTTCTTGTTGGATGATGATGGGTGATGGTCTCGTGTCAGAAATTATTCTGGTTTGGCCCTGCCCCAAAGGATTTTTGCTGGAGAAAATCCAGTCAGGATGCCCAAATGTGCTCACCCATCTGGGCAAGCACAGTGGCCGCACAGTGGCACTACACAACAAGTATTGTTCAAGGATAGTCCAGATATCAGAGTCCAAAAGACAAGCCAAGGTCTTTTTACCGGTAGTCCGAGTCAGTAGTCAAACCCAAAGGGTGTCCGGGGAGCGGGGGGGGGGGGGCGTCAGGATTGACAGAATAGTCAGGGTCATAGCAAGCATGTCAGGGTCATGGCAGGCAGTCTGGGATCAAGCAGGATGTCGGTCTTTGCACAAGAGTTGTACTGATGATGGCAGGCTGCAAGAGGCTTGCTTATAAGCCTCCCAGCTAATCGGTATCAGCTGGGAGCCTTCTTTAGTGACTCAGCCTGGCCTGCCTGCATCTCAGGTGTATCTGTTTCCTAGCCTTCTCCCAGACTGAGGGCTGATTCCTGTCAGAGCCAGACTCCTGATCTGACAGGTCAGCTGCCAGGGAGAACAGACTTGGGCCAGGCGCAGGCTGAGACCCCTGGCTCAGGGCATCCTCAGGCTCGGGTGCAAGCGGAACTGGACTGGGCATAGGAAGTTCCCCCTGATCCACCTCATCTTCGGAGGAGGGCTGGATCACAACACTGAATGAGACTCCCTATTTGGTCCCTATTTGTCTAATTGCAATTACTTTTGATCTGCTAGATTGGCAGGAGATGGGACAGAGATGGGTGCTCAATCCGTCATGAAGTACCCATGTTTCAAACTGCCGACTTGCTGGCCTTCCAGCTAACAAGGTGAGATTCTTAACCACTAAACCACTGCAGCCCCATGTTGATGATGATGATGATGACAATGACAACGATAATGTGGACACAGATTTTTTGACCACACAAATCTGTGTGTAAGTCAAACAGTCAAACTTTGAAACAACTTCCATGCAAGCACTGTTCCACTGAATCATATGATAGTAGAAAACAATAAAGAACCAACAGCATTATAACTCACAGGTGGGAACTAACCAACTGTTGTGTTCTGTAAAGCAGTGCCTTTAACAATGTACCTGTACCATGTGTTATCAATGTAACCTTTCTGTGTGCAACATTATAACCATCACCTGTATCAATGTATGCTTAATAAGGGGACGCGAGCTAGTGACCACCAGAGGGCAGTAGCGAGCGTCCAGCTCTAATGGATCAAAGCCACCTGGATCAGCAGCGCGGGAAGATTCCCCGCGACCTCCTCACCTGGTCAAGAAGGGCGTGACCTCCTACGACGTCACGCAGGCAGCAACCAATAGCCTGCCAACGAGCCACATTCAAATGTATAGCCAGCTGTATATATTGAGCTACCCAGCCGCCATTACCACATGTTCCTCCGGATCATCATGCAATAAACCTGTGTTAAGCCAACCCTTCGGCTGTTGTATTGTCTTTGGTCCCTTACACTAAACCAACGTTAATGAAAGGCCTGCAGCACAGGAATGAATGAATTGAGAAACTGTTACATGGACAGCACTGAATGATAATGCCAATAAACTCATTTGAACAAGTGGCTTAAATAAAGCTGTCTTGAGGGTGAGATTAATGGATTCATATGCACAATCTAAGACCAAATTATTGTTCTAGACATTATCAGCAAATTACTGTATGGCTTGTCACAAATCTAAAGAAACAATTCATTCTTCCATAGCTGGATGCCCTAAACTAGCATCAGATTAAATATGCAGGTATAATCAAGTTGCAAAGATAATTTTTCAGCAGTTGGCTAAATTTTATGGATTAATCACACCTTTTCCTTCATGGGGAACACAGAAAGAGCCTCCTCGAAGACTGTGGTATTTTTGAGCCACAATTGGATGTACCCTGGTAACGGCAACCTTGTGTTGCCAACTAATCTTTCTCACACCAGATCAAGCGAAAGGAACTGCAATTAACTCACCAAAAGGTGCCTTCATTTTGGCAGTTTCATGTCTGGCCTAGACATGGAAGAAGAAGAACCATTTCTTCCTTATATTGTAAATTCCAACCAAATCCAGTTTTAGAAAACAAAGACACAATACTATAGTATAGGACAAGCGGTTACCACAAATAAAACAGTTGACTTTAATAAGCCAGACATTAGACTTCTGGATAGGTAACAAAGAAAAATATGTCTTGTAGAAGCGTGAGTTCTATAAACAACTAACTACATAAGTAAAGAAGGTACAGTAACTAGAAATTATGAAACGCAAGTGGAAAAGTATATGGAAGAAAAATAAGGTCATCCTCCCTATACTAATTTCATGAACCAGACTTTTAAAAAAATTAACTACCAGTTTGAAACAACTGCAAATGGCTGCTAATTTGTTTCCCGAAATGAAAAAATTGGTGATGTTTGCAAAGCTTTCACCTCACCTGTAAATTATTAGGGCTTAACTCCTAAATTTTAGACTTAATCCTTTGATCCATCTCCTGCAACTGCAATGCTGAGAAACAAAAAATTTATTTATAGTAATAAAAAATATAATAATATTTAAAAACATCTAGTAATATGTCCTAATTCTGTTATTTTTGGTCATGAAAAGTACCTTTTTATGTATACACTTACTCCTTATCTTCATTATTACCCATTAATATAAAGTTAATCTCTTAAGATCAATTATTAAAATGTTGTATGCTAAAGGTAATAACCACATGGCACCATTTTTGTGGCTATGCTTCTGTAATGACCACGTTTATAAATTTGTAATGAAATGAGCTACTAGGGACCCATCTATCTCCTCTTTAAATTCATGAATGTACAACTTGATTGAGGTTAAAGAGAGAATGGAATGAATCAAATTAAAACTTCAGCTCATTTTACCTCATCTAATTGTGTGACAATGTGATCCACAGAAATGAGATTTAAATATGTCATTATGCTCTTTGGCTACAATTCTGAACATGTAGGTCAGAATCCCACTGAAAGGGATGTGGTGGCTTGGTGGTTAAGACACTGAGCTTGATGACTGGAGGGTCAGGAGGTCGAGACCCAAGTGCTGTGCAATGGAGTGAGCGCCCGTCATCTGTCCCAACTCCTGCCAATTTAGCAGTTCGAAAGCAAGAAAATTGCAAGTTGATACATATGTATCTCTTTGGCAGGAAAAGTAACAGTCTTCCATGCACTCTGGTGTCTAGTCATGCCTCCCACATGACCACAGAAATGTCTGCAGATGCAGACAGCACTGGCTCTTCGACTGTAAAATGAGATGAGCACCAACCCCTATAGCTGGACATGACTGCCTTTCAAGCAAAGGAGATCTTTACATTTATCCCTCTGAAATGTATGTATGTGTGTGCGCAACAGTAATTGCAATGTTATTTGCAGCATTTGTCAGAGTGCCCAGTTGTGTGATCATTTGCACAAACAGTTATATTACTGGTCATATGATAGGTAAAGGTAGCCCTTACTCAAAAACCAGTCATATCTGACTCTAGGGTTCGATGCTCATCTCTGTTTACAGCCAAAGAGCCAGCACTGTCTGCATCTGCAGACATTTCCATAGTCATAACTAGACACCGGATTGCACGGAATGCTGTTTACCTTCCCACCTAAGTGGTACTTATTTATGTACTTGCAATTTCTTGCTTTCAAACTGTTAGGTTGGCAGGAGCTGGGACAGAGTTGAGAGCTCACTCCATTGTGCCTGCTATCCGAGGAAGCCCAGCAGAGGCTGATGGCCAGGGAGCACATTTCCTTCAACTCCGTCCTGCGGGAGGCTCTGGCGGCTGAAGCAGCAAGGTCCAGGGTCAAGGCATTCAAGGCAAAGCCTGCAACACCTGGAGGGTCTGGGTCCACCGTGCAAGCCACCTGATGTTCGCCCCCACATTTACCCAGCTCTTCTTCGTCCCCGGAGGCCTCCTCATCCTCGGGGTCCGGGTCCAGCGATGATGGCAACAACAGCCAGAAAGTCCGGTGAAAGCATGCCAGCGAGAAGGCCGACCACCGATGTGACAGCTGCGGAGCGTCCTATGACCAGAAAAAGTGCCCTTTCTGGAAGGCTGAGTGTCACCACTGCGGACGCCAAGGCCACATTACCAAGGTTTGCAGGCGTCGCTGGAGACAGGACCAGGAACCAGCAGAGCACCCTCGAGGGAAAGGAGGGGCCATCAGGAAGATTTCCATGAGGGAGCTGACCGTGGGCCATGTGTCCAACACACACTGATGCTTCTTTGTTGAGGTACTGTTACAGGGGGTCCCAGTTAGGATGGAGGTGGATTTGGGTTCATCCTACTCCATCCTGTCCCAGAAAGAGTTTCTGCGCATTCCCCCAAATGTGCGCCCAAAACTCAAAGCCCTCAAGACGTCCTTGCGAGATGTGCAGGGCAACATGATTCCTGTTTTGGGGGTGGGGGACTTCAACGTCAAGTTCAAGAGGTTCACAGAGAAACCGCCCCTAGTGGTACTGAAATGGGGTTCCAGCTGCCTCCTGGGGAGCCAGTGGTTTGCTCCCTTGGGTATTGATCTGTCAAGCATCAACACCATAGAGACTGACTGTGGGATGTGTGCAATGCGCACCCAGCAGTCTTTGAGAAGTGGCTCGGGAGGTATAGGGGGCCCCCAGTCTCATTTGACCTGGATCCAGCAATTCGTCCCATTCGGCTCAAGCCACGGAGAGTGCCTTTCACCCTCAAAGACAAGATTGAGGTGGAACTGGACAAACTGGTGGGTCAGGGGATTTCGGTTCCAGTGGACTCCGCAGAATGGGAGACACCGATTGTTACTGCGTTAAAGTCAAACAGGGAGGTTAGGATTTGTGCTGATTACAAATGTACAATCAACAAAGCTATTTGCCCCAATGCATACCCGGTGGCGGTAGTTAGCCATTTACTAGCCACTTTACATGGGGGTAAATCCTTCGCAAAGTTAGACTTAGTGCAGGAGTACCAGCAGTTAATGGTCACACTTGCTACAGCAGCTGCACAAACTATTGTAATACACAAGGGTGCGTTTTAGGTGACACGCCTCCAGTTTGGCGTGAACTCAGCCCCCAGGATTTTCCAATCTCTTGTAGAATGCCTTCTCAAGGGTCTCCCCGGGGTCCTGCCCTACTTTGGTGACATTTTGATCACAGCTGGGAGTGAGTCAGAACTAGCAAAGAGGCTGGACAAGGTCTTAACAGTGTTCGAGAAGGCAGGGTTGAGGCTAAGATGAGACAAATGTGTGTTTCTAGTGAGGGAAGTACAGTTTCTAGGGTATAAGATAACCCCCGAAGGAGTCAAGCCCTCCAACTCCAAAGTTGCCGCTGTTTGAAACGCCCCTCGCCCCACCGCAAAACCAGAATTACAGTCCTTTCTGGGACTTCTCAATTTCTATCATTCCTTCTTGCCAAGGAAGGCTTCAGTAGCAGAACCTTTACACCGTCTTTTAAAAAAAGATGTGGTTTGGCAGTGGGGGGGGAGGGACAGCCAGGAAAGGGCTTTCAAAGAGTTAAAACAGCTCATCTCCTCAGAGGCAATCTTAACCCATTTCAACCCAAGAAGGCTGTGGTGTTAGTTTGTGATGCTTCACCAGTGGGAGTGGGGGCGGTGTTGTGCACATGCTAGAAAACGGGCGAGAAGCCCCGGTTGCCTTTTACTCAAGGTCCCTTTCGAAGGCAGAGCGCAATTACGCACAAATAGACAGAGAGGCCCTTGCGATAGTCGCTGGAACCAAGAAATTCCATTACTTCCTCTACAGTCGGACTTTTACTATTGTGACCGACCACAAGCCGCTGCTGGGTATTTTCACCACATGCAAGCCCACACCCCAGATTCTGTCCCCCAGGATGCTACGGTGGGCCATATTCCTTCATGCTTATCAGTTCACACTGGTCCACTGCCCGGGCAAAGAAATCAGCCACGCTGATGCCCTTTCCCGGTCTCCTCTCCCTGAGCGAGGGGAACCCAGGTGCGAGGTTGAGCAGGATCACCAGGTATTGTTGATCGAGTCCCTCAACTCACCCCCAATTGTGCCCACAGATCTCGCCAAAGCTACGGCGAAGGACAAGGTTCTGTCCCTAGTTATTTCATGGGTTAAGAAGGGGTGGCCCACGACTCCTCCCGCCGGGGAGTTCAAAGCATATTTCCGAAAGAGATTCGAACTTTCGATAGAGAGGGGTTGCCTCCTGTGGGGCCAGAGGGTGGTAATTCCTGAGGTACTGAGATCAAAGGTACTAAAATTGCTACACGTTAGCCACCCGGAAATCATGCACTCAAAGGCTTTGGCCAGGAGCTATTTCTGGTGGCCCCAGATAGATGCAGACATTGAGCATTTGGTGGGCACTTGCGAAAGTTGCCAAAGTTCTCGACCCGAAGAGTCCCAACTTCCTTCCAGAGAATGGGACACAGCCCATGGACCATGGTCTCGATTACACATCGACTTCGCTGGTCTGTTCAGGGGCTCGCTTTTCCTCCTAGTGGTCAATTCCTTTTCGAAGTGGCTGGAGGTTATTCCAATGCCTAACACCTCCTCAGCCACAACTATTAAGCAATTGCAGAGGCTATTCAGTTGTTTTGGTTTACCCGATGTGATTATCTCCGACAATGGCAGTACCATTACCTCCGCCGAATTCCAGGCATTCCTGGAGAAGAACGCAATTCGACACATCACCTCTGCCCCTTTTCACCCCGCAACAAACGGCCAGGTTGAGCGCCAAGTGCGAACTACTAAAGAGGCACTTTGGCGAATGGGCCATGGTGATCTAGAGTTACAATTGTAACTCTACAATCTGGTCCCCCATGATGGGACCAGATTGCTGGCACTCAACATCAAAAAGGCTGCAGAGCAGCTTTTAAACTGATAACTGGGGGAAAGCCGACAGGAGCTGGGCAGCATCCGGTTCGGGAAAGTGTGTACTTGGGTAGTGAGGAGGATGCAAAAATTACTGAGCAGAGCGAGGAGCTAGTCACTAGCATTCTAGCAGAAGGATGCAAGAGGCAGTCTAACAATGCAACTGGACACAAAAGACTGTGTCAGAAAAGCATATATAAATGCTTGTATACAAATGCCAGAAGCCTCCGGAACAAAATAGGGGAGCTGGAATACTTAGCAATAGATAAGAATATTGATATTATTGGTATCACTGAAACCTGGTGGACGGATGATAACCAATGGGATACAGTTATCCCAGGCTACAAATTGTACAGGAAGGATAGGAAGGGGCAAACGGGAGGTGGTGTAGCCTTGTATGTCAAAGAAGTGATAAAATCGTATGAATTGGAATATCTAGGTGATTTAGAGTCACCATTAGAAGCTCTGTGGGTAAGAGTACCAGGCCACAAGGATGGTCTAACAGTAGGCATATACTATCGGCCTCCGACCCAAACTCTTGAGGGAGACAGGCAGTTGGAGAATGTTGTAAAGGAGGCATCCAAGAAGGGAAGCCTGGTTATAATGGGGGACTTCAATTACCCTCACATAGACTGGGTGAACTGTTGTTCAGCACATGATAAAGAGATAAAGTTCCTAGATATGCTAAATGATTGTTCCCTGGGACAGATGGTTGAAGACCCAACTAGAGGTACAAGAATCCTTGACTTGATCCTGAGTAATACTCAGGATCTGGTGCAAGATGTTAATGTGACTGATCCAATAGGGAACAGTGACCACAACTCAATTATGTTTAACTTGATCATAGACCGCAAGTCACTGATAAAATCTAACACAGAGACCTTAAATTTTCAAAAAGGAAATTTCCCAAAGTTGAGGAAACTAGTAAAAAAGAAGCTGAAAGGGAAAACTGAGAGAGTCAAAACACTCCAAGAGTTAAGGAGGCTGTTTACAAAAACAATAACAGAGGCCCAATTGGAATGCATACCCAAAAGGAAAAAGGGCACTGCCAGGTCCAAGAGGACTCCAATGTGGCTTACAGGAGCTGTTCGGGAAGTGATCAAGAGCAAGAAAAGCTCATTTAGAAGATGGAAGGCTTGTCCGAATGAGGAGAGCAGGCAGAAACATAAATTCTGGCAGAACAAATGCAAGGCAACAATCAGGAAAGCAAAGCAAGACTTTGAGGAGCGTATAGCTAAAAATACTCAGAGAAATAACAAAGACTTCTTTAAGTACATTAGAAGTAAGAACCCAACTAGGAAGGCCATTGGACCATTAGATGACAATGGAAGGCAAGGGGTTATTAAAGAGGAAACAGAGATTGCAGAGAGACTCAATGAATTCTTTGCTTCAGTATTCACTGAAGAAGACAGAGGCCACATGCCCAAAACAGAGCCTATCTTCGTAGGGAGTGAAACCGAAGAATTAAGCCAGATAGAAATAACCAGGGAGGAGGTCCTTGCATGTCTTGTTAAACTAAACACTAACAAATCACCAGGACCAGATGGCATCCATCCACGAGTTCTCAGGGAACTTAAAGATGAAATTGCTGATCTCCTAGCCAAAATATATAATCTTTCCCTCAAATCAGGCTTTGTGCCTGATGACTGGAAGGTACCGAATGTAACACCCATTTTCAAAAAAGGATCCAGGGGTGATCCAGGAAATTACCGACCTGTCAGTTTGACATGTGTCCCAGGTAAATTCTATCTAAAAGATAGAATTAATAGGCACATAGAAGAGAAGGCGCTGCTAAAGGAGAGCCAACATGGCTTTTGCAAGGGCAAATCATGCCTCACTAATCTGTTGGAATTTTTTGAGAGTGTCAACAAGCATGTGGATAAGGGGGATCCAGTTGACATTGTTTATCTGGACTTTCAGAAGGCTTTTGACAAGGTCCCACACCAAAGGCTCTTGAATAAACTTACCAGTCATGGAATAAAGGGACAGGTCTTGTCCTGGATCAGCAACTGACTAAGGGACAGGAAACAGAGGGTAGCACTAAATGGACACTTCTCCAAGTGGAGGAAAGTAAAGAGTGGGGTCCCCCAAGGTTCAGTACTGGGACCCCTGCTTTTCAACCTCTTCATAAATGATCTAGAGGTAGGAGTAAAAAGCAAGGTAGCCAAATTTGCTGACGACACTAAATTATACAGGGTAGTGAAAACTGTGAGAGATTGTGAGGAGCTCCAGAGGGATCTCTCGACACTGGGGGAGTGGGCAAAACAGTGGCAAATGAGTTTCAACATTAGTAAGTGCAGAGTGATGCATGTTGGGGCAAAGAACCCCAATTACATTTATAAACTGATGGGGTCTGAACTCTCTGAGACAAACCAGGAAAGGGACCTTGGTGTCCTGGTGGACAACTCAATGAAGGTGTCTACCCAGTGTGCCTCAGCAGTGAAAAAAGCAAACTCAATGCTAGGGATCATTAGGAAGGGTATAGAAAATAAGTCAGCAAGTGTCATTTTGCCTCTTTATAAATCTATGGTGAGGCCCCATCTGGAATACTGTGTACAGTTCTGGTCGCCATACCTCCAGAAGGATATTATGGAGCTGGAAAAAGTGCAGAGGAGGGCAACCAGAATGATTAGGGGACTGGAACACCATCTGAGGCTGCAACGGTTGGGCCTCTTCACTCTTGAACGACGACGTCTAAGAGGTGACCTGATTGAAGTTTATAAAATCATGCACGGTGTGGACAAAGTAGATAAGGAAAAACTGTTTTCCCTATCGCATAATACTAGAACTAGGGGACACTCCATGAAACTTTTGGGTACTAGTTCTCAAACAAATAAGAGAAAGTACTTTTTCACCCAGAGGATTACTGGTCTATGGAACTCCCTGCCAGAAGAAGTGGTGACAGCTGTCAGTCTTGACAGCTTTAAGAAAGGATTAGACAAGTTCATGGAGGAGAAGAGTATCAATGGCTATAATTATGGATACTTAAGGACAACCTCCGGGTTGGAGAGATAGGCAGGATATCTCTCAATATCATTTCCAGAGAATCCTAAGCAGGTGAAGGCATCTCCTTGGGAATACCCTGAAGGAAATGGTGAGCCACTGTGTGAGACAGAATGCTGGACTGGATGGGCTGTGGCCTGTTCCAGCAAGGCTGTTCTTATGTTCTTATGTTATGTTCTAATTTCTCCTTTGCTACAGAATTACCCCCCTGGCATCCGGACTCTCGCCAGCAGAGCTCCTAATGCGCAGGAGACCGGTCTTGCTTTTTGACGTTGGATCCGACCAGGGTGGAGGATAAGGGGAGAAATGTGGAAATTGCACACACCAAAGTTTTTGCAGTTGGGGACCCAGTATATTGCAGGAACTATGCGGCCGCCAGCCCAACATGGGTCCCAGGGGTGGTGATCGACCAAACAGGGCCAGTTTCCTACCAGGTAGAAACAAGTTCGGGGCTACTGTGGTGGCGACATGCCGACCAGCTCAGGCGTTGGATCAGGGAGTTGAGGACCAGGGTGATTCAACGTTAGGGTTCTCCCCCACCCACTCATTCCAAGGGGGAGACGTGGCAGTTAGCCCACCAAGAGTTCCTGATTTTGGTTTCACCCATCCTTTGCAGAGAGACTGTGAAGAATTCGAGAGCCCAGACCTCGACAGTTTAAATTCTGAGTTACAGGATCGGGGGGAGTTTTTAGAGTGTTCCCCCACTCATTCAAGCGAGCAGCGGAGTTTTCATTTCTCCCCAGCAACCCCCCGTCCTCTAGTTTTCGAGTCCACCTCTACTCCCATGCAAAAGAGCCAGTTTTCTGTTGAGTCGCCCCCTACTCAGAGTAACAGGCAGGAAATTCCTTTAAGTCAGCCTCCTCCCCTTCCCGGTTTTGATATGCAGTATTCCCTCCCAGGTTTCTCTCCTGATTCAGGCCAGTGCTCCGCTAACACTGCTCGTTTCCCCTCTGCAGGACGAGAGTCTGCGGAACCCGGAACCCCCCGTTCCTCCGAGCTCAGCCTAGCCACTGCCCAGCCCAAAAGAACATGCAGGCCACCACAATGGTTGAGTGACTTCATCCCATCCTAGGGGGGAGGGCTGTTGTGTATGTAACCAAATGTAATGTGAATGAATTGGATCTAGCAATCCTCCATGCAACCAAGTGTAATGTGAATGAATCAGATCTAGCGATCCTCCATGCTCCCCCTCCCTTTCCTCTCCCTTTCCTCTCCCTTGAGAATATCCCTTGTATGGTTACAGTGTATGCATGTAAGTCATCTGCCACTCACACAGAGTTCAACTGCCAGCGATAGCGCAGCTGAGGGAGCTCAGCTCATGTGGCCCCAGTCACCCAATTGGTGATTGGCGTGGGGAACCTTCCCTCCACAGGTGACTCACGCCAGGTATGCAGTACGTCAGAATGACGTCACTGATACAGTAACCAGTGGGCGCCTTCGGGTGAAATTCAAGTGTACTGTACCATATGTGGGGAGCTGCGTCTCCGCCGTTACCTCATGTTCAGATTGACTACACTGCAATACAGATGTGTTTGGCCCCCTGACTGCTGCCTACTCCGTATCAATCTGCAAACATCAAACCACCACAGTCCCTTTCGTATGATGGACACATAATCAAATGCTGCAAACTGCTTGCATTATTACCATTGTGCTCGTTTTTAACAGAATGCTGTTTTTCTTCTTCTTCTACTACTACCAAAGATTGGATGGTGATACAGCAGCTCTAGTTGATAGTGCCATATGAATTCCAAATCTGACCATAACTCTTGCAGCCCTGGTGACCAACATTTTGAAGATTCTTTCTCACTTTGTTTCTTCCCTGATAGTCTAAAGTTCTAAAGAACATGAAAGTTCATGGCACTGAAAGTTGAAGTAAGGAGAAAACCTTCCACAGCTTTGTTAATGACATGCTGTAATCCACTGCTTAATGAGGTTAATTCACCCCATTTAGCTGGCCATAATGATGCCTGGAGAAAAGAAAGATAGCCAACTAATAAAAAGCCCACAGAAATAAATGCCATACTGCCTATAAAAATACAGGAAACATTTCTTTCAAAACCTGAAGATTTACTTGCTCCATTCAAGGCTAATTGGTTTGGTCAGATTAGTGTATGGTTTCTTTGTCTCAAATGTTATTTATTTCCCTCAGGACACAACTTGATTCAATTTTATTAAATTAAAGGTTTTATTCTATTTCAAGAAGAAGGTTTCATATGACAAATTAAGCAGGCATGATGCAACTCTGGAAATTATCCAACAAATATGGATTCTTTTTTACAAAAGTCTAGGAGCTGTTGCATAGAAAATGGGGACCATAGAGACCTGTTAAAGTCATGCTATATGTATGGTTGTTACCATACAGACTACAGAGAACAGGTCGCATTCTGCAAGTACACTGAGTGTTGTTTGATGTTTTATGTGTTATTTGTTTCATATACATAATTAAACCTTATTGTTTGAAATCGTTGGTTTAAAATAATTTTAACCACATTGATTTTGAAGCAGTCAAGCATCAGATGAACAATTAAAGGTCCTTTCCCCAGCCATCCATCAATTCCCGAAAAGCCTGGCTTAATAAAAAGGCATTTGCCAGCTGCTGCTGCTTCCATGTCTAGGCCAGAAGTGAAACTGCCAAAATGAAGGCATCTTTTGGTTAGACATCTTGGAGACAGTCAACCTCACTTCCCTTGGTAGGGTTACATAACTTGGGAATAGCCAATGAGCAGGTCTTCTCTTACATTCTCAGCATGTGCAGCTCTAAAAATGGCACAGTCCAAAGAAGATCTCTCCAGATCTCAAATTTTGGGCTGAGTTGTATGGAAGAACACATTTTTAAAAAAAATAGTTTTAAACAACTGTTATTGTATCGAAAAGATTGTGTATTCTTTGTGATGAGCCCTACATGTAACTTGGGATGTGCAAAATGTGGCTCTACACCCTTCCAACTCTTGTTCTGCAACCTTCAACTCTCCTCCTCTGGCATTTTTTTTTTTTTTAGCCAAAGTGGTGCTGTTTTAGCCAAAGTAGCACACAGCATCCTCTGCAGGTCTGATGAAGTGGACTTGATCCACAAAAGCTAACATTAAAATACAGCAGTTAGTCTTTAATGTGCTACAACGCTTTTGTTTTGTTTTGTTTACTCTATGATATACTTAATATATACTGGTGAGCATACATCACATAGCATGCCATAAATCTAAAATGAGTGCTAGAAATCCCAAAGATAACCATATTTCAGAGCCATACATATTCATACAGCAGTATGCTACAGTCTAATACAGGAGTACAGCTGCACCGCCAATCAGTTGGACTTCAACTTTATGCATCCCAGCCAACACAGCCAATGGTAAGGGATTACAGACATTAACCAAAGGTTTTCTTCTGCTGGGATAAAGGATTTGAGGAGTGTTGTTTGGCCAGAATCTGATATAAATATATACAAGTTTTTAAATCAGATTCTAGCCAATAAATGCTTGTTACAACTCTTTCACCAGCAATAGGAAAACTTTGCCTTGTTCCGAGCCTTAGAAGATATTGTGTTTTGTTCCTGCTTCCAAAGATTCCCTGCCTTGTTCCTGATTCCTGTGGACTGTTGTCAGGTTCCTTCCTTGCTAAGTCAATTTCGGGGGGGGGGGGGCAGTTCTTATATAGCTAAGCCACTTAGGCTCTCCAAATGGAGGCTATGAATGTCCAGAACCTTCCCCAAGGCTCTTAGGTGGGGCTTAGCAGCAACAACAGGTTAAGCGTCCAGTCATGCAGGACTTAGAGAAGCAGCTGTAAATCATGACAAATGTTGCGCCTTGCCTGGATCCTTGCTCCTTCAACCCTGTCATCACTTTGTGCCAGCCCCTGAAGGTATTCTGCCTTGTCTGCTTTCTCAGTCATATAACATCTCCTTAATTGGACTATGCTTATGCCGTTCAGACTAACCCTGTATTCCTGTCTACCTCAGGCTTGAATTTTGGATTGGAACTCTGGACTGAGACACAATTACTGTTTGGTCTGTTACTTGGCTGCCCTGAGTCCTGATGCTTGTGTTACTTTGCCAACCAACCACATCCCAGATTCTTGACAGTTTATTTTCACATCATGTTTAAACTGCACACTGGAGCTGCATGCTCTAGGTGGGTTGGGTGATGTGGACAAACTATCTCTGGGAGAGACACTCCACTAGGTGACAGAGTCCCAAACCTGGATGCATCCCAATCATGTTTCAGTTAGTGGCAAGAAGAAGTGTTGAAAAAAAGGGAGAGCACAGTTTTCCACCTGTGTTCTAAAGAAGAAGAAGAAGATACAACCTATTCATGGTGTGTGGAGACTGCGGTGGCTTAGTGGTTAAGAAGCTGAACTTGATGACTGGAAGGTCAGTAGTTTGAGACCAGAGTGCTGCACAATGATGTGAGTTTCCATCTCTGTTCCAGCTCCTGCCAGCCTAGCAGTTTGAAAGCAAGAAACTGCAAGTACATAAATAGGTGCCACTTTGGTGGAAGGGTAAGCAGCATTCCATGTCTAGTCATGCCTGCCACATGTCCACAGAAATGTCTGCAGATGCAGACAGTGCTGACTATTTGACTATAAACAGAGTTGAGCACTGAACCCTAGAGCTGGATACAACTGGCTTTTGAGCAAGGGCGACCTTTACCTTATCTATTCATGGTGTGTACAGACTAATTCATATGACCAACCTATTTCAGATACAGTAATTAGATAGACAAGAGATAGAGAGATTTTAAAAAATCAACAGAATACAATCAAGCAGAAGTTGGATATAAATAAGTTAACACTAATAGACCAGTCACTGTGGAAAGCCCACCCCACAAAAATAACTGAACTAAGGTTTATTGGTGCAATTTAAAAAAACCTGTCCTGAATTCATTGTGCTCTCTTGAAGTGTCCTAGATTACGAAAATATAATGAAAATTGAAACAAGTTTAGAAATAAAGTTCTATATAGTTATTCTGTAGGTAAGAAACTTCGCGCTGTGTTTCTCCAAAGCTACCAGTAACTCAGGTATACTGTACTAGAATTCATTCTTTCAAAGGTGTGTAGGCAATGATTAAAGACAGCCCTTTCCTCTTTTTTCTTCTCCTTTAATTTTAACAAGAAGGAATCAATTGAATCAAAAGATTCATATTCTTCTTTGATGTCAGCTAGTAATAAGATCTTTCTTTGATTTTTTTAAAGCCTAAATGGATATAGCGACAAAGTTTTAAAATTAAGGCAAAAGACAGGGAGTTGTGGATGTAACTAAAAATGAGTACTAAATGAGACATACATTTAAAAGAAACAAGATTCAAGCAAACTCTAGAACTAAACTGAGTCATTTTAAGGCAGCCTGACTTCCAGTATTCTCACTTTGAATCATTATGTAATGAATCATTAGTATGCAATATTAATGACACACAGAATCTTTACTTGTTAGGTGATGCCATATTATAAACTTTAATTATGGAAAAAAGAAATTAGTTGAAATGATGTTTTATATGTAAAACCCTTTAGTCAGAGAAGGAAGTTGGCAAAAATGTTAAATAAGTAACCTTTTGAGATCCATGAGTCATCTAATTAGAAAGGGGCAGAAGGTATGTATACCTCCATCATACCCATTTGTTTACTAACCATTAAAATGTGTTCTCTGTGTGGAGGGATTATACTAGACAAGGGGTTCTGAACCTCTAGCCCATGAGTTGTATCCAGCCCACAGCACCAACTGATCCGGCCCACAACCTTGCTCCAGTCGCTGCTTCCACCACTGCTGCCTCAATCCTTGTCTCCTCCACTTGGCTTGGCATGTCCCTAACAGCGCTCCATAGCAGGGTGGATGTTGTAAGACTTACAACATCCGCCCTGCTACCGAGCACCATTAAGGACACGCCAAGCCAAGAGGATGAGACAAGAATTGAGGCAGAAGTGGAGGAAGTGGCAGCTGGAGTGAGGTTGTGGGCCAGATGAATTGGTGCCATGCAGCTCCTTCAGGCCAGTAAGCAGGGAAGTGGTGTATGAGGGAGCGGTGGGTGGCTCGGGTGGTCACCACCACCAGCGGTGATGGCATTGTGAGTGGAGTGGTGTGTGGTTTGGGGATGGTCCCACTGCCACTGGTGGGGTAGTGAGGAGACCACCCCGAACCACCCTCACTCCTCCCCCACTGGCAGCGGTGGCAGCACCTATCTGGCCCACCAACAGTCTGAGGAGGCATGATCTAGGCCCCGGCTTTAAAAGATTGAGGACCCTTGTACTAGACATTGGCGGATTAGAGGTAGATCCTCTGCTCCTCCCTCCCCTGAAGAACCAGGTAACAGTGATGTAGGCAGATTGAATGCACACGAGCCGGCAAGCAGGCTAAACACTACTTTATTGTAACATGGTCAATCTGTACATGAGGCAATGGCGGAGCCTTGCCTCCTTATATATGGTACATAATACCTTTGAATCTCGCCCGAAGGCGCCTATTGGTTACAGTATCGGTGACGTCCTTCTGATGTAACACATACCTGACATAGTTCACCTGTGGCGGGAAGGTTTCCCGCGGTAGTTAATCATTGGGTGAATTAGAGCCACGTGAGCTCCGTCAGCTGCGCTAATGGCAAGCAGCTGAACTGCATGTATACACAGCATCCCTCCCCCCAGGATGGGACGAAGTCCCTCAACCATTGTTGGGGCCAGCAGACATGCTGCGGTCGGCCATTCGATTCAGTGGTGCTGCCTGAATCAGTGGTGCTGCCTGAATCAGCTGATGCGCCTGAACCTTCCCCCCAGGGTCCCATCGAACCCCGGCAAGGGCAGGGATGGGGTATCTCTATGTCGAGGAGGATGGGGGGACCTCTGGGACAACTCAAAACTCCGCTGCTCACTTGGATGAGTGGGGGACACTCATGAACCCCCTCCCCCAATCCTGTAACAAAAAATCAAACAGGGGTTGTTCTTCTCTGGGTTGGGTGACGGTCTCCTGTGGGTTTATGCCACCTGTTAAGCTGTGTCATGTATTCCTCCCTTGGTTACATGGGTGGGGGGTGACCCTAATGCTGACTCGTTGAAATACCTACTTTCCCCCGTGGCTTCCGTGACTCTTCTCCTAAGCAGATTGGCATGCCTCCACCACAACAAACCCGACCCCGTCTTTACCTGGTACAATACGGGCCTGGTTTGTTCCACTATTTCCCCAGGCACCCACGCTGGTGCTGAGCTCACGAAATTTCTGCAGTACACTGGATTGCCTGCCCTGAACACTTTCCTCTGATCTACCGCCACATTTGTGCCTCTATCCTCCACCCTGGAAGGATCCAAGGGGTCAAACAATGTTGTGGGTCTTCTTCGCATCAGAATCTCCGTGGGGATTGCCCCGACGCAAGCAGAGTAACGCTATAGCACAGGAGAAATTTGCAGTGCTGTAGCTCCAGATCCCCTGGACCCAACTTCCGTAGCGCCTCCTTTGTAGTGCAGACCAGGCGCTCTACTTGGCCATTTGTGGCAGGGTGAAACGGAGCAGAGGTAACATGCCTGATCGCATTCCATTCATGGAATGCCTGGAATTCAGCGGACATGAATGTGGTCGCGTTATCTGAAATTAACACATCGGGCAGGCCAAAACACGTGAACATCCTCCTCAGGTGTTTGACTGTGGCTGCGGAGGACATGTTTCGCATGGGAATGACCTCCAGCCATTTCGAGAATGCATCAACCACTAACAAGAACATTTTACCCCAGAAGGCCCCACAAAATCCACCTAGACCCTTGACCACGGTCCGCGGGCTGTGTCCCACTCTCTGTGCTCCTCGGGCCATAAGTGTTGGCAATTCTCACACCCACCCACCAACTGTTCTATGTCCTTATCTATGTTGGGCCACCAGAAATAGCTCCTTGCCAGAGCTTTTGACTTCACGATCCACAGGTGACTCGTGTGGAGCAAATGGAGCACCTTGGCTCGAAAAACCTCGGGAATTACTACCCTCTGGCTCCAGAGGAGGCATCCTCTCTCGAGCGAAAGCTTGAAACATTTCCTGAAAAACGATGCAAGTTCCTCGGATGGGGATGTTTCTGGCCAGCCCTTCTTTACCCATGCCAACGCCTGGGACAGAACCTTGTCTTTGGTGGTTGCCTTGCCGATATCTGAAAGCATGATGGGGGGCGAGTCGAGAGCAGCACCTGGTGATCTTACTCAACCTCGCACTGGGGTTCCCCCAGCTCCAGCAGGGGAGGCCTGGAAAGCGCATCCGTGTGAGTGATGTCTTTCCCTGGGCAGTGTACCAGCGTGAACTGGTATGCGTTTAAGAAAATCGCCCACCGTAACATTTATGGGGACAGGATCTGGGGACTGGGCTTGAATGTGACAAAGATTCCCAGGAGGGGTTTGTGGTCTGTGACAATGGTGAGCTCCCTCCCATACAAGAAATCATGGAATTTCTTCATTCCTGTGATGATTGCAAGGGCTTCCCTATCCGTCTGTGCATAGTTGTGCTCTGCTTTCGAGAGGGATCTCGAGTAGAATGCAATCGGTGCCTCCCTCCCATTTTTGAACACGTGGCAGAGGACAGCCCCGACCCCCACTGGTGAGGTATCACACACAAGTACTATGGGCTTCCTTGGGTTGAAATGAGTTAATATCACCTCGAAAGAGAGGAGCTGCATTAACTCATTGAATGTCTGCTCCTGACCCTCACCCCACTGCCAGACTGCATCCTTCTTCAGTAGGCGGTGCAGCGGCTCCACCACGGATGCCTTCCATGGGAGGAAGGAGTGGTAGAAATTCAGGAGCCCTAAGAACAACTGCAGCTCTGGTTTAGCGGCTGGTCTGGGGGCGTTCTGTACTGTCGCAACCTTGGATATCGATGGTTTACCCCATCGGGGGTGATTCAAAACCCCAGAAACTCAACCTCGTTTGCATAGAACACACTTTCTCAGGTGTAGCCCAGCCCTCTCAAACATGGATAGTACCTGGTCTAACCTTTGGGCTAGCTCTGACTCATCCCCAGCTGTCATCAATATGTCGTCAAAATATGGCAAGAGCCCAGGGAGACCCTTAAGGAGGCATACTACAAGCACCTGAAATATCCCGGAGGCTGAGTTCATGCCGAACTGTAGGCGTGTCACCTTAAATGCACCCTTGTGCATAATTATCATCTGGGCTGCTGCGGCCACAGGTGTAACCGTTAACTGTTGGTAAGCCTGTGCTAAGTCCAACTTCGCAAAGCATTTACCCCCATGTAACTTGGACAGCAAGTGGCTAACTACCGGCACCGGGTAGGCGTTGGGGCGAATTGCCTTATTGATGGTACACTTGTAATCAGCACAAATTCTAACCTCCCCGTTAGATCTCATGGCAGTCACAATCAGTGTCTCCCAATCTGTGGAGACCACCGGAACCAAAATCCCATGACCCACCAGTTTGTCCAGTTCCGCTTATATCTTGTCCTTTAATGCAAAAGGCACTCTTCGCGGCTTGAGCCGTACGGGGCAAACGGAAGGGTCAATATCAAAGTCCACTGGAAGCCCCCTGTACTTCCCAAGTCCTTTCTCAAAAACGCCGGGACATGCATTTCACACATCCTGAATGGGGTCAGCCCAGACGGTATTGATGCCCATCAGTGCAAGACCCAGCGGTTCGAACCACTGGGTCCCTAGAAGACAACTGGACCCCCCCCCCTTAAGAACCACCAAGGGCAGCTTCCTCTTGAAGTTTTTGAAATGGACGGTGAAGTCTCCCACCCCCAGGATTTGAATGTAGTTACCTTGAACGTCCCGCAAGTTCGTCCTGAGGGCTCTCAGTTTGGGGTGGTCCCTAGGGGGTATTCACAGGAACTCCATCTGCGAGACTATGGAATAGGAGGCCCCTGAATCCACCTCCATATTTAACTGGACCCCCTGCAACAGTACCTTCACAAAAAATGGGTGCGTCGGTCCGACACACGTCTCACCACAGTGTACCCTGTGTGCACTTTCCCGATGGCCTCGTCCTTTTGACCATAGCGGCTGATCCGGTCAGGGTCTCAACTTCTGCGTTGTCTGCACACCTTCGCTATGTGTCCCAAACATCCGCAGCTGTGGCACTCTGCCTTTTTGAAGGGGTATTTCTTCCGGTCGTGTGAGACCCCACACCCCTCGCAGCGCCAGCTTGCTTTGGTGGTGTCTCTCTTTTCAGATGGCCTTTTTTCACTTCCTGGACCTCTGGTTTGCTCTCGTTCTCGCCGGATCCCAAAGGGGACGTGGCGGTGGCCGCCGCGGCTCTCGACTCTTGTGCACAATGTGACGAACAGCTGTTGGCTTGCACCGCAGACGACGAGCTTCCCGGGGCTGTGGACCTTGTCCTTCATGCCCGTACACCATCCTTTACTGCCTCAGCAGCTTGTGCGACCCGCAAGACCTGTTCGAATGTGATGTCCTCGTCTCGGGCTAACAGTTGCCGCTGAGCCTCTTCATCCCGCAGGCCGAGTAGGAGGCGGTCTCGCAAGGCACCGGCCAGGAAGGCTCCCCACTGGCATGGAACAGCCGCCAACCTCAGCACGGCTATGTACTCTGCCACAGTTTCTCCAGGCCATTGGTCTCGCCAGCTAAACGCCAATCTTGCCAGGAACACGGACACCTTTGGGTGAAAATGTGCCCACAGAGCAGCGAGGATTTCGGCCAGTGGTACCGTCTTGAGTACCCTCGGCATCAGGAGGTTCCTTGCCAGTTCCAGGGTTGGCAACCCACACTGTGCCAGTAGGCAGGCCCGCCTTTGTGCTTCGCCTTCGATCTTTTCCACATCCATCACGTATAAGAGCTGTTCCTCGTAGAGGTCCCATGATTCCGGCTGGGAGGTGTCCAACGGCGATAGAGTGACCCTGTGGGATGCCATTATCCCACCTTCGTCGCCAATTTGATGTAGGCAGATTGAATGCACATGTGCCGGCAGGCGGGCTAAACACTACATATAACATGATCAATTTGTACATGAGGCAATGGCGGAGCCTTGCCTCCTTATATATGGTACATAATAACTTTGAATCTCACCCGAAGGTGCCTATTGGTTACAGTATCGGTGACGTCCTTCTGACGTAACACATACCTGACATAGTTCACCTGTGGCGGGAAGGTTTCCCGCGGTAGTTACTCATTGGGTGAATTGGAGCCACGTGAGCTCTGTCAGCTGCGCTAATGGCGAGCAGCTGAACTGCATGTATACACAATAGGCTTGGAGTTTGACTCTCTACTGTGCCCCCTGGGAAAATAGCCCACCTGTGTAGACTGTGGCAAAGTGCACAGAACCAGGTCGCCCCTAGAAGAAAGCAATGGTAAATCACTGCTCACCATTCTTCATCTTGAAACCCTTGGAAAGGACCATCATAAGTTTGAATCAGTTTCAAAGTTCATAATCATTATTATTTTATAGATAAAAACAGAAAATTATACTGCTAGGATACTATTAAATGATTTTAGCATTAAAACACTTTTGCATTAAAAACACTAGTAAAGGTAAAGGTTTCCCTTGCTCAAAAGCCAGTCATATCCGACTCTAGGGTTCAGTGCTCATCTCTGTTTCAAAGCTGAAGAGCCAGCGTTGTCTGCTTCTGCAGACATTTCCGTGGTCATGTGGCAGGCATGTCTAGATATAAATGGTTAAAATATTGCATTTATTAAGTAAGTACAGCATTAAAACACTATTATGTTAAAAACCCTTTATCAACAGTGTGTGAGAAATTGTTTCAAAAACCTGCCAGAATAAAAAATGTTTTGTCTGCTGATAGAAGGTCAGCACGGAATGCTCCAGCTTCATTTTGCAGACTGGTCCACAAAGCAACCACCAGAAATTCTACCTTGTCCCCACCAACTATGACTGTGAAGGTTCTTGAACCAAGATAAGGGCTTCCTATAAAGCCCTCAAAGGCTAGGAAAAACAGGGAAATAATTGCGTATGTTGGAATAGTAGCCATGTTAGTCTGTGGTTCAGGCATATCAGAAAACAAAACAAAAACACTGCAGCACTTTAATTCTAGCTGCTATATTTTTACTGTGAGCTTTCAAGTCTACTTCTACAGACAAAGGAATAAAACATGAGCACAACAGGATGGGCCCACGCAAGTAAGAGGTTAAACCAGTAAGAGGTTAAACTCATTTGCTTAGCAACTTCACACTTTTAAGATTGAAAGGGGGACATTTAGAACTAATCTAAATAATAATTTGTTACTGCTAGTTGTAGGAAGCTGTATTGATATGCATGCTTATCTGTCATTCTGATGAATTACTCTTTACCTCATTGCTTTGTGATCCATTTGCCTTGTGACATCTTGAGCCCTGCATCTGGTGTATATAAACCATGCCTGGAAGTTTTACTCCTTTGCCTGAAGAAGTGGACTTGATCCATGAAAGCTCACAGTAAAAATATAGCAGTTAGTCTTTAAAGTGCTGCAATTTTTTTTATTTTATTTTTTTTGGGGGGGGGTTCTGATATAGTTGTGTAAGTGTTAATGAGGAATGGATTCAGCACAAACTCTCTCTGCCTCAGCACCTGCTCCCTTAGATGGCTACCTAACAGAGCTTGTCTTGACATTAGCAACAAATTGGGAGGGACAGAACCAAAACCTCTGAACTTCCCTTAAACCTAAGAACCCCATTTGTGAACATTATTCAGATAAAGACCTTTGGACTTTCCCCCTGTGGTTAGTTAATCAATATATGGATCAATTAATTTGGGGAAAAACTCAAGTGAGTACCAAGATTGTTTCTGCACTTTAACTTGTTTAAAGACCAAGTCCTTGAAAAGTTATCATTTCTGTGTCTGCCACAAAATTGTACAGCATTCAAGCTTTTCTACTGCTGTACTTCGCTTTTTTATCTTTGAAATTATTAAAACTGGTGATATGCATTTGGATTTGGAAATATTTGGAATTCTCCAAATAATGCCCTATTCAGATAATTTTGAATACAGTGGAATCTCGGTTATCAAATGGCCCCCTGTGGGGCATGGGCCCCATGCTGGGAACTACTGGTGTACAGGCAATATGAAACATGGCTGTAATAGGCATTTGGGGGAGGCTGCAAAAATACTGCCTTACACCCAATGCCACATTTTCTACTGAGAGGAGTGGCAGAGGGGAGGAAAAGGAAAGCCTACAACTGCTATTATGAGCCTCCCAGATAGTCACCAGTTGCCTTGTTCATTGTCTCTATGAAAGAGCAGCAAACAACAGTATGAGGTGTGTGTATGTGTCGGTCATGGAGGTAACCAAGAAACCTCTGGTTCAAGGTGGGGCAGATATGAGTGAACCTCAGACCTGTTGCAATGATGTCTTTGTACAATCCAACCAATTTTGAAGCTTTAATATTGTGAGCCGCCCAGAGTCGCTTCTCCAAGAAGAGTGGCAATATAAATGAAACAAACAAATAAACCAGGGCAGCCAGGGCAAGAAAGATGGTAAAGAAGGTACACTTCACCCAAAGATGCAACCTCTGCTTTCCCAATGTTACTGGCATTTCCTGCAGGTGTTCTGAGTTCACCTGGTACATCCATTATAGTTCATTCCCAATACCTGGTGTAATGAAAAGCCTAATCTGTGCTACATCTTTTCATTAGTTTTTTAACCACCTAATTACTTTGTGCTTCCAAGATGGGGAATTTCATGTGTAAGAGTCTCTGTATATGACATACCAAAGAGAGACAGTGGAATGTAATTTAATTTCAATTGGCTGGAAGTGTCCCATGTGGGGAAAACGGATATCAGAATAATAAAACCACAATGCGAGAAACTGCTCGCTCTCTTTCACCGTGGCAAGCTGTGGGAGAGCCATGCAGGATGGGTCTGTGAGCCAGGAGGCCTGAAAGACCTGAGTGACCAAGATAAGTTTCTTTAATTTTGTACTTTGAATGACTAGTTTGCAAGTCTGATTTTCCATGCTATACTCATTTTTTTAACTTACTTAATAAACCATATTAAATATAGATCCTTTGTGGGACTGGAGTTGACTGGACCATGTGTGGCTATGTTTCATGCTACTTAGTTTAAGAATTCTGAATAATTGGTTCCCTGCACACTCACTAGCCTGGGCCAGGTGGAGCCAAGGGGAGCTCATAAGGGGGGGTTGCCCTATAACAGTGGTGACAGACACTGTTGGTGAGAAGGCAAATGGTGAGGTGTGACAGGAAAGCATGATAAAATCTGTAGATAAGGAGATTAATATCATGACACCTGGGGCACTGCTGGTTGTTGGTGTGCACTCTTTTTTGTTCAGCACAATCACTGGGAAAGTGTCAGAGAGAAATAGAGAGAAAAACTTTAAACATATTTCGCCTGTCTGGTTTTTTTTAAAAGGGAAAAATAACGACTATATAATATTCATATTAACTGTAATAGTTCCATATATTTAGAGATTCCATTTTTTAAAAAATTCTGCATTTCATAACCAAAGAGTTGTCTTTCCAAATTTTGACTCTCAAATTGAAACAGCCAGTAAAATATGCAGAGAAAATGAAAGCAGCATCAAATGGCACCATTTAACAACATACAAGTGTAAATTCAGCATCTTAGAAAATCAAGTAAATACCAATGTATTGTGCAAGGGTCCCATTCTGGTTTATCTTTCAACTGTTATATCTCAACATATCATTGCTGACACAGTTCACTGCTGTGCTAGAAGTTCATGCTCCACACACAACGAATTGCAGGCGATTTTTGTTAGTGCTGTATTTCCAGCCTTAACCGCCACCTCCACAATAATCAGAAAGAACAATGCCTTGCTCGAGCCGCGCCACCAGGGCAAATATGACAGTACTTCAAATACACAGTTACATCTTTTTCTTCTCTGCAGAAAGTGAGAGGGATCCAGTCCTTGTCATCCTTTCTAGCGCTACATGACATGTCGCTGCTCAGACAAGTGCCTAGATAAGTACAGTACTTGGAGCTTCCAGAGGGAGATGGCAAAGTTGCGTTTCTTTTCAGTCTTAACATAGCAGAATATGAACCAGCATTGGGAAGTTCTCCATGTTCACAGAAAGTGTTGCAAGCTAAAATACTCTTTCATTAGTTTACTGGCACATAACATGCACCATGACATAATGTGAGCAAGGTTTGAAAAGATGAAAGGAAAGAAGATAAGAGGGCCTCTCAGCATTGAGAAGATGAGAAGGAAAATCTAGACGTTGTGTACAAAGGAGTGTTAACTACCCTCAAGGCAAATCTCCAATATGTTTTGGATCAAGCATGGATTACTTAAATATATGAATTCATAACACTACAGGGTGGATTTGATTTTAAGCACATCTAAATTACAATTTTAAAAACAGCATACTTTTTTTTAAAAAAGCAACCTTTAAATAGGGTACTGAGAGGGATTTTAAAAAGGTACTGTACCTCATCCAATTGGAAGACTACTGCTCTTCCAATCCAACTTCGCCCAAGATACTGAAAATAGAATAGAAAGTAAAAAATAGGGGGAAAGAGACAGAGGGTATAGGCAGGGAATTGGAAATGCTCTTTGCTAAATCCTATCCATTTCCTGAGGCTTTTGGTTTTACCTCTTGTTTGTTCTGTTTTGCTCTTTGATACCTAATGTGTTGGATATATTATTTCAGTTTTAAAATTGGATTTTTAAACTGCATATCTTAATTTGTTCCATGTTGCTTTAGGGATATGCATAAAGTGTGAGATGAAACTACCTATGATTGATTAATTTGATTTATAGATCTCAGCTGAGATGCAGAAGCACACAAGCACTATGCCTGTGAATACTAAGGTGATGTTCAGGAAAACAAATTCTAGAAGACAGCAAATTCTTAATATTATACCTCCAATTGGCTGTCTTTCAAAAGTATAACAGTGATTTGGCCACAAGTTATAAGTCTCCCGGTTTCACAACATCCACCTCAGCAGTGATGTTTACAGGCTACACACAATACCCCTCCCCCTCATTCTGGGTAACAGTTCAATTTCTGTCAAAGAGCATTTAGCTCCATGATGGTGAACCTTGGCACTCCAGATTTTCTTCGACTTCAATTCCCAGAAGCCTCCATGAGTTCACACAAATGGGTTTACTACAATTCATCCAGCCCATACCACCCTCGTCGCTCCTGGAAGCGGAAGTAAAATGCGCCTGTACACGCTCATCACTCCTGCAAGCAGAAGTAAAATGCACCCGTATGGGCACGTTTTACTTCCGCTTCCAGGAGCGATAAGGGCAACGTGAGCTGGAAGAATCACAGTAAACTCATTCGTGTGGATTCACGGGGGCTTCTGGGAATTGAAGTCCAAGAACATTTGGGGTGCCAAGGTTCACCATCACGGAATTAGCTATTCTTTTTCCATGGTCTCCATAGAACCACCTTTCTGGGGGAATCTCACATCTGAGTCTATCAAGCCGCTGAATCACAAACTCTAAATTCCTATAAGAGCAATTCCTCACTTTTAGTTTCCCACACACAGCCCTCTCCAGCAAGAGCCACTCTGTAGAATGGGGTCATTCCACCACTTTGCTGAAAAACTACAACTCTAAATGTTAAGAGGTTGAATATTCTCCATGATAATCCTGTTTTCTCTCCAGCCAAGGCATTTCCTTGCAAATGCAGGCACTTACAAATTAAGCCTATGTTATCTTCAAGCACCCAATGATGCAACAAAACATGCCAGAATGCAGAGGAGTTGGAAGGCACTTGCTACAACAAACAGGTATCTTTCATTAGGTAAAGGTAAAGGTAAAGGTTTCCCTTGCTCGAAAGCCAGTCGTATCCGACTCTAGGGTGCAGTGCTCTTCTCTGTTTCTAAGCCGAAGAGCCAGCGCTGTCTGCTTCTGCAGACGTTTCCGTGGTCATGTGGCAGGCATGACTAGACACCGGAGTGCACGGAACGCTGTTACCTTCCCACCGAAGTGGTCCCTATTTATCTACTTGCAATTTCTTGCTTTCGAACTGCTAGGTTGGCAGGAGCTGGGACGAAGACGGGAGCTCATTTCCGTCCTGCAGTACTCGGGAATCGAACTGCTGACCTTCCGCTTCCCAGTCAGCGTCTTAGCGACTTGAGCCACTGCAGTTCATTACTCAGGTTTATTTCTTAAAACAGATAATGCGTCTCTAGCCTGATAATGCTTGCCTTTCCCTCATATCCATTCTGCAGCTCCCCCGGTGGCTTAGTGATTAAGGCACTGAGCTGGAGACAGGAAGGTCAGGTTTCAATACCAGACAGCTGCACTTGGGGACATGAAAGGAGCCTCATTTGGGTGTCCCTAAAAATCTTTTCAACCCAGAGTAATCTATGACATGAAATTATTATTCCCATTCTCTTCCTCTCCCTTTGTCATCTCTTTGTAGCTTGAAAGCATGTAAGTACTGTACTGCCTTTTACTGCATGTGTGTCTGCTACTCTTGGAGCCTGTTTGGCTGAGGAACAAAATAGAAATATTTTGAAGGAGAATAAACACATCACTTCTTCCAAAGCTGAATTGTTAGGGGGAAATCTGCTAACACTTGGACACCAATCACTTCTTCTTTGAAGCCACAGCATTGAGTTTGTAACAGCTAAGCAGGGCTGTTTGAAACAACATTTTGGAAACCACTTATTCATAGAATTATCATAGATTTGGGATAATTTGATGGCATGTAACAATGGCAATTGTTCCCTTTTCACTCAACTTTTTTATCCTATATGTGTTTTTTTAACTCTTTTTTATATGTAAGCCCTTCTCATTATTTTATAGATGGCATAGAGATAAAATCCACACATACTACTGATCAGTATATGCAGTGTTAGAAAAGCAAACAAAACAATAGACATTCTCATCTTTAAAGGAGCAATGCAAAGTACATAAGAACATAAGAACAGCCTTGCTGGAACAGGCTACAGCCCATCCAGTCCAGCATTCTGTCTCAGACAGTGGCTCACCATTTGCTTCAGGGTATTCCCAAGCAGATGCCTTCACCTGCTTAGGATTCCCTGGAAATGGCATTGAGAGATATCCTGCCTATCTCTCCAACCCGGAGGTTGTCCTTAGGTATCCATAATTATAGCCATTGATACTCTTGTCCTCCATGAACTTGTCTAATCCTTTCTTAAAGCTGTCAAGACTGACAGCTGTCACCACTTCTTCTGGCAGGGAGTTCCATAGACCATTGATCCTCTGGGTGAAAAAGTACTTTCCCTTATTTGTTTGAGAACTAGTACCCAAAAGTTTGATGGAGTGCCCCCTAGTTCTAGTGTTGTGCAATAGGGAAAACAGATTTTCCTTATCTACTTTGTCCACACCGTGCATGGTTTTATAAACTTCAATCACGTCACCTCTTAGACGCCATCGTTCAAGAGTGAAGAGGCCCAACCGTTGCAGCCTCAGATGGTAAGGAAGGTGCTCCAGTCCCCTAATCATTCTGGTTGCCCTCCTCTGCACTTTCTCCAGCTCCATAATATCCTTCTGGAGGTATGGCGACCAGAACTGTACACAGTATTCCAGATGGGGCCTCACCATAGATTTATAAAGAGGCAAAATGACACTTGCTGATTTATTTTCTATACCCTCCCTAATGATCCCTAGCATTGAGTTTGTTTTTTTCACTGCTGAGGCACACTGGGTTGACACCTTCATTGAGTTGTCCCCCAGGACACCAAGGTCCCTTTCCTGGTTTGTCACAGATAGTTCAGACCCCATCAGTTTATAAATGTAATTGGCTTTTCTTGCCCCAATGTGCATCACTCTGCACTTACTAGTGTTGAAGCTCATTTGCCACTGTTTTGCCCACTCCCCCCAGTGTCAAGTAAACTGACAGAGTTAATAGCAACAGTGTGAAAGAAAACACTAGCTGTTTGTCATGGTTGAAGATATAAATAACCTCTGAACCTCTGAACCTCTGTTCAGAGGTTCAAACAGCAATCCCCAAGGTTGATATAGGGTTTTGGGCATGGTTGTTGTCTTTGTGGCATAGACAGATAGTTACAACGTTCCAAGAATTACACACATATAAACTGAAATGAAAAGGATTGGTGACTCAGGAATAGGTGGAGGCAATACTTCACCTCCCTTATTGCCTCTGCTGATAATCACGCAGCCACCCTGTTTCGGGTGGCCAGGTCCCTCCTTGTTAGGGGGGGGGGTGTCTGTGCCTGGTTGGCAGCGATCGGCTGAGGACTTTGCTGACCATCTGGTGGAGAAAATCGATTGGATTTGCTCAGGGTTTAATCTTGGCGTGGATGGGGAGGGTCAGGGGGGAGCCTGTGCACAGTCTTGCTGTGTTATCTGGGATCTGTTTGATCCTGTTGCCCCAGATGAAGTGGACAGGCTCCTTGCGGCGGTCCGCGCCACTAATTGTCCATTGGATCCCTGTCCCGCCTGGCTGGTAAAAGCCTCCAAGACGGTGACAGGTGGCTGGGTCGGGGCTATAATTAGTGCGTCTTTTTGGGAGGGGATATTTCCTGCACTGTTGAAACATGCTTTGGTGCGCCCCCTCCTGAAGAAGCCATCCCTCGATCCAGCAGTCCTAACCAACTACAGACCTGTTTCCAACCTCCCCTTTTTGGGGACAGTATTGGAAAAGGCAATGGCGCGTCAGTTGCAGGGGGTACTGGATGGAGCGGACTATCTGGACCCCTTCCAGTCAGGATTCAGACCTGGATATGGTACTGAGACTGCACTGGTCACGCTGATGGATGATCTCTGGTGATAGCGGGATGGCGGTCATCCATCCGTCCTTGCTCTTCTTGACCTCTCAGCGGCTTTCGATACCGTCGACCACGGTATCCTTCTGGAATGGCTCTGAGGATTGGGGATCCAGGGCACTGTGTGGTCCTGGTTTTCCTCATTTCTGAGGGGCCAGACCCAGTCGGTATGGTTGGAGAGCAAGAAGTACAGTCCTAGGTCCCTAAAATATGGGGTGCCTCTGGGCTCGGTACTCTCTCCTCTCCTATTTAACATCTACATGAAGCCACTGGGTGAGATCATCCATTCCCACGGGGTGCGGTACCATCAGTATGCAGATGATACACAGTTGTACATCTTGGCCCATGGGGACCCCAGTGATGCAGTCAAAGTCCTTTCCAGATGTCTGGAGGCAGTTGGGGTCTGGATGGGGCAAATGGGTTACAGCTGAATCCTAGTAAGACTGAGTGGCTGTGGATGGGGGGTCCTGTGCTATCCCGGGAGCTACCATCTTTGGTTTGGATGGGGCTGTTTTGCCCCAGACTGACCCGGTGTGCAACTTGGGGGTCCTCCTGGATTTGCGGCTGCTGCTAGAAGAACAGGTTGCGGCTGTGGCCAGAAGGGCCTTCGCCCAACTTCGGGTGATTCGCCAGTTGCGCACGCTCCTGGACTGGGACTCTTTGCTCATGGTCACTCATTCTCTGGTGACCTCCAGACTAGATTATTGTAATGCGCTCTACATGGGGCTGCCCTTGATGACCATTTGGAGGCTGCAGCTGGTCCAGAATGTGGCGGCCCGGGTGATGATGGGGTGTGGATGTTATGCCCATGCCTCACCACTGCTGCGGGAGCTGCACTGGTTACCCATTTGCCTCCGGGTGCAATTCAAGGTGCTGGTTTTGACCTTTAAAGCCCTATATGGTAGTGGGCCATGTTACCTTAGAGACCGCATTGCCCTAAGGACGTCTGTCCGTCCAACCAGAGCGGACTGGAGGGGCTCTCTAATAGTGCCATCAGCCAGAGGGGCTCGACTCTCTGGCACAAGGAGGAGAGCCTTCTCTGTGTCCGCACCGGCCCTTTGAAACCTCCTGCCTGTGGAACTGCGTCTCCAGACGGAGTTGTTGCCCTTTAGAAAAGAACTAAAAACCTGGCTGGTGGGCCAGGTTTGGGGTGCAGGTGGAGGGGTGGCTTCCGTTTGGTGGTTAATATAGGGGAGGATGCCTGTCCCACGGCTTCTTCGGTTCCTGCATCCCTCTCTTTTTAGGGGTGGGTTCTTATTGCTGGTTTTTATTTGTTTTATTTGTTTTTATCTGTTTTTACCCACTGTTGTGAACCACCCAGAGTTGGCTTTGGCTGAGTGGGCTATAGAAATTTAACAATTAAATAAAGAAATAAATAAATGATCTGGACAGCGGAAAGAATCATAAGCATTGCCATATACATGAATCACAAAGTATAGAATAGAGCACCAGCTGACATCCAGCAGATGTGTGATACTAAAACAGCTGTATCAAGGTAGGGATGTTGGAACTTGTAATTGAACACATGTAGATAGTTCAAGGCTGAAGGAAAGACTTCATTAGGACATTGATAGGGTTTGATGAAATTAGATGGCATGCGGTGTTCTGGCATTAGGCACATTCTCTTCCATTTCATACTGAACTTCATTTATCCATCATAAGCACCACTGCCACACATTGCCATCTTAATGGGAACAAAAACAGATTTTAAAAATGAAGGGTTAAATTGTGCAAGCAAATGTATGTCAATCTTTTTAAGGCTCTGTGCAAATTTGCTGGAAGACTGCAGCACAAATATTCTTTTGATATTTTCTTATTGTACTGCAGATGATACCAGCCATTATAGAATCCTAATCATCGCTCATGACAAAATTGAAATAATTGAACTTCTATGCAATTTTACATGTCAAGACAGGGACTTTTGCTTATTGATGGATTGACTGTGCACATGGTGCTCTCTGGAATAATAGGAGAATTTGCTAAAAAAGAACCTTTATAATTTCAAGCACCCTTAAGGCGGTGGTAGCTCCTGTCATCTGTCATTCTTGAGACAAGCATTAGCAGAAACATTTAGCTATGACACTTTCTGAATATGTCAAAAATTGGGAAGTAAAAATAGGCAGGCTTCAAATTCAATAGTGTCGGTCACTGCAGTTTGAGTAAAGTGAGCAGAAGGCGAAAAAGTTATACTGTATATGATAAAGCTATTGAAACAGCTAGTAACAATGTCTTTACCTTTTTTTTCGATTTCCTTGGCTAGAGGTTTGTTGCTAGCCAATTGTTTTTTTTTTGTTTGTTTTTTATTAAAAATTTTCAAAGACATACAAAAAAGAAAAGAAAACAATGACTAACAATACAATACATAAACAAATCCATATTATCATCTTAACAAACATTACTAAGTGTTAGCAGAAAACATTATCTATACTCATTAATTACTATATAACCAACAAATATTAAAAACTATTATTTCAAAATCCAAGATAATAAAAAGTTTTCTGTGCTACCACAGATCTTTGAACAAATAATAATCACCCTGTGAATATATACAATGCCCGGAGAGTTTATTTTCTGCTCAACTCCAGAAACTTCTTTGGGACGGTACTGGTCCCGAACTATCATTTGCCATACAAGAATGATCCACAAATGGTTTCCATATGTTCCAAAATCTGTTCTCTTTTAGGTTATCCCTTTTCACTTTAATCTCCCATGTCAATTTATCATTCAGTGCTAAACTCCACATTTCTTTATACCACTCTCCAATTTGTATATCTATATCATTTTTCCAATTTCTAGCTATACATTGTCTACCCGTTGTCAATACAATTTCCAATAATTCTTTTTCATCTTTGTTTAAACCCAAACCTTCCACATTCATTAAAAGAATGATACTTGACGCCAACTTAACACTTCTACCCATTATTTCAGCAAGCTCCCCTTCTATTCTTCCCCAAAAATCCCTTATTTTTTTACAGCTCCACCACATATGTTCATATGTTCCATCAAATTCTCTACATCTCCAACATAACTTATCTCTTTTATTGTCCATCTGGTAAAGTCTTAATGGCGTCAAGTACCATTGCCACAGCATTTTAAAATTAGGTTCTTTAATTCTTACCGACATTGTTCTCATAATCCTCTTTTTCCATTTGTTTTTCCACTCATTCTCCCCGATTGTTATATTCAAATTTTGTTCCCACTTCCGTTTCAAATCCTCCTGTGGGTCTGCACCTCTATTCAATATATTGTAAAGCTTACTTACAAGACCTTTAGTGCTACTTTCCCCTTTTCTAATCTTCCTTACCAACTCCTCAAATTCTGTATGTGTTCTATCTAACCCTACTTCTTTTTTATATTTTTTGTTCCAATTGTCCACCTTTAACTTCTGAAACCAATTCAAATTTAATATCTCAAATATTTTTTTCCGCTCGACATCAGAATCACAAATTTTTAACCAATCCTTCAATAGAAGGATCCCATTTTTATCCAATATTTCAACTTTTTCCTTATCTAACTTTATTGGGAAACACATCATATCAGTCAGTTCCAAAATTGGAGAGAGATTTGGGACAGTATCCTTTTTTACCTTCTTCCACACCTCCATGAGACCTCTCATCATAGTATTATTTGACCTTTTCACCCTATCCTTTATTCCCAAAAAAATCATATTTCCAATATTTCTATATTCCTTCATCTCCAATTGCTCCCATGTTATCTTTTCTTTTGCCAAAATCTTCACAACGTTCTTAACTTGGAAAGCTCGGTAATATGCTAACATATTTGGCATACCCAGTCCCCCTTTTTTTGAGACAAATACCATAACTTCTTTGGTAGCCTAGATTTTTTACCTCCATTACAAAAACTATTGAACATCTTTTGAAACTCATTAATTTCTTTCTCTTTCAGATGGATCGCTAATGTATCAAATAAAAAATTAATCTTCGGTAACAATATCATTTTACATATTGCAATCCTTCCGAACCATGACAGCTTTAAATTCTGAAGCTCTTGTATTTTATTCTTAAATTCCACTTTCAAGCTGTCATAATTCAATCGTTTAAGTTCTTCTAATTTGTTCGAAATAACTATCCCCAAATACTTCAGCTTATCTTTAATTTGTATATTAAGTGTCGACACTATCTTACCCATCTCACTTGATTTCAAATTACACGGCATCAATTCTGATTTATCCCAATTTATCTTTAATCCTGTTATAGCTTGAAATACCTGTAAGTGATCTTTAATCCTGTCCATTACCAGCTCCGGGTGCTTCACCATAAGCAGAGTATCGTCTGCATACATACTCACTTTATTACCCATAATCCCTTCTATATTTGAGTCTTCCCTTATACTTTTAGCTAGAATCTCCATTGCCATAATAAACAAGATAGGAGATAATGGACAGCCCTGCCTTGTACCAGCTTCTAACTTTACCACATCCGTAAGCTCCTCATTTACTCTAACCCAAGCATTTCCTTTTTGATATAATAAGTCTATAACCCTATTGAATTTATCACCAAACCCATATTTCTTAACTATTTCCTTAATTGAAGACCACTGCAATGAATCAAATGCCTTAAAAATATCCAATGATAATAATCCCACCTTTTCCTTTGTTTGATTAACGTTGTCTATTAAATCCAATACCCTTCTGGTCAAATCTGCCATGTGTCGTCCTTTTAAAAACCCAACTTGATCAACATTTATATATTCCCCCATAAAACTATTTAAACGGTTAGCCAATATCGCTGTGAAGATCTTCGCATCTTGATTTATAAGTGAAATTGGTCTGTACGAATCCACTCTTTCCAAATTCTTACCAGGCTTTGGCAGAAGAACGATTGTAGTGTTATACCATGAGGTCGGAATTGATCCTCCGTCTAGTATATAATTATATAACTTCACCAATTTCGGGACCACCACCTCTTTAAATTCTTTATAAAACTCTGTCGGTAATCCATCATCCCCAGGGGCTTTCCCTATCTTCAGTCCACTTATTACCTCCTTAACCTCTTTATCAGTTATCTTTTCCTCCATTTTCTCCCTATGCTCTAGTTTTACTCCATTCCCTAACTGTCTCTCCAATATCTTTCTAAGCTTCTCCAAATCCACTTCCTTTTTTGCATATAGTGCCTGATAAAATTCCCTAACAATTTTACATTTGTCTCTATTCTTATTGCACCTTGAACCTTGCCTATCAACCAATACCCCAATTTCTCTTTTTTCCCTTTTAACCTTGGCTGCTCTTGCTAACAGTTTTGAGTTCTTATTACTAAATTCGAAATATTCTCTGTTTAGATAAATCAAATCTCTTTTAACTTTATCAATATCCTTACCCATTACTTCTGCCTTAAGTCCTTGTAACTTCATAAAAAAATTATCTTTATTTTTTGCATGTTCCTCCTGTAATTGTTTTATTTCTCTTTCTTTTTCTATCTGTTCTGCTTTATATTTTTTATGTTTAAAGCTTGCCAATTTTATACTTTCCCCCCTGAAAACCGACTTCATGGTATCCCATACAACATAAAAATTGACCTCATTATTATCGTTCCACTGCCAACTTTCCTTCCAACTTCCCAAAATTGCCTCTTTACTTTTCTGATCTTTGAACAAATTAGGATCGTACCTCCAATTTCTTACTCTTCGAATATTACTTTGTGCTTTCAATTCCAAGTATACTTTAGCATGATCCGATTCCTTAATAATCCCAATTTCCGTACCTTCTATATCCCCAATTAAATTTTCCGAAAGTAAAATATAATCTGTTCTTGAGTAGGTCCCATGGACGTGTGAAAAAAAGGAATATGCCCTTTCCAAGCCCTTAAACTCTCTCCACGAATCCTTCAAGCCCATAACATCCATCCAATTATCCAGCACCTTCCCTTTCAAACCAATTCCACTTCTAGCTATGTTTGTGCAATCCAATCCTGATCTTATCAGATTAAAATCACCAGCAACAATAGTTTTTGCAACATTTTCCAACTCCACTATCTTCCGAATTTTTTCAAGAAACTCTGCTTGGTGGGCATTTGGAGCGTAAATGTTTACCAGCATAATTTCCTCATCCTCTATTTTTCCTCTTAACAACAGATATCTACCCTCTTGATCAACAATCTTTTTTGTAATTTCAAATCCCAACTTTCTAGAAATCATAACTGCCACCCCTCTTGCTTTCGAAGTGCCAAACGCCATCTCATAATGTTGCATCCATCCCAAATAAAGTTTGTTCGTATCTTTTGACTTCTGATGTGTTTCCTGTAAAAACAATATATCTGGTCTATCTTTTTTCAATGCCAGTTCCAATCTCCGCCTCTTAAGAACAGAACCTGTACCTTTCACATTCCACGATATTATTTTAATACTTCCCATAACCAAATTCTTTTCCCAGCTTTAAACTCTCCATCGGGCGTGCCACCAACAACCCTACCACCATACCCACTACATAAAACACACACTTTCTCTCTCCCCACCTTCCCATGAAAAGCCGCCTCTGTTACCAAAGAGGGGAGAGGGGGGACCTGCAAGATGCGCCTTGCTGTCAACGCTATGCGCTGTTTACCCATTCTACCACTATTGACTACTTAAAGCCACTAAAATCTAATGCTCATTGCTCCTTACCTATCTCCTCCTCCACCATGATCAAAGACGGCTCCTCTTCCTCCTCTCCCCGCTGTGGAGTTCCACCTGTAGCCCCTCCAACTTCCTCCCTCTCATATTCCCTCCCCAAAGCTCCAGACTCCATCAATTCCTTCTTAAGGTTTTTCCATTCTTCCGAGTCCACCTTTACCAATTCCAGCAAGCTCAAATATTCCAATGGGTTGGTGCCTTCATCAATAACTTGCATTCTTTTATCATAAAAAAACACGCAATTGTTGCGGGAATCTCCAGTTGTACCTTATATTTTTACTCATCAATAGTTTAGTAACAGGCCTCATCTTATACCTCCATGTTCTTTATTTTAATGAAATATCATTATAAACTTCAATATCAGAGCCATCAAATTTCAACGCATCAGGACCAACTCATTTCAGATGGGCCATTACTTTTAACTTATCTGCCCAATTCGCAAATTTAACCAACACATTTCTTTGAACCACCCTTCCTCTTCTTGGACCCACCCGGAATACGCTTACAAGATCCTCCTGAACAAATTCTTTCCCCATGTTCAAACCATTTAACCACTGAACCACCCTCTCTCTTAACAAATCCGGAGTGCATTCCACCACCTGACGGATCACAATGTTCTGCTTTCTCATCATGTCTTCCACAGCATCTATCCTTCTCTCTTGTTCCTCCAATTTCAGCTTATTCTCCCGCACCACCTGCTGAGTCCCTTTTACTTCCTCCTTTATGGCATTGACCTCAATTTGAACCACTTTCACATTTCCCTCCATTTTTTTCAAAGTAAAATCCACCTTTTTTGAGTAATCTGCTATTGATGACATCAGCTTGTCTTGTTTTTTTCATCAGTTCATTTCTGTCTTTCACCCTTGAATCCTCATTTTTCTCCAATTTTTGAAACAACTTGCCAATTTCCACCATAATTTGAGTCTGATCATATGGCACCGTGGGCGGGGATGAAGACTGAGTAGATTCTTCCATTGGTACTTTTCCTTGCTTCTTAGGCTTTACAACTGATTCTTCTTCCTTTGCTTTCCCTCTTGTACCTTTATCCATAGTATTGTGATGTGTAGGAGGCCCAATGCTGCAGTTCGTTATAGAAGATAGTACCGAGATGAAGCTTGTAACACTGCAACCACTGGCTCCACAGATCCAGTAAAGAAATTTATGTACAACCAGAAGATCAGAAAGTTACTGTAATCCACAGAGATAAAACAAAAGGAAGCAACTCTCCCAACAAGCAGATGCAGGGTATTTTCATACAGCTTCTTGCCACAGCAGTCTTAACTCTTCTAGGCCTCTGCCCTTGGAACTAATCCAACTCTTCAGCACTCCAAAGCTTCCTTCCAGTTGCTATATTGTTTCAATGTAACCAAGTGTCCAAACAGGTTATATCCAAATGCCTAAGAAACCAAAAAATACTTTAAAAAACACTGATGCTGTTACTATAACTCCAAAAATGGTGATGAGAAAGGAGAGGGAAAAAAAGAAGGAGGAGAAGAAAAGAAAAAATATTGCAGTTCCAATCTCCAATCTCCAATCTCCAGTCAAAATTGTAATCCAGTTAATGATCTAGAAACGCCGCTAAAGACACCACTTTTATAACTAAAGAATCACAACAACTGTATTTCCAAAATCAAAACAGAAAAAAAGAGGGGGAACGGTAGGGGGGAAAAAAGAAAAACAATCCCCCCCAACTCCAAACCCCAACAGCACTTCAGGTGTTTCCAATTAGAGAAATCATCCAAACGGAGCAGATACAACTGAGGGAGGAAATAAACAAAAGCAATGAGGAGAACAAAAAGAAGGTATAAAAAAATAAAGAAAAAACAACAGCCCTCTTTCAAAACTCCAAGCCGCGGCGGCAGCTTTCAATCCTTCCCGAACTCAAACAAATCCAGTCTTCTCTTCCTCCCGTTCTTTCGTACTCCTCCTCCACTCGTTTCACTTCACCCCCAAAACCTTCTTTCCAAACTCCAGCCTTTGTTCGCCTTTCGGCACTATCAGCACATTTTTAACTTTCGTTCTTCGCCGCCATTACTCCTTCTCCCCTTCTCACCCACTGCAACTTTCGTGCTCCTTCGCAACCTCCGCTCTCCTTGCAGGCGCACCCCCCAATAAAGGACTCAGACACCGATGAAAGTGGATAACGGCATTGGGCCACATTTATTGATTCATGCCCTAGTCCGAATTATAAATTTCTATTGGTAATTGACCAATTATAATTCTTAAGGCAAGCAGGCCGAAGTAACACTGGTAAGGTACCACCCAAAATTGCCGACGGCAATTGTTACAATGTATATATTTGTATCAATTTGTTTGTTGACAACAAACAAATTGTTGACCGTAGTCAATATCTAACTAATGACCCCACCCTCTGACGCGTATCCGTAAAATCACGGGGTGATGCATGCTGTCTAGCTGTAGCCATCACCCCATCGCCTGGTTCGTCGTTGACCGGACAATGTTTAACCAACTTATGCCTGTCTAGTGTTGTCCAGTCAATTGCGAACCTGCCGGATACCTGTGGGTCATAAATGTTTACCTTACCAGTGCTACCCGCCCATGTGACCAAAGTCAACAGCAGCAACAGAAAACCCCTATATCAAACCATAGCAACAGTGTGGGATGGGCGAAAAAACCAGGACCCAAGAGCCAATTGTGAGTCCCAGCCAAAAATTCCCACCCGGCCCCGAAGCGACCAAAATATCACACTGTTAACTAGGGAGGGGGTGGAGGGGAAAAACTTCTCCGCTCTGTCGCATCGCAAAATGGCAGCTTGGCTGCCTCATGGCCGCCCCTTATATAAGGGTGCTGGCCACGCCCCCTAACTACCTGGATGCCTTCGTCCGGTGGGGGAGGCCCGCAAAGAGTGCGGCGGCCATTTTGGCGCCGCGCTTGCATTGCAGGCGCACCCCCAATAAAGGACTCAGACACCGATGAAAGTGGATAACGGCATTGGGCCACATTTATTGATTCATGCCCTAGTCCGAATTATAAATTTCTATTGGTAATTGACCAATTATAATTCTTAAGGCAAGCAGGCCGAAGTAACACTGGTAAGGTACCACCCAAAATTGCCGACGGCAATTGTTACAATGTATCTATTTGTATCAATTTGTTTGTTGACAACAAACAAATTGTTGATCGTAGTCAATATCTAACTAATGACCCCACCCTCTGACGCGTATCCGTAAAATCACGGGGTGATGCATGCTGTCTAGCTGTAGCCATCACCCCGTCGCCTGGTTCGTCGTTGACCGGACAACGTTTAACCAACTTATGCCTGTCTAGTGTTGTCCAGTCAATTGCGAACCTGCCGGATACCTGTGGGTCATAAATGTTTACCTTACCAGTGCTACCCGCCACACAGGGAGACTTCCCAAAAGGCTCACCGCCCCCCCCCCCCAAGACCGTCGGCTCGGTCAACAGGCCTGCTCGCCAGTCCACTAACAAGAGGTCCATACCTCCCTGCGACAGATGGGCCCCATCCCCTGAGTAAAAGCTCGTAATTTTGCAGACTGATGGCAGGGAGGCGAATGACGCGTCCCCCACCTTTGTCGAAAAGGAACTGGGCAATAGCCCCGTTCACGGAGCGTCGGCTCGGTCAAGAGCCTCCAGGCCGAACGCCCCCCTGTAAGCGTACCGCGGTATCGTGTCCGACCAATTGATGGTCGTGGCAGGCCACACATAACGTGAGTAGGGCAAGTCACTGCAAATCGCAAGCTTCCGCGATAGGCCAGTGACCCGCCCTAAGCCATTGCCCCCAAGGTTCATAACCAGGACATCAGGCGAGTCAGCATCCCTGATGTAGAAAAGGAATGGCAACAGTTCCCGCCATAACATGCCGCGCTTACCATACCACCTGAGACGTGCAGATGCAGCCAGTCCCAGTCGGGGTCCCCACTCTGTCGCCGCAGCGTAACGCGCTGGCCTGTGCAGCGTAACGCGCTGCCCTGTGCAGCGTAACGCGCTGCCCTGTGCAGCGTAACGCGCTGCCCTGTGCAGCTTAACGCGCTGCCCTGTGCAGCTTAACGCGCTGCCCTGTGCAGCGTAACACGCTGCCCTGTGCAGCGTAACGCTTGCCCTGTGCACGTGGCTATGGCCCACCAGGCACACTGTCACCGGTGTAATACGACACCCAGGGTCTGTCAAGGAAAAAAGGGGGGGAGAAACAGTGCAGTGACGAAACTGGTACTCACGGTTGAAGAGGGCGAAGACAAACTGAAAACATTGTGATCCCCACCCTCCCATGCAGTGTATGTCAGCCCCGGAGTACCCAAAAACAGCTGCAGTAGAAGCCGCCCCTATCCTGAATGAATGGGTGCCGCAACGAGCCCCAGGGAGGCCAACACTGGCTAGTGCCTTCCCAGCACCCTCCAAAATTGAAATTTAGTAAGGGGAGACCCATCTTGGTGACAGAAAAAACGGGCCATGGTGTGTGCCACACAGTGCAAGGAACTCCTGTAGGGCACCAACCGGACAGATGTCTGCCAAAGAACACCGTAGCAGTCTTACTCCACTGCCTACGCCATGCTGATCCGTCTTAGAGGAGCGTATCCTCAACTGAGCCCAGTCTTTGGCCACATAGACATCTTCGAGTTCCAGTGCCCTACGACTTGCATCCACCTTAGACAGCATCACAAGCTTGCTGATGCGGAGCGCTCCAAAAAAGGCCGCCGTTGTAGCCGCATGAAACAGGGCTGCCTCATACCTATCAAAACATAGGTCCTGCCAGCCCCGTGCCAGTTGGGTAAGAACCCCTGGGGAAATTGGGTGGCGGTCGTCCAGGCTACGCCCACGCTCCCGCACCCACCCCTCCAAAACGTGTCTCACAAGGAAGTCAGCGGTACTGTCCGCATGTCCGCCTACTTTGGCCATAAAAGCCAGCGCTGACAGCCTGGATGCTATGGTGCGAGCTGCAAGGCCCTGGGAATGCAGGTAAACCATGAATTGAAGTATATGGGCCACCGGGATCGGCCAGGTATCTGGCAGCCGGAATTGGGCACAGAATGCTCTGAAAGAATTGAATGCGTGTTGATACGCCTTACGCGTGCGTGGCGCTAGCGACATGCCGATCGCCCGGTTCACCTCTCCCTGCCAAGGGTCCATATCTCATCCGGGAGTGGCGAGGGAAATTCCTCCGCATCCGGGGCCAAGGCGCGGAACCAGGAGATCTGCAGGCGGGACAAAGCGTCAGCGATTTCATTATTGACCCCCGGGACATGCCTGGCCCGGAACAGCACATTAAGGCGCAGGCTGCGCAATACAAACTGGCGCACCAGGTCCATGACCCTGGGTGATTTGGAAGTCTGTGAGTTGACAATGTGGACAACGGCCGCATTGTCACACCAGAAATGAACGACCGAGTTGGCCCACTCCTCACCCCATAGCATCAAGGCCCCCAGGATGGGGAAAAATTCCAGATACGTAAGATCACGCAGGCGACCCATACCTGACCAGGCTGGTGGCCACCCACCATAGGCCCACTTCCCCTTGAAGTACATCCCATAACCCAGGGACCCAGAGGCATCGGACTGTATCTGGAAACGAGGGGAAGCCAGAAGGTCAGACCTCCAAAATGACACCCCATTGAACTCCCTCAGGAACTGGAGCCAGATAAGCATATCTGCCTTAATGCCCTGGGTTAGTCTCACCCTATGGTGGGGCCTGGATAAGCCTGTCATGGCGTCGCACAAGCGCCGAGCAAATGCCCTGCCCGGTGCGACCACCCTGCAAGCGAAATTGAGGTGACCATGCAGCACCTGCAGTTCCCGCAGTGATGCCTTGCGTTTAGCAAGCAAGTCCGAGATAAGGGCCACTATCCTCGACACCTTATCCCCTGGTAACCTAGAAGCCTGCGCTACCGTGTCAATCTCCACCCCCAGGAAGACTAGCTGTGTAGATGGGCCCTCGGTCTTTTCGGGCGCTAAAGGGACACCAAGTTCCTCCATTAGCGTCTGAAATGTGTTGAGGAGACGTGAGCACGTGTCCCAGCCCCGTTCACCCCCGAATAAAAAATCATCCAGGTAATGGGCTACAGACCGGGACCCTGACCTGCGGACAAAAGCCCACTGTAGGAAGGTGCTAAAACGCTCGAAGGCCGAGCATGATATGGAACAGCCAAAAGGCATGGCCTTATCGAAATAATATTCACCCCAGAACTTGAAACCCAGCAACTCAAAGTCACCCGGGTGAACCGGCAGGAGGCGGAAGGCAGACTTAATGTCGCACTTAGCCAACAGCGCACCCGGGCCACATGAGCGCACCATGCGCAGCGCTTGGTCAAAAGATGTATACCTGACTGAGCAAAGGTCATCAGGGATAGCATCATTGACCGATCGGCCGGCTGGGTAGGACAAGTGATGGATCAGGCGGAACTCGCCCGGTGACTTCTTGGGCACCAAGCCCAAGGGTGACACTTTAAGGTTGGGGAACGGGGGTGCAGGGAAAGGGCCAGCGACCCTGCCCGCATCAACCTCCTTAGAAATGCTGGCGGCAGCCACCTCCTCCCTCCCCTTAAGGGACAAAAGGTTGGGGGCATCTTGGGGGGACCTATCACCCAGGAAAGGAATACGGAACCCCAGTCGAAAACCTTGAAGCAGGTAAACCGCATCTGCCTCCCTCGGGTACGATGCGAGCCAACGCTCCAACATGTCCACATTAATTGGGGAGGGGGCCTTTCGGTGGACCAGCTCCCTCTGTGGCAGTCTTGCCAGCCCCTTGTCCGCCCCTACCTTTGCCCCGCATCCCTCCAGGCCTGGGGCAGGCGGAGGCCGCATGGGGGCCAGCGCAAGAGGGACCCTCATGCCTGTACCGGCAATTCTTCCTACTGCAGGAACCATTGGACGAGAAAGTCCAGCACAGCAGGCGGGCTGGAACCCCCTGACCCGCCACCTGGCGGGTGTCTGTGCTGGGGCCGCTCGCTGGACCGCATGTCCACAATGGTACCTTTCCCCAGGTGCAGGGCGCGTGGGAGTCATGTACAGAAGCCACAGCTTCTGGCAGGGCTCGTCCCACCTCATCTCAGGGTGCAGGGGAATCCGCATACGGAATTCCTCGTCGTAAGCCAACCACGACGGGCCCGGGAAGTCGACCATCGCCCGGTAAATGTTGTCCAAATACTGGACCATCGGAATTGCCAAATCCGGCCGGGCCCTGAGGTAGGCCACCATGTATATGAGGTACGCCGGCAACCAGTTGGCCCACGTACGTGGCGGCTTACGACGACATGCCTGTTCCTTATCCTTCTCATCCTGCCCCTCCCTCTCCTCTTTGCTGGGCTCTCTGTTAAGAAGGGAGTAGATGTCCACATACTCCCCACGCCAGATCTTCTCTTTGGTGGCCTGGGCCAAATGGTCCCCCAGGGGCAAGGAATACCCCGCTGTCAGCAATGCCGACACCGGCACGGTGGGAACCACGGGGATCTGGAAAGGAGCCTGGACCAACCCAGTCACCCCTAACACATTCCCAACTGAGTAAGAGGTACCACCCAAAACGGGGCCCTGGGTAAGAGGTGAAGTCACCGGGTGGGACGTCGACGACTGAACCGTCGCACCACCCATGCGAGGCCACGGCCACTGGAATGCCCCCCCCAACATGGCTAGGTGTGTGGGTGCACTAGATTGAACCGCATACTCACATGCTGCACCCCCATGGGCCGCCCCCACCGGGGGGTCCGGCCCGCTGGGGGCGTCGGAGCTCACGACCGCAATTGAGCTCGTCGACGGGGCCTGACCAGCATCAGCCTGTTGAGTGGGGAGCTGCGAGGCGGTGGCCGAGGCCGGCCCACGCGCCTCAGGCAGCTCGACCCGTTCTGCCGCCTGCCGCTGACCGGCAGACGAAGGATCAACCTGCACCCCAAAAGGCACCCCCGGGTGGTTAACCCTCGCAAGGGATGCCTCGAGGGTTGCAACGCGGGCCAGAAGGGCCTCAACACTAACGTAGCCCCCTAAGCCAAGTGGGGGCAAAGGGCCGGCCGGCCCACTGGTCCAGGTCCCATATACGGCCACGACCCCAGGCCCGGCCCCTGCAGGGCCGGGGGGTACCCTGCCAGGGGAGGGAACCCAGCCACCCCCCATGCTGAAACCCCCCGTAGGAAGCTGCGCACCAATGGAAGAAGGCCACGCAGAATGGGCCATGCCAGGGGCAGTGGCCACTGCTTGCGGGCTGGGGGCCGCGGCCCCTGCTGGGCCGGTACGTGGACACCCCGCCTCGGGCCAAGGGGCAATTAACCCCATCCCACCGGTCCTGGTGGGCTCAGGCAAAGGAGGCTGCTGGGGAGGCGCAGCCACGGTCCTCCGACCCGGCTGGCGCCTCCGCGCAGAACGAGCCGCGTTCGCAGTCGCCTTCTTCTTAGAGGGCATAGCAGCTAACCGATGGGAAGCCGGAAAAAGTCAAGAAAATTAGCAGCCAGAGGCTTCCCGATGAAAGGCAAGAGCGACGGAGGTAAGAGGGAAAAACTTCTCCGCTCCGTCGCTTCGCAAAATGACAGCTCGGCTGCCTCGTGGCCGCCCCTTATATAAGGGGGCTGGCCACGCCCCCTAACTACCCAGATGCCTTCATCCGGTGGGGGGTGGCCCGCAAAGAGCGCGGTGGCCATTTTGGTGCCGCGCTTGCATTCTTGCAAACTTACTTTTTCCTTCTAGGTTTCCTTCAACAGCCGCCGCCACAGTTCTTTTTTAATTCAGTTTAAATTCCGGGCTCCAAAATCCACTTTTTTTCCTTTTGATTTTTTTTCCAGCCTCGGAATGGCTCGGTCAGCACGGAATACACTGCGCCTCCCTTGCCGCCCGATCTCCGGACTCTGACCTCAAATCTCAGCCAAGTTCAGCCCCAGACTTTTAGAGCTTCAGATTACCCACTTTTTAAACAAAAAAAATCCACATTACTTTAGGTTTTTCGCTTTAAATCCACATTGTCCAGCGCGCGCAGACCAAACTACGTGTTACTCCATCGCGCTCCTAGCCACGCCCCCCCCGCCTTTACCTTTTAAAATTCCTATGAAACCATAAATTTTCTTTTTTCACAAGGCTGGATTAGCTACGGTGTTAATAAAGCTGCAAGTAGATTCCAGATAAACAAGGATTTCATCTAGTTAGTGTTCTTTGCCTAGAACAGAGGAGAACAGAGGTGGACATGGTGTAGTTTTGTGGGTATATGTGCCCCACCAAGGCCACTTTGTGCCCTCTAGATCCCACCCATGTTCTCTAATAAAAAATAAAATAAAATAAATATTTTGTTTTAAAATAACCAGTCTTACCCTCCCTCTCCCTCCAGAAGCCTCCAGGAAACACAAGCTACCACTGGGAGCCGTAATTCAACCCATAGAAAAGGGTGAACTATTTCTAAGGTCTTACCTAGAAAATCCTGGAAAGGGTTGCTTTAAATTGGAATCAACTTGATAGCATGTAATTATTATTAATTAAGAATGGCTTTAAGAGATGGGAATACCAGAACACCTCATATGCCTCCTGAGAAATCTGTACATGAACCAAGAAGCAACAGTTAGGACAGAACACGGAATGACCAAGTGGTTTGGAATAGGAAAAGGAGTAAGACAAGGCTGCATTTTGTCACCCTGCTTATTCAACTTATACACAGAGCACATAATGCGCAATGCAGGGATGGAGGAATCACAATATGGGATCAAAATTGCTGGGAGAAACATCAACAATCTGAGATATGCAGACGACACCACCCTAATGGCAGAAAGTGAGGAAGACCTAAAGAATCTCTTGATCGGTTTGAAGGAAGAGAGTGCAAAAGCTGGCTTGAGACTCAATATCAAGAAAACCAAGATAATGGCAACAGGCCCGATCAGTTCCTGGAAAATAGACGGGGAAGAAGTAGAAGCAGTGACAGATTTCACTTTCTTAGGATCTAAGATCACTGCAGATGGAGATTGCAGCCATGAAATAAAGAGGCGGCTGATTCTAGGGAGACAAGCCATGAGAAACCTGGGGAACATAGTGAAAAGCAGAGACATCACCTTGAAAACAAAAATTAGAATAGTCAAAGCAATGGTATTCCCAGTGGTAATGTACGGATGTGAGAGCTGGACAATTAGGAAAGCTGAACGCAGAAGAATAGATGCCTTTGAAATGTGGTGTTGGAGGAGAGTTTTGAGGGTACCTTGGACAGCGAGGAGAACAAATAGGTCAATCTTAGAAGAAATCAACCCTGACTGCTCATTGGAAGGTCAAATAGTAAAGATGAGGCTAAAGTACTTTGGGCATCAAATGAGAAGGGAGGATTCACTTGAGAAGGCCGTGATGTTGGGAAAGGTGGAGGGCAAAAGAAGAAGGGGGAGGCCAAGGATGAGATGGATAGATGGTATTGTAGACACAATGGGCACAAAACTGGGAGGACTGAGGGGGATGGTGGAGGACAGAGGCGCCTGGAGAACGATGGTCCATAGGGTCGCAAAGGGTCGGAATCGACTGTGCGACTGAACAACAACAACAACAACAACAAAAGAATGGCTTTTAGCAAGGAACAATATTGAGTTGCTTTATTGATTAAACACGAAGGTCGCTTCCAGTTGTAAACTGCCTTCCTCCCTTACACCCGAAAAAGAAGACTGGTGTCCCTGAAGGTTACTTGAAACTGGCAACTGTACTTTCTGGAGGCTTTTGAAAGGTCACTGGTCATTTACAGGCCAAAAAGAGAGAGGAAGAGGGATGATCGTGGCAGTCCAGAGCAAAAATGACAAGCATGTCAGCTGGTCTCCTGAGGTTCTGGGAGCTTTACTCTTTGGTTTAGCTACTATTTTCTGTTTGTCCAGCTTTGCCAACTATGGCTTCCTGACTGCTCCATGCGCACTCTGCTGCCATTTAGTGCAATACTTTAACCTTGTAGCTACAGTAGACCCTTGCATAACGATGTTACTTGGTTCCCCAAGTAGCGTTGCTAAGCGATTTTTGTTGTTATGCGGGTTTCTATGGAGTTTCCCACATAACAACATTTTTGTCCAGATAATGACGGTTATTTTAGCGTTGTTGTCTGGACAATGACACTAAAAACGTTATGTGGTGGAACACGTGGTGCATAACGACAGGTTGCTATCCAAATGCGTTGTTATGTGAGGGTTGACTGTATTGATTTTTAACTGGTTCATTAAGATAGTTCTTTGTCTGTGAAGCTTGGAGATTTTTAGCAGCTCAGGAAAGATGCCCCAATACTGGGAGGAAGAAGTGGAAGGACAAAAGCAGCTTGAATGAACAAGACAGAGCACTCAACTAACAGTATATGTTTTTAAGAGTTGCAGTGTTTTTTTAAAAAAAGCAAACTTTTTAAGACTCTTAATACACAGGACCTAAAGCTAACTGTCTACAGTTTGATAGGTTTACTCCCTCTTCAGAGCATACCTGTCAAGTTTTGGATTTGGAAATGAGGGAAATTTCCCAGCAAATACGGGATAGTTGACAGCTATGCTTATCCTGTGCTGCCTTCCAATGGTGGCAATAGGACATTGCAGTCTAATTAATAAGGGATGACGGCGGGAAAGAGGGTAAAATAAGGGGTTTTCCCGGCCAATAAGGGATACTTGACAGCTATGCTTCAGAGTGCAATCTGTCTTTGCATTTCATGTACACCAGTGAACAGAGAAAAATATATGTCTGTGTTCAGATTTAGATTTGGGGTATGAAGTAAAATCAGGGATCTGAATTCTTTTGTGAAGCAGGGGGCCCATGAATGGCTGAACTAGTTTACCTTGTCTAAATCTAAGTTAAATTAAACTTCTACTGTACAAAATACTGTTAAAAAGCTTGGTGTCACCTTTTTGTTGAGAGTCAGTCTCAAAAGTCTATGTGTTGATCAGAATTGGATGGTTTTTCTGTGAGTTTGGTCCCCCACCACCACCACCCAAAAAAACACAGTATCAGCCAACTTTATCTTGTCCTTCCAATAACTTAGCAATTCTGAAAATAACATAATCTATCTCAATGTAGTAATTTTAGATCACAACTACCTTCAGCCCCAGCCACAATGGACATTGTAATCCCAAATATCTGGATTCCATTGTGAGAAGCCACCATAGTACCATCTAAGAATTTATTTTGTCTGCTTGTTTATTTGTGCTTCTGTCATTTAACTAGTTATGGCTTCTTCCCTACCCTACATTGTATCATCTGTCGCCAACAGTTTAAAGCTATTCCCATGGGGAAAGTATCATCTTATTTATTGTAATGGACAGTATTAACTGAGATTTGGTTAGCCTTACAATCAGTGTTACCAAGGGGAAAATATTTCGAAATCATTGCATAGAAAAAATAGACTTTGACTGCAATGTAGCCATTTTTTTATTCATGTTGTATGGGAGCAGATAAAATTAAATTATTAATGGCTTTACTATAATACATATAACTCTCAAAATATGATATTGCATTGAACAACTGTATCAGCTTGCACCAAAGGTTACAATAAAAACACACTCTCTACTACAGATGGTTGAGGTGAAAACTATTCAAAGCAGTTGCTTAAGAAAAATAGGAGAACACACAGAGTAACAGGATTACACTGTATTTTAAAAACAGAAAGTACCGAAAACTGCTTTCTGACTACTACACTTAGAGTGCACTATTCTACTTTTAACCAACCAGAACATAATATAGTGACCATTTCATTTTAAAATACATAAAGCTTAACATATTAGATGCCTACTTCATGCCCAGTGCAAAAGTCTTTATTCCAAACATTTTTTTTTAAAAAAATCTTCTTTCAAAAACTTAATTATCTTTTTATTTTCTGTTCCCTGCTAAATCACACTTTTAAACTATTAAAAAGCAATTTTATTGTCCAGCATTTTCCCAGAGAATAATGCTCAAAAACCATCACATATTTTTACTATGAACTGATTGTTTTTCAGTGAAATGTTATACTTTGTTCAATTAGTAGGCTTCCAAACAAAGGAATATTAATGATGCAAGGATGGAGGTGAGTTGATATCTTCAGGAGGGCAAAATCTAAGCTCAGACACAAATTCAACAGATTTTATGCAAGGCACTAAATCTCATAATCAATATCACAGTTTGTAATAAAACAGACCCAGATTTTCATATATCAACACAAAGAGAGAGAGAGACACCAATAGCAGCAGTTAAGGTCCGTCTAGCCAGTGGTGGGCATCAGCAGGTTCGCACCAGTTCGCCAGAACGGGTAGCAGAAATTCTGGCTGGCCCCGCCCATTCAAGTTTTGAAATAAATTAGTCCTAATTCAGGTGCAACACAGGGCTTTCCTCCTAGTCACGCCCACCATACCATACACACAGTGTGGTCATAAATTTTTTTGGAGCCCACCACTGCTTCTAGCCAACATAGACAAAATAGGAAGGGAAATAATCTCAATATTAAGTCATTTCTTTCATCTCATTTAGGATACCAAGTTTAGTTCTTCAAACACCATGAAGATTATATTCAATTATCATGATTTTGAGAAATGATTGCACGTGAAAGACCAGATATTTGGATAAATAATACAAAAATCTCACATTGGCTTGTTCTAGCAAATGTTTTCCTTTGGAAAACTTTTTACTTAAGACAACAGAAAGTGTTGAGAAATGTCATGTTAAACGTCTCACATTACAGTCATAAAATGATGAAGAAAGTACATAAAAGAATCCATGCAATAAGATGTAGGAAAGTTGAACTTTATAATAAAAATAGAACATACCAAGGCTTTGTACTTTTCAAGTCACTGCAGTTTCAAAGCATCAGTCTAATTACCTGTTTTATGAGAATCGTGCTTGCTTTGTGCTTGAGAAAGTGCTTTTATCTAGCACTTGGCCATAGAAAAGAGTTGCCGGGGGGTGGGGAGACAATAGCAAAAACTATTGAGCATTAAGACGTGGAAATAACTGGAGCTGGATGAAAGAGAATCATAACAACTTTATATCACATAGGAGTACAAGATGTCAATAGTCAACTGTTTAAGCAAGGGGTTCCCAACTTTTTGGCCATGTGGGCCAGACCACATACCCCAACAGCTGAGCTGGCCAATCACGTGGTTCCTCCCACTATAAACACTGCCATAAAATGTGTCTGCGGCTGTTGTGAATGTGTTTACAACAGCCGCAGGTGCATTTTCGGCAGCATTTACTGCAGGCATGGGCATTTTTACGCATGTGCGGGCACGTTTTATGGCTGTCGTAAATGTGTCTCCTTGGTAGCAGCAAGGGTGGCAGCAGACTGGGTTTGGCCCATGGGTCATAGGCATACCTGTCAACCTTCCCAATTTGGCCTGGATTACCCCGTAAATTGACGTCTATTGACGTCATAACCCGGCCCCCGCTGCCAAAACCCCGTAATTTGGCAGCGGGGAAAACGCTTTCCCCACATGTGTGGAAGGGTTTTACCCCTTCCACACATGCGCGGAAGCGCTATGTCACTTGTGTAAGTGCTGCACAAGCAGCGTAGCGCTTCCGCGTATGTGTGGAACGCGACCTGCGCACAAGCGATGTGCGCAGGTCCCGTTTTTCCGGAGCCATAGGTTGATAGGTATGGTCATAGGTTGGTCACCCCTGGTTTAACCTGTGACAGAAAATTAAGGTTCATCTACCTGCCTTGCCAAAATAAATGACCTAGGTAATGCATAATTCTACTACATAACAGTCTCAAAGAAGCATTACCCTGATGATGCTTCTCAGGGGCAGAAAACAAGTAGAAAACAAGCAGAAAATAAGCTTATTCTTTTTGTTTAAGGAAAGAAAATGGATACAGTTCATCAAAATCTAAACAATCAGCATTCTAAATGATGCACTTCTTTCAAAATGCACCACTATAGTACAATATGAAGATAAGTTGATTCAAGAAAATATAAGACATGACATAATGGGGAACAGGAAGCATAACTACCCCTAATTCTTGGGGTGATATATGGTGACTCCAACTCTCACTGAATGAGACATAAGCATCTTCTCATTTGGCAAGTTTAAATGTGACTCATTTGTCTGACACTCCTCAGTGCTGACACATGTCCCTGGAAGATCAAAGTTTTTGACCTTACTTTTTCAGAGCACTATGGTTTGTCTCTAAAGCTGAAAGAGGACATGCTGCCTTTCAGATTCTGCCAGGGACAATTCCCTGATTTCTTGGTATGTGTGATACAGCCTCCTATTCCTTTTAACTCACATTTAAGACACAAGACCTGGCACAAACATCTGCCATGAACCTTTGGAACTCTTGTGTATAATTGTCCTGCAATATCCACACGAAATTGGTGCACACCAGAAGAAATAGTCTTGAAAAGCTTACATAATGTTTACTTATTCTGTGATTCAAGTATTGCCTTGGTCCTGCATTGGGACTGCGTAAGGATCATACTTGTCTCTTTGTTTGTCTCATAGGATGTGTGGATGTATTCATCTGGGCTTTATTGTTTTTCTAATGACATTTTTCTGCAGCAAGCTTTAAACATTGCCATTTGAAGTATTGTGCCCCTACATTCACTTTTATTGTTGTTGTGTTCTTGCTGATGCTATAGCTGATAGATATAACATACAGTCTACTTTTGAGCTGCTTTGTTAGAAAGGGAAAACAAAGTAAAGGCTTCTCATTAAAAGCAATAAGGGGGAATCAAAAGACCAAAGTGGGCATTCAATTTGCCTGCTTTTCCTCTGACTCATGAGAAACGGCCCTACAGTCTATGACAGTTTGATATTCATGAGGTGGGGTGGGTGGACTTCGCCACAAAATCCCACTCAGAACATAAGCAACCTATTATATGGCACAAATTTTCCCTGCTTATGCCATTTGAGGAACAATACAGTCTGTATTCACTAATAACCTATGCTGTTTCTTCTCTCTTTAAAGGCCCAGATGTTTTGGCTCCCGCAGCCATGCACATAAACAGCTCTGCTTAGACAAATTCTTCCAGTACATAATTTCTAAATGCTATTCAATCAAGGTCGCAAGAGAGATGTTTAAACTTAGTATGAAGCCTCCGCCCTTTCCCTTTTTGGGAGACATCAGCTTTCTTATTTTCTCTTTTGTTCCAAACTAGTTTGTTTCAATATTGTTATCTGTTCCTCTTCTGAAAGCTAGCTAACATAAGCTCTTTCTTCCAGAAATCCAACAGGGATCTATCCAGATGGACTGCAGTGTCCTCTCCTCCTCTTTCAAAGTCACTCAACTGGACACCCTCTGCATTATTCTGATAGATCTTGATTTGCCATCCCAATCAAGCCGTTGCTTGCAGGTGCAAGCTACAGTATTAGTGCATCTTAATTGTCATTTTCATTTCATGATCAAATCTCAGCTGTCCTCTCTTCTTAGATATTTCCCAAAAAAACGATCCTATATTCTGTGCAGAGACAGCAAACCTTACACAACTACTATCATGCAAGGAATATAAACATGAATATGAGCAATAGTGGGGGAGGGAACATATCCAATCTAGTTCTGTAATGGGAAAAATTAGTCTTCAACCTCGCATTCACTGTAGAAGATCTTACAGCTTCAAAAATTGTATAGACTTTCTCAAGACTATAAAATAGAGATAAGAATTTTAATTGCAGGTAAATATAAATGATTGTCTAGATCTAGAAGCAATATTACATTGAGGAGAATGTCTGTTATGAATATGTACCCTTGTCAACTGCAACTCATATCCGAGAATGTGTTTTTTCCTGAAACAGGAAAAATGTCATTGGTGTGAATTTGTTTAAGGTGGATCCCAGCTTACCATGAAGTGACCCACACACTATGATCTTGGAGCCCTCTCCTGTGGCACATATGAGATGAGACATGCAGGATTTAATACTGGAACTGCAATGGAGTGCCGCAGCCTTCAGGATATGAACAAGGTGCACCTTCACAGTCAGTCCATCTGGCATGGCCTCTTCCGCCTCCATGACCATTGGGAATCAGAGTTCCTCCTCCGCTCATTTGGCCATTGGGCCCAATGTGATTATTTCCAGTGGCATTTCCTCCACTGAGGACACCATCACTCCACCTAAAGGGACTCATTCGCCCATAGTCATTAGCCCCTTTAGGGAGTCAGGTTAGTTAACCACCGCCTGACACTCGCCGTTGATTCACTGGCTGTACGGTCTACATCATTATGAATATGTAACCACTGCATTGATAAAAAAAGTGTAACTATATCAGAGAGTAAACAAAACAAAAGGAGAAAAACCCATGTGGCAACTTAAAGACTAACTCCTATATTTTAATGATAGCTTTCGTGCATCAAAAATTTCTAAAATGTAACTTTAACTTAAATTGTGAATATTACGCAGTGGAATGGAACATGTGTACAAAACAATGGGCCTACACTGAACTATAACATTTCAATCCAATTGTTTATTTTTCTTCATTTCAACCATTTGCTTGCCCCAAGACATTTTTAAAAAATATTCTTAAATGATTGGAAAGCTGCCACTTGGTTCCTTAAAATGTTCTAATGCTGAATTATAATCTCTTTTTAAGTGTTAACAAGATGGAACAATAATACGATGCATTATGAGTCAGATGTTGTCACGACTCATTACTACAATGAAAATGGACAGTTACTTCCTGCATTTCAATAGCACCTTTTAAGAAAATAAAAAAGCCCTGCACATTACATAAACAAATAAATGTGGTTGTATTTAGTTTAATAATCTTTAATAAATTATCTTTGAGCACAGGTAGAATTTGTCCTCAAGCTAATCATAGCTTGATTTCATGAATTTTACTTCTGCCATTGCATCTTCTGGTTGAGCAAAGAATTTGACAGAGTCAAAGGTTATTCAGTGTCAGAACATCAGAGGGGACTATCTGAGAGGGAGAATGTTTTTGGTATTAATTACTCATTCTAAAACAAAGGAAGTGCATTGTGTAAACTACATAAAATCTCTGTTCAATATATCCTAGATAATATTTTGTTGACTACAGGCATATCTTTATATGAAAGATCAGGTGGCTTGATATCAAGAGAATAGCATTGTCTTCTAAAATCCCAAAGAATGGGTTGACCCTGTGCTTATTGTGCACCGCCAAATAGAGAGAGGTAATCACACAAGTCAGCTCTAAACCTGGGAGTTCTAGTTCAGCTGACCTTTCTTATCTTCTTTTTCTTTCATGTCCAGATCAAACTTTGACCTGCCAAAATGAAGCCACTTTATTGGCTTTTTCATTGACCAAAATTAAATCTTCATCAGTACATGTTTCTGGTAGTAATAAGAAGACCAGTAAATGAGCTGGATTCAGTATCTCTCTACATTCACACAACGTATTGTTGTCCTCTAGTAGCCTCCACTTTGAGCATATTGGTCTTACATTTAAGCACTCGAACCCTCAGCTTGTTCAGGGTCCTCCAAGAGACATAGGGAAGGTTGAGTTAGTCATATCCTCCTTTAATGTTATTCTTTGTCCAGTGAGCACCTCCTTCACCTTCTTTCTTATAAATATACAAATCACAATTTATTAAAACAACTTGCAGCTAAGGAGCATGTGTTGAGTGAGAGTATATTCATATCTTTGCCTGGATTTCTTGAAAGTATCTTTAGAAATGTAAATATGATGATAATATTCCAGTCCTACCCCCCTCCCAAGTGTTGTACTGCCTCAGGTGCAGGACATCCTCTCCCCCATTCACATAGAATAGCAGGGGATCTTAGCATGCAACAACACAGAGAGGCAAATACAAATTAATTTGCATTCTTTTGATGTTAAGTTACACCAGGGCATTTGGTTCTATTGGATATAAGTAGCCACATCTGGGGGGGAGGCCTTGCCCTACTTTGTCCACTTCATAAGAAAGTAAAATTCTCTGGAAAAGACAATAATGCTAATGAAGGTTGAAGGCAGCAGGAAAAGAGAAAGACCAAATACAAGATGGATTGACTCCCTCAAGCAGGGGTTCCCAACCTTTTCAAGCCAGAGGCCGGGTCATGCTCTCTCAGTCAGCTTTGAGAGTTGGACAGCCATTTTGCCCTGTCTGCATGAGGGGGGGTGACCATTTTGTCCCAACAGCTTCAAGGGCCAGCCATTTTGTTTTTCAAACACCCTTGGATGGGTTGGGGGGCACATGAAATGGTGCCATGGGCTGGATTCAGCCCATGGGCTTTATGTTGGGAACCCCTGCCCTAAACCAAGCCATAGTATTGAGTTTACAGGATCTAAGCAGTGTTGTTGAGAACAGGACATTTTGGAGATTGCTCATTCATAGACAGTGACTTGACACCACGTGAGAACAACACTTCCATATCTGCTTGAAGTGCCAGTAGGTGGCACAGGACAAAGGGACTGCATTAAGAAGGCTTTCTTTTTCAGGCAAACAAAGACAGCCATGTGTTCCATACATAAAACAAATGCATGAAGAAGGCAATACCTTTATTGGATCACTCAAAAAAATAATCATTGTGCAGGCTTTCGTGATTCAAGATTACTTCATCAGGCAGACAGGCATCGGGGAAATTATAAATGAAAGTTCATGGCATGATGGTTCTGCCAGGTGCACTCCTTAGAAATGAATGTGGACAAAAAACAGCAGACTTGTAATACCTCCCCCCACAGGAAGCAAGGTACTGTATCTGCTTATTGCTCTCACATGGCCTTTGAAACTCTAGCTTCCTTTTGTGGCCAACAAAGGCAATGCAAAACTCCAGTGGCCTTCCATCAGGGAAGTCACTCATTTCCTCAGTCAGTCATTTCTGTTCTTCTACTGGCAGCAGGTCGAGTTCCTTAAATTGTTAAAAATGGATAAATAAGGTGGCCCACCTATTGATCTTTCACACATGTTGAACTTAAGCAAAACCTTTTAGAAAGTAAAAGGGATAGTGGAGGAAAAACCACAGATTGGAGCTGTGGAGCTCTGGACTGATTTGCATCTCCTATTGCATCATCTGATCAATGGGGGAAATGCAAATCATGCCCAAAACCCATAATATTTTCCACATTTTCTCTACTGTTATCAAGTGTAATCAAGCTGTTACTTGACCACTAGCAGTGAGAGTTTTCCATACAACAAAGGGTGACTGCATATTTATCACCAAAGAGGAAGATATGGAGAATAAGGAAAATTAAAAAGGAGTATTTTCTTCACAGAAAAAGGACATTTTTGTATTGAATTTGCATGGGCTAAGTTAAAGTAATACTGTACATATAGATAGCACCATAATTTGGGCAAATCATGAGAAACCAAGACTTTAGTGAAAATATATTACATTAGATCATTTAAGTAAAAAAAATGCATTATATTAGCATAATTTAAAAGGAAAAACATTATATTATAGTACAAGATTGTGATGGTAACCACCCTGAGACACAGTATTCAGAGAAAGATAGGATATAACCAGATAAATAAAACATCGTGTATAGTAACTCACTGAAAGTGCATATATGTGGAAAGAAAATAATCAGAAGTCTGTGAAGCTTTGTTGAAATCCTTGGATGGACAGCAATCATTTCAAATGAATGGGCTGAACAGTAATTCCAGAATATCCTGGTCTGGGGACTGACCACACACATGAAATTCATATTGAATCGACATGATATAACATATCTTTACTGCCAAGTATCAGTCGTTATACTTCTGTGTGTGCTTTGCATCTTATCTTACAAAATGACCCCCCTGAATGACTATTTTTAAAAGCAAGAGCACAGATTTGATATGTTTACTGATCAAAGGCTCTAAAATAAAGATCTAACTCCATAAATTCATTACTCATAATAGCTTAGCCTTAACTTCTCACCCAAATATAAAGCCATTGCCATGGATTTTTTGACAAGTGTGGATGGTAATAAACTCAAGAGAGTATCCTGTGTAGATCATCTTGACTGCTGCCCTTGGTGTGTGTAAAGCTTGGCATCTTTTTCCCCATGTAGGCATGATATTGTGCAAAAATAATCACAGCATTTTAAATCAAGGACACAGAAGCACAATATCCTACATTAATAAACCTGTGTGTGTGTGTGTGTGTGTGTGTGTGTGTGTGTGTGTGTGTGTGTGTGTGTGTGGATGAATTGATTGTTCACTTGCTCATCCTTTCCAGTCTGAGGAAGAGAGAAAGTAGTTTTGAGAGGGAGACAATAGTGCAGAGGAGTCCTTCTAATGCTCAGATGATCAAACCTTGAATAATAGTGAGAGGGGATAATTCTTTCTAGTAAGAAAATTAAGAACTCCTCAACATAATATGTCAGAATACCAAGAAAATGCAATAGTTTATAACCAAGTCCATAGTAGCCAGGAACGAATGAACACAAAATGTAACAATATGACATAATGGCTGCAACCCTGCAGTAAACTAGAACTAGAGTTAGGACTGTTGAACCAGTGGGCATGTAGTGAGTCAACTCCTTTATAAGTTCCATTGGTTCAGTGAGCTTACTCTAGTCGTGACTTACTACTGAATTTCAGACAATATTGCTCAGACTGAAGTGCATGGATGAAGATAACCAAACCAGAGGAAAAAGAGAACTCATGCATTTTTAAAGGGCTCATGAAGTAGATGAAGGGCATCTTGCAGGAAATGATAGGGTATTCGGAATTTTTCTCCATGCAAACATCAGTTCCTGACTCCATAAGATAAGTGGAACCTCAGAATAGAGTTCACTCTGAGGAAGATCAAGGTTCAATAGGAATATTTTTCCCAGTCCTAGTAACCCTGATGCTCTTCAAAAATTGTAGCATAAATATTAATGAGTTCCTAACACAGCTCTTCAAAAAAAAAATCTCCATTATGTTTTATTTCAGACAGACAAAAAAGAGAAATTCTGTAATAAAGGTAGTGCCAAGAACTACTCAATGTATTATGACTTATATCAAGAAAGATTCAAATGCCTGTGGGAAGAGAAACATTATCATACAATTACTCTGAGAAACATTTACAAGGCAGGTTTTGATATGCAGATATGAAAATATATTATATTCAATTCTTGTCCTTCCGTCAAGGAGCCCAAGGAAGTGTTCACAGTTCTACTTCACAGTAGCCATGGAGTCAGTAGAGATATTGGATTTTTGCACTCCCTCCATGGTCACATCTGCAGGTTCAACGACAAGGTTTACAAGATCTGAAGCAGGAGTGTTCATGGGGGCCTTGCTGTTGCCCCCTACAAGGATTTGCACATGTACAGTATATACAATGCTGGGAATCACAGAATTGTGTACCTGAACTATATTTGAGAATTCTTGCCTGCTGTTCTTCTTTGCCCTTTTAAATGTGCTTCACATCTTCGAGAAGAACTGAAAGAATGTTTCAGTTTTCCTTACCTAGAGATAAAGATATAAGGATTGGGTTGTGCTCCTACAGTAGTTCCCACAAATTACAAATTCCTTCTGGGAGTGTTTCCTTCTGTCCCTTGGGCCTCTGTCTCACAGGTCTTCAGGGTAAAGCCTACTGCTAGCCTTCTCCACTACTCATTCTTCAAGGATTCTTCCTTTAAGGCCTGGTGTCCCACCACTCCTTATGCCTTTCTCTGTGGTTGCTGCCACAGAAAATTAATCAGAGTTAAATAAAAGAAGACAAAAAACAAAAGCTATTGTGGCACCTTAAAGACTAACTGCTGTGTTTTGATGTTAGTTTTCGTAGATCTACTTCGTCAATACAGCAGTTAGTCTTTAAAGTGCCACAAAGATTTTTTTTCTTTTTGTCCTGTTTTGTTTTGTTTACTCTCTGATATGCTTTCACAGACTAACATGACTACCATTTCAGAAAATTAATCATCAGTGATACCTTGCCAGGAAATCTTAGGTGGCATGCATGCATTCATTCATAGGCTTGATTGTTTTACAGTTCAATCTGGGTTCTCAGGAAATTGCTGTGCTCCTCCAGGTCTTCTGGCAGGTGAACAGCACTGGAGATGAAATTATTCTGTATAGGATGCCTTTAAAGCCTGGATACATTAAATCTTGGCTAGAACCACAGCTCACTTGCTCAGGGCAACAGTATTTTTATGTGTTAAGATTGCTTTGGTGCCCAATTTGCTGCACCAAAAAGGGCAAAGAAGACAGATAGTGTCCTCCATTCCATATGTCACGGCTTTTGATAACTTGCTGAACAAGCAGCAGAGATGCTTGGCTTGGGAGGTTGTTCATGGATTGGTGGTCAGCCTTCCATTAGTCTCAGGAGCATCATAAGGGGGAAGGGGAATTCCCCAGATGCCATGCTGTAGGTAAAATCATGCAGGGCTTGAGCTACAACAGGACTGGCAGCAACTCATACACCATTGAGCAAATTTTGCCACCTATCTATTCTAGATTTAGACCATATAACACATGTGTCCTGATCATACAACACAAGCTGATGAAAGTCACTGGACTTTGCCATTTCTGTAGCTAATCAGAGTAAAGATGTGATCTTTATGGACTAATTGGTTCAGTACAATGGGTGGGAAATCCTAGGAAGGGGGTGTGATTTAGGATTTGAGTTAGAAAGAGCATAATTGCTAGAGAGGCAAAAGCTGCACTGGTGCTGGTGAAGAGAACTTGATGTTCTTGAGGTGCAAGTTGAGTTGTACAAGAGCCCCATAGAACCAGAGAAGGTTTAAAAAAGCATTCTATCCTCCCCTCTCCTGCAGTTGATGGGAGATGTTATATGCTGACTAAAGAATTCTGGGAGCTATAGTTTTTTTAAAAAAAACATTTCCCATTGCTGATCCAGAGAAGCAGATCCAGGAAGCTCTGAGGATGGCAGAGAAACTGGTATTTACCAACAGTGGAGTCTCCTAGGTTAACAGCTCCTGATTCTTCCTCAGTCACCATTGTTCTGCTTCTTCCCCACCCACTATGCTGCTTTTCTCTCCTCCAAATGGGAGAGAATAGATTTGGGAAAGGCATTTTCACTGAGAGCATGACAGGGAATAAAGAAGTCAGACATTCCCTATAGATATCTGCAAGCCTCTCTCACAAGCCAAAGCAGCTCTTTCATGGGGAATTAAGCAGTCAATGGGGAGAAAGGCCTTTTGCAAAAATGAAGCCTTTACTCATAAGGTGTCTTGAAACATCTTCATTTGAATGTAGCAGGAGGAGATTTCATTATTCAGCCCAGACTTTTGTCTCTGCCAGATCAGGAACATCAATAATCCAAAGTCTCTAATCAAAGTCAGAGTGAGAGAGAAAAAACAGTTTCTTTAACAGCGTACACATTCCTGCAGGTTTGTCATATATTAGCTTTTTCATGGCATCTGTTTAGAGCTTGCTCTAAGCCTCAATAATAGGTACCCCATATATGACAAAGAAATAAAAGCCTACGTACACAAAACCCTGTGTGCTCTTTTCTGAAACTCAGATGCCTCTTTGGTGTGGATGTCAAGCTATTTTAGTGGCCAAAATCATCTGAAAGCCACTTTGTTTTCTTTTATCTCATTACGGTTGATGAAATCCATAGAACTAACAGTCCTTGATGAGAAGGGTATAAGTCAATTAAAGAGGTAACACTAGAATATTGTTAATGGGACTCAAATGCTAAAGGTCCACAGGATGCAATATTTCTGCTGAAATTTCTACAGTGCTAATCTGAAGATACTCTGATTGGCTGGCTTTGCTGTTTTCCTGGATACCTGGACTTTCAGGGCAAAATAAGATGTTATATTAATGCTATTGTGTACATAATGTGTGTACACATACATACACACAAGACTGATTTGATACCTATAAAATTAGTATCAGTTATAGAGCAAGTTGGGGGTGGGGGTTAATCCTTCTCCCTAATGCTTTTCTGATTACAATCATTCTGAAATAAGAACATAAGAACAGCCTTGCTGGAACAGGCCACAGCCCATCCAGTCCGGCATTCTGTCTCACACAGTGGCTCACCATTTGCTTCAGGGTATTCTCAAGCAGATGCCTTCACCTGCTTAGGATTCCCTGGAAATGGCATTGAGAGATATCCTGCCTATCTCTCCAACCCGGAGGTTGTCCTTAGGTATCCATAATTATAGCCATTGATACCCTTGTCCTCCATGAACTTGTCTAATCCTTTCTTAAAGCTGTCAAGACTGACAGCTGTCACCACTTCTTCTGGCAGGGAGTTCCATAGACCAGTGATCCTCTGGGTGAAAAAGTACTTTCTCTTATTTGTTTGAGAACTAGTACCCAAATGTTTCATGGAGTGCCCCCTAGCTCTAGTGTTGTGCCATAGGGAAAACAGTTTTTCCTTATCTACTTTGTCCACACTGTGCATGATTTTATAAACTTCAATCAGGTCACCTCTTAGATGCCGTTGTTCAAGAGTCATTGTTTCTCATGTTCAATCTATTCCTAGATATTCTACCACCTAACAGCAGTATTCCTTTCATTCCAGCTGAAAATGGCTATGAGAGCTGCAGAGATAACACAACAGGTAGGTGAAGGGTTCAATACCGCACATACATGTTGGTAACTGCTTTGAGTTATCTTGTATAAGAAAAGCGGTATATAAAAATAAACATAATAATAATACATCCCTTTGGGAGAAAAGCAGGGAAGAAAGATGTAAATGGCACACCATTGCTCCAGGACCAGTTATAATCTTTTTCTTTTATGAAATATATTTGGGGATTTCCCCCTGCCATCTCTGTTTTTAATACCAATGGGTTAGTTTTAGCAGTTCCTTTGTGTTATGCCCTAGAAATGGCCATCACAGGCAAAACTGTCTGAACTCCTATCAGATAGTATGTCTTCTGTCAGTGTTGTGTTCTGATGGTTTTATCTTACACATGGATACAATGTATCTGAGCCAATGTAACCTTGCCTATAGCAACAATGTAACCTTCAGCTGTATCATATAAACCCTGTAATAGGACGCGAGCTAATGACCACCAGCTGGCAGCAGCGAGCGTCCAAGCTCTCTTGGTCCGAACTCATCAAAGGCAACAGCGCGGGAAGTTTTCCCGCCACCACCTACACCTGGACAAGAAGGGCGTGACCCGCAATGACGTCACGCAGACAGTAGCCAATGGGCTACCATGGCACCACGTTCAAATGTATTACTACTGTATATAAAGAGCTATCGATCCGCCATTACCTCATGTTCCCTCTGTCCACGATGCAATAAACCTGAGTTAACCTAGCCCGAGGCTGTGTCCTGTGTCTTGGTTTGCATACACCAAATTGGCGACGAAGGTGGGATTATGGATCCCCACGGAACAGCCAGGGCACAGAGCGGGTTCAACATCACCAAACCGCAAGACTGGGAGCTGCTTGAGATGGACTTCCAGGCGGCACTGGTGGAACTCAGAGTCAAAGGAGACGACGAGGAGAGGAAGAGGGCCATCCTCACCAGAATGCTCGGGATGGAAACCAAGCGGACGCTGGTGGGCATAATCGCTCCGAAGAAGGTGAGCGAATTTAAGGCGGGCGACATCATGAAGCTGCTGCGAGAGCGGTTCTGCCCCTCGAGGGCAATGTTTCCCGCTCGGAGCGCGTTTTGGAGGCGAGTCCAAGCGCTGGATGAGTCGGTTGAGGCATTCGTGGCCGCCATGAGGATAGCCGCCGCCCCCTGTAAATGGGGCGACATCCTAGAGATGGCCCTCAGGGACGGCGTGTTGTGTGGCCTGAAAGACAAGGAGGTACAGCGCAGCTTGATGAACAAGGAGCCGCCACCCACGCTGGCAGAGGTCGTAGAGGCCGCGGAAGCCGCAGAGTCCACGAATGCTGGAGTGGACGAGATGCACCAGTGGCGTGAGTGGCGTCCTAGAGCCGGCAAGGCGGAAAATTCGGTGCACGGGAAGTCCGGACAGTCGGTGCACGCAACTCGACGGGCCTCAAAGTCGTCTACGGAAGGCAGCGACGGCGAGGAGGTCCAGAAGGTCCGAAAGGGTGGTCGACGCTGCGAGGGTTGCGGAGCGGCCCATGAGCGCGCGAGATGCCCGTTCAGGAAGGCCGAGTGTTACACCTGCGGCCGTCGGGGGCACATCGCCAAGGCATGCAGAAAACGGAAAGAGGGCCGGAGGCAGTCACAAGACCGTGCGGCCAGACCGGACCGTCCAGCGAGGCCCAAAGATGGCGCCCAGACCACGAGGAAGCAGGACGGCGTGGGCCGCGTCTCGGACGACAGCGAGGACGACGCCCCAGTGTTCAGCGTGTCCGCGGGACAGTCCCATTACTTCGTTGAGGTATTAGTACAAGGGGCCCCTATTAAGATGGAAATTGACTCGGGGTCCTCCTATTCCATAATTCCCCAGAAAGAGTTCCTGAAAATCGACCCCCACGTGCGGCCCAAACTTAAAGCGTTGAGGTCCACGCTACGAGACGTACAGGGAAACAGCATTCCGGTGTTGGGGGTCGGGAAATTTCGGGTCAATTTTAAGAGACATTCTGCGGAACTGCCCCTAGTTGTCCTCAAGGGGGGAAGCTGTAGCCTCCTAGGGACACAGTGGTTTCAGCCCTTAGGTTTGTTCATAGGGGGGGTGCATACCGTGGGGGGGACCCAATACAAGCGGTTTGCGATGCGCATCCCGCCGTTTTTAAGAAAGGACTCGGAAAGTTCAAGGGACCCCCTGTAGCTTTCGACATAGACCCGGAGGTCCGCCCGATTAGACTCAAACCGCGCAGGGTGCCGTTCGCACTCAAGGACAAGATAGAGGCGGAACTGGACAAACTGGTGGGCCAGGGGATTCTTATTCCTGTTGATTCCGCGGAGTGGGAAACTCCAATTGTAACGGCTCTAAAGGCTAACGGGGAGGTGCGCATTTGCGCTGATTATAAGTGTACAATTAACAAGGCGATCCGCCCTAATGCATACCCGGTGCCAGTGATCAGCCACCTTTTGGCCAGGCTGAATGGGGGAAAGTGTTTCGCTAAACTCGATTTGGCACAAGCCTATCAGCAACTTCCTGTGACCCCCGCCACGGCCGCGGCACAAACGATAGTTACACATAAAGGAGCGTTCCAGGTGTCGCGGTTACAGTTTGGCGTGAACTCGGCACCCGGCCTTTTTCAGTCGCTTGTGGAACGCCTCCTGAAGGGCCTGGAGGGGGTGTTGCCTTATTTTGATGACGTGTTGATAACAGGGGGGAGTGAGGCTGAACTGGCAAAGAGGTTGGACAAAGTACTGACCGTGTTCGAGAAAGCGGGGCTGAGATTGAGGAAGGACAAATGTGTTTTTTTCGAAACCGAGGTCAAGTTTTTAGGGTTCCGGATCACACCCGAGGGGATTAAGCCGTCTAAATCCAAAGTAGCAGCCATTAAAAAGGCCCCTCGCCCCACATCCAAAACCGAGCTACAGTCCTTCCTGGGGCTCCTCAATTTTTACCATACATTCCTCCCGCGGAAGGCGTCCGTGGCCGAACCGCTCCATCGGTTACTTAAAAAGGAGGAGCCATGGATGTGGGGTGATGAGCACGAGAGGGCGTTCAAAGAGCTAAAGCAACTCCTAACATCTGAGGCAATCCTGACGCACTTCGACCCCAAACGGCCAGTGGTCCTAGTCTGTGATGCATCCCCGGTGGGGGTGGGGGCGGTGCTTTGCCACGTGTTGGAGGACGGAAGGGAGGCCCCGGTAGCGTTTTACTCAAGGTCCCTGTCCCAAGCGGAGCGAAATTACGCACAAACCGACAGGGAGGCGTTAGCAATAGTAGCGGGAACCAAAAAATTTCACGATTTTTTGTATGGCCGCCCGTTCAAAATCGTGACCGATCACAAGCCACTGTTAGGGATTTTCACGGCAAGCAAGCCCACGCCGCAGATCCTGTCCCCGAGAATGCTGCGCTGGGCTATTTTCCTCAACGCATACCAACATGAGTTGGAGTACCGGCCCGGAAAGGAGATCAGCCATGCTGATGCACTTTCGAGATCCCCTTTGCCCTTGTCGGACGACCAAAAGGCGAGAGTAGAAAGAGACCGCCAGGTGTTGCTAATTGAGGTTTTAGACGCACCCCCAATAGTACCAGCCGACATTGCTAGGGCGACAGGCAAGGACAGAACGCTGGAGAAAGTTAGTTCATGGGTACAGAAGGGGTGGCCGGCATCGTCCCCGAGTACGGAGTTCGACCCTTTCTTTCGGAAAAAGCTAGAGTTGTCCCTAGAAAGGGGGTGCCTTTTGTGGGGCCAACGGGTGGTGGTCCCTACGCCCCTGCGGACGAGGGTGCTCGAACTGCTGCACGTCAGCCACCCGGGCATAGTTCGTTCGAAGGCGCTGGCCCGGAGTTACTTCTGGTGGCCACAGCTGGACGCGGACATTGAGCACAGGGTCGGCACTTGCGAGGCATGCCAGGGATCCCGACCTGAGGCGGCCCGTCTTCCGCATAGGGAATGGGACACAGCAAGGGGGCCATGGTCCAGAGTGCACGTAGATTTCGCTGGCCCATTCCGAGGAACCATGTTTCTCCTGGTGGTGGATGCGTTCTCCAAGTGGCTGGAGGTTATCCCAGTAAAGAGCACGTCCTCCGCCACGACAATTAGCCGGCTAAGGAGAGTCTTTTCCACGTTCGGTTTACCCGACACTTTAGTCAGCGATAACGCTAGTTGTTTCACCTCCGCTGAGTTCGGAGCATTCATGGAGGCAAACGCCATTCGGCATGTCACATCCGCACCGTTTCACCCGGCCACGAATGGCCAAGTGGAACGGCTGGTGCGTACAACAAAGGAGGCGCTGCGGCGCATGGGCCCGGGGGACCTAAATCACCAAGTATGCCAGTTCCTCTTAGCGTATAGGGTAACCCCCTTAGCGTCAGGCTACTCGCCGGCAGAGCTCTTGATGCGGCGAAAACTGACCACGATCCTGTCCAGGCTAGACCCGACGAGAGTCGAGGATAAAGGAAAAAACATAGGGTTGGCAGTCTCGAAAGGTTTCGCCGCCGGTGACCCTGTTCACTGCAGGAACTATTCCAGCGCAGGGCCAGCCTGGGTGCCAGGGACGGTTGTAGAACAGACGGGGCCAGTGTCGTACCGGGTCGAGACTAACACCGGCCTCCTCTGGAGGAGGCACGCGGACCAACTGAGGCACCGAGTGAGTGGGCCAGTCAGTGGGGCTCAGCAACAGGATTCAGCGTTAGGGTTCTCCCCCACCCGCTTAACCCAAGGGGGAGACAGCAGTGGACAACAGTCCCAAGCAAGGGGGGAAGGCAGAAGCAGCGGCCCCGACTCATACCCTTTTGATACGCCAGTCCTATCAGGGGCCGGGGAAGGGGGAGAGGAGTTCGCGACCGCTGCCCCCGATTGTAATTTTGATTTTGATTTTGCGAGCCGGGGGGGTTTTCAGGAGTGTTCCCCCACCCATCCAAGCGAGAAGAGGGGTTTTTCGTTAGCCCCCAGTGCCCCCGGTTCCTCCCTAAGAAAGAGCACACCTCCCAACAACGCCGCGGAGCCGCGGCAAGTCACTAACGAGTCTCCCTCTCCAATTACAGGACAGGAAACCAGGGGACAAAGAGAAGGTAGCAAACCCGGGGAGAGGCAGCCCGCATCGAGACCCCAGCGTGTTCGAAATAAGCCATCTTGGCTGAGAGACTTTGTCTCCTAAGGGGGGGGGAGTGTGTTTAAGTGTGGGCTCGAGACTTTGTCTCGTCCTAGGGGGGAGGGGTGTTGTGTTCTGATGGTTTTATCTTACACATGGATACAATGTATCTGAGCCAATGTAACCTTGCCTATAGCAACAATGTAACCTTCAGCTGTATCATATAAACCCTGTAATAGGACGCGAGCTAATGACCACCAGCTGGCAGCAGCGAGCGTCCAAGCTCTCTTGGTCCGAACTCATCAAAGGCAACAGCGCGGGAAGTTTTCCCGCCACCACCTACACCTGGACAAGAAGGGCGTGACCCGCAATGACGTCACGCAGACAGTAGCCAATGGGCTACCATGGCACCACGTTCAAATGTATTACTACTGTATATAAAGAGCTATCGATCCGCCATTACCTCATGTTCCCTCTGTCCACGATGCAATAAACCTGAGTTAACCCAGCCCGAGGCTGTGTCCTGTGTCTTGGTTTGCATACACCAAAGTCAGGTTATGTGAATGGGAGGTACCACAATGTTCTCTACCAGCTTTAGGATTTAAACTCTAACTGAGGGGTGGGGAAGACCTGGGATTGTGGGTTGTGCCCAGCCCAGTGTTAAAACACTAACCAAGTTAGAGTCCTTTGTATGTTTCCATGGCAGTGACGGGAGCAGAGCAAAGAGTACATGGAACAAAGAAGAAACTCCCACAGATCCATCAGGCTAAACCAGGCATTCTTGCAGTTTTAAAATGCTAAACATTTTAAAATGTGATGTGGCTGAAAGTGGTGAAAATGAAATTAAAAGAAGTAAGGAAGCATCAAAGCCAGAAGCAATGGAGAAGAAACTAACAGCTCTACTTTCCTTTGAAGTCCAAGACCTCTCCTGCTCCCTTGACTGGGAGTGGCGAAGATTCAAGGTATCAAGAATGGGTAGTTCTGCAAGAGATCCTAAGAGACAGTGATACTACTCACCTCATAACCACTTAGAACTCCCATGACTGCTTGCTACTTGGAAGCACCACAGGGAGCAATTTCCTTCATCTTGAAAGTCTAATATAATGGTGACAGAGGCCTACCTGTAAGTGAGTAAATTGGATTCTGCTGAGAGTGGGTTGGAGGAGAAAGATCCTGGCATTTGTTTGGGGTTGCATCAAAATAAATAAATAAATAAATTCCATCCTAGTTAGGAAAGCGTGTTAACTCATAACAGTTGATTCGCCAGTTACGCCTGCTCCTGGACCGGGACTCCTTGCTCATGGTCATGCATGCTCTGGTCACCTCTACACTAGATTACTGTAATGCGCTCTACATGGGACTGCCCTTGATGACCATTCGGAGGCTGCAGTTGGTCCAGAATGTGGCTGCCCGGGTGGTGATGGGGTGTGAGCATTATGCTCATGCCTCATCACAGCTTCAGAAACTGCACTGGTTACCAATTTGCCTCCAGGTGCAATTCAAAGTTCTGATTATTACCATTAAAGCCCTACATAGTAGTGGGCCATGATACCTAAGAACCAGTGTCGCCCCAAGATCATCTGTCCATCTAACTCAGAGATGGGCAGTCTTGGCCCTCCAGCTATTCTTGTACTTCAATTCCCAGAAGCCCAAGTCAACACACCAGCTGGTCAGGGTTTGTGGGAATTGAAGTTCAAGAACAGCTGGAGGGCCAAGACTGCCCATCACTGATCTAACCAGAGCAGACCGGAGGTGCTCTCTACTTTTACCATCGGCTAGAAGGGCTCTTCTTTCTAGCACAAGAAGGAGGGCCTTTTCCGTGTCCGCTCCAGCCCTATGGAACCTGCTGCCAGTGGAATTGCAGCTGCAGGCGGAATTGCTGCCCTTTAGGAAAGAACTAAAAACTTGGCTGGCAGGGCAGGTGTGGGGCACTGATGGAGGGGTGAGCCCACCTGCTGGCTGGTTTAACAGTTGAGATTCTCTCTCTTTTTATGTGGGTGGGTGGGTTTTTTAATGGGGTTAACTCCACTTACTTAGGTTGGAGACACATGTGTCAAGATGTGAGGCAGCTCTGGTATTTGCAGGATGAGTTCTCCAGAGGCAGCTTTGATGCTCACAGGATTATGTCCCCAACCTGCGAGGTGGCTGTCTAATACTAGCAGAGGTAGACCTTCTGTTGTAGTGGTCTGTGGGAGTCATGGTGCTGAACTCAAGGAAGGCACGTGAGACTGAAGTATGATGGAAAAGGCCAGCCCCGAAGCCCCAGGGTGGTCTGTATTTATTGACTATAATAGGGAGCAATCACGTATATCCCTTGTGTGACCACCGTGACAGAAAGCTGCTACGTGGCACTTGGCTGGTTGGGTTACACTTACCAGGCTGTGTGCCCAGGTTAGCCATATGCATACTAATCAGCAGATTGTGGTGAGACTTATTGTTCCCCCCTTATCAAGGGACAGGAAGACTTCCTGTACCTATCCATAGCTATTTGGTCTAGCTGCGGTTGGTGTCTTCTCAGCCCTACACGCGGGCGTGAGCCAGACACCGTATGCTGTTTATGAGACCTTGGGTCTCTAACCTCCTGACATTTGTCCTAGTGCTGTTAAAGCCCACAGCCAAGGAAAACATGGAGTCGCTAATGCTCTCTACTACTATAAGCCTGTACCCAATTTCCTTTCCGGTAAAGTCCGGTTGGTCTTCGAAGCGGTGTTCTCGCTGAAAGAACCCATCGGGAAAGGTTGCTGTCCAATTAGTGACCCGGGCAAACCACAACCTTCACCTTGCTGCAACTACCAGGTACCACTTAAGAGCCTTCGGAAAGGTTCTGGACCATCATAAGCTCCACCTGGAGGACCTCAGCAGCTGAGCTATGTAAAAACCAGGTATTTGCCCAGAAGCTGCCTCAGCAATGACAGCTATTGGATTTGCAGTTGCTTGGGTCCAGAAACATCACTCTTTCCTACCTTCAAAGATCTCTTGCCTTGCTCTTGGTTCCTTCCTTTGAAGATCTCTTGACTTGCTCCTGGTTCTGAAGGCTTCCTGCCATGTTTCCAGTTCCTATAGTGTGAAAATATAGTAGCATATAGAAATGGTTTACGCTTTTAGCAATACACAAAAGCAAAACTGAGTCAGCATTTAGATCAGGGCTTAGGAAAGTTACTTCTTGAACCAAAGTTACCACAAACTCCCAGCCGAACCAGCCCAGGTTTTTGGACCTGTTGTCCAAAGCAATAACATTTCCTGGCTCTGGGTGAGGTGCAAGGCAGTTGCTCAACTGGGGAGGAATCCTGGGCAAAGCGTCCTCTCTACATATAACTGTAACAGAAAGTGAGACTATAATAGTAGGTAGCACAGACAGGAAAAAAATGGATGTTTTGTCTGGGCCTGTCATGGAGCAACACAATCTGTTTTCTGTATATGTGAAGGAGCACCATTTAAATATGTCAGAGAAGTGCCTTAGACTGGTTCAACCAGTAAGCCTTTAGGGTGGAACCAGCCAACAATTCCTTTCAAGCCCATGTCCTTTCTTCAGTGCTTATTTATAACCTTTGTGGGGTAGGGATATGTTAATGACCCAAGTCTGCTCAGAGATGATTTCCATAGAGAACAGTTATCTGCTGAACCAATCTCTGTGTTGACTCACAAACTGCTTCATCTGTTTCAAAACATCAAACTACATTTCATCAACCTTATTAGATGTGCTTCTGGCATCACTGGCATTTGGACACACTGAGACATTTGAATTTTTAAGCGCCGTTGTTTCAGATGGTGCCTTTTAGCATTTCCAGTTTTATGGATGAATGGTCACTGTGTATTAAGGTTTCAGGCTTGTTATTCAACCATGATTAGTTGGCACAAACTCCCTATGAGTAAAATGGAATCACTTGAAAATGAGAATTCCCTTCTGAGCAGACAAAGATTTTGTGAAATGGCAGGATATACAGCATTGTATTATTTCTCTGCAGGGTTTTTGAATTTGTTGGTGTTGTTGTTCTTGCAGCAAGATTCCCATGGTGTTTTCTAAAGAAACATTTGGAGCTCTGACCAGTGTAATTAACCTAGCAACAACTTCTGTGAGGGTTTGGGAGGGGGTTGTGTTTTTGTTTCATTTCGTTTCACTTTGTTGCTTTTAAAAACGTGCGCTTTTGTTCTTGCTTTTTTACTATCATTCTGTGAAAATCAACAGCTTTATTAGAATTTAACATGCCATGGAAAAATATTTAATTACTAGGCTTATTTAAGGAAATTAATTTGGATTCAAAAATGACTCAGTACTTGGACTGATTCTTATGTTGTAATTTCAATTTAGAGGGGAAATATCACAAATCCTATGACTTAATACTACAATTATAGGAAGTATGTGTGTACAAGAAATGTATGTAAATGCTATGGAACACAATATTATTCTAATGAATGGAGATACATATTCCCTTTTATATTTTAACTAGCAGATTTTGTCCGGCGGTGCCAGGCATTTTAAAAATGTGTTGGATAGTTAAGGGTTTTGTTTGTTTTCCTGAACAAATGGTGCTGGGTTGTGTTTAATGGTTTTTAAAGGTTTTGTGATTTTGTGACTTTGAGGCGCTGCGTCCGCCTGTGGCGGACTTGCGCTCTCAGTGTGTGTTTATTTTTTATTTTTTGTGCGCCGGCTTCCTCAGTGCTGGGCTCATTAAATTTGGTTTTGGAGAGTGAAGGGTTTCATTTGTTTTCTTGAACAAATGGTGCTGGGCTGTTTTTAATGGTTTTTAAAGGATTTTGATTTTGTGGCTTAGTGGTGCTGCGTCTGCCTGTGGCGGACCTGTGCTCCCAGTGTTTGTTTGGTTTTATTTTGGTTTTATTTTTGTTCATGCAAATTTTATTTTTATTTATTTAATTTAAATTTTTTTAATTGAAAATTTAATTTTGTTGTTTTATTTTTTTGGTTTGGTGTTTTGGTTTTTTCTAGTGAAAAGTGATTTATGGGGTTTTTTTGTATTTTTTGAGAGTAGTGTGTATATTTTTGAATGTTGTGCTAACTTATTTTTTGCATTTTTGAATTTTGAATTTATCTTTGCAGTGGCAATGTTTTTGGATGTCTTTTTTCTTTTGGCCTCTGGGTGGGGGTGGTGAGCTTTGCTTCCTCTCTACCATTCTCCTCTTCTGTCCTCTGGGTGTTGCTTCCGGTAAGTGTTACTTCCTTTTTGTAGGTCATTCGAGTTCCTGTCGCCATGAAGTCAAGACGTCTTCATGGTAAGCTCTCTGATTTATTTATTTATTTATTGGGGGGTTGAGTTTTTGTTGGGGGGGCTGTTGTTTTTTGTTGTGTGTTTTTTGTGGATGTGTTTGTGTTTATTTTTTAAAGGTTAGATTTTTGTTTTTGACTGTTTTTGATTGTTTTTGGTTTGTTTTTTGGTGCGTCCTTTTTTTAGGGGGGGGGCCTTTTGTTCTCATGGGCCATGCTTGGTGGCCCGTGGGAAGGAAGGGCACTGGCGGCGGGGGTGCCTTTTCTTCCCATGGGCCATGCTGGGTGGCCCGTGGGTAGGAAGGGCACTGGTGGCGGGGGTGCCTTTCGTTCCCACGGGCCATGCTGGATGGCCCGTGGGTAGGAAGGGCACTTGCGGTGGGGGTGCCTTTTGTTCCCATGGGCCATGCTGGATGGCCCTTGGGAAGGGAGCGTTGTTGCGGGGAGTGTGCCTTTCGTTCCCATGGGCCATGCTTGGTGGCCCGTTGGGAAGAAGGGCAGTTGCGGGGTGGGGTGGGATGCTTTTATTTTTGGCGCACCGGCTGGCCCTTCGAACAGAAGGGCAGCGGCGGCCGGGGTTTTATTTTTTCCCACGGGCCATACTTGCTGGCCTGTGGTGAAGAAGGGCAGTTGCGGGGTGTTTTTGTTTTTACTTGTGCTTTTTGCGTGCTGGCTGGCCCTTCGAACAGAAGGGCAGCAGCGGCAGAGGGTGTTATTTTTTTCCCCACGGGCCATGCTGGCTCGCCCGTGGGGATGAATGGCAGCAGCAGCAGGCTTTTTTTAGCTTTTATTTTTCGCGCGCCGGCCGCCTCAGCGTTCTGTGCGCTAATGGTTTTCTGCGCTGGTTTTTCTTTTGCAGCTTTTTTTTATTGGCTGCGGCGCATTTCCGAACATTCCTTTTGCCGCGCCGCTCAGCCTGATTGGCTCTGGCGCAGCACAGTGAAAGGAACTTTGGGAATTGAAGTTCCCTTTTTTTGTTTGCGACTGGGGGGCTCCTGCCCCCGGGTCGAAAATTTCAACCCGACAGTTACCTGCAAACCCCGTTCGGGCGAGTGAACGGAGGCTTGGACGGGGCTAGTGGGGCCTGGTGCAACATCCTTTGTCACATTCCAACGGTTAACGCACCATTTTATAGGTATAGATGGGTTTGTGTTCTGCCATTTTCCTCTCAGGAACCTCAAAGCAACATACCTATCCTGACAACAGTGCAGTAAAACCTCGCAAAAAGAGTGCCTCACTTAGAGACTAACTTACTTAAAGAGCAGAATTTTCTCTGAATGGTCGCCTCGCTTAACAACTAAAACCAACCAAAAACTTGCTTAACAACTAAATCGGGGTTCGCAATTGCCCTGCCAGAAGTCACAATTGGTCACTTACAATGTGGTTTCGCTTAAAGAGCAAACTCCCTTAAAGATCAATCCTGTGGAACGCATTATGCTCTTTAAGCAAGGTACCACTGTATTTGTATACTAAATGGAGTATTGTCCAGTTCTAACTTCATAGTAATCTAGGACCATTAATATCAGAGATGGGCACAAGGAGTCATGGGCTGTGAACCACAAGCAGCTAAAGAACATCATTAACACCGAATAACTTTTTTCCAAAAGGAAACCTGTGAGGTGAAATCTGGTTGTGTAATGGCAAAGAACACCAAACCCATTAAAAAGAAAGAACGCAATGTCATAGTCCTCAACACCATGACAGATTTGAGAACTGACATAGACTAGAGATAGGCACGATCTTTGGACAAATACAGGGGAAATGGATTGAATAGGTTTATTTGTGCAATTCTGAGGTACCTGCAGGGAAAGGCAAAGAGCCACTGATCACCCACAGGCAGAGCAACAACTATGTAGATCCATCTGGCATTCATGGGATTACAACTTTTTAAGCAAAAATGCCAAGCATTTTGAACTGAGGAAATCAAAATCCAACCACGTGAGTGGCCTCCACTAAAAGAGATGGTGGGTGACAACAAAAGCTCCCAATAAAGCCCAAGATTTCTGACAGACATTGCAACCTATGTGGCACAAGGGAGAGATCATGCTGAGGTCACCATCTGCTGTATATCTCCCTTGCAGCTGCTCTGTCTACTATTTCACGTAGGTATAGAGTGAAGTGAAACTTTTTCATCATTTTTGTTATTTGGGATTTGCATTCTTGGATTTGTTTGTTTGTTGCATTTAGTAAATATACCATTCACACAAATAAAATACAGAGTAAACCAAAGAATCAGACTAACTCAAAAGCAGTTTAAACAAAATACAGTGATACCTCATACAACGTCCAAACTTGGTTCCACAAGTTTGGACTTTATACGGATTTTGACTTTGTATGAGGCATGCAAAATCCTAGCCGCGATGCCTCATATAACATCCAAATCCTTGCCGCGATGCCTTGTACAATGTCATTTCCATAGAGATACATTGTACTATAACAGCAGAGACTTCAGGGCAAAGTCAAGGAAACTGACAGAACTTTAAGAAATCATTGTCTAAAGGCTAAATACATTACAAAACATGTCAAACAACCCTGATTTTAGGGGACAAACCATACAACAAGTTTTTAACTTTTGAAAACTTTATGAAGTGCAGGTTTAAAAGTTAACATCATACCTGTCAACTATCCTGTTTTTCCCAGGGAAACCCCTTATTTTTACCCCTCTTCCTGCCCCCTCCTGTTTTATTAATTTCCCCGTATTTCCCCTTATTTTTTAAAAAAATATCCTGAGCAGGCGAAGCTGCAGTATTTTTTTCCGGCCACTAGAGGTTGCTGTGTGGCAGGCTTTTCGCTTGTGGAAGGAGAGAGAGAGAAGGTGTGGGGGGGCATTCTGTAGTTTCTATTTCCCTTTCCTGCCATAAGGCTGCTTCGTTTTTGCTGCTGGGAGCAGGAGTCTACTCTAGGTGAGCGATATATTTCATATATGCAGGGGCAAATCAGTGGGAGGGGGTGTTGCCTGATCACTATATGAGAGGTGGGAAGTAATCCCTTGCTCCTCCACACTAATTTGGGGGGGGGTTGCCTGATCACTATATGAGAGAGAGGGGGGAGGGGAATTAATCCCTTGTTCCTCCACACTAATGGGGGGGGGGTGTTGCCTGATCACTATATGAGAGAGAGAGAGGAGAATTAATCCCTTGCTCCTCCACACTAATTGGGGGGGGGGGTGTTGCCTGATCACTATATGAGAGAGAGGGGGGGAATTAATCCCTTGCTCCTTCACACTAATTGGGGGGTTGCCTGATCACTATATGAGAGAGAGAAGGGGGAATTAATCCCTTGCTTCTCCACACTAATGCGGGGGGGGGGTTGCCTGATCACTGTATGAGAGAGGGAGGAATTAATCCCTTGCTCCTCCACACTAATTGGGGGGGGGTTGCCTGATCACTATATGAGAGAGGGGGGAATTCACTATATGAACTGCTAGGATGGCAGGAGCTGGGACAAAGATGGGAGCTCATTCCGTCCTGCAGTACTCGGGAATCGAACTGCTGACCTTCTGCCTCCCAGTCAGCATCTTAGTCACTTAAGCCACTGAGTAAACAAGAAAGAGAACAAATCAAAAGTCCCCCAAGAAGATGGGGAAAGGGTTCTTTGGCCCACACAGCTTTGTGCCCATTGCATTTACAATACCATCTAGCCAACCTATTTTTGGCCACCCCTTCTTTTGTCCTCCACCTTTCCCAGCATCAAGGCCTTCTCAAGTGAATCCTCTCTTCTCATTTGATGTCCAAAGTACTTTAGCGTCATCTTTACTATTTGACCTTTAATGAGCAGTCAGGGTTGAATTCTTCTAGGATCGACCTATTTCTAACACCACATTTCAAAGGCATCTATTTTTCTGCACTCAGCTTTCCTAATGGTCCAGCTCTCACACCCATACATTACCACCAGGAATACCATTGCTTTGACTATGCAATTTTTTGTTTGCAAGGTGATGCCTCTACTTCTAACTATGTTCCCCAGGTTTCTCATAGCTTTTTATTTCCTGGCTGCAATCACCATCTGCAGTGATCTTTGATCCTAAGAAAGTAAAATTTGCCAGTCGTATCCAACTCTAGGGTGCAGTGCTCATCTCCATTTACAGCCAAAGAGCCAGTGCTGTCTGTGTTTGCAGATATTTTCATGGCCATGTGGCAGGCATGACTAGAGCCCAGCAAATCACATGGCTATATTTGGCCACAGAGGGGTGTGGCCAAAATTTCCCTTATTTTCAAATCCAAAACTTGCCAGGTATGGTTAACATGTCCCATCATGCGGCACAGTGTTAATGTGCAGCCATGTGGCCAATCATCCATTTCGTACAAGCTACTGTAAACAATTACTGGATGGAAGCAAGGACAAAATGGATGTCAACATGACCCATCATGCAGCGCAGTGTTAATCATCCAAACAGCAGCAAACACCAAACAATTGCCCACCCCACCAAACAGTGCTCCCCCAAAAGAAGACACACATAAGAAAAATTATGGAGCGTGCAATCTGTTTTTGAAAACCACAACAGCAAACACCAAACAATTTTTATCCCGGCCACTCAGGTAAACCCAACTCAGGGCGGCGTACAAGAATAAAAGACATATAAAAACAGATTAAAACCTATAAAAAATCTAAAAATCACCCACCCACCCTCTACTACCCCACAATAAGGTTGTTCCTTTAGAGTTGCCATCCTGACTGAGGTCTCTGAAAGTTAAAACTGGGGAGAGTAATAGTCAGTGCACATTCATCTGTGGTTTAAAAATCTTGGAAACTGACAGTTGGCTGTTTTAGTGTTTGGGAATCAAGACAATGTAAACGGCTGTAGCTAGCCTAGCACATCTTTATTGCATGGAGTACAGTACGAACATGAGGTAATGGCGGACAAACAGCTCCTTTATGCGGTGGCTATGCAATTGAATATGGGTCTTCGACAGGCATTGGCTACTGCCCAAGTGACGTCATCCTTGGTCACGCCTTTCTTGTCCAGGTGAGGTGAGCGCAGGAATCTTTCCCGTGCAGCTGAAGGCATTTGAGGAATGTGTACCATGTGAGCTGGGCGCTCGCTACTGCCCCCGGTGGCCACTAGCTCGCGTCCTCATACAGAAGGTTACAGTGTTACAATTAGAGATTGTTACATCCACTCATTCGTGTGGTTACAATTACATTCAATACACAACATCCCTCCCCCCTAAGATGGGACAAAATCCCTCAACCAAACTTGTTTTCCGCATGTGCGTTTTGGGCGTGCGGCCGTTATGCTTGACTCAGCCGTCCCCCCCTCGTCTGTGTCCTCCTGGCTCTTGTCCTGCAATTGGAGAGGATGACTCGTTAGTGACTCGCTGTGGACTTGCAGCTTTGGTATGGGTAGGAGAAGGGGGAGGATGGGTTTCTGATGTGGATGTGGGGAAACCGGGGGCACTAGGGGCTAAAGAAAAAACCCCTCTTTGCTTGGACGGGTGGGGGAACACTCTGGGAAAAAAACCAGGTTTGGTAACTCAAAATTTAATTCAGGGGCAACAGGGACAAACTCATTCCTCTCTTTCAAAGGGCTGGGTAGAACTGGTGTATCTAAAGGATACGGATTTGAGCCTGTGCTTCCCTCCCTTGTTTGGGACTGTTGCCCTTCGTTTTCTCCCCCTTGGGATAAGCGGGTGGGGGAGGACCCTAACATTGAGTTTTGCTGCTGGACCCCTCTGTCCGGCCCCCCAATCACTCGATGCCTTAGTTGGTCAGCGTGCCTTCTCCAGAGGAGACCCGTGTTGGTCTCGACACAATAGGACACTGGTCCCGTTTGATTAATGACTACACCCGGCACCCAGGCTGGCCCTGTAGTAGCGTAGTTTCTGCAATGTACAGGTTCACCTATCTGGAAGTTTTTTGTGGGGCTGTGCTCAATGTTTCTTCCCCTATCCTCCACCCTGGTGGGATCCAACCTGGTTAACAATGAGTGCAATTTCCTTTTCATGAGGAGTTCAGCGGGGGAGAATCCCGACGCCAATGGCATCACCCGGTATGCCAACAGAAACTGGCAGAGCTGCCGGTCCAGATCCCCTGGTCCCATGCGCCGCAGCCCCTCTTTCATTGTGCACACCAGGTGTTCCGCCTGGCCGTTAGTTGCAGGGTGAAAGGGGGCTGAGGTAATGTGCCGAATGGCGTTGGACTCCAAGAATGCCTAGAACTCGGCCGACATGAAGGTACTCACATTGTCAGGTATCCCGAAGGTACTTATCAGCCTGCGCAGGTGTTTTATGGTTGCAGCTGATGAGGTGCTGTGCATTGGAATCACCTCTAACCATTTGAAGTATGCATCCACTACCAGCAGGAAAAAGGAACCCCTGAATGGACCTGCAAAGTCTATGTGGAGGCGGGACCACTGCCCCCTAGCTGTGTCCCATTCTCTGTGTGGAAGGCGGGACTCCTCAGGGCGAGAGCTCTGGCAACTTTCGCAGGTGTTCACCATGTGTTCAATGTCTGCGTCTAGCAGTGGCCACCAGAAATAGCTTCGGGCCAGTGCCTTAGAGCGCACAATCCCTGGGTGGCTGACATGTAAAAGCCATAGCACCCTTGCTCTTAATGCTTCTGGGACCACCACCCTCTCCCCCCACAGAAGACACCCCCTTTCTGTGGACAACTCAACCCTCTTCCTGAAAAACGCAGCAAACTCGTCTGCGGGGGGAGCCGTGGGCCACCCCTTCTGTACCCAGGATCTAACAAGGGCTAAAGTTTTATCCTTTGCCGTGGCTGCAGCGATTTCCACGGGAAGTATGGGGGGTGCATCTAAGGCTTCTATGAGGAGGACTTGGCTGTCTTGCTCTATCTCACACTTTGGGTCTCCCAGCTGGGGAAGAGGAGACCTTGAGAGTGTGTCAGCGTGGCTTATGTCTTTCCCGGGGCGGTACTCTAATGAACCCTTGTATGCATTGAGGAAAATAGCCCACTGAAGCATCCTGGGGGAGAGGATCTGTGGAGTGGGCTTGTCTGAGGTGAAAATACCCAATAGTGGCTTGTGGTCGGTTACAATGGTGAATGAACGACCATACAAAAAATCATGGAACTTCTTTGTGCCCGCCACAATAGCAAGGGCCTCCCTATCTGTTTGGGCATAATTTCGTTCTGCCTTGGACAATGATCTCGAATAGAAGGCAACTGGGGCTTCTCACCCGCCCTCTAACATGTGGCAAAGGACCACCCCCACCGGTGAGGCGTCGCAGACCAAGACTACCGACTTCTTTGGGTCGAAATGGGTTAGAATAGCCTCTGAGGAGAGGAGCTGCTTGAGTTCCCTGAAAGCCCGCTCCTGATTCTCCCCCCACCGCCAAACCGCATCCTTCTTCAGCAGCCTATGCAGGGGCTCTGCAATCGACGCTTTCCTGGGCAGGAAAGAATGGTAAAAATTCAGCAGCCCCAGGAAGGACTGTAGCTCCGGTTTCGCGGTGGGGCGAGGGGCGTTTTGAATGGCTGAGACTTTGGACTCAGCGGGTTTCACCCCCTCAGGGGTTATACGGAACCCCAGAAACTCAACTTCCCTTGCCAGAAACACACATTTGTCCCTCTGCAGCCTCAACCCCGCGGATTCGAAGACTGTAAGGACCTTATCTAGTCTCTGGGCCAGTTCTGATTCGCTCCCCCCAGATATCAATATGTCGTCGAAGAATGGCAAGACACCCGGTAACTTCTTTAACAAACGTTCCACAAGGGACTGAAATATCCCCGGCGCCGAGTTCACCCCAAACTGTAGGCGCGTTACCTTGAATGCCTCCTTGTGAGTTACAATGGTTTGCGCAGCAGCTGTGGCTGGGGTTACTGAAAGCTGCTGGTACGCCTGCACCAGATCTAGTTTGGCGAAAAACTTTTCCCCATGTAAAGTAGCTAGCAGATGGCTAACTACCGGCACCAGATAGGCATTAGGGCGGATTGCCTTGTTAATTGTACACTTGTAGTCAGCGCAAATCCGCACCTCCCCATTTGCTTTCAACACTGTAACAATAGGAGTCTCCCACTCTGCAGAGTCCACAGGCACTAAAATCCCCTGACCCACCAGTTTGTCCAGTTCTGCCTCAATTTTGTCCTTTAGGGCGAATGGAACCCAACGTGGCTTGAGTCTAATTGGGCGGACCTCTGGGTCTAGGTCGAAAGAAACTGGGGGCCCCTTGTACTTCCCGAGCCCCTTCTTGAATACCTCGGGGTGTGCGTCGCACACTGCCTGGATCTCATCCCCCCCGATGGCATGGACGCCGCCTATGAAGATGTCCAGGGGTTTGAACCATTGTGTTCCCAGGAGATTACACACACCCCTCCCTTAGAAGTACTAGAGAGAGTTTCCTCCTGAGTCCCTTATACTGTATCTTGAAGTCCCCGACCCCCAACACTGGGATCCCATTTCCCTGCACGTCTCTTAAGTTCGCCCTCATCTCTTTGAGTTTGGGTCGCTCCTTGGAGGGAATGCGCAAAAACTCCTAATGGGAAATGAGGGAGTATACAGACCCCGAGTCTATTTCCATCTTAACAGGGACCCCTTGCAACAGTACCTCGACATAAAAACGTGGTTGCCCTAGAGGCACGCTGTGGATGGCCAAGTCGTCTTCCGCATGTACTCCTCGGTACACGTGGTCCCCCTCTGGGTCATCGCCGCCATTGTAGACTCTGCCGACGCCATCCAGTCTCCTCGTGGGGCGCTTGCTCTCGTCCCGGTGTTGCTTGCAGACCATGGCGATGTGGCCCTTCCATCCACAGTTATGGCACTCAACCTTCCTGAATGGGCACTTGCTCCGCTCATGGGACGCTCTGCAGCCATCGCAGCGCCAACCCCCTTTTCCTTTCTTCTCGCTCAGCCCCTTTCTGACTTTCCGGACTCCCTCATCTTCACTGGAGCCTGGGGTGGTGGAGGCCTCTGAGGATGTGGGCGAGCACGGGGCAGGGGGCGCCCTCCAAGTCGCCTGGACTGCGGATGCAGCTGCCTCTACTTGTGGAGGCTTTGCTTTGAGAAGCTTGTACCCGGCCCTCGTGGACTCAGCAGCTAGGGCCTCTTGTAGTACCTCTTTGAAGGTGAGGTCGTGGCCTCGGGTCATGAGCTTCCTTTGGGTTTCCCCATCTCTCATCCTGCAGAGCATCCTGTCCCTCAGGGCCACGTCTAGAATTTCCCGCCATTCGCATGGGGTTGCCGCCAAACGGAGGGCCGCTGCATACTCGGATACGGACTCACCCGGCTTTTGGTCCCTCCTCGTGAAGGCCGCCCTGGCAGAGAAGAAGGATACCTTGGGCTTGAAGTGGTTTCTCAGGGTCGCCAGTATTTCGGTTACCGAAACCTGTTCCACCTCTCGTGGTGCCACCAGGTCCATCAGCGCTTGCACTGCGTGGAAACTGAGCATCGTGATGAGAAGACCTCTCTTCTTTCCCGCGTCGGTGATGCCGGCAAACGCTACCGTACTCTTGAAATGCATTTCGAACCAGTCCCATCGCTCGGGATGGGTCACGTCGAACACCGGTTGCTGTGAAGTTGTCTTGTCCCCGTGGGAATCCATTATCCCACCTTCGTCGCCAATTTAGTGTTTGGGAATCAAGACAATAGAAACGACTGTAAGCTAGCCTAGCACATCTTTATTGCTTGGAGTACAGTACGAACATGAGGTAATGGCGGACAAACAGCTCCTTTTATGCGGTGGCTATACAATTGAATATGGCTCTTCGACAGGCATTGGCTACTGCCCAAGTGACGTCATCCTTGGTCACGCCTTTCTTGTCCAGGTGAGGTGACCACGGGAATCTTTCCCGTGCAGCTGAAGGCATTTGAGGAATGTGTACCATGTGAGCTGGGCACTCACTACTGCCCCCGGTGGCCACTAGCTTGCGTCCTCATACAGAAGGTTACAGTGTTACAATTAGAGATTGTTACATCCACTCATTCGTGTGGTTACAATTACATTCAATACACAACAACTGTGCCATCAAGAACACATAACTAAATAAACGAAATTCTCTTTTCCTGGTCCAGATCTTGTTCCTTCAGATATTGGCTAGTTCAGTCACTGACAAAAATTATAGTCCAGCCAATCTCCTTCTACAGCTAGTAATTTTCCACTCTTGAGGTGAACTTTCACCTAGCAACTGCTATAGTGCTTCTCAGTCTGATGAACTTCTGATCAGCTAAGGGAGAATATACTTACTGTTAGGTTCCAGCAAAGCTTGGATAATTTACTTTGAGCACTCCCACAACCCCTTGAGACCATATCCACTGGTTATACCAGCTGAGCATTCTTGGGGGTGTAGTTGAAAAAGTAAGTTTTCCAAACAATGGTCAGAATCCTGTTGGAGTTTCTAGAAGATATGTGCAACTTACTCTTACTACTCGTAGTAAAATGACCAGTTGTGCAACTGGGCTTGTGACCAGGCATGCAACAGAAGTGTGCTCTGACACTTTGTGAGTTATCCACAATTAGCTGCAGCATGCTATGCAAATCCTACATCAATAGATTCTAGCCTATGGGTTCTAGAAGAGGGTGTTGTTTTAAATGATATATGAACATCCTTTACCAGGAAAAGAATAAGATCCAGAGGCATTCATGTTCCAAAACCTTCAGGAACTTTTTTATGAATCTCCTTTCTACCTCTCCATCTCCAAAGTGAATCCTTTTCATTATCCCAGTTTTACAAAGAAGCTTCTTCTTCCTTTGTGTCTAGGTTTAGTGTAAGGGACCAAAGACAATGAAACAGCCGAAGGGTTGGCTTAACACAGGTTTATTGCATGATGATCCGGTGGAACATGTGGTAATGGCGGATGGGTAGCTCAATATATACAGCTGGCTATACATTTGAAAGTGGCTCCTCGACAGACTATTGGTTGCTGCCTGCGTGACGTCGCCGAAGGTCATGCCCTTCTTGTCCAGGTGAAGAGGTGGCGGGAATCTTCCCGCGCTGCTGATCCAGGTGAATCTGAGCCATGAGAGCTGGACGCTCGCTATTGCCATCTAGTGGTCACTAGCTCGCGTCCCCTTATCAGGTTTACATTGATACAGCTGAAGGTTATACTGTTGCACACAGAAAGGTTACATTGTTACCACATGGCCAGGTACATTGTTAAAGGCACAGCTTTACAGAACACAACATCCCTCCCCCCTAGGATGAGACGAAGTCTCTCAGCCAAGATGGCTTATTGCACGTGCGTTTGGGTCGTGATGAGGGCTGACCCCCCCGGGGGCACTACTGCTTCTTTGTTCCCTGGTCCCTTGTCCTGTAATGGGAGAGGGAGACTCGTTAGTGGCTTGCCGCGGTTTGGCGGCCTTAGGGGAAGGGAAAAACTCCATTGTGGGCAGACCGGGGGCGATCGGGGCTAACGAAAAACCCCTCTTCTCGCTTGGACGGGTGGGGGACCACTCCGAAAAACTCCCCCGGTTCTGAAAATCAAATTCTAACTCAGTTGGGGTATCCGCGTTTGTGGGGGAATTCCGCGAGATATGTATGGGGTCGGGTTCCTCCTCCTCAGAAAAATCCCCCAGGATATCTACGAGAACATCCCCCCTTTCCTCCTCCCCCCTTGGTGGGGGCCCGCGGCCCCCTTTCCCTCCCCCTTGGGCTGAACGGGTGGGGGAGAACCCTAACGCTGATTTTTTTCCTCTTTGGTCTGCGCCCTGCTCCTCGGGGACCCTGCGTCGGAGCTGGTCCGCGGGCCGCCTCCACAGTAGCCCTGTGCTGGTTTCCACGCAGTACGACACGGGGCCGGTTTGCTCCACAACTACGCCCGGTACCCAGGCTGGGCCCGTGCTGGCGTAATTCCTGCAATGCACGGGGGCGCCTACACTGAAACTCTTTGTGGCCTCTAGCCCAATGTTCCTTCCCTTGCACGTCCCGTAGTGTGGACCTCAACGCTTTGAGCTTGGGTCGCCTGTGGGGGGCAATTCTCAAAAACTCCCTCTGGGAAATAATTGAATATGAGGACCCCGAGTCAATTTCCATTCTAATGGGAACCCCTTGAACTAGTACCTCAACAAAGTAGCGGGGGTGTCCTACGGACACGCTGAATACTGGGGCGTCGTCCTCGCTGCCGTCGGAGATGCGGCCCATGCCGCCCTGCTTCCGCGTGGCCTGAGCGCCGTCCTTGGGTCTCGTTGAGTGGTCTTGTCCCGCGGAACGGTCTGCCGAGCTTCTCCAGGTCTCGCGCCTCTTCCTGCACACCTTGGCGATGTGCCCGCGGCGGCCGCAGTTGTGACACTCGGCCTTCCGAAATGGGCACTTTACGTGGTTGTGGGCCGCTCCACAGCCGTCGCACCGCCGGCTCTCTTTCCGGACCCTCCGGACGTCCTCGTCGTCGCTGCTCTCTGCGGACGACCTCGAAGCTCGCCGGGCTGCCTGCACCGGAGTCTCTGCCTTGCTCGACCTCGGCCGCCAGTCCTGGAGTTCTTGTACCCCAGCCTTTGTAGCTTCCGCGGCCTGTGCCGCTCTGATGACCTCCTGCAACGTGGGAGGCGGCTCTTGGTTCATTAATGTGCGCTGGGTTTCGGCGTCGTTCAGGCCGCACAGCACACAGTCCCGGAGGGTGATTTCGACATTCTCCCATTTGCACGGGCCGGCCGCCAGCCGCAGGGCCGCCACGAATGCGGCGACCGTCTCCCCGGGTGCTTGGACTCGCCTCCAGAACGCACTCCGAGCAGGAAACATCGCCGTGGCAGGCCGGACGTGCTCACGCAGCATCTGCATGAGTTCTTTGGCCTTGAATTCGCTCACCCTCCTCGGTGCGATCAGGTCCACCAAGGTCCTTTTGGTTTCCTGTCCGAGCATCCTGGTGAAGATGGCCCTTTTCTTTGCCTCTTCCGTGACTTCGGACTCAATCAGTGCTGCCTGGAAGTCCATTTCGAAGATCTCCCAGTCGCCCGGTTTCCTGATCTCGAAACCGGCGCATGTCTTGGTCCCGTGGGCTGCCATGATCCCACCTTCATCGCCAATTTAGTGTAAGGGACCAAAGACAATGAAACAGCCGAAGGGTTGGCTTAAAAAAGGTTTATTGCATGATGATCCGGTGGAACATGTGGTAATGGCGGATGGGTAGCTCAATATATACAGCTGGCTATACATTTGAAAGTGGCTCCTCGACAGACTATTGGTTGCTGCCTGCGTGACGTCGCAGAAGGTCACGCCCTTCTTGTCCAGGTGAAGAGGTGGCGGGAATCTTCCCGCGCTGCTGATCCAGGTGAATCTGAGCCATGAGAGCTGGACGCTCACTATTGCCATCTAGTGGTCATTAGCTCGCGTCCCCTTATCAGGTTTACATTGATACAGCTGAAGGTTATACTGTTGCACACAGAAAGGTTACATTGTTACCACATGGCCAGTTACATTGTTAAAGGCACAGCTTTACAGAACACAACACTAGGTCAGACTATAAATTGCCAAAATGAAGCCACCTTTTGGTGAATCCATTTTGTAGTTCCTTCCGCCAAACTTAGTGTGAGAAAGATTAGCCAGCACAAGGTTGCCGTTGCTTGGGGTACACCTGATATAGGTTCAAAAATACTACAATTTTTTAGGAGGCTCTTTCTATGTACCCCTACAAAGAAGCTAAGAGATGTACTGTAGAATATCAGCTTTAAAAAAGAAAACTGGGAAACTCTCGTGTGGTAGAGTGGGCCTATATAGAATACTGATACAAATCATTTCCCTAGCTCTCAGAAATGTGTTTGAAGATTTAATTGTTCCCCTGAACAATATTGTCCTATGGTGGTGTGTGTGGATATAGAAAAATTAACCAATAATCTCCCATTTTTGACGTTTTGTTCTAAATAATGCATTACTATAAATTATCCAAAATTATATAATTTCTTTTACATCATAGGAATAAAATCATTTTACATTTCAGACCGAAAGTGTAAAAAAAGAAATAATAAATGAAGCTGTATTGTTAAAAAAAAACTAATCTGGGCATCATTCTACTACCTCCTCACACAACTTGTTTACCCGTTTATTCTTTATAAGGGGGTCTATCCATTTTGATACTTCACACAGCGGTGGCCACCATAACTGTTGGACATGTTAAGACAAGGTCAGTGTGTGATTGACTTTGCCACGCTATTTAGGTAATGGATGAGAAACACATGTCAAAACAGCTTCTGGTTCATTTAGTATTATCTTCATTGGCACCAGGGAGCAATATAAACCCATTTTAGCACCAATACAGAGAAAATGGGAGGACATATTGTTGATCTGGATGGTTAATATTTGATCTGTATATGAGCCATAAGTTATATTGTGCCATAAAAGAATGTAGCAGGAGTCACATTAGAAGCATTTCAGGCCACACATTGCTGTGTGATTTCTAATAAGTGTCGTTCTACGAAAGAAGAAGAAATAAATCAATTGCCTGATGTCTAATCTAGGGCTATTATTTGGGAAAAATTAATCCAGCTTTTTTTTTTTTACCTTTTGGTCCATCCTGTCATATTCTCTAAATGTCCTCTTCATAAGTTGTCCTGTAATTCCCTTGATATATCTTGATTTTACTTAGGTAGCCTTTGGCAAGAGTAAAGTATTAGCATGTGTGGCAGGCACACAGGCCAGAATTACATTACTTCCCCAAAGCTAGTTCTGCTCTCATCTTTCCCAACGTGTCCATTATTGTCCAGAAGCTTTTATAAGCATCATTACCCAGGGCCTTTTTAAAACTGTCTAATGCAAGGTTAAATTCTAGTCTCACTGCAACATTCAATCTCATTTAAGCAGCCTCATTGTTATTACACTTGCCTTGCTGTTATACTGGGCCCATTTGTCCAACTACAATTAAACCCAAGCTGCAGTTTCTTTGGCAGATCCTATGGCGAATACATTTGTAACAGTCCAGATTCTGTTCTGAGATTATTATCTGATGAATCACACTTGGCTTAATCAACCAGTAGAAAAGTGGGGGCAGCCACGGCTCCAGGTAAAAGATGGAGTGTTGCACACAGACCCCTAGGCAGACAAAATATTCTGCCTTCTTTATAATCATCTCCTCTCCCTTGTCAAGCAAGCATCTCAGCTGTTTTTTGCCATCATCAACTGAAAATGAGATACAGTCAGACTAATCAGAGATGAGGTTAAATCTGGGACAGCGGGGGTTTTGAGAGCACAGTTATCTGCCAGGGAACATGGAGGCTGTCATTTCCTAGCCCCAACTACATTCAAGAGGCAGTGGAAGCCTCATATCCCATGAACATATTCAGCAACATCATTTCCAGCTAATCCTACGTGTCGCTGCTTCAGATAACTGCAAATCAGCTTCACTTTTCATATAAAAGATATTTTTGTCTTGGAATTGGGAGAAGCAGGGATAAGGGGCCTATTTCAGCAATTTCTGACAAATTTTGGGAGGAATTGAGTGAAGTGGGACATGAGGTGGGTCGGGGATGGCATCATAAATTTTCAGACCCGGTATGCAGGGCCCCACACACACACACATTTTGGCCATGCCCCTGTGGTTTTCTGCACATGCGTGGTTTTCAACACACGCACAGATACGTTTTCCCTGTTTCCTGCGTATGCGTTGTTTTCAGCGCATGCACAGATTTGTTTTTCTCGGCAGGCGGCGGGCCCTCTGCGGTCTCCTGGCCCAGGATAGTGCCCCTGGCAGTCCCCCTTTGATGGCGGCTCTGAGGTCGGGCATGAGGTTCACTTCTCTCTAAAAGAAAAATAAAAGCAATTAAAAACAAGGGAGGTATTTGGCTTAGAAATCCGTTTTAAGATGAGAAGTATGAGAACTGTATCCAAAGAATAAACATGACATGTTAGCAAAGTCAGATTTTAAAGGGCACTGTTCAGAAAGCTGGAAGAGATTTTAAAAGTCATTGTATAAAACCCCTTCCTGACATAGGAAACCAACAGTTCCAATATCCTTGAAGGTTCCATCCAGACTATGTCCCAGGGCTATTTATGAATAAGCACCCACTACCTTCCCAGACAAGGACTGCAGTGGCTTAGTCGTTAAAACGCTGAGCTTTGTGACTGGAAGGCCGGCAGGTCAACAGTTTGAGACCCAAGTGCTGCATGATGGAGTGAACTCCTGTCTCTGTCTCAGCTCCCATCAACCTAGCAGTTTGAAAGCAAGAAATTGCAAGGAGATAAATAGGTACCATTTTGGTGGGAAGGTAACAGCATTCCATGCACTCTGGTGTCTAGTCATGTCTGCCTCATGTCCACGGAAACATCTCCAGACCCAGACAGCACTAGCTCTTTGGCTATAAATGGAGATGAGGATCAAACCCTAGAGTCGGATACAACTGGCTTTCGAGGAAGGTCAACCTGTACCTTTATCTATCTTCCCAGAAAGTGTATCTTCTTTCCAATACCTAATTGCTTTACAATGTTTTTTCTCCCATGCCTAAATTCTTTCCTTTTGTAATTTCTGCCCAATGGTTGTGTCTGACCCTTGGAGCACTAGAAGACCAATATGTTCTATGAAATACGGGGAAAACTCTTTATCCTAACACAATGGAGATGATTTCAAATGCCCTTTAAATAGCTGATCCATGCATACCAGGCATTCTCTTCCCACTATTGCCATTTCCTTTCCATTTTTGCCATCCATGGGTCATTTTCTAGATTGCAATAAGAGCAGGCCTCTCTCTTATTCTCTGTAAAGCACTGTGTATATTAATATGCCATTCATCTATTGTTTCTAATGTTAGCACCATCAATAACATGAATATCAATATACAGTATTGTATCATACTATGCAATATATTAAATAATATATACATGTTACTGTAACCAGTATTGTGACAGTATTATATAACTCTGTGACTTGTAGCTTGTGATATTGCAGTATAGTATTGTGATGTGGTACTGTTCGTGAATTTGTATACTGAATTTTGTATATTGAATTTTGTATTGTATTTTTGACTCTCAGTATTAATTGTATGTTATTTAATATTGTATTACTGTACTCATTGTATATCACATTATTGTATATTGTATTTATTGTTGGCAGTATAAAAGTATGAAAATTAAATTAAATTAAATTAAAAACATATATTACTGTATATAATATACAGTAAAATTGTTAGGGACAGGCAAAAAGCAGAAGGTGACAGAAATAGGGTCATAATCCTGAATGCAACTTTTCAATGACTATGAAGTAGAGTCAAAGAGGACTATTACAATGATTAGTGTCAAGAAATTAAGAACAACAGAAGAGGTTTTTTAAAAGAGATCCATTCTATAACAACCAAGAAATCAAATGGAAATTTAAACCTACCTTAGGGATGCTGAAAGATGAACAGGAGAAGAAGAAAATTGAGACTTCATAATTTTAATGGAGGTTGCAGTCAAGAAATCAGAAGAAAACTTGGAAGGGCAGCAATGAAGAAACTAGGAGAAATAATCAAATATAACGAAGACCAAGGTCAAGATCATGCATACTATTGTATTCCCAATCACTATATACAGATGTGAAAGTTGGATAAGGAGGAAAGACAATTGGAGAGAAAAAAGGTTTGTTCAAAATATGGTGCTGGAAGAGAGCTTCGCAGATGCCCTGGACTGACAGACAGACAAAGAAGTCTTGCTCAAATAAAGCTTGAATTCTCTCTTGAAGCAAAAATGATGAAACAGAGACTGTTGTACTTTTGGCATATCATGGAGAAATCAAGATTCACTAGAAAGGATAATAATGCTAGGAAAAGATGAAGGCAGCAGGAAAAGAGAAAGATCGAATACCAGATGAATTGTCTCCATAGAGAAAGCCATAGCTTTGGGTTTTCAAGACCTGAACCAGGCTGTTGATGATAGAATATGGTTAAGATCATTCATTGGTAGAGTCATCCCAAGGCAGATATGACTTGATCACACATAACTATATCAAATACTAGCAGAAGACCTGGCATTACCCAGGGGTACTGAACCCGGGCCAAGGAGAGACCCGGGCCTGGTGCCCCCTAGCCCACCCCAGTTGCCTTATCTTTTTGTCTGCTGGTGTCACCCTCGGTGTCAGTGGCGGCGACCTACACCTCGCCGGGGCCAGTGGTGCTACAGCTGGGTCTATCACCGGGCAGGGCCTGAGGTGGATCCGGGGCCTGGCTCGGACGGATCTGGGCAGCAAAGAAAGAGCAGCGCAGTGCCTGGGCAGGGCAGGCCGAGGGGCAGCGGGTGCACAGTTGGTCCTGTTGTAATGCACCATCACAGCTGGGGCCACAGCCTGATCCAGAGCCCCGGCCCCACCCACCCTCCCACCTTGCCCTTCTCCAGCCAGCAGCGACAGCTTCCCCAGTGACTACTGTCGGGGGTGGCCATCACAGCCTGGCTTCGTCTTCCTCCTGAGGGGCACCCTAGGCAGACGGCGGCAGCCCAGTCCTGGCTCCGCCTGCACCCATGTGGGTTCTCCTTACTTCCCAAGGCACCCCCAAGGAGGGCAGAGGAGCCAGGCTGCGATGGCCGGCCGCTGACAGTAGTTGATAAAGAGGGTGGCAGCGGCCAGAGTGAGGCAAGGCATACTGGCCGCCATTGCCGCTATCCCTACTGGGGGCTAGGTGCCTGTATGGACTCTCATGCATGCGCAGTTACCTCCCCACTGACTGGGACGGTGGGCAGGCCTAGGCACCTGCGCAGACTCTCGTGCATGCACATTACTGCCTCTCTTGACCGTCTCTGCCTGCCAGTGGGGGGGCCTTTGTGGCCCATTTTTAGGGTGACAAACTCCAAAATGGGCTGCCGGTCCCCCACGCTGGCCATCCCAGGCATTCCAGGTAGACATGCATGCAGTTTCCAGCACGATTGGATGTGTGGTGTCAATTTGTATGAAGAACATACAACATGACACCTTTGTTTTATATTTAGATATAAGATAGATTAGTACATGCAGCTGTAATGTTAGTTGTAGTTAGCATAGCATTGATGAGTGAAGGAGAGAAAAGTACTTCTGAAAGCATGTAACTTCACCAATAATTCTGTGGCAGATTATTACCACAATGAGATCAACTTGCTGTTTCAGTCCTGAATTGATACCAAATTATACAATGCAGACAATAAAGGCAGCTTGTACTCCACTGGGAATATATTCACAGTTGAATGAATTGAAAATATCTTCTGAAATTGCCTTGTTTATTGTAGCAGTTACACTTAAAGAGTTTCATGTACAGGTGATAACCTTTGCACATAAACATTTACAACACTGGAATCATCATGGACTTGATACAGATAATTAACATGGCTGCCAAACCCACTGGTATCCAACAGAATGAATGCTGTGTGTATGTGTTGTTTTTTAAGTGACCAGCTGAAAATATTAAGTCAAACTATGGTATCCCAATAACACACAAGATTAGATAAAGGTATCCAGCAGAAAAAAGAGAGGAGAATTCAAACAAATCACCTGGAACACTACCTTCAGGCCACATTAATATACCACTTATCAAAATGTCCTTTGAAAAAGGTGGGGGGAATAATCTTTTAAAAATATGACAGTAAGGAGATCAAACCTTTAATTATTTGTCCAGCTAAATATCTGCATTTTTTCAGATAATAATAACTATCTGCCACCCAGTCAATCCTGACCTCCCAGAGTATTTTAGGTAGAGAGTACTCAGGGGTGGCTTACTATTCCCTTCTTCAGAAGGTATCCTGGGATTGTGTAGCTCGCTCAAGGACATACATGCTGGTTCTTCTGCGATGCACAGTGTGGAATTGAACTCCCAACCTCTGACTCTGCAACTAGATACTGTACTCACTGAGCTGTCCAGTCAATATGCAATATGGTAAGTGTGGCAAGCCAGTGTCCTAGCTCACTGTAGAAGAAAACACCTCAGAAGGCAGAAGGATGGTCCCACCACTATGCCTGGCCATTCTCAGCTTTTTGATCTGCTACTGAGTGTCACAGAGAGAATTCACCTTATTCCCTGTGTCTGTAGAGCTAATTGCAAAGAGAGACCTTCATTGCAAATCTTTAGTAGCTACATTGGACCCCTTCTCAAGTATGAATAACTTCATGGTTTAGCATCCCTTCATTGGTCCTGTGTAGATTACTGGTCCAGTTCCTCCACCACTATATGTGTTTCCATCTTTTGTATCAGAAGACTCAGAGCTACCTGATATTGTCCATCTCTAAAGGGTCTTCGGTCAAAGCTGAAGTTGTATAGGAGGACCCATTAGGTCCATTGTGCAGATTGTTTAGTGCTTTTTAAATGGTGATTGCAGCCATGAAATAAAAAGGCAACTGATTCTTGAGAAGCAAGCTATGAGAAACCTGGGGAACATCGGGAAAAGTAGGGAAATCACCTTGTAAACAAAAGTTTGCATAGTCAAAGCAATGGTATTCCTAGTGGTAATGTATGGTTGTGAGAGCTGGACCATAAGGAAAGCTGAGCGCAAAAAAATAGATGCCTTTGAAATGTGGTGTTGGAGGGGTCTTGAGCAGCGTTGGGCTCCCAAAAAATTTGCTACTACACTGCTGGCTTAGTATGGTGGGTGTGGCCAGGGAGAAAGCCCTGTGTTGCACCCGAATTAGGCCTACTTTATTTCAAAACTTGGATGGGCGGGGCCAGGCAGAATTTCTGCTACCGGTTCTGGTGAACTGGTGCAAACCTGCTGATGCCCACCACTGGTCTTGAGAATACCCTAGACAGTGAGGAGTGCAATAGGTCGATCTTAGAAAAAATCAATCCTGACTGCTCCTTGGAAGGTCAAATATTGAGGATGAAGCTAAAGTACTTTGGACATTAAACGAGAAGAGAGGATTCACTTGAGAAATCCTTGATTCTGGGAAAAGTCGAGGGTAAGATGGTATTGTTGGTGCAACGGGCACAGAGTTGGGCGGGTTGAGGAGGATGGTGTAACACAGGGGTGCCTGGCATGCAATGGTCCATGGGGTCTCCGGGGGCTGGAGTCGACTGTGCAACTGAACAACAACAAAAATGGTAAGGTTTTGTTAAATCCACAATATACCAAGTGCCATTATTTATTAACAATGTGATAAGTTTTACAATTTGTGAAACTGAAAGATGGCAAACAGAACAAAGGCTGTGTGTAATTTCACCAGTGGAAAAATTGAGCAAATGCAGGAAATTTCAATAAATGCAAAACTAACATTAAGGGTGGTGGAGTGAGTCATTTTATCCAATGATGCACTGCAAAAAAATTTACTACCTACTCTGTGGGCTGGCCAAATCTGTGGGCATGGCCAAACATCCTGCATTATGGGCTATGGAGGCGAGCATGGCTAACCAAATGGGCATGGCCTGGGGGGATTTCCGCTACCGGTTCTGCAGAACCTCACAGAACCTGCTGCAGTACATCACTGATTTCATCTTGATTTATAAGCAGACAAAGATAGCTAGTTAAGTTTATTTATTAATTAAGCTGTAGAAACATGTAAAGGTAAGATTTTTCTCTTGGACCTTAGTGAAAGGGAATGGAGATATCTTATTTCTGATACTATTGCCTTGATTGTATTTGTTGTGACTTGCTGTCCTTGCTTTTGATGGGCCTGAGAGCTAGAACAGATAGAGCGACCTTGCTGCTTAACAAAATGATACATAAAGGCAACATTTACATGCATGTTCTATGATTATCACTGCCATATGTAAATCACCAAAGGGCAACCAGCTTCAAATAAAACATGAATCCCATGGACTTTCATGCATATGGCATGGTTCTCACATCCGACAGAGAAAGTTAGCAACATGACAGAGGCCAGAATGTGCATCATATTCCCCAGACAGGGGAAAGCTGTCATGGAAATGTCATCACAGGATGTGGTTGGCTGCCATCCCAAAACAGCAGCTGTCTGACTTCCTGTGATGCCCATTACCTGGCCTTGCAAAAGGAATAAACCATGTTCAGACATCAGAGGAGGCACTGTGTGAACAAAACTGAAGGCTTTGGGGCAAAGCCTGAGGTGAAAAAGATCCAAAGTGCAGAGATCTGTATTTGTGGTGAGACAGACTTGGCTTTTTAAAGTCCATTTTAAATATAAGTCAACAGCTTCCTCATGCACATATCCCAGCCTTGCATACAGGTATGTATCCTTACATAGTTCCAAGGATCCCTGCATCCTACCCATACCTGTCAAGTTTTGGATTTGAAAATAAGGGAAATTTTGGGCACACCCCTCTGTGGGTGTGGCCAAATCTTTGGGTGTGGCCAAATATAGCCATGTGACTTGCTGGGCTCTAGTCAGGCCTGCCACATGGCCATGAAAATGTCTGCAAACACAGACAGCACTGGCTCTTTGGCTGTAAATGGAGATGAGCACTGCACCCTAGAGTTGGATATGACTGGCAGATTTTACTTTCTTAGGATCAAAGATCGCTGCAGATGGTGAGTGCAGCCATGAAATAAAAAGATGACTGATGCTTGGGAAACAAGCTATGAGAAACCTGGGGAACATAGTTAAAAGTAGAGACATCACATTGCAAACAAAAAATTGCATAGTCAAAGCAATGGTATTCCCAGTGGTATGGGTGTGAGAGCTGGACCATTAGGAAAGCTGAGTGCAAAAAAATAGATGCCTTTGAAATGTGGTGTTAGAAATAGGTCAATCCTAGAAGAAATCAACCATGACTGCTCATTTAAGGTCAAATAGTAAAAATGATGCTAAAGTACTTTGGACATCAAACGAGAAGAGAGGATTCACTTGAGAAAGCCTTGATGCTGGAAACGGTGGAGGACAAAAGAAGGGGTGGGCAAAAATAAGATGGCTAGATGGTATTGTAGATGCAATGGGTACAAAGCTGTGTGGGCCAAAGAACCCTTTTCCCATCTTCTTGGGGGACTTTTGTTTTCTTTCTTGTCTACTCATTTTTAATTATTATTTTTTCCTGGGAAGCAAAGTGCAGAATAGTAAACCAGCCCCCTAAGGTTACTAACTGCTTGTAAGCAGCTTGGCTTTAATGAACTAGCCCTGCACATGGCTAGACCTTTGTTAGAAGGTCGGGTGCCTGTTGGGCAGGACGGGGAAACCTTCGGCGGCAGCTTTTCCTACTGTAAAAGGAACCCAGGGAACTGCAAGCAAAATAAACCTTCTCTCTCTCTCTCTCTCTCTCTCTCTCTCTCTCTCTCTCTCTCTCTCTCTCTCTCTCTCTCTCTCTCTCTCTCTCTCTCTCTCTCTCTCTCTCTCATATAGTGATCAAGCAACATCCCCTCTCCCAAGTTAACTCTAGAACAGAAATAAAAGCCTCCAGGAAGCAGGGCAGAAACAGCTCAATAAACCATGAGAGTGAGAGAGAAGTCTCTGCCCCAGACCAAGAGCTGATTTGCCCTTGCATATATGAAATATCGCTCACCTAGAGTAGACTCCCATCCCATGGTGGCTCCGACCAGCAGCAGCAAAACTGAAGCCTACATGACCATGTGGCAGGGAAATGAAAGAGAAGGTCCCCACCACCTTCTCTTTCTCTCTCCCCTTCCACAAGCAAAAAGCCACAACGGCCTCTGATGGCAGGAAAAACATAATGCAGCTTCGCCTGTGAGCGCTCCGGTCAGGATTTTTTTAAAAAAAATAAGGAATATTACGGGGAAATTAATAAAATTGGAGGGGTCGGAAGAGGGGTTAAAATAAGGGTTTTTCCCAGGAAAAACAGGATACTTGACAGGTATGATCCTACCTAAGGACATCTGAGATTAGTTGCCAAATGCTGGCCCAGCAGAAAGACAATACGGTCAGTGCTGGCCTAGAATCTCTCAGCAGAAAGCCCCAAAACCCGGGAAGAGACACGTTCCCCAACCTCACTTTCACTATGGTCTGCTAAAGGCCTGGCCTGGCCACATGATTAGGCTGAGGGTAAGTTTAAATATTACTCATTAGTGGACAGGAATGGTGAAGTATAATGTCTGGTTGTAAACTCTATTAGTCTAAAAGGTGAACAGCTGATGTGAAAGGAACTACTTTAACAACAACAACAAAAACCTCATCTTTTTGTGCACCCAAGTCAAATCTGACTTGTGTTAACCCCTTTGGGGGTTTTCTAAAGATTACTCAGAAGTGGTTTACTATTCTCTTTTTCCCATAGGCTGGCAGTTTTGGGGTGCACAGTGGGGAATTAAACTCCCAATCTCTGGATCTGTAGCCAGAAACCTAACTCACAGAGCTATCCAGCTAGCAAAGCACCATCTATGCAGATATAAATTGGAATTTGGATCTTAAGATGAAGTTTAATTGAGTCCATAAATCTTCAAATACGTTCTGTGCCCTATATAATTTTCTCTGCATTCCCCTCATTCCCATGTGAAAATGATCACAAATAAATTTTGCACAAGAACAATTCTGGTCTTTTGAGTCCCTTTTTAAGTCAGTCTCCATCTTTTACCTGAAAGTTTTGTGGAATGTTCCCTCACATTAATCTTACACGTTTGGCTTCAGCTTTCCTCTGCAAATCTACACAGAGGTTGAGTTAATGTTCAGAGGGAGCTTGGTAGCTGGCTTGGCCCATGCCTGGCTGAGCTCTCAGCTGTCATTAAAGTGTTCTCGTTATGAGACTCTGTCAAGGGCGGACATCCAGATCTCTTAGCAAAGGTCATTCTGTTGCAGGGATTGTGAAGTATTAAAGAGCTTAAAAGGAGGAAAAGATAATGACAAAATCCAGGGTTTCAACCCCCACCTACAGCCTCCACATCCTTGCAAATCCAAGTAATGAACATTCCATGTTCTCATAGTCACACACTGAATTTCCCTGTAATGATGAAGAATTTCAAGTGATTCTATGAAAATGAATACAATACTCACACACACACACCCCTCTCTAGGTTGGTGTCAATGTATGCCATTTTCTATTATCTATTGTCTATCTGACATTCATATAGGACCTATGAAATTAAAGCAAGTTGGGTTTACAGACATTGTTCTTCTCAAGTCAAAATAGTTCCATAATCTCCTCTTCTTTTCTTCTAAACAGCCTCACATAATTGAGGCCTGTGTCATACAATGATATATGAGGGTGTGTACATGCAAATGGCAACAGGACCAATTGTCCTTATATTGGAACATTTCCAAAGCATTGTGTGAATCTGGAAGTCAAGATGTGATTAACATTCTCCATTTAAATGGAATTACTGCATTCTGCATTTTTGAACCACTTTCCCCCATAATAAATTTGTGCACATAGCTAGGCACAATGAAAATGTCTCACATAGCCAACAATAGAAAGTGTTGTGTCAATCAATACAGTAGGAACTATTACCACTCCTACTATTATTCCAGTTTTAAAAAATGAATGATTTGCACTTTCCTCTCCCCCGCCCGCCATCCTAAATGCCCAGAATCCTCCTACAGCTTCAGAAAAAAAGCTTTTGGTGAGACAGATCAAAATGCCTGCACACCACTGAATCAAACATGTACAAGTCTTGTCACCTGCCAGCATTTTTCACATATTACAGAGTGTGCTTCCAAGCTGTGTATGGAATTAAAAACTTGACTTCCAATATCACTTGGAATCAGTTTCTAGATATGGCAAGCTAGATGTTTTGGTTAATGAAGAGTCCCAACTTGTGTCTCCAAGATCTGTTTGTTTGCTCAAGTTAGTCAAGTCTAGAGAAGATAAAAAAATAAGGTACAAATAAACTAATTGTGGAGATTTGGCCTGCAGAATTCCAGGTAGTAAACATTATTGCCAAATCAGATTTTAATATTTTAAATATTATTTTTAAAGAAAAAAACAGCTTTGGAGTTCCAAGTTGGACTGAGGCTGAAAAAAGTATCCCTTCTGATGCTTCAAAACTGAGATATGCATGCTTTAACCTCCATTACTAGTTCACTTGCCCACTCTTTGCTGATTTAGCAAGCAAAAAAGAAGAGAGAGAGATTGATTTATTTCTGAATAGGACAGATTCAGCAAAAGCCAGATCATGTGACAACTGCTTAGCTCATTCCCAATCTATGTGCATTGTGTTACCGGATACTCTGCTAAGTACCGGCCTTCATATTTCACTCATTTTACTCAAGAAGAAGCAAAAACTAGGGAGAAAATCTCTCTCAGGTTTGCAGATTTGCACTGATTTATACCAGTATCAAGGCTTCCATTTAATTTGTTGAAAAGCTGAACCTGAGAAAATAACTAAAATATAATTCACAGAGTTCCTTACTTCACATGGCCAGAAAAAGAACTTTGCCAAACACTCTGCAGGAGCAAAAAGTACTTTATTGGACCACAAGGAGATAAAAGTTTGGTTTTTTGGACATACAGATCCCGGAATATCCCCATCTATGTAGCAGTTAAATCCAAAATGATAACTTTCCCCATTTGTGGGAGAATGAAAGCGCGGCGCCAAAATGGCCGCCGCGCTCTTTGCAGGGCCCCCCCCACCCGGACTCAGACATCCGGGTGAGTTAGGGGGCGTGGCCACCCCTCTATAAAAGGGGTGGCCACGAGGTAGCCGAGCTGCCATTGTAAAAATAGCGATGGAGAGGAGAAGTTTTCTCTGTCGCTGTTCCTTCGACTCTTCGGCTCTTTAGCCCTTGGCTTTCCCGGCTGGGAAGGAAGGAGTTGCACAGAGCCTTTGGCTTGCTGGCTGCTCTGTGCTTTTTGGCATAGGTTGATCCCCGGACAGGGATCCTGCTCTTTCTACAGATATGCCTCCCAAACGGAAGGCCCAGGTGACGAAACCACAGCCAACGGGGAGGACTTTTGCGGGCCCTGCGCAGCGCGGGGGGCAGCCCTCAGGTCGGAGGACCAGGGCTGCGCCCACGCGGCAGGGCACTACCCCAGCTTTACCCACCGATACCGGTGGGGCGATGCAGGCTGTGGCTTGGCCCTCGGCTAGCCAGCCTCCGACTGGCCCTTCAGGGGCTTCGGCCCTCGGCCCACAGTTGCCGGCCATGGGTCAGGCCAGTGGGGGAGGGCCCGGTGCTGGTACACGGCACGTTTCCCCTCCGGCCCCTCATGGGCCAGAGTTTTGGGCATGGCCCTATTCGGGCCCAGGCTCCCACTTTGGGGTTCCTGGTCAAATGCCTGGTGGGCCGTCCGGCCCACCCGGCCCTTCTCTCTCTGCTGGGGGCCCTTCGTGTTCACCGGCTGCCTCAACGGCTGCCACACTGCAACAAGTGGCCAGCCGGGTTGAGCTGCTTGAGATGCTCCGGCCTGCGCCTGCCGGTGTCTCACAGCTCCCTGTTCATCCGAGCTACAGCCAGGGAGTGGTCAGGTGTGGCCCCAGAGCTCGATTACGGTCGCGAGCTCCGACGCCTGCCGTGGGCCGGAACCCCCAGTGGGGGCGGCTCACGGGGGTGCACCTAGTGAGTATCAGGTTCAAGTTAATGCACCCACATCACAGTCCACTTCCAGTGGTGGGGTTCAGTGGCCATGGCCTCGTCAAGTCGCGGCGAGTGGGCATCAGTTGCCAGCCTATCCCAGTGCCCCTTGGTTCCATACTGGCACAACATTGGGGTGGGGGTTTCCGCCCCCGGGGCAGTGCCGGGCATCGCAGGGGCTGTCCATGTTCCGCTGCGTATGCCCCGTGTACCTAATGTGCCGGTGACGGCCTTGCCGACGGCTGGTTATTCATTGCCCCTTGGTGATCATTTGTCCCAGGTCACGAGGGAAACGATTTGGCAGGGGGAGTACAGTTGATGCGAGTGGGCATCAGTTACCGTTTTATCCCAGTATCCCATGGTGCTAAATGGTCCCTCGTTAAGGGCGGGGGTGTCCGCCCCGGGGCAGTGCCGAGCATTGCAGGGGCTGTCCGGGTCCTGCTGCATATGCCCTTGATACAGAACGTGCCGTCGATGGCTTTGCCGATGGCTGGTTATTCCTTGCCCCTGGGTGATCATTTGCCGCAGGTCACGAGGGGTAAGGTCTGGAGGGGGATATGTGGATATTCTCCATATGGAACTGTGAGCCCACTGAGGAGGAGAGAGAGGGACAGGATGACAGAGACAAAGAGCTGTCCCATCATAGTAAGCCACCGTGCACCTGGGGCCAACTGGTTGTCGCCATACCTTATATATGTGGGTGTATGCCACAGGGCCCGGCCTGATTGGGCCATCCCGATGGTTCCATCCATTGCTAATATTTACAGGGCGATGGTTGATTTGACGGGCCCATCGCAGTTGCCTTACGACGAGGAATGTGGATGAGGGTGGCCCTACACCCTGAGAGGAGGTGGGATGAGCCCTGTCAGCAATTGTGCTCATGTACATGACTCCCACGTGACTGGCGCCTGGTGATAGGTACCATGGTGGTCATGCTGTGCAGCAGGCTGCTCAGACACATGCTCCATGCTAACTGGTCGGGCAGGGAGTTCCAGCCCGCCTGCCGTGTTCGACCTGCTCAGCTGGCGACGTGTGTACTAAGCGCCAGTGTCGTTACCGACTTGGTGTACCCTTTTGCGCTGGCCCTTACGCCGCCTCCGTGTGCCCGCGGGTTGGTGGGTTACGGGGCAGAGGTAGGGGTGCACAGGGGGTGATCAGAGCTCCGTCTGAAAGAACTAGCCTTGTCAAAGCCCCCCCCCCCCAATTAGTGTACTCAGGCTGGAGTGATGGCACTCAGCTCATCCAAGAAGGGATGATGCGGGGTACCTGCTGGAGGGTTTTCAATGGGGCTTTTGTATTCCATTCGGGGGTGTTAGGGGTCCCAGGATGCTACTAATCTGGTTACCTTGAAAGGTAATGAAGAGGTTACTCCACTGTGCACAGCTACGGGAGTTGGGGCTATGAGAGCAGCAGGTCCCTTCTTGGAACCACCTTTCCTAAGTTGAACGTCTCCCCTATGAGGCTAGTACCGAGGTAGAACCAGGGTGGATGTCATTTAATCCTCCATTTAGCTCACCCTGTGGGTTATCTGGTTAGGGATGCCATTCCTGATGACCTTGTTCAGTCAGGTACTCGTAGTTGGTTCAGCCCCTATGGGTGGCTCGCTCATGCAGTCCCGGTGCTTTCCTGGCACAGTGTGATATGCACTAGGCTTTCAGATTACTGCCAGTGCACCCAATGGATTTAGAGCTATTGGGTTTTTAGGTTCCTAGGTGAATTTTACTTAGATAAGTCCAACCCCTTCTGACTGAGTTAATTCATGTTCAGCATTCGAAAGATTCGGGACTTTCATTCAGTGGGCCTGTGCTCGCAGGTTGGGGTCTCGGTCTCTAGCCCATTACCCCGATGACTTTTGGTTTGGGGGTGAACGGGGCTCAGACACGTGCACGCGTCTCCTCACTACATTTCAGACACTCAGGTGGGGACTGGGTGTCCCCTTGGCGCCTGAAAAAACCGAGGGCCCAGCTACTAAGCTCACATTTCTAAATCGACTCTGTCGCACGGGCATCCGGGTTACCCATTAATAAGGTGGCTCGGATCTCCACGGCGATTTTGGCATTGATTGCCAAACATAAAGTGTTCCCTTGGGACCTGCCGTTACTTCATGGCCTTCTTAATTTTGCCTGCAGGGTGGATCCACCCAGCAGAGCATTGGCCAGGCGCCTGTGTGACGCCATGGCTGGCCTGTTATAACGTCAACACAGGGTCCGGCTGATCAGGGGCATGCGGGTGGACCTTTCGGTCTGGCTCAAATTACTCCTGGGTTTTAACGGGGTCTCTTCCTGGAGATCAGACCTGATGGTCTGCCCTAGATTTCAAGTACGGTCGGATGCCTCCGGCTCCCTGACTTATGGGGGTTTACTCTGAGGGTAGGGGGACTTACGGCCAATGGCAGCACCCATGGCTTGGCACGGATCGCCTCCGCGATCTTACCTTCCTTGAGTTTCTTCCCAATTTGGGGAGCACTGATGCTATGGGGCGATGAGTGGGCCTACTCAGTGGTCCATTTTTGGTGTGACAATGTGGCAGTGGTGCACATTGTCAACACCCAGACATGCAAATCCCCCAGGGTCATGACATTAGTTTGTCTATTCTTTTTGAGAAGCCTACGCCTAAATGTGCTGTTCTGGGCCAGACATGTTCCAGGTATTAATAATGACATTGCTGCTGCTTTCTCCCGCCTGCAGATCCCCCGTTTCCGTGCCTTACTCCGGAAGCAGATGAATTCCACTCGCCGCTCCCGGCTGATATTGGGACGTTTGGCGAGGAGAGGTGATCCGGGCACGTCATTGGCACCTCGCACGCGTAAGGCGTATCACTGTGTGTTCATGTGTCGTGTTTTGGAGGGGTGGACACGGGAACGTGTCCGCCGCCTGGACACGCATCATCCCAGTTCCCAGAGTTTCTGACCCACCTTGCACGAGGCTGGCATTACTTATGTTCGGATAGGTGTGAAGTGGCTCTTGGTCACGCAGCTACCACGGTAGCCTTTTTGGAGCGCTCCGCATCAGTGAGTGGGTGCCAGAGTTGGTACCATCTGTGTAAGGTGGATGTGTCTCGTAGGGCACTGGAACTCGACGATGTCTCTGTCACACATGAGTGGGCTCAAGTGGGAATACGGTCCTCACAGGTTGTTCAGCACGGCGTAGGCAGTGGAGTCAGACTGCTACAAAGTTTTATTGGAGACATCTGTCCGGTTGGTGCCCTACATGAATTTTCGACAGTGCCTGCTGCGCGCCCCAGCCTGTTTTTCTGCCACCAGGATAGGTCTACCCTTGCCAGAGTAATGTTATTGAGGGTGACCGGTGCCGCGCTTCGCGGTGTGGGGGCCCGTTTTGGCACCCATTTATTTAGGATATGCGTCGCGTTGATCGCGGCTATGTTTGGAGTACTCGGAGGCGGACATGCGTGTACGCGCAATTTCTTATATGTACGTGCCCTCACTGTACAAGTACCTAGTTTTGTCCTTAACCTCTTCTCCTCTTTTACAGATCCTGTGTGTCTATACACACCGGTGGCAGTGGGGCTGGTGGGCCGCAGCTACGTACACTGGGCAGCAGTATATGCTGCGGCGACAGAGAGTGGACCCCGACTTGGGCTGTGTGCATCCGCACGTATGTGATGGTATGGTATGTGCGGCACATGGGGGCGGGAACTGTTGCCATTCCTGATGTCCATCGGGGATGCTGGACCGCCCGATGTTCTTAATAGGCAACTCGGCGGCAACGATCTTATACGGATCACTGCTGTTACTAAATTGTCGAGGGGCTGTGACCTGGCGTTTTATATCACGTATGGCTTACACACGGTCGCTATGGTCTAACATCGTGCCAAGACACCAATTTAGGGGAGACGTGGATCTCCGTGGTTCGGACTGTTCCGGCAGTCAGTGGACAGGGCTGTGGCTCAGTCCCTTGCTGAGCATGGCTGGGAGACAGCCATTGGACACCTGAGGATAGGCTTACAAAAATTTTGCCGGTAGGCAGGGGAAGGGGTCCACCTGTCGGCTGGAGGTATGTACCTCGTTCTGGGTGTGGTGCAAGCAGGCCTGGCGACCGAGCTGACGGTCTTGGGGGGGCGGTGAGTCATCATGGACGCCTCCCCGTGTGGCGGGTAGCACTGGTAAGGTAAATATTTATGACCCATAGGTATCCGGCAGGTTCGCAATTGACTGGCCAACACTTAGACAGGTACAGGTGTAATAACGTTGACCGGTCAACGACGAACCAGGCAAGGGGTGATGGCAGGAGCTTTTCAGCATGCATCACCCCGTGATTTGACGGATACACGTCAGAGGGTGGGGTCAATAGATAGTTTATTGACTACGGTCAACAGTTTGTTTGTGTCAACAAACAAATGGATACAAATGGATACATTGTAGCCAATTGCCATTGGCAATTTTGGGAGGAACCTTACCAGTGTTACTGCGGCCTGCTTGCCTTAAGAATTATAATTGGATGAGTACCAATTGAAAGTTATAATTCGGACTAGGGCATTATTCAATAAAAGTGGCCCAATGCCTTTATCCATATACCGGTGTCTGAGTCTTTCTTTGGGGGGTGCGCCTGCAAAGAAAACTGTTTGCATTCTTACTGTTAACATTGATTTTTGCTTCCTTTGATTTGTTTCTCATAATGGAGAAAATAAATATTTGGAATCTTTTTATATATTCTGAACAGTAAAAGCACACTCATATGCACACAAACCCCTTATTAGCTGCCAAACTTATTTCTCCTTAGATTGCTTAGCAAAGTAGCCTGGACCAATCAAATCTGCAAAGTGCAATTTTTCCAAACTAATAACAGCAGATTCTGAACTTCAGCCAAATCGAAAGCATTGAAGTGGGAGAAGCAATCAAAACACTTTATCTGGGTCTATAGAAACAGATAGTCAAAGCTACAAAATCATTGTAGGGGAGATTAGAATATTGTATCAAATATGTATTTAGATAAAGGTAAAAGGCTCCAAAGCCAATTGTGTCCAACTCTAGAGAACAATATTCATTTCCATTTACAGTCAAAGAGCCAGCTCTGTCTGCATCTGCAGATGTTTCCATGGTCATGTGGCAGCCATGGAGTGCATGGAACATTGATACCTTTCCCAAGAAAGTGGTACCTATTTATCTATTTGCAATTTATTGCTTTTGAACTCAATAGTAAATCCAATTGTTTAAATGAGATACTCTCGAGCTGGTTGGAGTGATTTCTGTCATCGCCTTCTCCAGACAAAGAAAAAAGGTCCTATTTGGGTTAAAAGTACCATGGAACTTGCCAAAAAATAGCTACTGCAGTCCTTTGGATGATAAGGTACCATGGGAGGTGTTGAAGGTCCTGTTGAAAAACTATTTGCTGATAAATCTTCTGTTGAAAAATACCGGAGAGAAAAGTGCTAAGAAGCAGAGGCCTTTGGCTGCAAGGCTTTTTAAAGCAATAGACCTGCCATCTCCCTTTTGTTGCTGTGAGGACTTTCTTTTTCACCTCTTTACCTCTGATACAATTTTGAAGGAAAAGGCTTCATACAAGATTTTTTGGAAAAGTTTACAATTTACAGTTTATCCACTAAAGCTGTTTCTTTTTGTTGCCATCCTAATTTCAGAGGGAGTAACCGCCATATTGGGCTGAGCCGACAGAGCTGGCATGAAGCCAGGTGCTTTTTGTGATAAGATAAAACTTTGTGGTAGTAAATTAAAATAAAACTGCAGTCTTTTAGTAGCTGGTGGAAAAATATTTGTGGACTATTGATAGCTGCAAGGTGCTGAGCAAATAATATCAGGTACTGGAAGAGAGACAACAGTAAGAGACTTTTTTTTTACAAGAGTTACTGCAACGGTGGTGGATCAAAATAAATGAAGAGGAAAGTCTAGAAAAAAAGAGACTGTATCTGATAAAGTATATAGACGTCTTGTCAGTGCAGATGACAGCCCAATAAACAAAGAAGAATCTGAAAATATGGATGCAAGACTACCCTCTAAGGAAAAACTGAGTGGAGATCTGACTCTGTTGGAATTAAAAGACTTTATAACTACAAAATCTAATGAAGATAAAAAAAGAAATTAAACAGTTTTTTAAAGAGGTGGTCAGAGAGGAAGTGCAATCTCTGGAAAAATCAATTTCTGGATTAAACATGAGAACCAATACTTTGGAGTCAGAGGTTAAGGACTTGGTGGAGATTACAGTAAGGCATGAAAATACTGTGGACAAAAGATTTAAGCAATTGGTGAAGCTACAGGATCAATTGAAAAAGAAAAACATCAGGATTAAGTTTTTCCCTGACATGGATAAAGACAATTTAAAAATTGAAGTGGTTAAATGGTTACAAACCTTTGCTTTGGACTCTGGCCCAATTAAAGAAGAAGAGATTGAAGCAATTTTTAAGGTCGGTTTCAAGAGAGGTCAACGCCCCAGAGATATGATAATTACTTTTGTATCAGGTTATAAAAAAGATCAAGTAATGGACTATTTAAGGAAGCATGGTGACTCTGCATTAAAGATAGGAGAAGTAAAAGTACAAGTATATCATGATTTAAGTAATGAGACTATTCAATGGAGAAGACAGATGAAGCCGATAACTGAAATTTTGTTTAATTGCAATATAAGATATCAATGGGGTTTCCCTATCTTCTTAAAGATATTTCATGATGGGAAGGTGGTTAGAGCAGAGGACCCAAAGAGAGCAATGAGACAACTTGAATTACTAAAAATTATAGTAAAGGGAGACCCAAACTGGGAAAAGCTGGGGGGAAATCTCTATGGAGAAGGTTCAGAAGGATCAAAGGGGAAAGAGGAGTATCAAGCAAAGGGGAGAGACCATTCAAGGGAGAAACAAAGGAAGAAACCTTTGAGTTAAGGAAGTGGAGGGGAAATAAGAGAAGAGAAGGATGCAGAATTGTCTGGTGCAAAGATAAAACCAAAAGCCAAAAAGTAAAAATAATATATAAATATAAATAGGCAGAGGCACAGGCAAGAAAAGTGTTAACAATTTAGGAATATGAATAGAATAGGGACCAAAAGAATTAAAATAGAGGAAAAATAAGAGAAGGAGATGGGGAATAGTGAAAGAAGGAATTTAGAATAGAAGGGATAGGCTCTCCCTCCTCCTCCTCCCCCCCATTCCCTAAATGGGAGCAGCAAGGCAATAATTAACCTGGTGGGGGGGAATGAGATTTTTGAGTGTTGCATGTTGGTGGGTGGAGGGTTATATGTTACATGTTGCATGTTATATGTTATTAAAAAAAACCAATGTGGTAAAAAAAATGAGATACTCTCTTAGCTGAATATAGGCTAAATACTGTTATTCTCTTTTCATTTTTTCCCTTGTGATGTTGATTATGTGCATTATTTATCTATATATCTTTTTAAAACATGAGTGGTCTTTTAGACAATTTCATTTTTGGCTGAAGGGAATTGTGCAGACCATTGAAGTTTAGCCTAATACAGGTAAAGGTATCCCTTGCTTGAAAGCAAGTCGTATCCGACTCTAGGGGTCAGTGCTCATCTCTGATTCAGAGCCGAAGAGCCAGTGCTTTCTGCTTCGGCATATGTTTCTGTGGTCATGTGGCAAGCATGACTAGACACCGGTGCGCACGGAATGCTGTTTACCTTCTCACCAAAGTGGTCCCTATTTATCTACTTGCAATTTCTTGCTTTCAAACTGCTAGGTTGAAAGGAGCTGGGACAAAGATGAGAGCTCATTCCGTCCTGCAGTACTCGGGAATTGAACTGCTGACCTCCTGCCTTCCAGTCAGCGTCATTAGCCACTTGAGCCACTGCAACCCCTTAGCCTACAGGTTTAGCCTACAGGGTGGGAAATTGTCCCTCAGATTCTCTGCAATATTATGTAGGACATGTAGGATGAGAGACAGAAATAAATGTGGCTCACTATTAAATGAGGTCTCTTAAAAAGTGAACAAGCTTGAGTATCTGCAGCTTACACTATGCAGAGGCAGAAGGATACAACCTCAAGTGGGAGCAGGAGTAGGAGATAAGTACCTTGCTACTCAAAGTTCTAGGACCTAGGGACTGTGTAAGCTTTATTTTATTTTATTTATTACATTTATATCCTGCCCACCTGGGATATTTTCCCACTCTGGGCAGTTTACAACATTAAAAATCTTTACAATAAAAAATGAACAAATTGAATAAATTATCAATATTAACAAGAACAAAAATTATACCCACACACACACCCATTCAAAAAACAAACAAAAATAATCTGCGGATTCCGCATGCCCAATTGGCATAATTAACCTCTGGCAGAGGTTACACCGGCGAAGAAGGTTCCTGGTCACTGGCCCTTGCCAGCACAGAAATTGGGGGAGCGGATTAATAATATAAGTCATAAGGGTTTATTCACCCACACCTGACCTGACCGGCGGTTCTGCTGAGAGAGCAGAACGCTAACCTCCGTTACCCATTAAGCAATTACTGACTCACAGATCAGCCCAATCTTTGGTGCAAATAGAAGCCATATTTACTCTGGCGTAAGCCTCGAACAATGGTTTTCCCCTGTCAGTGTTTGCCCGGGTTAATTAACTTCCCCGAGAGAGATTTCCCATTAACCCGAGTAAATGGGTGATGTGATTTTCTGTCAGATGACGATTCTTTCCTGCATTGCCTTCTGATCTATATATGATGATGCTTTTTCCTCAATAAACCACTGATCTGATCTCGCTCCATACTGCCTCGTATCGTTACTTGATCAGTCTCCTCTGGGACCCAACGGCCGTCCTAGCGGCCCCGATTCCTACACCTGGTGACCCCGACGTGATCTACTCGAGAGTAAGCGATCACACGGTCTGGTTCTGCGCTTGAACCGCGTCCGATCATCCCGGAGGACAGCGTGGCAGCCCGGTCGGTAAGCCAGCCGATCGGGAAGACGGCCCAAGCGGCGGGGCATTACAGAAGAGGCATCCTACAGCTTGCTCCCGACTTTCGCGGCGGCTTGCAGTAAAGGAAAAACGCGTTCCGCTCAGGGTCAGCTGTGAACCCCTGACAGTGCAGAGGCCACCGAGGGCCCGTGGCAGGAGGCCACGCTCCGAGCTCTACCCAGAGAATCGTCGCCAAAACCTATTGCCTGGCCCACAGACGCGTCAACTCGTCCCGAGGAGGAATCTTCGGAGAACCCCGCAGGTAATATGGGGACTTGTCCTCAGCGGCAATGTCCGTCTGCTAGCCAAAGAACTCATGAGGAAGAGTTCAAAATCCTGGCCAAGGTATTTCAGTTACGTTTTCACAGCGGAGAGCTAGCGAGACTTTTGGTGTACCTAAGGGAACACTGCCTGCTTTACCCAGAAGTAGGTACGTTAACCCTTCAGCTCTGGGATCAGATAGGAGACTGCATTCAGCAACCCCCGAAAGCTCCGGAGGGCGTAATTCGCACATGGAGTAAATGTAGGAAGCTCTTAGCGGAGATAGATCCAGTCCGGGTAGAGGCCAAAGAACCCCCAGCGCCAGTCGAGCCATCGGCGCCCACGGCGCTCTATCCGTCATTACAGTTCAAGCAGAGTAGTGTAGGGAGCTTTCCCTCGGTGACAGCTGCAGACGTCACCGACGGAATGCATGGAATGAGGAGCGCAGGCGCTTCTCTGACAGCTACAGGCTCCCAGACCAAGAGTGCCCTTCAGCGCACAATTGAGGAAGAAATCAGGAAGGGGGAATTGCCAGCAGAAGAACTAGCTGAGCTTAGTCAGATTTGTCCAATTCGCTTGGAAATGGATGCCCTCACAGGGAACCAGCAGGTAGTTCATTCACCAGTCCTGTATAAGCTTCTCATGGCTATACGGAAGGCCATCACAGAGACAGGACTCCAGAGTCGCTTCACTAGGGGCATGCTTCAGCAAGTGTGCGAGAATACCATGTTCATCCCGCACGACTAGAAAGCCGTCATGCGGATGATGCTCAACCCCAGCCAGTATTTGCTATGGGACAGCAAGTATCGCCTCGAGGCTCAGACAAGGGCTGCCAGGATGGGAGGTGCAGTACTTCCTGACCAGTTATATGGTTCAGGGGCCTTCAAATCCATCGATGCGCAGACCAACTTGCCACTAGCCACCCTTCAAATGTCAGCCGAGGCTGCCTTCAAGGCTTTTCTCAAGGTTCCAGCAACTGGCAAAGCGGCCAAAAATTACACCGCAGTCAAACAGGGAGCCCAGGAGCCCTACATGGACTTCATCAATCGCTTAGAGGAAGCGATCAGTAGACAGATCGATAATGAGGAGGCCCAACAAGAGCTCATGATGAAATTGGCCAAAGACAACGCCAACCTCGACTGCCGTAAAATCTTGCAGTCACTGGGTAATCGTCCCGACTTGACTCTCACGGACATGATTAGAGCTTGCGCCGACGTTGGCACAGAATCCTATAAAATGGGTCTGTTGGCCGCAGCGGTGCAAGGGGGTAGAAGACCGAAGAATAGAAATCAAGGGGCATGTCACAATTGTGGCAAGGTCGGTCTCTTCGCTAGGGAGTGCCGATCTAAGGGAGGCGGACAAAATTCCGGCCATTCCAAGGCTCCAACCACCCCATGTCCGAAGTGTAAGAAAGGCTACTATTGGTCCAGATACTGTCCGAATTCGGGAAACCGGAATGCGGGCACGTCTCTGGCCCCGGTCCAAACAGAGACATCCCTTGCTCTGGGCACGCCAGAGCTAGACTAGATTCCATTCACATTCCAGGCATTGCGAAGGCGCAGGCCAGCCCCAAGGGTAGTACAGGGCTAGAATTGACTTGCCAGGCAGAGGTTACATGTGACTTGCCAGGCACAGTCTATCTGGTGGATTCCCAGTACATGGGACCCCTGCCCAAAGGCTTTATAGGTTTAGTTTTGCCTCGTAGTGTAGCAGGAGCACGCAGAATTCTTGTAATTCCGGGAGTCATTGACTCCAATTTTTCAGGCGTTCTCCAAGTTCAGCTTTGGACGCACCTACCCCAGACAATTCACAAAGGAGACACATTAGCGCAAATGATTATGGTTCCTTGTCACTCGCCAGCAGATAGCCAGGAAAGGCTCAGGGACAGCTCAGAGCCCGGGTCAGCAGACCGCTTGAGCGCAAGGGAGGCAGTGCAAGGATACCAAGTCTTAGCGACAGTGGAGACCAACATAGAGTGGAAACAGCGACCAGTTATTAAGGTATTTTTGAATAAAAAATCATTCTCAGGGTTGTTAGATACCGGAGCTGACGTCAGCGTGGTCAGCCGAAGCCAGTGGCCACGGGAGTGGGCCATTGAGCTGGTCTCCGATGTATGGGGGGTGGGCGGCATCCAAGAAGCGTTTAGAAGCCGGGAGTGGGTGGAAGTCACGATCCCAAAGGCTGACGGCACAGCGGTCATTCGGCCGCACATTCTGGATGTGCATATCAACCTTTGGGGGCGAGACATTTTACAGCAGTACGGTGCTACCCTTACCTTCGGGTAATGGCGTTGCCACTTAAATGGCTCACCAATACGCCGGTCTGGGTGGAACAATGGCCGGTAGTGGGGGAGAAATTAGTCGCCCTAAAGCAACTGGTTAAAGAACAGCTGGACGCAGGACATATAGAGCAGTCCACTAGTCCTTGGAATTCGCCAATTTTTGTTATCAAGAAGAAGTCGGGGAAGTGGCGACTCCTCCACGATCTCAGGGAGATCAATAAATGCATACAGCCAATGGGTCCGCTTCAATGCACCATCCCAAATCCAAATATGATTCCCGAGGGGTGGGAGATCCTAGTTGTAGATCTCAATGATTGCTTTTACACCATTCCCTTAGACCCCAGGGACAGGGAAAGGTTCGCCTTTACGGTGCCGGTTGTGAACCATAGCGAGCCCACGCAGCGCTACGCGTGGAAATTTTTGCCACAGGGGATGCTCAATTCGCCCACCCTGTGCCAAATTTATGTTCACAATGCACTGGCAAAGTTTCGAAACCTTCATCCCACAGCTTTAGTATGCCATTTCATGGATGATATCTTGGTCGCAGTGCCGCAACTCGGCAGCAAAATGTTTCCAGACCTCCAGGCCAGCCTGGGGGAGAAAGGGTTACTCATTGCCCTAGAGAAAGTGCAGAGAACCGAGCCCTTCTCATACTTGGGTCATCGGCTTCTCCGTTCCTTTGCAGCACCAGTTTTGCCTCAGATCAACTTAAAGGACTCAGTCACCTTGGTAGAATTGCAGCAGGTTTTAGGAAACATTAATTGGGCCAGACCGTATTTCAGATTGGATACGGATCTTTTGAAACCGCTCTTCTCACTGCTCACGCTAGGCAAGCAGCCGCCAGACCGGATACAAATTCCTCGAGAGGCACGCTTGGCTCTCGAGAGAGTCAACCAAATTCTCAGTCAAAGGTGGGTGGACAGGATTGCTCAGGGGCCATATGCCCCGATCCTGAACTTGTTCATCGTTCGGGCAGGATCCATGTTCACCGGAGCCCTAGGGGTAGATTCCGAGAAAGGGGCGAGTATCGTGGAATGGGTGTACTTGCCGAACACCTCTTCCCGAAACATCGTTCCTCCCCAAGAGTTGGTCTCCGCGGTGGTTTACCGCGGAAGGCTGAGAGCTAGGGACATTTCAGGGCACGACTTAGCAAAGATCGTGGTCCCGTTTACCAAAGAGCAGGTTCAGCAATTGATGCAGCTCGGTGACTCGCTTCCAATTGCTTTGGAAGGATTCACCGGATGCTTGGCATACCACTTGCCGAAAGACCCCAGACTTGTCTCGCTTCAAACGCAGACAGTCAGCTTGTTCGAATTGCTCTCGCTGGTTCCACTTCAGGGGGCCAGGACAGTTTTTACGGATGGGGGTCGCACATATGGTGTCTTGACTTGGCAGGAGGGCCAGGCTTGGCGCACGCTCCTAACTCTTCCACAGAAGTCCGCGCAGCGGGCAAAGTTGGCAGCGGTGAACCTTGCCTTGCGCACCTTCACCAAAGAGCGCCTAAACATCATTACTGACAGTCAGTATGTTAGGAATTTGCTTCAAGTCTACCGGGAGCATACATCACTCCCGCGATAGACAAAAACTTACTGAGTTTGTTCCTCACTGCTCAATTTCACTTGCGAAATCGCACGGAAGCGCTCTATATTGCCCACATCCGAAGTCACCAAGACCTACCGGGTCCGATTTCCGCGGGCAATAGCAGAGCGGATGCGGCTGCAAAGGAAATTCAGCAACGTTCAATGTTAGGTGTTTTCACTACTCCAATTCAGAGTCATGCATTCTTTCACCAGAATGCCAAAGCGCTCACCAGACAATTCAATCTGCCACTTTCTCAAGCCCAAGGCATAGTTCGCTCTTGCCAGCATTGTGCAGGGGCACCGGGGGGGCCCTCGTGGGGGGTCAACCCACGAGGGACAGAAGCTAACCAGGTGTGGCAAATGGACGTCATGCACGTTCCGCAGTTTGGCAGATGGCAGTACATGCACGTTTGCATTGAAACCTTTTCGCAATTCGTTTGGGCGACAGCGCAAAAAGGGGAGACTGCTTCCCATGTGGAGCAGCACCTCCTAGCCTGCTTCGCGGCGATGGGCAAACCTCGGCACGTGAAAACCGATAACGCACCATCCTACAGTTCTAGGCAGTTAGCTAACTTCATGGCCACCTGGGACATTAAGCATACTTTTGGCGTTCCTTACAATCCGCAGGGGCAAGCGATTGTGGAACGAGTCAATCGGACGCTCAAGTCCTACATTGACAAACAAACAGAAAGGGGGGAGCCGCCAGCCCTCCCCAAGTCACAGGGTCAGGCACAGCATTGTCTGAATAAGGTATTGTTCACCTACAATCACCTTAATGTTTTTTCTGATTGCACGCCGCAGGAGAAACACTTCCGCCGTTCAGAAGCTCTCCCGCGACCGATGGTCCGATACCGGGTGCCACCGGACCCTTCCTGGAGGGGCCCGGCGCCACTCGTAACCTGGGGAAGAGGGTATGCTGCAGTTATGTCTCCTACAGGTGTCGTTTGTATTCCAGCTCGATGCGTTAAGCCTCACTTGGAACCACATGGCGTGGACCCAGACCGACCCGAGTCCGATCCCAGAGATGGAGGACCTCACCCTGACTGAGGGGACCCGACGGAAGAAGCGGCGACAGCGGACGGAACCGAAGGTCACTTGGGGGATGGTCAAGATCCTTTGCCGTGAGGCCGAGGACGTCGTCCGGCGCGAGGAATGGGAGCCAACGCCGGAGAACATCGTAGCTGCAGTCTTTTCCATGATTACTTCCAACACCATGGCAGTCACCATCATCCTGACCCTCTCCCTACTGGCGGGGGGAGGCGTCCAGGCAGTCTCACTGCAGGCCAACGGTTTGATGCCAGGCGAAGATTTTTCTGCCCAGATGCACTACAACTTATGGGAAAGGTTGGCGGGTCTCGTCAACCAGTCCGATTTTTGCCTAAGGCAGGAAGCGGGTTCTGCCTCCATTCTGAGCACCTGCCTCATCCCAGTGTGCCACACTCTAGATGCACGCACCAGGGATGGCGACTGGCTGCTGAAGCGTATTTTCGGTCCGCATCTCCCTGCGAGCTTCACAGCATATGCTCGCTGGGGGGGAATGCAGCTGACAATGACTTTGCCGGCTGACGCCGCCACTCTCCACACTCCTCGAGTGGCGGTCAGCCTGAACTCTACTTGTGCTCGAATGGTCAGCTGCATTGCAGTCGGCCGAACTCAGCGCCGCTGCCTCGACACTGGCAGCAGCAATTGGACTTGTGATAAACCAGAGACACTTGGCTCAATGTATGCCCATGTTACCCTACCTTCAGGATGGTTCTTTACATGCAATCAGTACACGTGGAACTACATTCCTGCAAATGTATCAGATGCTATATGTTGTATCAGCTGTCTGACACTGTTACTCCCCACTAAGGATATGATTGCCCCAAGCACAAATGTTTCAGATGTTTCCTCACCCATTCAACACACTCGTGCCACCCAGTTAGACAGCTCATGTGATAGCAACATTAGGGTTCTTAGCCCAGCTGAATACGTCTCGTTGGCAGTCAGCATACTTGGTGTGCCAGGCTTAGCCGTCGGCAACGCTCGGAGAATTGGTCAATTGGTTTGCGGATTAGCAAAAGCCATTAACCATACCTCCTCGGCGATAGCGCTGCTCAATCAGGAGCAGGCAGAGCTTCGCCATGCCATTCTTAACCATCGAGCGGCTATAGACTATCTCCTGTTATTACATAATTTGGGTTGCGAATCTGTCCAGGGCATGTGTTGCTTTAATCTCACTGACAACTCACGCAAAGTCCAGAGCCAGCTCACGGACCTCCACACCCTAGTCAAGAACATTAAGCAGGGTTCGATATGGGATTGGTGGAGTTCATTATGGTCATGGCTCCCGTGGGGGTGGCTCCAGACGACGCTTCAAGTGATTGTGGGGGTGATAATACTAGGCATAGCAGGATGCTGTTTCATGCAATGTATTCCCTCACTGTTATCGAGATGTCCCTCGTGGGGGGAGCCCCGAAGTGTCATTCCTGTACACCAGCTGATGCCCCTCTTGCACAGGGTCGCCTGTCAGTTCCTAAACAATAGAAAAAGGGGAGATGCAGATTCCGCATGCCCAATTGGCATAATTAACCTCTGGCAGAGGTTACACCAGCGAAGAAGGTTCCTGGTCACTGGCCCTTGCCAGCACGGAAATTGGGGGAGCGGATTAATAATATAAGTCATAAGGGTTTATTCACCCACACCTGACCTGACCGGCGGTTCTGCTGAGAGAGCAGAACGCTAACCTCCGTTACCCATTAAGCAATTACTGACTCACAGATCAGCCCAATCTTTGGTGCAAATAGAAGCCATATTTACTCTGGCGTAAGCCTCGAACAATGGTTTTCCCCTGTCAGTGTTTGCCCGAGTTAATTAACTTCCCCGAGAGAGATTTCCCATTAACCCGAGTAAATGGGTGATGTGATTTTCTGTCAGATGACGATTCTTTCCTGCATTGCCTTCTGATCTATATATGATGATGCTTTTTCCTCAATAAACCACTGATCTGATCTCGCTCCATACTGCCTCGTATCGTTACTTGATCAGTCTCCTCCGGGACCCAACGGCCGTCCTAGCGGCCCCGATTCCTACAATAATCCATATTTATTTATTATTGAGCTTGTGCTGATGGTAGTAGGACTCACTTCTAGAGACATATGAGTGTATGTGAGAAAATGACTTATGCCTTTTATTTTACTGCACAAAGATTGTCCATAACTGTATTTTCACTTATCGGTGAAATGTTATGTAGAAATGGTTCCTCAGATATAAACAATCCTTAATAGTGGAGGAAGTTCCAACAATCAAAACTGTATCTTAATTTATTGAATATACACAATGACTAGCGAAAAGTAACAAGCAGTAGATATCACTGGTTTAAAAACTAAACTTGTGCAAGATTCCAAGTACACAATAAATCAGATATTCTGGATATATTATAATACCAGACCAAAAACAGGATACTTTAAAAGTATGCCATTTGTTTATGGATATACACTTTATATAATTGTTTCTGTTTTACCATATTAATATTAAACATTCCCCACAATGTAATGCTTTTCACTCAAATAAAATAGTATATGGCAGTTGTTATATCCCTTCCTTTTATCATTCCATTCTGTATTTCCGCCCCAAGTTGTCTAAGGCAGCATACAAGTGAGGGAAATAAGTATTTGATCCCCTGCTGATTTGTGTGCCCTCTGACAAAGAAATGACCAGCACGAACAAACCACCAAATTCCATCCAACAAAAAGTCCTTTACTGCAGGAAATGCCTCAATGGCTGAGAGAAAACTAAGGTTGTTGTCTAATGTGTTAATCCACTTAATAAAATTAGGAATAACATTGATGTCATCAAATACGAAAAACAAATCGTCAATGAATCTTTTGTAAACTATCATATTGTGGTAGAAGGGATTGATGTCGCTATTGAACACACATGGGGAGGTTAAAAGGTTCCTGAATGTGGCCAGAGGGGCCGAAGATGCCACGCGAAGCCGTCCCTCCCCGCCCCCTGCCACCGGGAGGGGAGGTTAAAAGGGTCCCGAATGTGGCCAGAGGGGCCGAAGACGCCACCAAAGATGCCGCGCGAAGCCGTCCCTCCCCACCCCCTGCCACCGGGCGGGGAGGTTAAAAGGGTCCCGAATGTGGCCAGAGGGGCTGAAGACGCCACGCGAAGCCATCCCTCCCCGCCCCCTGCCACCGGGAGGGAAGGTTAAAAGGGTCCCGAATGTGACCAGAGGGGCCGAAGACGCCGCCGAAGACGCCACACGAAGCCGTCCCTCCCTGCCACCTGCCACCGGGAGGGGAGGTTAAAAGGGTCCCGAATGTGGCCAGAGGGGCCGAAGACGCCGCCGAAGATGCCGCGCGAAGCCGTCCCTCCCCACCCCCTGCCACCGGGCGGGGAGGTTAAAAGGGTCCCGTGGCCAGAGGGGCCGAAGACACCGCGCGAAGCCGTCCCTCCCCGCCCCTGCCACCGGGTGGGGAGGTTAAAAGGGTCCCAAATGTGGCCAGAGGGGCCGAAGATGCCGCATGATGACGTTCCCGTCCATGGCCTCACCATGGTTGTGGACTTGGCTGCTGAGGACATTGCGGTATTTGTCTTGTTTCTTTTGTATTTTGTAGAGTTTATTATGATACTATTGCTTATTACTGAGCTGAGCTCCAATGTAGTTGTTGAGCCCGGCTCGTATTAAGAGTTGTGTAAGGTCGTTGAGCCTTGGGCTCCTACCCTCCCCCCCCCTTTGGATTATTACTATATTTTCCTGTTTATATCTTGTAACATTGTAAACTGTTATTATGTTTTGTATTTGTTTATTTTTTATTTAATTGTTTATATTGTGTTTATGCTTGATATGTTGTTTATGCTTGATATGTTGTCATTGTCCTGTATTGCATAATGAACTGTATTGTGTCGTATTTCCCCTTTTCCCTCCCTTTTCCCCCCTCCCCTTTCCCTTTCCCCACTTATGTTTAGTAGCTAAGGGACCGTGTAACCATTTTGTTATGTTAGAACTTAAATGTTATTGCATATTTTATTGTTTTACTGTTGTATTGTAACATTGTACCATTTGTAATTTTGTATATTGTATTTGATTTAACTGTTGTAAGCCGCCCTGAGTCGGCCCTGGTCGAGTAGGGTGGGGTATAAATCGAATAAATGAATGAATGAATGAATGAGGTTTCGAATTTAATCATGTACAAATTCGCCACGGCTGGCGCAAGTGCGCTCCCCATGGCGACTCCTTGTATCTGCAGGAAAAATTGATCTTTATATCTAAAATAATTGTTCTCCAGGGCAACGTCAGCCAGGTCCAGTAGAAAGTGAGTGGGAGGCATGTCAAGGCTTCTAGACTTTAAAACCTCTTCTAGAATAGGTCTTACACTTTCTAAAGGGATGTGGGTGTACAAAGATTTAACATCAAGCGTTAATAACCCAGCACCCACAGGAACCTGGACATTTTCTAACTTGTTAATGAAATCCGACGAATCCCTGACAAATGACGGTGTGTTCCTAGTGAAAGGATTGACGAAAGAGTTTACGTATTTGGCGGACCTTTCTAACACAGAACCTGTGTTTACCACGATAGGTCTCCCTGGTATAAGCGGATTATCCCTACACATTTGATGCAGTTTGGGCAATGTATAAAAAACAGGTACCTTGTAAAAGGGGAACGACAGATATTCGTAGGTCTTATCACTAATGTAATTAAAGGAGTATCCTTCATATAATACTGTTTTTAAAATAGTTACAACATTCTTAGTCGGGTTTCCTCTTAGAGGTTTGTAGAATTTAACTTCCCCCAATTGCCTAAGAATCTCTTGATCGTAATGCACAGTATCCTGTATCACAATGCCTCCGCCCTTATCTGCCGGCTTAATGGTAATGGGAGAATCTTTTGCTAAACCCATAAGCGCCTGTCTTTCAATATAAGATAAGTTCTTATAGAAATGCCCACTGCTCTGTTCAATCTTGGTGATATCCTTAAGAACTAATTTGTGGAAAACCTTGATGGACGGGCAATCCACATGGGGTGTAAAGCGTGAATTCAACCTAAATTCCTCCCTCTGCCCCGAGTCCAACCCTTTAAAGAAATGTTTAAGTTTTAGTAGTCTAATCAACTTAAAGAGATCCACTCTAGTTGTAAAAGAGTTGTAGCATGGCTTGGGGACAAAGTTTAAACCAAGGGAGAGTACACGGTTTTCAATGGGGGACAACGTCCTAGATGAAAAATTGAAGATCAAGTTCTCCTCCTGCCTCGTCGAACGCCCTGCCCTAAAAAAGGAGCACTGGACGTGGAAGGTTCCATTCTTCCCCTGGTATTTCTAAGCTCATAAATCTGAGAGGCACGGGAATCCAAGGAGGACGATCTCGGGTCACTATCCGTGGATTCCAAACCTTTTATAGGCTTCAAAAAGACGCAAAATATTGGGAATATAGTTGTTCGTGCAGACGCTCTAAGTACCAATCCTTCGTCTATCATTCGAGGGCACTTTCGGTGTGGGGGCTGTGCAGCATGTCGCTTCGCTATTGAAGCTAAAACCATGATGATTCCTGGGGAACAATGCAAATTTTCATTGTCTGGGTGCACTAATTGCAACTCCCAAAATGTAGTATATGCCCTCATCTGCCCATGTGCAAAGTTTTACATTGGTTGCACCGGGCGCCCCCTTAAGGTTCGGATCCTTGAGCATCGCTCTCAGATCCGCAGCCACTTACTTACTGCACCTCTCGTGTCGCATTTTCTCGATAACAAACACAGTGAAGATGATATTAAATTTATTGCATTAGAAAAAAATACTTCCCAACTTATTTGACAAAATAGACATTAATAAAAAATTATTACGAAGGGAAGCGCATTTCATTCATCTATTTAATTCATTAACTCCTTTTGGATTAAATTCCGACCAGGATCTCAGCTGTTTCTTATAGAAGGTATTGTAGCTAGGTCTACTGTCGTCTTAGGTACTTTCACATGTTATATCCTCCTGTATCTTTAAAATTTCTCTCACCGCTTCAGCACGTTTGCACCTGGGTAGGGTAAAATATGAATAAAAGCAGTCATTTGATTATTCGAAGTAACGTCTTGGGCAAAAGAGACTCTACCAATAGCGTGACGCCAATAAAACTATTAATACTTTTATATTCTGTTACACTGTATCTGAGGTAAGCCTTCATTGATTGTAACTTGACATACAACCTTGAGTGCAACATGCTTGTAAATATATATATATATATATATATATATATATATATATATATATATATATATATATATATATATATATATATATATATATATATATATATATATATATATATATATATATATATATATATATATATATATATATATATATATATATATATATATATATATATATATATATATATAATGTGTGTGTGTGTGTGTGTGTGTGTGTGTGTGTGTGTGTGTGTGTGTGTGTATGTATCATCAGTTTATGAATGTTTTGTATTAACCATTATTTGTAGAAAACCAGTGGAAGATTTTCGAAAAGCTGTAAACTGGAGAGCTTCGTTTTCTCTCAGCCATTGAGGCATTTCCTGCAGTAAAGGACTTTTTGTTGGATGGAATTTGGTGGTTTGTTCGTGCTTTCACTCCGTCCTGCCATTGTTCCTAAAGAAATGACCAGGCCATAATTGTAATGTAGGTGTATTGTAGCTGTGAGAGACAGAATAACAACAAACAAACCCTCAAAAGTCCAGTACCCAAAAGTCAGAGATGGAATTGCACTGTAGTGAGGTAAATAAGTATTCGATCCCTTCACAAAAGATGTCTTAATACCTGGTGGCAAAACCCTTGTTGGCAATCACAGAGGTCAGATGTTTATTTATTTATTTGGATTTGTATCTCGCCCTCTTGCCCTAGGGCAACTCAGTTTCTTGTAGTTGGACACCAGGTTTGCACACATCTCAGGAGGGATGTTGTCCCACCCCTCTTTGCATATCCTCTCCAAGTCAGAAAGGTTTCCAGGCTGATATTTGGCAACTCGAACCTTCAGCTCCCTCCACAGATTTTTTTATGAGATTAAGGTCTGGAGACTGGCTGGGCCACTCCAGGACCTTCATGTGCTTCTTCTTGAGCCACTCCTTTGTTGCCTTGGCTGTGTGTGTTTGTCATGTTGGAATACCCACCCACGACCCATTCTCAATGCTCTGGCTGAGGGAAGGAGGCGCTCACCCAAGATCTGATGGTAGATGGTCCCATCCATCGTCCCTTTGATGCGGTGAAGGTGTCTTGTCCCCTTAGCAGAAAAAACATCCCCAAAGAATAAATTATCCACCTCCATGTTTGACAGTGGGGATGGTGTTCTTGGGCTCATAGGTAGCATTCCTCCTCCTCCACACACGGCGAGTTGAGTTGATGCCAATGAGCTCGATTTTGGTCTCACCTGACCACAACACTTTCACCCAGTTCTCCTGTGGATCATTCAGATGTGCATTGGCAAACTGAAGACGGGCCTGTACATGTGCTGTCTTGAGCAGGGGGACTTTGCGGGCACTGCAAGATTTCAGTCCTTCACGGCGTAGTGTGTTTCCAATTGTTTTCTTGGTGACTATGGTTCCAGCTGCACTGAGATTATTGACAAGTTCCCCCCATGTAGTTCTGGACTGCTTTGTCACCATTCTCATGATCATTGTAACTCCACGAGGTGAGATTATTTATTTATTTTATTTCTGCGCATTTATATCCTGCCCTCCTGGTGGGTACACCACTCAGGGCGGCTAACAACATAATAAAAATTACAATAAAAACAATAAAGCAACAATAATTAAAACAGGTCTAACAACCCCAATTAAAACCCACATTAAAAACACAAACATATCATTATTAACAAACAACCCACCTCCACCCTACCCCTGTTAAAACAGAATAACCAAGCCAGGGAACAGTCCACCACATAGGCTAAATCAGCCACCGGGCTTGACTGGTAGAGTCAAGCATGCCCCAAACCTGCTGGAAGAGCCATGTCTTCAGCATCTTCCTAAAGGAGAGTAGTTCCGTCTGGATCCACAACTCAGGTGGTAAGAGGTTCCACAGGGCTGGGGCAGACACGGAAAAGGCTGTTTTCCTGGTCCCAATAAGATGTACCTCTTTCACTGATGGGACCACCGGTGAGCCCCTCCTGTCTGCCCTAGTAGGACGGGCTAAACTCCTTGTGGCGACGCAGTCTCTTAAGTAGCCTGGTCCAATGCCATAAAGGGCTTTAAAGGTCAAAACCAGCACCTTGAATTGCACCCGGAGGCACACCGGCAACCAGTGCAGCTCCCAGAGAAGTGGTGAGGCCCGAGTATGATGCCTGTATCCCATCACAACCTGGGCAGCCGCATTCTGGACCAACTGAAGCCTCCGAATGGTCACCAAGGGCAGCCCCATGTAGAGCGCATTACAATAATCCAATCTGGAGGTGACCAGAGCGTGAGTGACCATGAGCAAGGAGTCCCGGTCCAGGAGCAGGCGTAATTGGTAAATAACATGAAGCTATGCAAAGGCCCTCCTAGCCACGGCTGCCACCTGCTCTTCGAGCAGTAGCCGCGAGTCCAGGGGGATCCCAGATTGCGCACTGGATCTGACTGTGGCAAAGATGTTCCAGCCACGACAAAAGATGGTAACTCCCGGGATAACATAGGACCCCGCACCCAAAGCCACTCAGTCTTGCCAGGATTCAGCTGAAACCCTTTGTCCCCCATCCAGACCTGAACAGCCTCCAGACACCTGGTCAGGACTTCAACTGCATCACTCGGGTACCCACGAGCTGAGATGTACAGCTGGGTATCATCTGCATACTGATGATACCTCACCCTGTGGGAACGAATGATCTCACCCAGTGGTTTCATGTAGATATTAAACAATAGAGGTGAGAGTACTGAGCCCTGAGGCACCCCACATGGAAGCAACCTAGGGCTGGACAACCCACTCTCTAAAGACACCAACTGAGTCCAACCCGTCAGAAAAGAGGAAAACCAGGACATCACAGTGCCCTGGGGCCCCACTCCTCAGAGCCGGCTCAGAAGGATACCATGGTCAATGGTATCGAAAGCCTCTGAGAGGTCAAGAAGAGCAAAGACCGAGGGGTTGCCTCGATCCCGCTCCCGCCAAAGATCATCCAAGAGTGCGACCAATGCCGTCTCAGTACCATAACCAGGCCTGAAACCTGACTGAAACAGAGATCTTGCATGGAGCCCCAGACCAAGGGAGATTGACATTTATTTTGTGTTTCTTCCATTTGCGAATTATCGTGCCAACTGTTGTCACCTTCTCACCAAGCTGCTTGGTGATAGTCTTGTAGCCCAGTCCAGCCTTGTGCAGGTCTACAACCTTGTCCCTAACATCTTTTGACAGCTCTTTGGTTTTGGGCATAGTTGTGAGGTTAGAATCTGATTGATTGATTGATTGCTTTTATGGTCGGGTGTCTTTTATATAGGTACTGTAACAAGCTGGGATTAGGAGCACTCCCTTACAAAGGGTGTTCCTCATCTCAGCTCGCTACCTGCATATAGTGAACAGACACCTGGGAGCCTGAAATCTTGCTGGTTGATAGGGTATTGAATACTTATTTCCCTCACTACAATGCAATTCCATCTCTGACTTTTGAGTATTGGGTTTTTGAGGGTTTGTTTGTTGTTATTCTGTCTCTCACAGCTATAATACACCTACCATTACAATTTTGGCCTGGTCAATTCTTTGTCAGAGGGCACACGGACAAAAGCACCAGGGGGTCAAATACTTATTTCCCTCACTGTAAATGCATCTTTTTCTCATTCTCACTGACCTTCTACTGTAATCATCATCATAATCATTGTACACCTGGCTGTTGTGCCTTGCTCAATGTACATTTAAGGACCTCATGGCAACAGGATCAAATCTGTGGTGCCCACTTTGGAGCAAGAACTGTCTAATTCAGATTCTTAAATAATGTAAATGCTATATTTTAAATTTAAATCTTATGTTTTAGTTTTTATTTTAATTGTGATGCTTTTGACAAAAATAAAGAAAGATATTCACCATCACCATCATTGTTCTGCCTTTCATTCAAGGAGCCTTAGGAAGCATACATGGCTACTTTGCTCATCACTCCATGTTCAATCTGTTGAGGTAGGTTAGGCTAAGAGTGACACCAGGGTCAACCAGTGATTTTATGGTTAAATTGTGATGTGGACCCCAATTTCCTGAGTACTAATGCAGTAAACTCACTGACTCTCAGCACTATGACCTTATAAAACTGTAAGTAGCTTCACAGAATGAAACGTAGTGCCTAGCCGAGTCAGTGATCTTCACAATTTCCCAATCTTAGTTACACCCTCAAGACTACAACATGCTTGATATTCTCCAATTGTTATGTTATGCACCATCAAATAAAAAGCAATTTTTGATAATCCAGTTAGGGTTTTCAAGGTAAATGGAACATGTAAGGAATTATTGTATCAATTCCACTCCCCCAGTGAACTTCTGTGGCTGAGCAGCATTTGAACCCAGGGCTCCTGAGTCCTAGTCTGTCCCTCTTCAGATTAAAATTCTGGAGACCAAGATTGAATCCTCATTTAGCTATGGAGAATCACTGAGGGAGTGGAACTAATTTACTTAGACTTAGATCCTCCCATGCTATGTAGCATATGGGGCAGGAAGGGATCTCCAGCAGCTTTGGTCTTGGGCAAGTGCTTCAGCATCCTCCCATGTCATTTCCAGGGTCTTCAGGTCTCCCATTAAAGTTCTTTACCATGTATTTTGAGGGTGTCCTCATTGTCATTTGGCATTAGGAGGGGTCCAACCCATTGCCACCTTAGGGAATACTCTCACAGGCCTGCCATTTGGAGTCTTCTTCGTGCAACAATGTTATGTTGTTTGCACAAGCCACTCCTTTGAAGCACCTCTTCATTGGTAACGTGGTCAAAAGAGTGAATCTTGAAAATGTAGTGGAAACACCTCTGCTGGAAGACATAAAGGTCTCTTGTTGATATTTCCTGATGCCTTCCAAGTCTCGTAGGCATAGCTCCTAAATATCAAAATAACTCCGCCATTGCCGGTCCCAGGCCAGATGAGAAAGGAGGAGAGTTGGGCATCAGGCTAGCAACTCATCCCTATTAAACTTAGGGACAACAAGAAGAATCTCAAGAGTGGAACTAAACTACACCTTAAATATTTTGCTTATCTGGAAAGATCTCTTAGGATCACCATAAGTCGTTTCTGACTTGAGGCATGTAGCTAAGTATTCTTAATTAATTAATATGCTCTAAATCAATGTGGATATCAATTTTCTGCTATTACTGCTTAGCATCCAGCACAGAAATTGACCCACATACTCAAATACCTTCTCCTAGTTACTATCACCATATCCAGTGAGAGATTGAAATATGGGTATATCCCATAAATATTAATATGAAATGCAAAAGCAAATTATACCCTTCACACTGCAGATCATTCACATCCATAAAAAATTAAGAGGTCTGGCTTACTGTGGATTTTTAAGAACATCAAGAAGCTTTTGCTTTAATATCTTCCTAAAGTAGACCATGGTGCGTGCACTTTAATTTTAATTAAATTAGATGCTCACTGGGCAGCCTCCAAGGGAATATTGATTTTAAAAAATCACAAGATTTGAAGAGATAGAATGGGAAGGGAAGGGAAGAAGAAAATTAAGAAATATTTCCCTGGAGGTTACAAGGAAATTTCTTCAAAGAGACAGATTTTTAGGCTTTAGTATTTTATCTGGCACTAACAACAAAGATCTCTGTTGTCCATTCAAAACAACCAGCCAAAATAGTTTCAGCAGGTTGTTTGAGTTTGAAATAATACTTTAAAAAAGAAACCCCTCACTATCTAGAAAGGTGGGGAAATTATATTGAGATATACATTAAGGTAACATTATATCTGTTTTGCTATTAGATAAAATGGCATTTATAAGAATACTGGACGTATCCTTGCCTTAGGCTAAAGATCAAACTCAACACAACACTGGAAACTTGTTTTCAGAATTTCCAAGTTTTTTCACTGTTACAAGCATAAGATTTAAATTTAAAATATAGCATTTACATTATTTAAGAATCTGAATTAGACAGTTCTTGTTCCAAAGTGGGCACCACAGATTTGATCCTGTTGCCATGAGGTCCTTAAATGTACATTGAGCAAGGCACAACAACCAGATGTACAATGATGATGATGATTACAGTAGAAAATCAGTGAGAATGAGGGAAAGATGCATTTGTGCTGTCTTAGACAACTTGGGAGGAAATATGGAATGGAATGATAGAGGGAAGGAATATAACAACTACCATTTTGATCAACCAATTTGAATGAGAGTCCAAAAGCTTTTTAATCCTTTCTGTCAACACTCTTTACCTAATTAGTCTTTCCAGTAGAGCTGCTAAGAGAGGTGGGAAAAGGTGTGACAGATGCAAAAGCAACCTCAAAACACTAAGCACGCAAGTCTTTTTGCATCCACATTTCTGTGGAAAGTAGACAAGTTGATATTTTTCTTTTATTTTCTGGCCGGAATCCTGTTGCTCATTACAACTAAAGTACACATGATACTTCAATGGGATTTATTGACTTACTATTTAGCAGTTGATTTGATAGACAAAATCCTATTTATGGAGGCATAACATAAATTTATGAGCACGTAAAAGTGCTGGGCATTACAGCCAACAATGGGAAACTGCACAATTTGATTGTGCAATCAAGTCACATGATTCCCATCAAAACTCTGTGCTGATGGATGTGCTTCATGAATAGCACTACAATCTTGGCACTGTCATAACTACTACACATGTAACATCTTCCATGTAACTATGCAAGAGGATTTTTCCCAATGAATCAACTGTCAAGCTGAGAATAACAGCAGGATACTGCCCTCTGAATACTAGATTGTCGTCAACTGCAACTCGTATCCAAGAATGCATTTTTTCCTGAAGCAGGAAAAAATGCCATTGGTGTGAATTTGTTTAAGGTGGACCCCATCTTGCCATGAATTGACCCACACACTATGATCTCAGATCCATCCCCTGCTGCACACATGAAGCATGACATGCAGGATTCAACACTGGGACTGCAATGGACTGCCACAGCCTTGAGGATATAAACAAGGTGCATCAGTAGAGGATATAAACAAGATGCATCAGTAGAGTTATCACAGCCAGTCCATCAGGCTGTGATAACTCTACTGATAACTCTACTGGTAATGCTGACAAGGAAACTTTATTTCACTAATGTCTGATCCATTAACTTGCCAAAATGAATTGGATGGAAGGATTTGGTGTATTAACTGAAACAAATAACTGTATTATATATAATGCCAGGTTATTTAACTGCATGTTTTAGACAGTCATTTTGGAGACATCTCTTGAATAACATGGAGGAATCTGAACAGCTTTCATGTCCCAAACTACTAAATTTGGCAAGACACAAGACACCTGGAGAAGCCTCAAAGGAGTCTTGCTGTGCATCTTCACATCTTCAAACCAGAAAATCTCAAGTCAACTGGCGGACAGAGAATGCTTTCATAGCTGTAGTGGTGTTAAAGCCTAGGCATCTATTCCCAGTTGGCATCAGAGGCCTTTTGAATGTATTGTACTTTGTGCAATGTTGGCATACCAAAAGACTATGAGGAGGTATGAAATTTGATGGATACAATTTGCCCAATTTAGGTGCACATCATTCCATCTGGTGCAAGGCAGGGGACATCATAACTCGTAGAAATACTTATCATGTGACATGTGTGTTGTATGTAAGCCTCATGTGATGCAAGTCAAAGCTAAAATGGTTGTTGTTCAGTCACACAGTCCAGTCTGACCCTTTGCGACCCCATGGACCATAGCACGCCAGGCTCCTCTTTCATCTTCCATCCTCCATAGTCCGCCCAGATCTACACCCACTGTATCAGTGATGCCATCTAGCCACCTCATCCTCTACTGCCCCTTCTCCCTTTGCCTTCATCTTTCCCAGCATCAGAGCCTTCTTCAGTGAATCATCTTATTTGGTGGCTAAAGTACTTGAGCTTCAGCTTCAGTATTTGTCCTTTCAAGGAGCAGTCAGGGTTGATTTCCTTTAGGATTGATTGATCTGATCTCCTCGCAGTCCAGGGTCTCTCAAAAGTCTTCTCCAACTCCACAGTTCAATGGCATATCTTCTTCTGCACTCAGCCTTCCTTATGGTCTGGCTCTCACAGCCATACATCACTACTGGGAAAACCGTTGCTTTAACTATGTGGACTTTTGTTGGCAGGATATAGGACCACCCAAGACAGACAGGCCATAGCAGAGATCTTAGACTAAACACAATCCACTGGGGAAGGACATGGCAACCAACTGCAGTGTCCTTGCCAAGAAAACCCCATAGACAGTACTAACAAGCTAAAATGATATCAGACACTAATATCTGATACCATAACAGATATTATCAGCAGCAGCAGCAGTTCTTAGTGGATCACCATCCTACCTGGTTAGTTGAGTATTACTTACACTCTAAGTCAATTTACTTGGATTTCCTTTGTGCCTGTTTCACAGCCAGCTGGCCTAGGAGCAATTTTATACCCCTCATAATCCTTCTTTGCTCCACTTCTGTGAAATCACAATGACCTAACCCTTTGACATAAAGCAGCCTATCACCTAGCATAAAGAGTAGGCTCTGAAACTCAGGAATAGAATGCTACCATTTTGGCAAGCCTGTATGCCTAAAAGAAAATGATTCATCACCAAAGAATGTGTGCTTGAAGAACAGCTAGCAGGCAGAATAAAGTTGTGGTTCAATTGAAGCAAGCTAACTTTCCCCTTCGTGTCTTAATCTTTGTAGCAGCATCTGATATGTCACCTTCTCAACCTGAATTTCTCACTCTACACGCTTAGATGTTGCGATTAGCTTGATTCATCATAATTTTGTTTCTATATCTTTATATTTTTTGTGTGTTTTCCATTGTTTTGTTGTTAGGTTGGTTGAGGTATTTGTCTATGTATGTAACACTGACCAAAGTAATGGGCTATTACTAAATGAGATGCTATAAAAATTGAACAAATATACACATTCTACTTCACTTAATCTATAAAATGTGGGGGAGGCGAGAATCAACAGCCCTTTTCCTTTGTTCAAAATCATGAATCTCTCCAGGGTTTCCTTTTGCATTATGGTTTAAAACTTTACAATGACAACACAGGAACAGATCTTTGAACACTTTTACCTCTAAAAACCTCTCTGTCATATCAGAGGTGTTATCATCTAAGCTGTCTGTCCCAGCATGCAATATTCAGCCACATGTTGTTGTTTTTCAACCTGTTATCAATTCTCACCATGCTTTCCACTTCAACCTCCAATCTATCCACATATTGACATCACTTTCTTTTTAAAAAAACAACCTTCCTTTGTCTGTTCATTATCTTATTCCTGTCTTTTTACAATCTTCTCTTTAGTCAATTTCAGTGCACCAAATCATCTGCTATCTGCATGCCTCCCTTTCTCTTTAATTCTCCTGTGTCATATTCCAGAAAGAGAAGAGTCCTATGAGGACCTTTATTAGCGATTGGTATAGATTTTGGCTAGCTCGCTCTCCAGTTTAGACCTTAATCTTTTAACTGATTTGATGACTGTACCACATAGACCAGAGGAGGGTTGTTAAGATGAATACAGAAGACCTTGCAGCAGTATGTAGTTTTCTTCTTCTTTGCTTTCCTACCTAAGGTTTCCTACAATTCTTTCCCATCTTCTCCTGCCTCACCTTTATGACAACAGCCCATCATTCAGCCTGCAGTTTTCTTTTAAAAATATATATAACTTGCATGTCCTTCCTTGCCACTTGTATGTTGGTGTCTATACTACAGTCGTCATGGGAAGCATGAATCAGTGGAATTCATCACATGAGGTATGCTTGTAGTTATTTAGTCATTCTCACACCAGGGCTGCCCACTTTCCCTGCCTCCTTTGTGGCCACCTTTGAGTGAGTTCATTCTGCAGCCCCTTTCACCCAACCTAAGGTAAGAAAGATTACCCAGCACAATGTGGCTGTTGCCCAGGGTATGCCCGATTGTGGCTCAAAAATGCCACAATCTTCAAGGAGGCTCTTTCTGTATACCCCAACAACAGAGCTGAAAAAGGAGGACAATCTGGAAGATGGATAAGGATGGCTGATGAGAGAGAGAGAGAAAGAAAACAAAGAAAGAAGAAAAGTACTCACAGCAACAGGGAAAGTCAGAAAAAGACAATGGAAGATAAAAGTTTTAAAATGGAAATCAGAGGGGAAGGAAGAAATTAGTTGTTGCGGTAGACTATGGACTAGCATTTGTACATCTGAAGCAAATGTTATTCAAACAATTGATCCTTATGTCTTCATTTTGGATGTTGTCTGTATTAATTGTGATCGATGCATGAATGGCCAGCTTCCCTTTATTTCAGAAGGCTGGATGATGTAACAACCAAGATACACAGTTGGCAAACTATGTTGGAAGTACACAATTAAACTAAAGCGACAGAATGAGTAAATAACAAATAACAGAACAGGCACTGTGTACTGTTTGTAAACTGATGAAATGTCTAACACATTGTTTTGTTCCTTTTGATGAGATTATGGATATAAACAAGATAACTGTTTCTGTGCAAACTACAACATACTCTTACAATCCTTGTCTATCAGGGATTCTCAAGCTACCCTCCAGAAGCTAATCAGATAATTTAGAGAACATGAATGCATGATGGAGTGATCTCTATTGCCTTGAACGAGCCAATTATGTTATCAAAAACATATCCCTGGACCCAGCATTGCTTAAAAGTAACAAGTTGCAAGCAATATTACTACTACAACTTTACTGTCTTGGATAACAAGGGCATAATTATATTTCTTGTATTCTTCTGTTACTTTTTCATAAAATGCTTACAGTATTTGTGGTTCTTACTTTTAACTGAGGAGTGCCAGCTTTAGTTAATCCAAAGGGAAACCAAGTCATTTGTCTTGGGAAACAGTTAAATTCACTTCCCATGAACCAACAAAGCAGATTTGGAGAAGAGTTAAGTAAGGCTAACCCACTACTTCCTGCTAGCTGGGAAAGTTTGGAAATGGCCTGGAAATCCCTGAAAAGGTTAACTTTTCCAAGATCTGGTCACAGCTAACAAGCTCGACTAGAATCCTGTGAAGGACAGCTGAGCTGGGCCTTCACAGAAGAAATGACACTTTTTTTGCTCCAGCCCCCATGGAAATGAATGTGTTGAAAGTAATTACACACCGAATTGAGCCAAATCAATTGCCTTCCACATTGCAGCTTGGTGAACCTCCGCTTCTTCGGGCAACAGAAAGAGTCCAGCAGTCACTTATTCACTCTACTGTAATAAAACTAATAAATTCAAGCAAGCAAACCTTTCCTCTGGTAAAGAGTCTCAATAGCACAGCTGCTAAGCTCTAGGCAGGTCATTTTTATCTTGCAATATTTATGCAGACTTTTAAAACTAAAATTTAATGGAAAGACCGATGGTTTGATTTTGTTCTTCAGGCAACTTTGGCGCATAAACTTTGCCTAGTTCCTCTCTGGATTCAGAATAGCCATGATTTGGATATGTAAATGTCATTAGCTAATTGTTCAAATAAAATAAGATTTATTTTGCTGTTTGTTTTTATTTTGCTGCTGTTGTTTATTTGTCTGTACAATGCCCAGAGTGAGAAACATCCCAGATGGGTGATATAAAATGTAATAAATAAATGAAAATAATTAAATAAGATGCCCACTGTTCCTGATATTTAGGCAAGTGGGCATCTTCACTTATGGAGCTTAAACAGTGCCAGGCTCCTGAAAGAAGTATCTGCATTAATTTCAAGAAATTCAGAATAATGGAAAGGTTTGAGAGAAAGAGAAACCTCTTAAGGGTAGAGGAAGCCACAGCCTAATAAGGACAGAGCATATACCATGGAGTGATGATTGTTAGGGGAATTAATATTAAAAATGGTGAGTGTGGGAATGGAACTCACAACCTGCAATTCACTCCATGCGTTAACACTTTGTCGTAGGACCTATTCGATAAGTATATTAAGACAACCACAATATGCTAGCTTCTGAAATCATTCTCAAAACATCATTAGCACATCTTCACCTTCCTGTACCATTCTTTGGGTCAAAGCCAATCAATAGTCAGATTTTGCTTTTCTTCCCTCTTGCTCCTCTGCCAGCAAAAAGTCACCTTTAACACAGATTTTCAGGTTTCCCTCCAATGTGTTGAACAAGCACTTTTTAAAAAGATCCAGTATCTGATGTATTTATTAATGTAAAAGTTTATTTGTGGCTTTAAATATTGTTTGAGACAAGGGGGAAATGAATCTTTCTGTGTGACTGCTTCAAGGGCTAATGTTTCACATCTCCAGCTTACTGAAAATAGGTATAACCTAGTCAGCACTGTATTTGATGAAGGAATCAGGGCCACTGAGGGCCGGGGAGCCCGGAGGAGGACTGATCAAGTAACGACACGAGGCAAACGGAGCGAGATCAGATCAGTACTTTATTGAGAAAAGGCAACATCATTTATAGGGAAAAAAGCGCAACGGTGGCAGAACCGTCATCTGACAGGAAAGTTACCTCACCCACGTACCCGGGTTAATGGAGAACACCTCAAAGGGAAGTTAATCAACTGGGGCAAACATGGATTTAGGAGTCCCATTGTTCAGGGATTAGGCAGGGGCAAACATAGCCCTTATTTGCACCGGGCATAACCTTGGGTAAGAGATGAGTCATTACTCTAATGGGTAACTGGGGTCAGCGAGATGAGCTCCTCGCAGAATCGCTGGTCAGGCAATAAGCGGCCGGATTAATCCCTACCATTAATCTCCCCCCTTGCTCGCCGACAAAGGCCAGAGGCCAGGAGTCTGCTCACTGGTTTAACCTCTGCCAGAGGCCACCGATGCCCAACCGGGCACGCGGAATCCTCATCTCCCCTTTCTGTTTAATTTAAGAGCCTGGCCGGCGATCCCGCTCAAAAGCGGCATCAGCTGTTGGGCGTGAATGACGTCACGGAGTTTCTCTTTGGGGCGGCACTTAGAGATCAGCGAGGGAATGCACTGAGCAAGGCAACAAATCGTGATGCCTAGTATGGCTATCCCCACCACTACCTTAAGCACCATTTGCAGCCACCCCCAGGGAATCCACGACCACATCCAATTCCACAGGGAACTCCACCAAGCTCCCCACGCGGAGCCTTCTGTAATGCCTGCAACTACGGTGTGGAGGTTCGTGATCTGGCTTTGGATCTTACGGGAGTTATCAGTAAGATTGAAACAACACATTCCATGAAAAGATTCGCAACCCAGGTGGTGCAGCAAGAGGAGGTAGTCGATAGCCGCTCGATTGTCAAGAACAGCATGGCGAAGTTCTGCCTGCTCCTGATTGAGGAGCGCTATCGCTGTGGAGGTATGGTTAATGGCTTTGGCCAGACCGCAAGCCAAGCGGCCAATCCTCCGTGCGTTGCCGACGGCCAAGCCTGGCACGCCGACAAGGCTGACTGCTAGAGATACATACTCAGCGGGACTCATTACCCTAAAGCTGCTGTCACAAGAGCTGTCTAACTGGGTTGTGCGCGTGTGTCGTATGAGTGGGGAAATATCAACATTTGGCACATTTGTGTCATTTACACTTGGGGCAATCATGTCCTTGGTAGGAAGTAACAGTGTCAAACGACTGATACAACACATTGAGTCCGACAGGTTCGCAGGGATATAGTTCCATGTGTACTGGTTGCAGGTGAAAAACCACCCTGAGGGTAGGGTGACATTAGCGTACAGCGAAATGAGTGTCTCTGGTTTATTACAAGTCCAGTTGCCGCTGCCGGGGTCGAGGCAGCGGCGCCGAGTCTGACCGCCTGAGGTGCAGCCGGTCATTCGGGTACAAGCAGCGTCCGGGCTGATCGCCACTCGAGGGGTATGAAGAGTGGCGGCGTCAGCCGGCAAGGTTGGTGCAAGTCGCAATCCCCCCCAGCGTGCATATGCTGAGAAGGTGGTAGGAGTGTGTGGGCCAAAGAACGCTTTCAGCAACCAGTCGCCATCCTTGGTGCGCGCGTCCAGAGTGTGGCAAACGGGAATGAGACAGGTGCTGAGGATAGATGCAGAACCAATGTCCTGCTGTAGGCAAAAATCAGACTGGTTGACGAGACCCGCCAACCTTTCCCACAAGTTGTACCGCATCCGTGCTGAGAGGTCTTCACCAGGCAGCAAGCCGTTGGCCTGAAGTGAAGCGGCCTGAACGCCTCCCCCCAAAAGCAGGAGGAGGGCCAGGATGATGGTGTAGATCACAGAATTGATGTGAATCTGGGCAAAGACAGCTGCAACGAAGTTCTCCGGCGTCGGCTCCTTCCCCTCGCGTTGGAGGGCGTCCCGGGCCTCACAGCAAAGGGTCTTGACCATCCCCCAGGTGATCCTCTGTGCCGGGGTCCGCAGCCGCCGCGTCTCCCGGTGGGTCTCCTCGATCAGAGTGAGGTCCTCCATCTCCGGGATCGGACTCGGGTCGGTCTGGGTCCACGCCATGAGGTTCCAAGTGAGGCTTGACGCACCGGGCTGGAATCCAAACGACACCTGTAGGAGACATAACTGCAGCATACCCTCTTCCCCAGGTTATGAGCGGCACCGGGCCCCTCCAAGAAGGGTCTGGCGGCACTCGGTACCGGACCATAGGTCGCGGGAGAGCTTCCGAACGGCGGAAGTGCCTCTCCTGCGGCGTGCAATCCGAAAAAACATTAAGGTGATTGTAAGTGAACAATACCTTGTTGAGGCACATCTGTGCTTCTCCCTGTGACTTGGGGAGGGCTGGTGGCTCCCCCCTTTCTGTTTGTTTGTCAATATAGGACTTTAGCGTCCGATTGACCCGCTCTACAATCGCTTGCCCTTGCGGATTGTAGGGAATTCCAAAAGTATGCTTGATGTCCCATGTTGCCATGAAGGCGGCCAACTGCCTAGAGCTGTAAGATGGTGCGTTGTCCGTTTTCACGTGCCGTGGTTTGCCCATGGCAGCTATGCAGGAAAGGAGGTGCTGCCCCACATGGGTCGCAGTTTCCCCCTTCTGCGCCGTAGCCCAAACGAACTGTGAAAAGGTATCTATGCAGACATGCATGTATTGCCACCTCCCAAATTGTGGCACATGCGTGACATCCATCTGCCACACCTGATTAGCCTCTGTCCCTCGTGGGTTGACCCCCCACGAGGGCCCCCCCGGTGCCCCTGCACAATGCTGGCAAGAGCGAACTATGCCTTGGGCTTGAGAAAGTGGCAGATCGAACTGTCTGGCGAGTGCCTTGGCGTTTTGGTGAAAAAAGGCATGACTTTGGATTGGAGTAGTAAAAACTCCCAAAACTGAACGCTGCTGAATTTCCTTTGCGGCCGCGTCCGCTCTGCTATTGCCCGCGGAAATCGGACCCGGTAGGTCTTGGTGACTTCGAATGTGGGCGATATAGAGCGGCTCCGTGCGGTTTCGCAAGTGAAATTGAGCGGTGAGAAACAGACTAAGCAAATTTTTGTCTATCGCGGGAGTGATGTAAGCTCCCGGTAGACTGTGAAGCAAATTCCTTACATACAGACTGTCAGTAATGATATTTAGCCGTTCTTTGGCGAAGGTGCGCAAGGCAAGGTTCACGGCCGCCAACTCCGCCCGCTGAGCGGACTTCTGTGGAAGGGTTAACAGCGTGTGCCAAGCTTCACCCTCCTGCCAGGTCAGAACACCATAGGTGCGACCGCCATCAGAGAAAACTGTTCTGGCCCCCTGAAGCGGGACCAGCGAGAGCAATTCGAACAAGCTGACTGTTCCTGTTTGCAGTGAGACGAGTCTGGGGTCTTTGGGCAAATGATATGCTAAACTGCCGGTGAAACCTTCCAAAGCTATCGGGAGCGAGTCACCCAGCTGCATCAGCTGATGAATTTGTTCCTTGGTAAACGGAACCACAATTTTGGCCAAATCATTTCCTGAAATGTCCCTAGCTCTCAGCCTGCCGCGGTAGACCACCGCGGAGACCAGTTCTTGAGGCGGGACGATGTTCCGTGAAGATGTATTAGGCAAGTAGACCCATTCCACAATTTTCGCTCCCTTCTCTGAGTCTACTCCTAGCGCCCCAGTGAACATGGATCCTGACCGTACGATGTACAAATTCAGGATCGGGGCATATGGCCCCTGGGCGATCCTATCCACCCACCTCTGGCTGAGAACCTGGTTCACTTTCTCGAGCGCCAAGCGCGTGTCTCGAGAGATTTTTATCCGGTCTGCCGGCTGCTTACCTAAAGTTAGCAGCGAGAAGAGAGGTTTTAGAAGATCCGTATCCAATCGGAAATACGGTCTGGCCCAATTAATGTTCCCTAAAATCTGCTGTAATTCTACGAGGGTGACTGAGTCCTGTAGGTTTATCTGAGGCAAGACTGGCGCTGCAAAAGAGCGGAGAAGCCGATGACCCAAGTATGAGAAGGGCTCGGACTTCTGCACTTTTTCCGGGGCAATGAGTAGCCCTTTGTCCCCCAGGCTGGCCTGGAGGTCTGAAAACATTTCGCTGCCAAGCTGCGGCAACGCTACCAATATATCATCCATGAAGTGACACACTATGGCTTGTGGGTAAAGGCCTCGAAACTTTTCCAGCGCGTTGTGAACATATATTTGGCACAGGGTGGGCGAATTGAGCATGCCCTGTGGCAAAAATTTCCACGCGTAACGGAGCGTGGGCTCACTGTGGTTCACGACCGGCACCGTAAAGGCGAACCTCTCCCGGTCCCTGGGGTCTAAGGGGATTGTATAAAAGCAATCCTTGAGATCTACGACTAGAATCTCCCACCCCTCGGGAATCATATTAGGATTAGGGATGCCGCATTGGAGCGGACCCATCGGCTGAATACATTTATTGATCTCCCTGAGATCGTGGAGGAGTCGCCACTTCCCCGACTTCTTCTTAATCACAAAAATTGGCGAGTTCCAAGGACTCGTGGACTGTTCTATATGTCCTGCGTCTAGCTGTTCTTTCACTAGCTGCTTGAGAGCAACTAATTTCTCTCCCACTACCGGCCATTGTTCTACCCAGACCGGAGTATCGGTGAGCCATTTAAGTGGCAATGCCATTACCCGAAGGTAAGGGTGGCACCGTACTGCTGGAGAATGTCTCACCCCCAAAGGTTGACGTGCACGTCAAGAATGTGCGGCCGAATTACCGCGGTGCCCTCAGCCTTTGGGATTGTGACTTCCACCCACTCTCGGCTCCTAAACGCGTCCTGAACTCCACCTACCCCCCACACATCGGAGACCGGCTCAATGGCCCACTCCCTAGGCCACTGACTCCTGCTTACCACGCTCACATCCGCTCCAGTATCGAGTAACCCTGAGAACACTCTTTTGTTCAAAAATACCTCGATAACGGGGCGCTGTTTCCACTCAATGTTGGTCTCCACTGTCGCTAAGACCTGGTATCCTTGCACTGCCTCACTTGCGCTGTCACTGAGCCTTCCCTGGCTGCCTGCTGACGAGTGACAAGGAACCATGATCAGTTGCGCTAAGGTGTCTCCCTTGTGAATGGTTTGGGGCAGGTGTGTCCAAAGCTGAACTTGGAGAACGCCTGAAAGATTTGAGTCAATGACTCCTGGAATTATGAAAATTCCGCGTGCTCCAGCTACACTACGGGGCAAAACTAAACCTAAAAAGCCTCTGGGCAGGGGTCCCATGTACTGGGAATCGACCAGATAGACTGTGCCTGGCAGGTCGCATGTAACGTCCGCCTGGCAAGTCAAGTCTAGCCCTCTACTACCCTTGGGGCTGGCCTGTGCCCTCGCAGTGCCTGGAATGTGCCTAGAATCTAGTCTAGTTCTGGGGAGTTCTGGATCTGGGTGAAGGAAGCCTCTGTTTGGACTGGGGCCAGAGACGTGCCCGGATTCCGGTTTCCCGAACTCGGACAAAACCTGGCCCAATGATAACCTTTCTTGCACTTCGGACAGAGGGTATTCGGAGCCTTGGAATGGCCGGACTTTTGTCCGCCTCCCTTGGATCGGCACTCCCTAGCGAAGTGGCCGACCTTGCCACAAGTGTGACATGCCCCTTTGGTCTTTCCATTAGGATGAGATCTTCTACCCCCTTGCACGGCTGCCGCTAGCAGACCCATTTTATAGGAATCTGTGCCAACGTCAGCACATGCTCGGATCATGTCCGTTAAGGTCAAGTCAGGACGGTTGCCTAGCGACTGCAAAACCTTACGGCAGTCCAAGTTGGCATTGTCCTTGGCTAGCTTAATCATGAGCTCTTGCTGGGCTTGCTCATTATCAATCTGCCTGGTGATTGCTTCTTCCAAGCGATTGATGAAGTCCATGTAGGGCTCCTGGGCTCCCTGCTTAATGGAGGTGTAATTTTTAGCCGCTTTGCCGGTGGCTGGGATCTTGAAGTAAGCCCTAAAGGCTGCCTCGGCTGACATCTCGAGAGTGGCGAGAGGCAGGTTGATCTGAGCATTGATTGACTCAAAGGCACCTGAACCATATAGCTGTTCAGCAATTACCGCGCCTCCCATCCTGGCGGCTCTGGCCTGAGCCTCGAGCCGATACTCGCTGTCCCAGATCATGTACTGGCTAGGGGTTAGCATCATCCTCATGACGGCTTTCCAGTCATGGGGAATCCACATGGTGGTCTCGCACGCCTGCTGAAGCGTGCCCCTGGTAAAACGGCTTTGGAGCCCTGTCTCTGAGATTGCTTTCCGCAAAGCCATGAGAAGCTTGTACGGGACTGGGGAATGGACGATTTGTTGAGCGCCTGTGAGCGCGTCCATCTCCATTCGGATTGGGCATATCTGTCTAAGCTCAGCTAGTTCTTCCGCTGACAATTCCCCCTTTTTGAGTTCTATCTCTGCCGTGCGCTGAAGGGCACTCTTCACGACTAGGGAGCTTGGAGCTGTCAGAGAAGCGCCTGCGCTTCTCATTCCTTGCATTCCTTCGGTGACGTCTGCAGCTGTCACCGCGGGAATGCTCCCTGCGCTACTATGCTGATAGCTAATTGACGGATAGAGCGCCGTGGGCGCAGTCGGCTCGACTGGCCTGCCTGATGACTTTTCTAACGGGGGTTCATTGGCCTCTATCCGGACTGGCTCGATCTGTTCTAAGAGCTTCCTACACTTCCTCCAAGTACGAACTATCCCTCCTGGAGCTTTGGGGGGCTGCTGAATGCAGTCTCCTATCTGATCCCAGAGCTGCAGGGTTAACGTACCTACTTCTGGGTAAAGTAGGCAGTGTTCCCTGAGGTATGCCAAAAGTCTCGCTAGTTCCCTGCTGTGAAATCGTAACTGAAATACCCTGGCCAGGATTCTGAACTCTTGCTCCCGAGTTCTTTGGCTAGCGGACGGACTTGGTCTATGAGAACAAGTCCCCATATTACCTGCGATGGTCCTCTGAAGTTTCCTCCTCGGGACGAAGATCGACGCGTCTTTGCAGGCAACAGGTTCGGGCGTCGGGTGTCTGGGGTAGACCTCGGAGCGTGGACCTTCTGCCACGGGCCCTCGGCGGCCTCTGCGCTGTCAGGGGCTCACAGCCTGCCCTGAGCGGAACGCGTTTTTCCCTTTGCGCAAGCCTCCCCGAAAGCTGGGAGCAAGCTGTAGGAATGCCTCTTTGGAATGCCTCGCCGCTGGCCGTCTCTCTGTCCGGCTGGCTGCCGACCAGAGCGCCGCGCTGTCCTCCGAGCTGACAGGTCGCGGTTCAAGCACAGAACCGGACGGCGTGGATCGTTACTCGCGAGTAGACCTCTCCAGGGTCCCTTTACTCACGAGTAAATCACGTCTCGGGGTCACCAGATGAAGGAATCAGGGCCACTGAGGGCCGGGGAGCCCGGAGGAGGACTGATCAAGTAACGACACAAGGCAAACGGAGCGAGATCAGATCAGTACTTTATTGAGAAAAGGCAACATCATTTATAGGGAAAAAAGCGCAACGGTGGCAGAACCGTCATCTGACAGGAAAGTTACCTCACCCACGTACCCGGGTTAATGGAGAACACCTCAAAGGGAAGTTAATCAACTGGGGCAAACATGGACTTAGGAGTCCCATTGTTCAGGGATTAGGCAGGGGCAAACATAGCCCTTATTTGCACCGGGCATAACCTTGGGTAAGAGATGAGTCATTACTCTAATGGGTAACTGGGGTCAGCGAGATGAGCTCCTCGCAGAATTGCTGGTCAGGCAATAAGGGGCCGGATTAATCCCTACCATTAATCTCCCCCCTTGCTTGCCGACAAAGGCCAGAGGCCAGGAGTCTGCTCACTGGTTTAACCTCTGCCAGAGGCCACCGATGCCCAACCGGGCACGCGGAATCCTCAATTTGATTCATTTTGGAAGCTTGTACATCTGTCCAAAAAGAAATTAATGCATGATGATGGAGAACTCCAGCTCAAGAATGCTACTAGAAGATGCTTAAATTGTGTGTTTACATATAGGCAAAGTTTCACCCTTGCTCGAAAGCCAGTCATATTCGACTTCGGGATTCAGTGCTCATCTCTTTTTATAACCAAAGAGCCAGCGCTGTCTGCATCTGTAGATGTTTCCGTGGACATGTGGCAGGCATGACTAGACACCGGAGTGAACGGAAGGCTGTTTATCTTGCCACCAAAGTCGTAGCTATTTATCTACTTGCAATTTCTTGTGTTCGAACTGGTTGGCAGGAGCTGGGACAGAGGCGGAAGCTCACTCCATTATGCAGCACTCGAGTCTCAAACTGCTGACCTGCTGACCTTCCAGTTGTCAAGTCCAGTGTCTTAATCACTAAGCCAACCTGTTGTGTATTTAGGCACAGGGAGCGCTCTTGCAATAGGAAAATGGCGGTTTCCCATCATCCTAATTAAAAGCCTTAAGTGGCACGAAATCCCCTGCAAAAGGGTGCGCTAGTTATGCTAATCCAAGCCCTATCATTGGTTACAGTTTTGGATCCTGCTCTCCATTGGTTACCTTCATATATCCCCTGTACTGATTGGTTAGACGTTTGTCCGGCGGGTCGCTACCATGAATCCAATAGCCACCACTGGGAAGACACTATATAAGCCCAAAGGATAAGCAAGGGTGGAGTTGGACTGGATCTATACTTCCTACACCATACAGGTAGCCTGGGTAGCACTAGGCCTGGGTCCCTCCATTATGCTACAATTCTCGGTAGCTAGTTTATTGCCCATTGCCGGGTAAGAGTCTGGAGAGACTGACTCTGTTAGGATTATATAGCCATCTTGGGATCCGGAACACCTTGTAAACTAATCTCTACTGACTGTTATAATAAAGCCTGTTGCTGTTTGTTCATCATTGTCCCGGACTCATGCTTATAAGGATCTAACACCACCACAGTCATGCTTACATATACCATTACAGGGGGGAAATTCTGAAGAGCTTTGTGTACTAATGTTTCTTCAAGGCTGGATAGCATTGCCAGTTTTTTAAACTAGGGTGACTTTTGACATAGTATATTTAAATCCAACTTTTTAGTTTTCCACTCTAGTATCTTTTTCAGTGTTATCAGAAAACAATCCAATATACAGTGACCACCAGCAATGTACGACTTACCTGCAAGTTTAAAAATATTGCCTATAAAGAATTTAGTACAATTCATGAATGATGATTATTTCAAATAATACCAAAGCTAAGACAGCTCATCCTTGCCTTTGGTCATCATACAAAATTATTTGTAACTTTATTTAATAGTTTATATACTGTTTTTCTGCCAAAGGTGGGCACCCGAGATTGGTGCTTGAATTTTTTTGTTTTCCTCTTCTCTTCTCACCCTTCCTGCATTTCTGCAGTAACTTTGCAGGCGCACCCCCCCAATAACGGACACAGACAACATTGAAAGTGGATAACAGCAAAGGGCCACATTTATTGATTCAATGCCCTAGTCCGAATTATAAATTTGTATTGGTAAAACGACCAATCATAATTCCTAAGGCAAGCAGGCCGAAGTAACACTGGTAAGGTACCACCCCAAAATTGCCAACGGCAATTGGTTACAATGTATCAAATTGTATCAATTTGTTTGTTAACAACAAACAAATTGTTGACCGTAGTCAATAACTAACTCATGACCCCACCCTCTGACGCGTATCCGTGAAAACACAGGGGTGATGCATGCTGGTTAGCAATCATCATCACCCCATCGCCTGATTCGTCGTTGACCGGACAACGTTTAACTACTTTATTCCTGTCTAGTGTTGTCCAGTCAATTGCGAACCTGCCGGATACTTGTGGGTCATACTGTTTACCTTACCAGTGCTACCCGCCCATGTGACCAAAGTCAACAGTAGGAACGAAGAAAGACCCCTATATCAAACCATAGCAACAGTGTGGGATGGGCAAAAAAGCCAGGACCCGAAGCCAATGTAGGTCCCAACCAAAAATTCCCACCCGGCCCCGAAGCGACCATAATCACACTGTTAACTAGGGAGGGGGTGGAGGGGAAAAACTTCTCCGCTCCGTCGCTGAGGCAAAATGGCAGCGCGGCTGCCTCGTGGCCACCCCTTTTATAAGGGAGCTGGCCACGCCCCTAACTACCCGGATTCTCTGTCCTGTGGGGGGGGGGCCCGCAAAGGGCGCGGCGGCCATTTTGGCACCGCGCTTGCATTGCAGGCGCACCCCCCCAATAACGGACACAGACAACATTGAAAGTGGATAACAGCAAAGGGCCACATTTATTGATTCAATGCCCTAGTCCGAATTATAAATTTGTATTGGTAAAACGACCAATCATAATTCCTAAGGCAAGCAGGCCGAAGTAACACTGGTAAGGTACCACCCCAAAATTGCCAACGGCAATTGGTTACAATGTATCAAATTGTATCAATTTGTTTGTTAACAACAAACAAATTGTTGACCGTAGTCAATAACTAACTCATGACCCCACCCTCTGACGCGTATCCGTGAAATCACAGGGGTGATGCATGCTGGTTAGCAATCATCATCACCCCATCGCCTGATTCGTCGTTGACCGGACAACGTTTAACTACTTTATTCCTGTCTAGTGTTGTCCAGTCAATTGCGAACCTGCCGGATACTTGTGGGTCATACTGTTTACCTTACCAGTGCTACCCGCCACACGGAGGGGCTTCACAGAAGACCTGACGCCCCCCCCCAGACCGTCAGCTCGGTCAACAGGCCTGCTCGCCAGTCACCCAACAGGAGGTCCATACCTCCTCGCGACAGATGGACCCCATCCCCTGCATACAAGTCACAATTTTGTAGACTAATATCGGGGTGATGACTAACCCGTCCCCAAGCCCTGGTGGTGAGAAACCGCGCCACTGCCTTATTGACCGCGCGCCTAGCTCGGTCAAGGGCCAGGAGGTTAACGCCCCCTCTGTAAGAGTGGCGCGGAACAATGTCCGACCAAACCAGGGCTGTGGCAGGCCAGACATAATGCAAGTAGGCGAGGTCCTCGCAAATCGCATGCTTGAGCGATAAGCCGGTGACCTGGCCCAAATCATTGCCCCCCAAGTGGATGATTAGAATGTCAGGCGGGTCAGCCCCCAGGCCAGAAAAAAGGAAAGGCCGCAGCTCCCGCCATAACATCCCAGGCTTACCGTGCCATGAGAGACTGGCGTGGTCACCCAGTCCCAGTCGGGGTCCACTCTGTCGCCGCAGCGTAACGCGCTGCCCTGAGCACATAGCTGTGGCCCACCAGCCATACTGTCACCGGTGTAATTCGACACCCAGGGTCTGTAAGAAAATTGAGAAAAAGGAAGGTAAGGTGACTGGATTGGTACTCATGGCGGGAGTGGGCGCACATAAAACTGAAAACATTGTGAGCCCCACCTCCCCATGCTACGTATGTCAGCCCCAGAGTACCCAAAAGCAGCTGCTGTAGAGGCTGCGCCAATACGGAACGAATGTGTGCCATAACGGGCACCTGGTAGTCCCACCCTGGTGAGGGCTCTGGCTGTCACCTTCCAAAACTGAAATTTAGTAAGGGGAGACCCATCTTGGTGACAGAAAAACGGGCCGTGGTGCCAGCCACGCAGTGCCAGGTATTCCTGTAGGGCACCAACCGGACAGATGTCTGCCAAAGAACACCGTAGCAGTCTTACTCCACTGCCTACGCCATGCTGATCTGTTTTGGAGGAGCGAATCCTCAACTGGGCCCAGTCTTTGGCAACATATACATCTCCGAGTTCCAGTGCCCTACCACTTGCATCCGCCTTAGACAGCATCACGAGTTCGCTGATGCGGAGCGCTCCAAAAAATGCCACCGTTGTGGCTGCATGAAAAAGGGCTGCCTCATAATGATCAAAACAGAGGCCTGGCCAGCCCCGGGCCAACTGGGTAAGAACCCCTGGGGAAATAGGGTGCCGGTCATCCGGGCAACGCCCGCGCTCGCGCACCCACCCCTCCAAAACGTGTCTCACACGGAAGTCAGAGGTGGTATCCACATGACCCCCTACTTTGGCCATAAAAGCCAACGCCGAGAGCTTGGATGCTATGGTGCGAGGTGCAAGGCCCTGTGCATGCAGGTGAACCATGAACCGCAGAACATGGTCCACCGGGATGGGCCAGGTCTCTGGCCATTGAAATCGAGTAGCAAAAGCCCTATACAAATTGAATGCTTGTTGATACGCCTTACGCGTGCGTGGCGCTAGTGACAGGCCAATCGCCCGGTTCACCTCTCCTTGCCAATAGTCCACATCTCGTCCGGGAGTGGCGAGGGAAATTCCTCCGCATCCGGGGCCAAGGCGCGGAACCGGGAGATCTGCAGGCGGGACAAAGCGTCAGCAATATCGTTATTAACCCCTGGGACATGCCTGGCCCTGAACAAGACGTTGAGGCGCAGGCAGCGCAGAACAAAATGGCGCATTAGATCCATGACCCTGGGCGATTTAGAAGTCTGTGCATTGACAATGTGCACCACGGCAGCATTGTCGCACCAGAAATGCACCACCGAATTAGCCCACTGTTCGCCCCATAGCATCAAAGCCCCCAGAATGGGAAAAAATTCGAGGTATGTGAGATCCCGCAGGCGACCTGTGCCTGCCCATGCCGGTGGCCACCCACCATAGGCCCACTTCCCATTGAAGTACATCCCATAACCCAGGGATCCTGAGGCATCAGACTGGATCTGGAAATTGGGGGATGCCAGGAGGTCAGACCTCCAAAATGAGACCCCATTAAACTCCCTCAGGAATTGCAACCAGACAAACATGTCTGCCCTGATACCCCGGGTAAGCCTGACTCTGTGGTGGGGCCTGGATAACCCTGCCATGGCGTCGCATAAGCGCCGGGCGAAAGCCCTGCCCGGTGCGACCACCCTGCAGGCAAAATTGAGGTGCCCGTGTAGCACCTGCAGTTCCCTCAGGGATGCCTTACGCTTAGCCAGCAATTCCGAGATAAGGGTCACTATCCTGGACACCTTATCACCCGGTAACCTAGAAGCCTGTACTACTGTATCAATCTCAACCCCCAGGAATACTAGTTTGGTCGACGGGCCCTCGGTCTTTTCGGGCGCTAAAGGGACACCCAGTTCCTGCATTAGCGTCTGAAATGTATTGAGGAGACGTGCACACGTGTCCCAGCCCCGTTCACCCCCGAATAAAAAGTCATCCAGGTAATGGGCTACAGACCGGGACCCTGACCTGCGGACGAAAGCCCACTCTAGGAAGGTACTAAAACGCTCGAAAGCCGAGCATGATATGGAGCAGCCAAAAGGCATGGCCTTATCAAAATAATACTCCCCTCTAAACTTAAAACCCAGCAATTCAAAGTCGCCCGGGTGCACCGGCAAGAGGCGAAAAGCTGACTTAATGTCGCACTTGGCCAGCAAGGCACCCGGGCCACACGAGCGCACCATGCGCAGCGCATGGTCGAACGATGTATACCTGACCGAACAAAGGTCATCAGGTATCGCATCGTTGACCGATCGGCCGGCTGGGTAGGACAAATGATGAATAAGGCGAAACTCACCTAGGGACTTCTTAGGAACCAAACCCAATGGTGAAACCTTAAGGTTGGGAAAAGGGGGTGCGGGAAAAGGTCCGGCGACCCTGCCCGCGTCCAACTCCTTTTTAATGCTGGCCTCGGCTACCTCCTCCCTTCCTCTGAGGGATAAAAGGTTGGGAGCATCCTGAGGAGATCTATCACCCATAAAAGGGATACGAAATCCCTGCATAAAACCTTGGATGAGGTACTCCCTGTCCTCTCCCCTCGGGTACGATGCGAGCCAGCGCTCCAGCATGTCCACCTTAATTGGGGAGGGGGCCTTTCGGAGAACTAGTTCCATCCGTGGCAGGCTTGCCAGCCCACTGTCCACCCCTCCCTCTGCCTCGCACCCCCCCAGGCTTGGGACAAGCAGAGGCTGCATGGGGACCAGAACATGTGGGACACTCGTGCTTATACCTGCAGTTCTTCCGACTGCAGGAACCATTGGACGAGAAAGTCCAGCACAGCAGGCGGGCTGGAACCCCCTGCCCCGCCATTTTGCGGGTAACCTGCGCTGGAGCTGCTCGCTGGACCGCATGTCCACAATGGTATCTATCCCCCGGGGCAGGACGTGTGGGTGTCATATACAAGAGCCACAGTCTCTGGCACGGCTCATCCCATCTCATCTCGGGGTGCAGGGGAATCCTCATACGGAATTCCTCATCATATGCTAGCCATGAGGGGCCCGGGAAATCTACCATCGCCCTGTATATGTTGTCCAAATATTGGACCATGGGAATAGCTAGATCCGGCCGCGCCCTCAAATACACCGCCATGTATATCAAATAAGCGGGGAGCCAGTTAGCCCAGGTACGCGGCGGCTTACGGCGGCGTGCCTGCTCCTTGTCCTTCTCATCCTGACCCTCCCTTTCTTCCTTAGTGGGCTCCCTGTTCAGGAGTGAGAAGATATCCACGTACTCCCCTCGCCATATCTTTTCTCTGGTAGCCTGAGCCAAGTGATCACCCAATGGCAAGGAATACCCTGCCGTCGGCAAAGCCGAAAAGGGGATAGCTGGCCTACCCAAAGGGGCCTGAGTTAACCCTGCCACCCCAAGTACGTTCCCAGCAGTGTAAGAACCAATGCCCACCCCAGTGGGCATGGTGGCAGTAGTTGTCGCCGGGTGGGTCGCCAGCGGCGTAGCCCCTGCACCACCCGCGCGAGGCCAAGGCCACTGAAAGGTCCCCCCTATATTGGGAATGTGTGTGGATGTACTCGTTTGCACCATATACTCACATGCTGCACCCCCGCGGGCCGCCCCCAACGGGGGTTCCGGCCCACTGGGGGCGTCGGAGCTCACGACCGATGTAGAGCTCACCACCGGGGCTTGACCCGCGCCAGGTTGCTGGCTGGGGAGCTGCGAGGCAGTGGCCGGAGCCGCGCCACCCGCCTGCAGCAGCTCAACCCTCCCCGCCGGCCGTTGTCCTGCTGCCGATAGCGCCTCAAAAGGTACCCCGAAAGGGGCACCTGCCTGACTGGCCCGGGCCAAAGACTCCTCTAAGGCCGCAATACGGGCCAGTAAGGTGTCTACAGTAACCATGGGTAAAGAGCCGGCCGGCCCACCTGACCCTTGCATGGGGACAGTTCCCTGCACCCCATGGCCCATATATGGCCATTGGCCAGGGCCGAAGCCCGGTAGGGCTGGTGAGGAAACCTGCCAAGGCGGGGCACCGGGCCACCCCCCAAGGCTAGAGGGCCCCGGGAGAGGCTGCGGCCCAGAAGTAGTCGGCCCAACGGGTTGGGCGGAAGGAGGAGCGGTGTCCACCGCTCGCGGGCCGCGGGCCGGAGCGCCCTCCGCGCCCGCACTCTGAACGGGCCAAGGGGCGCTAGACCCCAAGCCACTAGCCCCGGCCGGGGATGGCAAAGGTGGCTGTTGAGGAGGCGGCACCACGGTCCTCCGACCTGGGTTGCGCCTCCTAACAGCCCGGGCTGAATTCGCAGCAGCCTTCTTTTTGGAAGGCATCTCGAGCAAAAAAGGGAAGCTAGCTAAGCAAAATCGACCCAAAAGGCTTCCCGGCAATACCAACGAGCGACGGAGGCGCAGGGGAAAAACTTCTCCGCTCCGTCGCTGAGGCAAAATGGCAGCGCGGCTGCCTCGTGGCCACCCCTTTTATAAGGGAGCTGGCCACGCCCCTAACTACCCGGATTCTCTGTCCTGTGGGGGGGGGCCGCAAAGGGCGCGGCGGCCATTTTGGCGCCGCGCTTGCATTCTGGCTGTCTCTTTTTTATAAAGTGGTTAAGATGCTGAACTCAATGACTGGAAGGTCGGAGTTCGATTCCTGAGTACTGCATGATGGAGTGAGCTCCAGTCTCTGCCCCAGCTCCTGCCAACCTAGCAGTTTGAAAGCAAGAAATTGCAAGTAGATAAATAGGTACCACTTTGGTGGGAAGGTAAATGGCGTTCCATGCACTCAGGTGTTGAGGCATGCCTGCCACACGTCCACAGAAATGTTTGCAGACGCAGACAGCACTGGCTCTTCGGCTATAAACAGAAATGAGCACTGAACCCTAGAGTTGGATATAACTGGCTTTCAAGCAAGGGTGACCTTTACCTTTACCTAAGTCACAAACTAGTCATTAAACACATGATCATCTTTCCACCAATTGGATTTTTAAGAACGCTTCTGCTACCTATAGCCTAAATCTCTCTTGCAAGAAGAATTGGTTTTTGAGTACTTCTTCTTGAAGGCTGTCCTGAGAATATGATGCAGTGGCCTCTCAACTGCCTTCTGCATCGCAGCATGACACCTGTACCACTGATCCAGTTCTGCAAGTCACTTTTCTGATCCTGAGCTCTTTTGGCACATCAGCCCCAGGCCAGTATTGATGAAGCTGCTGCCCCTCCATCAGGATGGATTCAAGTGGGATTTAATCCACTTGGGGACCATCACTCTTCCCTGTGGCCATTAGTCCTCTGGGTGGTCAGAGATGCTCTTTCAGGCAACAAAGTACCAATAAGCTGAAACCAAGAAACAACAACAAAAGAAAGCACTCTTTTGAGTGCTTTAACCCTAAAGAAATTAAAACAGAAGGTGAATTCTTCGACAGATATATGTATTCAATAAATATTCTATAATTATTCAGGATACTCTTTTTCACTTGACAGGCAACATTCTCAATGGTTCTCTCTTTTTTATTTGTGAACCTTTAACAATTATACAAGCAGTTTAAGATGCCATGCCTTATCAATAATGTGAAAGACACTTCATTAGCTTTCAAGAAATCTTCTCTTTAACCTTGAAAAGGATTGATGTCTTCATGCTGTGATGTGTGAAGATAACCATTCAGAGGTTATATCTAGTTAGGGCAAATCTATAGTGTGCATGTTTAACAGTCAGGGAAGGTCTGAGAATTGAAGTCCAAAAACCAAAGGTTGGGAAACACTGGCCGAGGGTCTATAGAAATAACTTTCCATTCCATTCCCTTCATCAACATTTTGATTCCTCAGAAAACAAGGCTTCTGGAGAAGGACCCTCTTAGAAGACAGGTTCTTAATGTTTTTCAGCCGTGGGCCGGACCACGCCTCCTCAGACAGCTGAGTGGGCTGGACTAATGCTGTAAAACACACACATGGCTGTCGTAAATGTGTTTAAAACTACCGCAGACTCATTTATGGCTGTAGTAAATGCATTTATGATGGTCGCAGACTCATTTACGGCTGTCATAAATGCATTTATGTGGCTGTAAATAAGTCCACAGCCATTTTTGGTAGCAACAGCGGCAGCATGGGCCAGAGCAAGGTCGGTGACAGGATTATTTGATGCCATGGGCATCAAAACACTCCCCTGTTGGAGTCAGGGACAGAGACTGAGTGGAAAATGTAAATATATTAGATTAATAATTAATAATCTATAACATGTAATTAAATTAAGTTTGCATTGGAAAGACTGTGTTTAAATTTGTGTTTAAGTGTACATTTCATTACCATACCAAATGTCTTACCAGCATGAAGTTTAAAGATTCATCTCTGATTTCACCCTTTTCCTCCTCTTTGCCTCGTTTTTGAACTCTGGCAAAAAAAGAAATAGCTGAAGGAACTCTTGAAAAATCAAATTCTTAAGACACCCAGCCAAAAGCTCTTTTCTTGCTTTCTATTTTCTCTCACTTTCCTGATAAAGTCATCTCCTTAACTCTATTCATCCTTTATTATAAAAATCTTCATTGAGCTGGGCAAACCAGACCAAACATAAATCAAAATAAGATTTTTATTTTTGTAGTTCAGTTATGATCCTGTTGCTTAGGAATAGCATTCATTCCTAAATTTATCCATTCAGTTATACTTATCCCCTCTGACCAAAGGACAGAATGCTCTTCCCAAGCAACAGGAGCATCAATGAACTACAAAATAATCCAGTTTTAAAGCATAGAAGGATATACTATAATAAAATATAGCATAAATAAACAAATCTGAGCAAAAACAACCATTGTAGATAGGTCAAATAAACATATAATATTAACCAAGAACACTCATAACCAAGTGCAGAAAATACTTAGCAGGAGGGGGCCTAGAGTGTATAAGTTGGTAGGACATTCCTTTGAGATAGGGCTACCACCAAGAAAGCCTTGTTCCTTCTTACAATCTCCCAAACCTCTCTCAGGGTGCGGATTCAAAGTCTTGGGTGGACCTGGCAGACCAGGTAATATTTATTAAAGAGAGACACTTCATCAAGTCTGAAGCCATGAAGGGCCTTATATCTTACTAGCAGAGGTACCTGATTCGCTGGGTAGTGCAGCTTTACCTGCTCTCTGCGCAGCGGCTGCCTTTGGCGGCCTTGCCTTGCCCATTGGTGCCATGGCGGGTGTAGCAGGTGCAGCGGTCACCTGCAGCGGCCTTGCTTCACCCATTGGTGCTGTGGCGGATGCAGTGGCCACCTGTGGTGGCCTTGCAGCTGCGGTTTCCCCTGCCTGTGGCAGTCTCGGCTCGGGCACCGGTGCTGTACTGGGCATACCTGCCCCCCCATGCAGAACCCATGTGGGACCCCCATGTGGGACCCATACCCACCTGCTTCCGATGCCCCTGGCATCTCCGCTGCGTGTACTCCCCACCACTCCTGCCAGCCCACCCACCCCCCCACCCCCAACGTGCTTGGGAAGGCCTACCTGCTGCTGCTCCAGTTCTCCCTTTCCTGGGCGTCCATGCAGTGGGCCTGACTCTTCCTTGGCTGAGGCTTCTAGGCGGCAGCAGCTCCCGTCGGCTCTCCTCCTCCAGTGTCCGGGTAGTCCTCCTTGAATCCCTGTCTCTGGGCTTCTGCTCCGGCATCCACGGCATGTCCGCAGAATCCAGCTCCTCCGCAGCTCTGGCTTCCGTGGGTGGGTACAAGGTCAGATATCTGGCCCAGCGCTGTCCCCAGGGCCTTGTGGGTTGGCACGCACCGTGCATGTGCACCGGGATTCTGGGCAGGCGCAGTCTGGGCCTTAGCGCCATGCCCCCGGGCCCTGGGGGCACCCACTTTGTGGCCCCTTCTCGGGATGAAGACACCCAGATTGTGCTGCCGGTACCCCATGCCAGACACACCTGGAGTGCAAGGTAGGTGGGACCAGCATTGTCTATGCAGGGGGTGTAGGTCTCATGCTGTGTGAGACCTACACCCCCTGCATCGGAAGCCAATGCAGGCAGACCAGTGTCAAGAAAATATGGGCAAACATCTGACTCCCTGATGTGAGGGCAATCTGGCTGCAGCGTTTCTCACCCCATTGAGGTAGAAAAAGCCAGATATTACCATGACAGATACCTGCTTTGCCATATGGAGAGCCAAGTCCAGAATAACATCCAGATCGTGAACCTGGTCCTTCCATGAATGTTCACATACCTGACAAACTTTATCACTGGAGAAATGTTGATGAAAAAAACTTAAGCTAAATTAAACTCTATAGAAATTGGAGAATTACATTAGAAAATTACAACTGGACTTATAAATAAATTGATTGTAATAAATTAGATCCGATCTTAATTAAAGAAACAATCCTCCTCTATCTTCAATAAATTTAAATTAGAAATTTAAAATATACAACACTCATATATCTGCACTTGTATTTTAAGGCCATTCTCCAAAGACGAAATATTTACTCTAGTGTAACTTCCACTGAAATAAGTGGGACTTATGTCAAAGTAAACAAGGTTTCACTTTTAGGCTGCAGTTCTCTACAATGTTTGCATGAATTTCAGTTGCAAATTGAGGGAATATTTTCTTCAACAATAGGTTCTAAAAGCAGTAATTCTAAAAAGCATCACACATCCCTGGCAATACTAAATTCACATCTTTCTAAAAATACTGCTTGCATCAGTTTGAGATCAAAATGTACTCCTGAAACTTTGTAAAGAGAAAATTAGTGAGGGGGCATAAAACCTCCTAAAGTATGACTAATTAAATATGAAGAGAGACATCAGAGGCTTATGGATATACAGTATATCTTATCTGGTGAAGCTTTCTCAACGTTGCAGTGATAATAAAGGAGCTTAAATAAAATTCAGCAAAGATTTTGTGAAACAAAGCCTACCGTCACTAAATTTCTCCTGCCCTGTTCTGTTAGTCTATCTTCTTCTTGTTACGCCATATCTGATCCCAAATATTGGCTCTCATCATGGTGATCAGCCATGAAGATTGTCCTAGGAACAATATAATGCAGTGGCTTTCCATTTGCCTTCCAAATCGCTGCATGACACCCGTACTACTGATCTAGATGTGGAAGTCACTTTCTGGTCCTGAGACCTTTTATCACACAAAATTCTCATCAGCCCCAGGCCAGTATTGATGAAGCTGCTGCCCTCAATCAAGATGGATTCAAGTGGGATTTAATCCACTTGGGGACCATCACCCTTCCCTGTGGACCTCGCCACCCAAACCCGTTAGCCTTCAGGGTTGTCAAATTAGTTAACTGCTGCCTGATGATCAGCATTGAGTCACTGGTGGTATGATCTACTATATTATCATAGCAGGATAACCTGGACAGACAGATGGTCACCTGTAGCAAGTACAAATGTACCTGATTATTTCTGCTCAAGCTCCCTTGTAGAACCAACTCAGTCCTTGGTTTGTACACCTCACCTTTTATATAAATAACATTGTAAGCAGTGGTGGGCATCAGCAGGTTTGCACCAGTTCGCCAGTACCGGTAGCAGAAATTCTGGCTGGCCCCGCCCATCCAAGTTTTGAAATAAAGTAGTCCTAATTTGGGTGCGACAAGAGGTTTCCTCCTGGCCACGCACACCATACCATGGCCACAGTGTGGTAGTAAATTTTTTTTTGAGCCCACCACTGATTGTAAGCATAAATGCATTTCTCCAATCAAGGGTCAATCTTATTTATGTAATCTGGAAATGTCTTCATTCCCACTTACCCTAGCCTATTCACAACAAATGAATGACTACACAGTGGTGTTGAAATGAGCCTTCTAAGTTAGACGTTCTCAAATGATGGCTGTCAAGAGACTGCACCACAGGTGGCAAGGAGGGTCCACCACTGGCCTTGCAGCTGGATGGCTTCTGTCACCCAGATTAATGCTTGGGCTGCTATCATGTTTTCACCATGGGGCTGTCTCTCTATCCTTCCCTTACCTCTGTTCCCTGGCTGGAGTGCTTTGTGTGAAAAGGGAAAACACTCCTGGACAAGGTCCCACAAAACCTAGAGGCTCACATGTTCCCCAACTAAATGTAAACTGAATTGGTGCAATTATATTACTGCAAGCACAAATATGCACTACAAATTTGCAACACAATTATCACTTTTCAGATGGTGCCCCAACTTGTAAATGAAAAATGCTTTTACTTTCCTCCTAAATGAACATCATTATAGTTAATGGGGCTTGTTTTTTCCCCTAATTATGTACATTAAGGAACTGCCAACAAAAATTAATGCAATTTCCTGAAAAGGGTTCCTGAACAAACATAACCCATACATGGATGTTTAGAAAAAGGTTAATTTGAAAGTGGGAGAAAGGGAAGAGGGCTAGGTATTTGCTTTTCACTGTTATTCTCTGTTGATGGGTAGACATTCTGAAGGCGATCTCAACAGCTAGCTAAAATTGCCTTTTAATACAATTTAGGACCATGAAAAACCAGATTTCCCAGCTGAAATGGAGAGGCTGAATATGAAGAAATACCACTTTTCACATGTGGATTGAACACAAGAAGATTAACATTCTCTTTGATGCCTGAAGATGTCACGAAGTCTGTGTTCCACTATTTTGCTCCAAAGAGAAGGAATAGCAATTCATTTTACATTTTATGATGTTTTGGGACAGTACGATGATATGTAAAGTATATGATGAACATCCCACTGTGGCAGTCAAGATGCCTCACAAGTAAAGCCACTGTCTTCTGTCTTGATATGGGCACTGTGTGGGAAGGCATCTGGTTTCTGTCTTGCCTGTCTCTGACACATTTTGTAACCAAAAGCCTCTTTGCTTGCATGCGTAGAATAGTGAAAAAGTATTCTCCTTATTTGGGCTCTGACACTTCTGATTGGCTGTGGGCCCTCAGTTTTGTCTCTGTTAAGTTTCGTTTCTGATATACATTGCTTGCTTAAGTTTCGTTTCTGAGACTCTCTGCCTGAATAAAGAGAAGGGATGAGTATCGTTTGTCAGCCAAGGACTGGAGTCGTGTTTTTTCTGTCTCTACCTCAAAAGATCTGAGGATATAAACTGCTGCTAATGAGGCTGACTGATTGAAGAGATCTTTACATGAATCAGATTCCAGCAAGTGGTGCCCCGTCGCGAGGCCATTGAATGAAATTCAAAGGAATGCTTTGAACTCTGCTTCAGCAATTAACACCTCATCGACCGGGGACAAGGTCTTCATTCACCTCCGACCAGACAGGTCCGACCAGAGGAAAGGTCCAATCGAGCGCTTGAGAATTACAACAGGGTGAGTGGAAAATGGGGTGTGTGCTTTCTTCGCAAATGCAGGAACTTTGTAGAGATATCTCAGATCTTTTGATTAACAATGGGCGAAAGGCTGATGAGAGCGAGATACAAAAGCTAGTTAAAGCTATAGGGAAAATCAGTCCTTGGGTTAAATATGATAAATGTCTGGACTTACAACAGTGGAAACAGATTGGGAGAGAAATGCAGAAGCATAATGGAATTTCTGAATCAATATTATTTACATGGGGGGAAGTCAGAGACTGCCTTCAGAGACTCACTCCAAAGAATATGTTATTCTCTCAGAGGCTTGATGGCCCCCTCCCACAGCTTTTGCCTTCAGATAAAGGGGGGGCTATGGCAACTGCCCCTCCATCATATGAGAAACAACAGCCCCCTGATGGGGGTGGAGGTGGAAAAGAAGATGGGACATTATATCCTGCCTTGCAGCAATCAAGCACTTTTAGCCCTACCAAAACACAATTCTCTGCTGCTTTAACGGCAGCTGTGCTGGATGTGGAATCTCCTGAAATATACCCAGTGATCAGGGGGGCTCCGGCTGTGGGCAATGCACTGGCAGTCCCAGACAGATATGAAACCCTCCATTACAAATATCTGAAGGAACTAAGAGTCAGCATACGTGACTATGGGTTTAATGCACCTTTTACGAAAGCTTTGTTGGAAGCCATTGCTTCTCAAAAATTGCTACCAGTTGATTGGAAACAGATGATTAAAGCACTCCTGCCTCCTGCAGAAGCCATGCTCTGCTTGCAAGAGTGGAGGGATGTGGCTTGGGAGGTACACCATACACGCCCTGCACTCACGATGGATATGTTATGTGGGGAGGGAAATTTTGCCAACCCCACACAGCAGTTGGCACTCACTGATGCCCAGCTGGGAGAGATTGCACAGATAGTCATGTGCGCCTGGAGTAAGATTCCTTCCAAAGGGGATAGCTCAGTTTCTGGATTTGCAGCAATAAGGCAGGGCCTAAAGAGGATTACACTGAGTTTATTAACAGACTCATGACTGCTCTCAGCCGCCAGGTGGAAAATGTGCCGGCACGGGAAATGCTCATGAAACAACTGGCTTTTGAAAATGCCAATGAGGATTGTAAAGGGGCTCTGACAGCTGTTTATGCTCGACCAAGCACATCGATAGCAGACATGATGAAAGTTTGTCAGAATGTGGGGACTCACAGTTACAAGGCTCAACTTCTGGCAGCTGCAGTTCAATTGCCCACAACTCAGGCTCAAAACAAACGTTGTTTTGGCTGTGGAAAAGAAGGACATTTTAAAGCACAATGTCGCTTCTCTCAAAAGCAGGCAGCACGCCCTTCAAGGAAGTGTCCCATTTGCCAGAAAGGGTACCATTGGGCCAATCAGTGCCGCTCAAATCCTAATGCCAATCCCTCAGCTGCTCAGCACAAAGACTCTGACTTTTCTCCACAGCAGCAGGGAAATGGGAGTGCGGGCCAGGCTCGGGCCCAGGCAAAATAATAGGGCTACCAGAGGTCAGTGAGGAAGCAATACAGGAAGTTTTGGAAGAGATGGCAGAAGATATGGAACTTGCCCAAGAAATGATTTCACGATATAGAAAAAACCATCCTCTAAAAGAAGGACTTTTATTGAGGTTATCTAAGGACTGTACTTTTACTATGCCAGGGTGTGTGGAGGCTCTTCCCACAATGGTTGATGATGTTAATTTCCAGGGCATGATGGGCATCGTTCTTCCTTGCCCAGACGCCTTACCCGCTTCTGTACACATTGCAGCAGGGTCAGTTACATTGGGTCACCAAGAAATTGTCGTCCCTGCATCAGCCACGCAACATCTCACCCTGCCTAAGGGACAACCTGTAGGACGCCTTCATCTGCTCCCACTAGGGACCACTGCAACTCCATCCCAGGAGGCGACTGTAACAGCAGCTATGGCGGTGATACAAATCACCGAGGATAGACCAACCCGCTCGCTGCTTATGGGTGGACGTTCAGTGTCTGGATTGGTCGATACAGGAGCCGATATTTCAGTGGTGGCAAAAAAAGATTGGCCGACTGGATGGGCCGTCCGCCCCTGTAGGGAAGTTTATGGGGTGGGCGGGTACAAGCCAGCACAGCAAAGTGTTCATCCAATCGTCTTTGAGACCTCAGGGGGAACAAAAGTTACTCTTCACCCCCTGATTATGGATATTCCTATTACTCTGTGGGGCCGGGATCTCCTGGCTAAAACAGGGTGTACCTTGCAGACAAATTTTTGATACGGGCCTCCCCTGCAGCGCCGTTGCATGCACTTCCACTACAATGGAAAAACACCCCGCCAGTGTGGACGGATCAATGGCCGCTCTCAAGAGAAAAGCTCCAGGCGGCGGAGGCCCTTGTACAGGAGCAATTAAATCTGGGACATATTCAACCAACCACTAGTCCTTGGAACTCTCCAATTTTTGTGGTGAAAAAGAAGTCTGGAAAATGGCGATTGTTACATGATTTGAGAAAAGTTAATGAGCACATCTTGCCAATGGGACCTCTACAATCTGGACTTCCTAATCCGAACATGATTCCGGAAGATCATCAACTCATGGTCATAGATTTGAAGGACTGTTTTTATACAATCTTGCTAGCGCCACAAGACAGAGAAAAATTTGCATTTACATTGCCAGTATACAATAATGAACATCCTACTCAATGGTTTGAATGGTGTATCTTGCCTATGGGTATGGCCAACTCGCCAACTCTATGCCAACATTTTGTGAACAAGGCTTTGGAACCTTTCAGGCAACGTCATCCAGAGGTTAAAGTCTATCATTACACAGATGACATTTTATTGCATGGTCCACAAGTCACGGAGAAACACCTGCAGGACCTAGCAGACATTTTGCAACAAGCGGGCTTGATCATAGCTCCTGAAAAAGTACAGCGGATGTATCCATTCCAATATCTGGGACATAGGCTCTCAGCTACAGCTTCGACTCCGCTATTGCCAACAATAGCTATTCCAGAGCAGTTCACTCTTGTACAATTGCAACAATTGCTAGGGAACATAAATTGGGCTCGTCCTTTCTTGGCCCTGAGCACGGAGGAACTGTCACCACTCTTTGCTGCTCTTTCTGGACACACTTCTCCGGCGGACATCATTCCCTGCACAACGGAGATGCGTACAGCTCTTCAACGCCTCAACGAAAAGCTGCATACCATCGCTGTGGATCGGGTGCCTGAGGGCACCGTTGCGCTGGCATGCGCTCTTCTTCCCACACCGAGGCTGCCCACTGCAGTTTTGTTCGCGCCTGTCAACGCTCAGAAGGTGGCCATCGTGGAATGGCTACACTTGGCGCACACTCCCTCGAAAAACTGTTATCGCCTGCCTGATGCGATTGCTGATCTTTTCCTCGAATGCCGTACTAGGGCAAAGCATTTGACTGGCTATGACGTTGACTTTGTTTGTTTTCCTTTTTCACAGGATCAGCTAACCGCCTTGCTACAGCATTCTGAGGCATTTCAGGTGGCCATGGTGGACTTTGTGGGACAAGTTAAATTTAACCCCCCCAAGGATAAGCGGTTTACCTTGCTGAATCTCACTTCTTACTCCCTGTCATCCTCGCTTTGCATGCAACCTATCTTGCATGCCGTTACTCTTTTCTCGGATGGCTCCCCCTCCCGTGGAGTCCTTACATGGCAGGGTCCTACTGGGGAATGGGAGGTTGTTTTTACAGGACCTCAAGCATCGGCCCAGCGGTCGGAACTGGCAGCGGTCATACTTGCTTTCTCTACGTTTTCTGATGTGCCTTTTAACCTGATTGTGGATACTCAATATGTTTACCGCCTTGTTTTTACTTTAGCTCAAGCTTATTTGTCTCCATCGATGGATAGGGATCTTTTTGCTTTATTCCAACAGCTTCAAGGTTTTCTTTCCAACCGTACGGTCCCATTCTTTATTGCCCACATACGCTCTCACACAAGGATCCCAGGTTATTTGTCGGAGGGCAATGCACGAGCAGATTCTGCTCTCCGAGACTCTGCTGAGGTTTTTTCTCTCTTTGACAACCCCATTGACAGTCATGCAATGTTTCATCAATCTGCTAAGGTTTTGCATAAACGATTTTCCATTCCTATGTCACAGGCTAGAGACATTGTGTCATCCTGTGCTTCCTGTACGAAGTCTCCTATATTCCTGCCATTTGATGCTGTTAATCCTCGAGGAACAGAAGCTAATCAGCTATGGCAGATGGATGTCACGCAAGTACCTGCTTTGGCCCCGCTTTCTAAGTTACATGTGACTGTTGATACCTTCTCTGGATTTATATGGGCTACACCCTTACGGGGTGAAACATCCAGACATGTTATACAACATTGCATTCGTTCATTTGCGGCAATGGGTAAACCTAAAAGCCTTAAGACAGACAATGGGTCATCATATGTTTCTTCTGCCTTTCAGGACTTTTGCCATCAGTGGGACATTAAGCTAACCCATGGAATACCCTATAACTCGACTGGACAGGCGATTGTTGAAAGAGCCCACCTGACATTCAAAAATTTGTTACACAAGCAAGTGGGAGATAGAGGGGTTCCTGTGGCTGAAATACCTACAGCTGTTGCTAAAGTACTGTATACTCTTAATTTTCTTCTTGCTCCCCATAACAGGTCACACTCTCCAGTCGAATTGCATTTCAGGACCGAGGAGTGTCTTCCTAAGCCATTGGTCGTTTATCGGCAGCAACCCGATCCTGAGTGGAAGGGTCCTGTACCTCTAATCACCTGGGGACGAGGATACGCAGTGGTTTCTACAACCTCAGGACCTGTGTGGATTCCTGCTCGAGCGATCCGCCCATGGAGAGAGAAGAAGGTTACTCAGCTCCAGGATGGTGGTTCACCAGTAGACTAAATGTGCTGACATTTGTTCTTTTCTTTCTTGCTGTGCTTCCAGCTGTAAGAACAATACCTCATGGGGGCAACCCCAACTTTTGGATTCGTCATGCTAACTATATGTTTGAAGTTCATGGTAAGAATGCAACGTTATACTATGAGCATCCACTGGCAGTGTCTCAAATGGCCTTTCTTCCGGCATTGTTCAACACGCCAGAGTTGGTTCTTGGACATTTGCAACATCTTGATAGATCTACACTCTTCTCTAATCCCCCAGAACAATTTAACAACACCCGCTGGCGAAGCATGACTTTCAAGAAATACACTAAAGGACTTTGTTTCTGCTGTCATAGTTCTGGAGTCTGGAATAGTAAATGGAAGTATTGGACTCAAGCAAAAAGGGTTTTGCGGAGTGTAGGCAATTATACGGGTTGTGATGATTATTTTTGGTTATGGGGTAGTTATAACAGTTCTTATAAGCTTAATTATACCTTGTTTAACACTACTATTGAAGATATATATGATGTGTTTCCTATGTTTACTCCTGATTATTCTGCTATAGATAGTGGTTCAATTTGCAATGGATGGCAAATCAAGGATCCCAACATGTGGTTCTTTTTTAATGGAGTTGCCACGAATTTCCATCCAGGACAATATCAATGTGCAGCATTGGGTTATTTTACCTTACCCGTACAAGTGCAAATGCCGCCTCAGGCACATGCACGGCGCCGGAGAGCTGCTGCCGGCCCGATGGGTTCTGGTTGCAATGATGAAGTGATAATCGATGTTCAGCTGTCTGATGGTAGCTCCTGGGGGAGAGCTATAGGGAGTGCTATCACTGGAGCACTCACCTTGGGATCATACCCAGGTGTCCTTTCCCAGGAGAATAGAAGGTCCATTTTGGGACTCACCTGTAGGCTGGAGAAATCAATCAATGCCACAGGGAGGGTCATACGGGATCTTCAAATGGAAATCACTGAGCTTCATCAAGACCAAATGCAGGACAGACTAGCCATAGATTACCTGTTAGCAAAATCCGGAGGATTTTGTAAACTGGTCGGGAACCAGGGATGTCGGGTAAAATTCCAGGATCTGAATAATACTATTGAGAAAGAACTTCAGAATTTACAGGAGAGTATTACTAACAATGTACGCACTGATGTTAATCTCTTTGATTGGGTGACTTCTTGGTTGCCTGATTTGTCTGTCCTTAGACAAGTTTTCTTTTATGGGTTTATTATTATTATCTGCTTTATACCTTTGTATTTTTGCATTACTTGTATTCCTAATCTTATTTCTATGTGTAACACATGTCCATTGCGTAGAAGGGAGACATCGAGTTTTGCACGACGGCAATTGTACTCAATGAGGTATCATCCTCCGGAACAAGGTACCATGAGTCAGGAGGGGTACAATGTCCGGGAGGACAGTGATGATGTATATGGAGGAGTAGTTATGGAGTATGATGACATGCAGGGGTATGATTAGCCGTCTGTCCCTCTCTCAAATTTAAATGAAAAAGGAGGACATGTGGGAAGACATCTGGTTTCTGTCTTGCCTGTCTCTGACACATTTTGTAACCAAAAGCCTCTTTGCTTGCATGCGTAGAATAGTGAAAAAGTATTCTCCTTATTTGGGCTCTGACACTTCTGATTGGCTGTGGGCCCTCAGTTTTGTCTCTGTTAAGTTTCGTTTCTGATATACATTGCTTGCTTAAGTTTCGTTTCTGAGACTCTCTGCCTGAATAAAGAGAAGGGATGAGTATCGTTTGTCAGCCAAGGACTGGAGTCGTGTTTTTTCTGTCTCTACCTCAAAAGATCTGAGGATATAAACTGCTGCTAATGAGGCTGACTGATTGAAGAGATCTTTACATGAATCAGATTCCAACAGCACTGTAGCTAGGTCAGAGACTGTACCACATATTAACAAGATGTTGCTGCCTTTGCCTCGGTCACTTTAAGTTTGGCTTAAGTTTGGCCCTGAGCTGTTTCCCTCTCCTCAGTACATTGACCACGTCACATGGCCTTAAAAGGGAGGGAGGGGTCCCATTTGCACCATTTAAACCCCAGGGTGAAATTGAATGTCCTAGAGCAAGACACCAGGTAAAGGTAAAGGTCGCTCTTGCTCAAAAGCCAGTTGTATCCAACTATAGGGTTCAGTGCTCATCTCTGTTTACAGCCAAAGAGCCAGTGCTGTATGTGTTTCCAGATGTTTCTGTGGACATGTGGCAGGCATGCCTAGACACTAGAGTGCATGGAATGCTGTTTACCTTCCCACTAAAGTGATACCTATTTATCTATTTGCAATTTCTTGCTTTCGAACTGCTAGGTTGGCAAGAGCTGGGACAGAGATGGGGGTTCACTCCATCATGCAGTACTCGGGAATCGAAATTCGACCTTCCAGTCATCAAGTTCAATGTCTTAACCACTTGAACCACCACAGTCCTCTAAGACACCAGAGAGATAATTAAAAACTCCACATTCTCTCCTGGGGGGGGGTCACCATTCAAGAACTACACATTCTTGCTTTGTATCAGAAAACAAATTCTAGCAGCACATTATTCATTTAATGTATGTTGTAGTGTCAAACTAAGCTTTGGGAGAGTTTAGGTTCAGGCTGTTGAGGACAGGACATTTTGGAGATCTCTCATTCATAGAAGAAACATAAGACAGAGGTGTAACAATAACAACCACCATAACCATCAGAAGAACAAAAAGTTCTGGCTCATACTAAGTGATTAAATTCACTGGTTATCCTGAGCTCATTTATTATCTTGCTTGATCAAAAGGGTTGCAGTGAGAGTGAAATGGGAAGAGAACCATACACATCACTCTGAGCACATTACAGGAAAGATAAGTTTAAATCAATCAGTCAATCAATCCCCTGATGATGGAAGCTTGACATTTATTTATTTTATTCATTTATTTTCTAATTTGTATGGACATGATCCATGGGAATGGGGGTTTGGATCTTGTGTACTCTTTTCATATTCCAGATTTCAGAAGATGAAAAACAACTTGAAAGTCTGGAATGTTTGGCTGAAACTGATAGATTATATTGCAAATTTTGTAGTGAATTTAAGATGTAAATACAGTGATACCTCATGCAACATCCAAACTTGTTTCCACAAGTTTGGACTTTATACGGATTTGGACTTTGTATGAGGTAAGCAAAATCCTAGCTGCGATGCCTCATACAACGTCCAAATCCTTGCCGTGATGCCTCGTACGACGTCATTTCCATAGAGATACATTGTACTGTAACAGCATAGACTTCAGGGCAAAGTGAAGAAAACAGACATGAAACTGACAGAACTTTAAGAAATCATTGTCTAAAGGCTAAATACATACATTACAAAAACATTTCAAACAACCCTGATTTTAAAGGACAAACCATACAACAAGTTTTTAACTTTTGAAAACTTTATGAAGTGCAGGTTTAAAAGTTAACATGTCCCATCATGCAGCACAGTGTTAATGTGCAGCCATGCGGCCAATCATCCATTTTGCACAAGCTACTGTAAACAATTACTGGATGGAAGCAGGGACAAAATGAATGCCAACATGTCCCATCATGCAGCACAGAGTTAATCATCCAAACAGCAGCAAACACCAAACAATTGCCACCCCACCAAAAAATTGCCCTCCCCCATACACCTCCCCACCCCAAGCCAATCAGAAACAGAAAACCTCATTTTCCTACTTTTCCACTGTGCCAAAGAATGGTCCAAGAATACTTCAAAAAATTCTGATGAAAAAATTCAAACAAAAAATACACAGTCACGCTCAAAACCACTCCAAAACACGCTTCACCTCGTGCAAAACCCACAAGAACAATGCATGCATGCATCCTGCCTTTTATACTGCCCAGGCACAATGCAACCTGGGAAAAACCCCAATGCCTCATACAAAGTTGCAACGACTTTGTATGAGGCAACTTTTTTCAAGGAATTAGGCGATGTTGTATGAATTCTATGTTGTACGAAGCGGACTTTATATGAGGTATTACTGTATTAGTGTTTGGGGTCATTATTATTGCAGTACTGTACTGCATTATTCCATTATTGTATTGATACATGTTTGTTTTTGCATAGCTATTCATGTGTTGTGAACTGCTTTGGGCACCCTGTGTGACAAAGTAGTGTATTAATTAGAAATGATTGTGATAACTATGATGACAATGTTGAAGATACTAAAAAGACTTCTGCTAAAGATTCTAATTCCTTCTATTTTGCTGACCATTAAAACTGTTCAGGAGAGTGGTGTATGTGTGACTTGTCTAACAAAACAAGCTGATAAACATCACCAACCGGGGGTGGGGGAATTGGGTGGGGGTGCGATAATCAACTGTGGTTCAGTATATGCCCATCTCTTCTGCTAAGGAATGAATTTGATGGCCTTTGCTATTGTAATGCCCCTTATAAAGAGACCAGAAACTATGAAATAGAGACAGGACAATGAAAAATATGAGACATATTTAATCACATATCAGTCCAAAGCTTGATCTGTTACATACAAGAAAGAAAGGCTTACGATAGAGATGTGATATCCAATCCTAGAGAATTGCCTTCAAGTCTATATTTATAGCCCTGTTACAAATTTTTATTATGAAATCTCTATACTAGCCTAGACACTCTTTTTGTAATATATAGAAATAAATGGCCTAATAGATCTTGCCTGTTCAGTTTGCTTTCTAATATAAGCTTTCTCTTGTCTATAAATACTAACTCTGTTCTTCTTTTCTTTTTTCCCCAAAAATAATCTAGTAAACTCTGCCCTTGATATTGTCATCTTTCATTGACATATTTAAATTTCTCTCAAATAAATAAATAAAGGAAAAACAAATGCATCCTCTATTGTGTCAATTTTTTTGCCTGTTGTGTGATATAAGAAGCCAAAGAGGAAGCCAGGAACTATAGTCAATATGCAGATGGATTCATCCGCTTCAGTGTTCACTTGAGGATTTGGTGGAACCCTCACTGAGCCTTGAGTGGACCTCCTCTTGCCTGGAAGGGTCAGGACAACCAAACTGAGAATTCTTAGAGATAGCATCAAATCTTCCTGGATATACTTTGTGCCAAGTTGGAGATAGCAGCACTTCTGGCATGCTGTAGATCCGTGTTTCCCAACCTGGGTATGAACCAGAACATTTAGAGGTACATAAAAAAAATGACCAATGGTGGGAAAGGCACATACAAATGCTATTGATTGTTATTTCAAAGAAAAGGACATTAATGGCTCTAATTGTTGCAGGCTAAGCACTGATGGGGGCAAGTATAAGTCAGAATTTCCCTGTCTTAACAGTCATGTCATAAAGGTAAACCCCATTATAATCTGGAGTGAGTAGCAATTAGCAATGACACTTATATACTACCCCATAGAGCTTAGTGCACGCTCTGGGCGGTTCACAACTTAATTAGCATTTTGCCACCAACGCACTGGCTACTCATTTTACTGACCTCGGAAGGATGGAAAGCTGAATCAACCTTGTGCCCAGGTCAAGATTGAGCTCACAAGGTTCTGGCTGCAGTACAGCAGTTTAACTATTGCACCACTAGGGCTGAATTCACAGGCAAAGCCTAGCATCTAAACTCCTCCCTGGTGAATTACAAGGTGTTCTTCATGAAACTGTTAAACTGGGTATTTTTATAAAGGCAAAGTCCACAAATTTGAGGATTTTCAAAGCACTGTGTGAACAGGTGATGACACTTTATTCTACCATGTTCCTACATATGGGAATAAGGTGAGTTTCTTATGGTAAAGTCCTTACCCAACTGTTTGAATTTAGACATGAGGTCTAGGGGATTTTTGGAAGACCATCCTTTCTGTCTTGTTTCCACAATACATGGACTGTGATAGCAGGCTTCAAGATCTTTCATACTTTGCTACAAATAAACAATCTAAATTTTGCACTTCAGAATAGTTCGATAATGATTGCTGCGTTGGCTTGCTTCTCAGGACGGAAAAGAGACAACAGACATGTTCAAGATTGGGGAAACGGTTGCTTCAAGCTTTATTTTACAGTCATTAAATAGCCAGTTAGTACGTGAATTTCTGCAGAGATGCTTAACCTGTTTTTCTGCAATAGCTAATCCAGGTTTCCTGGCCTTGCCGGTCTTTACTTTTCGGCTTAAGATAGTCTTAACTTACAGGTGTCATGTTTTCCACATGCGACCTTGTCTTGATTTTAAGGTGACATTTGATCCATGTAGTGTTAAGACACATATTACAGTTTTCTTAGGCTTAGAAAACCAGCTCTCATTTTAGAGCACATTGGAATGCCAGGCTGTTAGTCTGACATAACAATGATGTATAGTTAAATAGTTGCCACCCCAAAGGAAAGAGGGAAAAGTGAGTGTCCAGGACTGAATCATTCCAAGAGACATCTGCAGTCCCCACGAGGGAACTGAGTGACAGCTAGGTCAGCTGACTACACCACGAGGGAGATAATTCTCCACTCATGTCAATCAACCTAATTGCCAGGACACCTGCAGAACAGAACTTTCCCAGGGAATGCAAAGATGGGGACCACAGGTCAAACAGATGGCACTAGCACGTCTCATTTTCATGAGAACACAGGTGCTTTCCCATTAGATCACCACATTCCAAAGGCCCTTTTCTCAATAAAAGGAGGCCAATTTGAGCACTCAGAAGGCACTTCGGGAGCAAGGGTGAAACCCTTGTCTCTTATCACCACGATCTTGATTGCAGCGGGAGCTCTGGTCCGCCAGCTCCTCAAAATGACTCTTCGGGGCTAAAACTAAGCCATGAGGGGCAGAACCAACCATAAACCAGCAAGCTGAACCTGCTGGGGAACTAGCAAGATTTTATTTCATTTATTTGTTTTATTAGCTTGTGTTTTATGTAGTGTAGATTAATTTAAGATCTGTATTCAGTATTGTGTTTCCTTCAATAAATCTTCAAAAGCCAGCCGTGTTTTGCCTGCCTTGGTAAAGAAGGAGAAGGAAACCCAGCAGAGCAGAAGTGACTCCAATTGTCCTCATCACTTCAACACCAGAAGCCTTCCAGAAGTTGGTGAGAGGGATTGCTCTGTCTGTTAAGGTGGGGAGGAGTAGCAAAGTCAGCTGTGTGTCATAGACCTCAGCATTAAGAAGCCTAGCTTCTGCCAAGTGATCAATATTACCTGCCATATGCAGAAGGCTACTCTGTCCCTGACCCCAGTGAATCGGGCTAGGGAGAGGAGTGCTCATTAAGGCAGCAGATCGCAGGATCGAAGGTCCGCCCTGCCAGGTGTTCCCAAAAGAAAAATTCTGGGTGCCCAACGGAGCCTTTGTGAGGCATTTTCCTCCCCCTACATCCCTGATAACAGGAAGATATTCTAACCTCTAAGTAGTAAGTAATTAAATGTAAACAGGGAACAGATTAGTCTTTAGGTCAACCTGAGCAAGTCACTTGCAGGTCAGGACAATTAGGTAAAAGGTGAATCTCTATTAATCAAGTTAGAGTATTCTTCCCCGTTGCAGGTTTGAGTCTGAGGGCGTATCATCATGACTCGCCCCAGTTTAGAATCCTCACTATTAAATAATACATATAATATATTGATTTGCTCAGGTCAATCTATAGCATTGCCACAAATGATCTTCAATGTTTTGGGCAAAATTGAATTTATGATTTAAAGTTGAATCTATGATTTAAAATCATATTTGAAACAATTTCCTTGCTGACAACAAGCTTCAGCTCCCCCGATGAACGAATGGACAGTTGAAGTTGCTAAAATCATATTTCAATAAGTACTTTTTAAAACCTGGGGAACAACTAGATTGCAAATCCTCTTGAAGAAGAATACTTTCAAACTGCCAGATTATCAATCAAAGAGAAAGAGATGTTGATCAAGCTGAATTCAAAGAAAAATCCCTTATTACCTTTTGGACATCAGTAGAGAATATGAATAGCCTTCTGACAAGGTGTTTAAGTTTTTGTTGCAATTTACTAATACAGAACTGGTGGAAAGGGCTTTCTCTTCTTATATTTTTATTTTTAAAAGTAGTAAACTGAATACAGTATTGTATTTTACATCAGTTGCATCTGATTTTCTTTTAAAAAAATTATGTCCCTCAAAAGAAGCTCCAAGATCATACTGAACATTTTGTTGTGTATAAAATATTTGTTGTGGTATTTTATAAATACTATTTCAAAAAAATTAAAGTTTTTCCATCATTAATAAATTAATAAATTTAGTGATGCAGTCAAAGTCCTGTCTGGATGCCTGGAGACCATTGGGGTCTGGATGGGGACAATGGGCTTCAGCTGAACCCTGGCAAGACTGAGTGGCTTTGGGTTGGGGGTTCGGGGTTATCCAGTGAGCTACCACCTCTAGTCTTGGATGGGACAGTCTTGCCCCAGACAGACCCAGTGCGCAACTTGGGGGTCCTCCTGGACTCGCGACTGCTGCTAGAAGAGCAAGTGGTGGCCGTGTCCAGGAGGGCTTTTACTCAACTTCGAGTAATTCGCCAGTTGCTCCCGCTCCTGGACCAGGACTCCTTACTCATGGTCACTCATGCTGTGGTCACCTCCAGACTAGATTACTGTAATGTGCTCTACATGGGGCTGCCCTTGACGACCATTCGGAGGCTACAGCTGGTTCAGAATGCAACTGCACCGGTAGTGATGGGATGTGGACGTTATGCCTGTGCCTCCCCACTACTCCGGGAGCTGCACTGGCTAGCAGTTTGCCTCCGGGTGCAATTCAAGGTGCTGGTTTTGACCTTTAAAGCCCTATATTGCAGTGGGCCGGGATACCTGAGAGACCGCATCATCCCGAGAGTGTCTGCCCATCCAACCAGAGCAGGCCGGAGGGGCTCCCTAGTTGTGCCTTCAGCTAGAGGGCCCCACTTCTCTGGCACATGAAGAAGGGCCTTCTCTGTGTCTGCACCCAGTTGCTCCTGCTCCTGGACCGGGACTCCTTCCAACAGAATTGAGGCTACAGACAGAACTGCTGCCCTTCAGGAAAAGTCTAAAAACCTGGCCAGCAGGGCAGGTGTGGGGCCTTAATGGGAATATGGCTCCAGCCTATTAGCTCATCCCCAGTTAGTGCTTAGTTAATATCCCTCCCTTTGTGTTGTTGTATTCCACACACACACATTCCATTTTATTCCTTTTTATTATTTTAATTGGGATGGTGGGTAGTAGGTTGGGGAAGTGAGTGGGCAATTTGGGATTTTAAAATCTGTTTTTATACATTTTTAACTGTTGTACGCCACCCTAAGTCGGGTTCCCCTGATAGTGCGGAATATAAATCTAAAAATTAAATTAAAAATTAAATGAAATTAAATTTATTGAAAAACTTTAATTTTTTTGAAATAATATTAAATGCAATGTATTAATTAATGTAATATCATTTTTAATGCAGTCAGTGATGTATTCCTTTGAGTTTTGAACATAAATATATATGCACTATCTGCTCATTATTTTATTCCATTGGTTCTTAATCCCATTAACGGACTATTTATTTACCTCCTCTTCCTCCTCCTGGCCCCTGGCCATGCCCGGAGTGTGGGGGGAGGTGGAGGAGGAGATGGACATGGTGAAGGAAGTACATAGAAGGAAGCGCGCCAGGCATGGTGAGTTCCCACCAGCCACACTGCTCTGGGCAAGTGGCAGTGGCAGCGGGAGGGTGCGCACTTCCTCCTCCTCCTGGTCTCTGGCCGCACCCAGAGTGTGGGGGAGGGGGAGGTGGGCATGAAGTGGTAGGGAGGTGGGCATGGCCAGCCGGTTCTGCTACTGGTTCTATAGAACTGGGCAGAACCGCCTACAGTGCAACACAGAAATACATGCTGACGAAATAAGACACCTATTTATTTACAGTTCAAATATGTAAATTTGAAATAACAGCAGCCATCAAGGAGTAAGGAGATTCCTTCCTCACTGGAAAGGAGTGCTGAAAAGAAAATGACAGGATGTTAATCTCATGATAGGAAGAGATACATGTGCCATGGCTGAAGCTTGTTGGATAGACAAGAAAGAAACACTACAAAGCAAGGCCTGTGGTGCATGAGGGTTCATCAAGGTAGCTAAGTGCATTTTGTGTGATCAGTGACTCAGAGGTACTGCAGATTGTGACTCATCACTTTATGATGCCATGTGGTTTCAAAGTCCAAAAGCTCATCAAATCAGAGAAGGGGGTGGGGAAAGGAAGACAACTATTATTGTAAACAACAAAAATATATTGACCATAACTAACCCTTCCCAAACAACTCACTCTCGCTCTTGCTCTCTATGTGCACATTTACTTTCTGTTTTTCTGTCCTACTGTTAGAGAAAATATCATTTCTCTACATATTACTCATTGCTTGACTTACAACACTATGGTCTGTTGTTGTAGGCTTTGAGTTTTGTCTTTCTGATAATATGTGTATTGTAGTCTTGCATCTGTGACAGAGATAGGAGTCTATTAAGTGTTTCAGACTCAACTCCTTTAGTGTATGAGAGTCAAGACACAAGGCACAGCCAAAGGCTGGGTTAACTCAGGTTTATTGCATGGTGGACAGAGGGAACATGAGGTAATGGCGGACGAACAGCTCTATATATATGGTAGTAACGTATTTGAATGCCCCATTCAGCCTGGCCAGAAGGTGGCTGACCACTGGCACCGGGTATGCATTAGGGCGGATTGCCTTATTAATGGTACACTTATAATCAGCGCAAATGCGCACCTCCCCGTTAGCCTTCAGTGCTGTTACAATTGGAGTCTCTCCACAGGAACGAGAATTCCTTGACCCACCAGTTTGTCCAGTTCCGCCTCTATTTTGTCCTTAAGCGCGAACGGTACCCTGCGCGGTTTAAGTCTTATCGGGCGGACCTCCGGGTCTAAGTCGAAGGCTACAGGGGGTCCCTTGAACTTTCCCAGTCCACTTTTAAAAACGGCGGGGTGTGCGTCACACACTGCTTGTATTGGGTCCTCGCCTACGGCATGCACCCCCCCTATGAACAGGCCTAAAGGCTGAAACCACTGTGTTCCGAGGAGGCTACAACTCCCCCCTTTTAGCACCACTAGGGGAAGTTCCACAGAATGTCTCTTAAAGCGAACCCGGAACGTTCCGACCCCCAACACTGGAATGCTGTTCCCCTGAACGTCCCGTAGTGTGGCCCTCAACGCTTTAAGTTTGGGCCGCACGTGGGGGTCGATTTTCAAGAACTCTCTCTGGGGGATTATAGAATAGGAGGACCCCGAGTCAACTTCCATCCTAATAGGGGTCCCTTGTACTAGTACCTCAACAAAGTAATGGGGCTGTCCCGCAGACACGTTGAACACAGGAGCGTCGCCCTCGCTGTCGTCCGAGATGCGGCCCACGCCGTCCTGCTTCCTCGTGGCCCGGGCGCCATCTTTGGGCCTCGCTGGACGGTCCGGTCTGGCTGAACGGTCTTGCGACTGTCTCCGGCCCTCTTTCCATTTCCTGCACGCCTTGGCGATGTGCCCCCGACGTCCACAGTTGAAACACTCGGCTTTCCTGAATGGGCACTTCACGCGCTCATGGGCCGCTCCGCAACCATCGCAGCGGCGCCCGCCTCTCCGGACCTTCTGGACCTCCTCGCCATCGCTGCTTTCTGAAGACGATTTCGAGGTCGGTCGGGTTGCATGCACCGACTGACCGGACTTCCCGTGCGACGAGTTTTCCGCTTTGCCGGCCCTCGGACGCCACTCACGCCACTTGTGCATCTCGTCTACTCCAGCATTCGTGGATTCCGCGGCTTCCGCGGCCTCTACAACCTCTTCCAGTGTGGGTGGTGGCTCCTTGTTCATCAAGCTGCGCTGTACTTCCTTGTCCTTCAGGCCACACAGCACTCCGTCCCTGAGGGCCATCTCTAGGATGTGGTCCCATTTGCAGGGGGCGGCGGCTACCCTCATAGCCGTTACGAAGGCTTCTACCGACTCGTCCGGCGCTTGAACTCGCCTCCAAAACGCACTCCGAGCGGGAAACATTGCCCTCGAGGGTCGGAAACGCTCACGCAGCATTTTCATGATGTCACCGGCTTTGAAATCGCTCATCTTCTTCGGTGCAAGGATGCCCACCAGCGTCCGCTTGGTTTCCATCCCAAGCATGCGGGTGAGGGTGGCCTTCTTCCTTTCCTCGTCGTCTTCTTTGACTTTGAGCTCCACCAGTGCCGCCTGGAAGTCCATCTCAAAAAGCTCCCAGTCTTGCGGTTTGGTGATGTTGAACCCGCTCTGTGTCCTGGCTCCGTGGGGATCCATAATCCCACCTTCGTCGCCAATTTAGTGTATGAGAGTCAAGACACAAGGCACAGCCAAAGGCTGGGTTAACTCAGGTTTATTGCATGGTGGACAGAGGGAACATGAGGTAATGGCGGACGAACAGCTCTATATATATGGTAGTAACGTATTTGAATGTGGCTCCACGGTAGCCCGTTGGCTACTGGTCCGTGTGACGTCATGGCTGGTCACGCCCTTCTTGTCCAGGTGTAGGTAGCGGCGGGAAGCTTCCCGCGCTGCGGTCTTTGATGGGTTTGAACCAAGAGAGCTTGGACGCTCGCTGCTGCCAGCTGGTGGTCATTAGCTCGCGTCCTATTACAGGGTTTATGTGATACAGCTGAAGGTTACATTGTTACTCATCGGCAAGGTTACATTGGTTCAGATACATTGATATCACATGTAGAAGGTTACACTATTAGGACACAACAACTCCCCAGTTGCCTTAGGACTGGCCATGCTAAGTGGGACTTATGGAAGTTTTAGACTGTGAGAGCCCACAGCTTAAAATTATCAAACTGTCCAGACTGCCCACTTAGCTGTGGGCTGGACCAGCAGGATAAGCTGAAGTTATGGTCAAGTATACGAGAGAAGTGCCAAGTGGTGAGCCCCTTTCATCCAAGCAGGACTGTAAAACTCCTCTGATCACCTGCTGATGGTAAGGGAAGGTGAATTGTTTGTTTGGTAGATGGTTGATGTTGCACTACAGTGTTTTAATGACATATTTTATGTCTTTATTTCTTTCTATAATCAAAACCATGGCTGCAGGCATGGTTGACATTATAATGAATCCCATCTCCTTCCCCCCCCCCTCATTTAAATGCTGCATTGCAACAGAGATCAGCTACCAAACATTAAAAAAATCTTCCCCTGATCATTAGCGGAAGATTTCAGATAACCTGAAGCAGCTGGGAAGCCAATTCAGGATGCTGAAGGTTGACCCTAGAAGCAACTTTGGCAGCTGCAAGGGTCCCATATACCCTATTCCCAGCATCCACAGGCACTGTGAATGGGAGTGCACCAAAATAATAGAACGGTGCACATGGCGGAGTGTCGACCAGCATCCAACATGTATGGATGCAGTAAAACAAAATCAGTCCTTACCTAATAGTATTAGGAGGAGAGAAAAAGAAGGACCATAGTTTCTTCTTCTTCTTCTGTGTCTAGGTCAGACATTAAACTACCAAAATGAAGACACCTTTGGGGAGTTCATTCTGTAGTTCCTTTTGCCTGACCTAGTGTGAGAAAGATGAGCTGGCAAAACACAAGGTGGCTGTTGCCTGGGGCACACCTGGTTGTGGTTAAAAAATTCCACAGTCTTCAAGGAGGCTCTTTCTGTATGCCCTGGAACATAGCTGGAAGAACTGTAGAGAGGACTGGGGTGGAGGGAGGAATCAAAGGATTCGATTTTGACTTAGGCATGACTAATTTAAGTCCCATTGGTTTCCATGGATTAACTCTAAGTGTAGTTGTAAATTCCTCTTGAGGTCTTTGGGAATGACCATATGAGATGTGTGTGTGTGTGTGAGAGAGAGAGAGAGGTCGGTTTATCCCTTTTGCTTTCTTTGTCATACTCCAAGTGTGAAGAACAGACATGGAGGCCCTCATACTTTTCATTTTCATTACTAACTTCTGATTATTATTTTTAGCAATATAGCAGCTATTTGACATGTGCAGGACAACTACAAATGGCTTTTCTTCCCCAAGGAAAGCAGTGATTATGAGATTAGATTTTGAAAACTGACATCTGACATCTCAATAGGAGTGCTCTGTGATCAGAAATTATTTTGTACAATATTATTAATTATATTTATTAACAAGTTATGCTCCATGCATTCACATGTCTTGCTCTTTCAGGCTGAGTTGATAGTCTTGGATGAGCAAAGATGGCTCTTAGTGACCACCTTATGAGGCACCTGCAATTTTACTGTGTTGTTAACTTGATGCCCAAACTAGATGTTTTAGACTACAACTACCATGAGCACAATTTAACATAGACAATGAAGAAAGATGCAAAAAATCTAGAAGGCACTAACTTAAGGAAACCCATGTCAAAGAAATAGTGTGAATTGGGACCAGTGGGTCCAAGTAACTGGAGTAAAAAAAACATAATTATATCTGTCAACTGCTAGCATTTTCAATTCATTCTAGGTAAAGGTCACCCTTGCTCGAAATCCAGTCATATCTGACTCTAGGGTTCAGTGCTCATCTCTGTTTATAGCTGAAAAACCAGCGCTGTCTGCATTTGCATGTCTCTGTGGACACGTGGACGTCATCCTTGCTGAGGAACCCCCGAATGATTGTGTAGAAGAGCCTGCCAGCAGCTGTCACCCTCTGATTGATCTCAGGACTTGTGTTTCATTCTTGCCCAGTATATTTCTTTGGCCACACTGGCCACCATGTTTTGCTCTTAGAGTCTGGCATTTCAAATTTTGTGGGCTTTGGAAATCTATGCCTTGCTGTTAGTTGTGAGGAGGTGTTGCTACAGCAAGAAAACAAATGGCATGATTCTTTAGAATCTTCCAGTATCCATGGTCATATGGCAGGCATGCCTAGACACTGGAGCACATGGAACACTGTTACCTTTCCTGCATAGTTGGTACCCATTTATCTACTTGCAATTTCTTGCTTTTGAATGGCTAGGTTGGCAGAAGCTGGGATAGATGATGGAAGCTCACTCTGTCACATAGCACTCGGGTTTTCAACCACTGAACTACCGACCTTCCAGCTGTCAAACTAGCATCCTGATCACTAAGATTCTGCGGCCTCTGGCCACATGATTACTGCATGCTTAATACATGTCTAGTGAAAGGTCTGTCCCTATATGTGTATGATAATACTGAAAGACATTTCTGGTTCTTTCTTGTCTATAAAAGTTCAGATAAGTACTCTATCCAAACAGTTCAAGCCACACAACCTCTCTGTCCAATATCTATGCTCAGTTGAGCATTCCATAACTGTCTTAAATTCAAACCAATCTTTTTTGAAACCATCCTATAATGAAATTGTTGAGAGATCTCTATCATTGATAGCAGCATCTAATAAATAAGCAAACGAACTGTGGCTAGAGCTCACTTTATGAATTGCAGGCAGCATGACAATTATCGCTATTATTTAAATTTTTATTGGCCAATAAGGAAACGGTTTAAAAGATTAATAGTTCTTTTCAGTCACTAAAAAAGTTAACATTTGTCTTTAACAAGTTATGCCTGTTAAAGACCCAAGTAGTGAAGGTTTTGAATTGATTTTCAGTGCAACACATTGGCTACACAATCAATAGCCTTTATTACATGCACAACAAATTGTCTGTTGTACATATTCATTGGGACAGATTGAAGCACTCAGAACTAAAAATTTGACATTTGCTTCAATTTCTAAAAAACCAACACCAACCCTATTTGATAGGCAATAAGTAGGAATGAGAAAATATATCTGAATGCAGAAATATCACAGTAAGCATCTTTCAGAAATTTGCATCTATTTTCTCCTTCCTACTTATTATTGTCACTCTTTGAAAGGCAGAGTTCATAAGAAACCTAATTTTAACAAAACTGCTGCAAGTGATGAGATCATCATCATCATGTGGCAAATGTTCCACAAGAGGATTTCAGACAATAGTATTTTTATATTTCATGATGATTCCTAACTGTCCAGCACAGAAAACATGGTGAACCAGCTTAATTAACCAAACTTGATACAGTATTTACAAGAACTACCATTTCTTTTACAGGTTCCCATTCTAGCTTCTTCTCTTTCGTCCACCAGTCATGCTACACTCTTTCTACAAGATGTGCTCTTTGGTTTCAAAACCCAGTGATGCTAAATCTCTAGCAACTCTCCAGAGACATTGAAAACCACAGTTCAATAAAAGTTCATAGTTATTCATCATCAATACCAAACCCTTCTTTCATTTGTATCAGAATTGGTGTTGACAACCATTTGTCAGGACCTATCAATTTCTTCAGGATCTACCCTCCAATTATCCTTGATATTCCTGTTCTTTTCCCCTTGTTACTCTCTTCATTCTCTAGTGGACAAATTGTGTGCTCTCCTTACTCCTTGACGGCTGCTGTTATTTCAAATGTATATATGATATTTTAACTGTAAATAAATAGGGGTCTTATTTCATCAGCATGTATTTCAGCGTTGCACTGCAGGCGGTTCTGCCCGGTTCTATAGAACCAGTAGCAGAACTGGCTGGTCATGCCCACCTCCCTCCCACATCATGCCCACCTCCTCCTCCCCCTCCCCCGCACTCAGGGCACGGCCAGGGGCCAGGAGGAGGAGGAAGCGCACACCCACCCACTGCCACTGCCACTTGCCCAGAGCGGCGTGGCTGGTGGGAACTCACCATGCCTGGCGCACGTCCTTCTATGTACTTCCCTCATGCCTTTGGCAACACCCCCACATGCCTCGCCCAGGGGGGGGGGGCGCAGGAAATACGTAGAAGGAAGTGTGCCAGGCATGGTGAGTTCCCACCAGCCACACCGCTCCAGGCAAGCGGCAGTGGGTAGGTGCGCACTTCCTTCTCCTCCTCCTCCCAGCACAGGACATCACGTATGGAGGCCACTGGTGGCTTCAGCTCCTCCTCATGGCCCGCCTGAACTGCACCTTCCGGTGAGTCTCCTCTGTGGGGGGGGATAGAGGGGGAGGCAGATGCAGGGAAGCCCTGGACTGGGCTGCACGGAGAATGATACCCCACAGGTAAGGCAAGCGACATGGGGGGTGGGGGGGCTGACTAGCCAGCACGTGGGGGGCCCTCTGTGCAGCCCAGCCAGGCGCCTCCATCCACACATCTCCTGTCACCGTGGCCTGCATTTCCAAGGCAGCAAGTGAGGGGCACTGCCTGCAAGTGGAGAGGCCGGGCTAACTCACTCACTCCACAGCGATAACCCGCCTTTGGCTCCCTCCCTGCTTCTCAGCACTGCTGAGGGCTGCTCAAAGCCAAGAGGAGGAAGGAAGGAGAGCTGAGACTTCCCAGCTGTTGCTTTCCTTCCTTCCTCCTCTCGGCTTTGAGCAGCCCTCGGCAGCGCTGAGAAGCAGGGAGCCAAAGGCGGGCTATCGCTGTGGAGTGAGTGAGTGAGCTCGACCCCTCCGCTTGCAGGCAATGCATAGAGAAGTCCCTGGGTTTCTTTTCTTTTGGGGGGGGAGGGGGAGGCCATGCCCACACAGTTGGCCACGCCCGCACTCACAGTTAGCCATGCCCACAGAGTAGGTAGTAAAAAAAATTGCAGTGCATCACTGATGTATTTCCTAAGCTTTGAAAAACGATAGTTTGAACAACCCCTGCAGTAATCAAGATGAAACACTGACCTAGTAGAACTCATTTGCCTTGTCACAGGGACTGAAACATCTATGGAGACTTTGCTTTTTGTTCCACCACCAGAAGTATAGCCAGATTCATGGGACAGCTTTTCAGCAGAAGTACCTTCAAAGAAATGCCTCTATCAGATAGCTTTACATTCCTGGCAGCACAGACCTGTTGTTGAGTACCAAAATAGTTTTATTTTACAGGCCTTTGACTTATAAAAACTATTACTCATAGCATTCTATCAGGTTTCTCATATTTCATAAATTCAGCTTTCTATGTATTGTGCTTGCTAATTCACTTTTATTGTTGGACTAAGTTAGTTTTGAAAACTTAACCTTTCTGGAGTCCTGTGGACAGCAAAAAATAAAAATAAATAAATATTGCAAAAGGGGGGGACCTAATCTGTACTTCATGGCTAGTCAAGTCATATGGGATGACTAGAAATCCATGACTGAAAAACAGTGCTACCCTATGCTCCCAGTGTCAAAAGAATCAACCTCTGTATGTGACAAGTTTAGTGGAACCATCTGCTAAACCAGAAGGTTACAAGAAGAATGAACAATATATTTCTACTCTTCTATTTATTTCATCTTCTTTCCTTTTTACCCTCTAGAGAAGCAGTAGGTAAACATTTGACTAAATTAATTTAGCTTTATCAAATTACATATACAGAGAAAGGAGACTAAGCCTGGCTGGAAAATAACTGAGGTGATTAGGAAAATATATATTTCTTTTGGCTAGGATTTGCATCACCATTTTGTTCAGTTATCCCTGACATTTCACCTATCATCCTGAGAATTTTTTTAAAGAAGTGGAGAAAAAAACAACCCCTCCCACTGACACAGTGAATGGAAATCAGTTCCAATAAATAATTTGCCAATAACTCATGCAAGAAAAAGTCCTAGAGGAGATTATTGCCATTTGGATCTTATTTATTTACCTCTTTTTCCAAGGATATTTTATTTTCATTCTTTGCTGTTTGCTTCCACAATCTGACACACATTTGCAGCCAGAAATTTGGGTAATTATAAAGGAGACATTGTCATACCTGTCAAGCTGTGGTTTTCAAAATCCGGGAGCTGGGCACGTCAGAGGCAGTGGCGCACATGCGCAGTAACCCCTGCGCACTTGCGCAGTTACCCCATTCCTGGTCGGTCAAATTACGAGATGGCCACGGGAAGGAGCATGACGGAGCGGTGAAATACAGGATTTCCCAGCCAATCTGGGATACTTGACAGGAATGGGCATTGTACATGGAGACAGACTGATTCCATCAATTTAGAGGAGCTCTACATATGGTCTCATTGGGTTACAGTTCAACAGCCCAACAGTTGGAATAGGGTTACAAGAATAAAGTAATGAAGGCCCATAAATAAAGTCCTAACTGATGTCTCATTAGCAAGAGGGCCTTGTACAAGCAAGGAGAACTTTCTGGTTCTGCTCAAGGAATTTTCTCCTTATTTCTTTTCATTTCCAGTTGGCTAGCAGTCACCCTTTAAGGCATAGGGGCACGATACACATTAAAACCCTTCCACGCATGCGCAGAAGCGCTATGCCGCTTGCATAGGGGCTGCGCAAGCGGTGTAGCACTTCCACGGATGCGTGGAAAGCAACCTGCGCACAAGCAATCTGTGCAGGTCCCGTTTTTCCAGATCCGCGGGTTGACAGGTATAGTCTGGCTCTCCACCTACCCAGGAGTGTCTGGGAAGCTGGGCGGATGTATTCTGTGCTGTTCCCGCCTTCCGCCCAACAGCTGAGAAACATTGTGGCCATGATCTTTTTCAAAAACAAGATGGTGGCCACAACTTTTCTCAGCTGTTAAGCACGCCAGGGAGGTGCTAAAAAGGCAGAAACAGTGCGGGATAGGTCCTCCCAGCCTTCCAGACACTCCTGGGTAAGTGGAGAGCCGGCGGATCACCTCCCTGGAGCCTAACAGAGGCACCCACGGTGGCGGAGAAGCCAAAATGGGTGGAAAAATTCCGTCACCATGAATTTTTCCCACCCAGGGACCTGAAGATAGTGATTTTTTCATCTCCAAACAGCATGAACAGGTAGGAGACCAAACACGATCTCCCTGATAACGACATAACGTCATTGTCTGTTTAGTATATGAGAGTCAAGACACAATGCACAGCCAAAGGCTGGGTTAACTCAGGTTTATTGCATGGTGGACAGAGGGAACATGAGGTAATGGCGGACGAACAGCTCTATATATATGGTAGTCACGTATTTTGAATGTGGCTCCACGGTAGCCCGTTGGCTACTGGTCCGCGTGACGTCATGGCTGGTCACGCCCTTCTTGTCCAGGTGTAGGTAGCGGCGGGAAACTTCCCGCGCTGCGGTCTTTGATGGGTTTGAACCAAGAGAGCTTGGACGCTCGCTGCTGCCAGCTGGTGGTCATTAGCTCGCGTCCTATTACAGGGTTTATGTGATACAGCTGAGGGTTACATTGTTACTCATAGGCAAGGTTACATTGGTTCAGATACATTGATATCACATGTGGAAGGTTACACTATTAGAACACAACACTCCTCCCCCCTAGGATGAGACGAAGTCTCTTAGCCAAGGTGGCTTATTTCGAACACGCTGGGGTCTCGGCGCGGGCTGCCCTGCCCTGGCTTCGCTCCCTCCTCCTTGCTCCCTGGCTGCCTGCCCTGAAACGGGAGAGGATGACTTGTTAGTGGTTTGCCGCGGTTCTGCGGCTTTGTTGGAAGGTGTGTGCTTTGTTTGGGAAGAACCGGGGGCACTGGGGGCTAACGAAAAACCCCTCTTCTCGCTTGGATGGGTGGGGGAACACTCCAAAAAACCCCCCCGGCTAGCAAAATCAAAATCAAAATCGGCTTCGGGGGAAGCGGCAGCGGCGGCCGCACACTCCTTTTCCCTCCCCCCGGGCTCGGATAGAACTGGGGTATCAAAAGGATATGAGTCGGGCTCACTGCTTTCCCTCCTGGCTTCGGACTGGTGTCCCTCTCTGTCTCCCCCTTGGGCTAAACGGGTGGGGGAGAACCCTATCGCTGAATCCTGTCGCTGAGCCCCACTGATCGGCCCCTCACTCACTCGGTGCCTCAGTTGGTCAGCGTGCCTCCTCCAGAGGAGGCCAGTGCTAGTTTCCACCCGATATGACACTGGCCCCGTCTGTTCTATTATCGTCCCTGGCACCCAGGCTGGGCCTGCGCTGGCATAGTTCCTGCAGTGTACAGGATCGCCTACGCCGAAACCTTTCGAGACCGCTAAACCTATGTTCTTCCCTTTGTCCTCGACCCTCGACGGGTCCAACCTGGACAAAAGCGTCGTCAGTTTCCTCCGCATCAGCAGCTCAGCCGGCGAGTATCCAGACGCTAAGGGGGTCACTCTGTACGCTAATAAAAATTGACAAACTTGGTGATTTAGATCTCCCGAGCCCATGCGCCGCAGCGCATCCTTTGTGGTGCGCACCAACCGTTCCACTTGGCCATTCGTGGCCGGGTGAAACGGCGCGGATGTGACATGCCGAATTGCATTTGCCTCCATGAATGCTGCGAACTCAGCGGACGTGAAGCAACTGGCGTTATCGCTGACCAAAGTGTCGGGTAAACCGAACGTGGAAAAGACCCTCCTTAGCTGGCGAATGGTAGTGGCGGAGGATGTGCTCTTTACCGGAATGACCTCCAGCCACTTTGAGTATGCATCCACCACCAGGAGAAACATGGTTCCTCGGAACGGGCCAGCAAAATCTACGTGCACCCTGGACCACGGTCCCCTTGCTGCGTCCCATTCCCTATGCGGGAGGCGGGCTACCTCCGGTCGGGAGCACTGACATGCCTCACAAGTGCCAACCATATGCTCTATGTCGGCGTCCAGCTGGGGCCACCAGAAGTAACTCCGGGCCAACGCCTTGGAACGGACGATTCCCGGGTGGCTGACGTGCAACAGCTTTAGCACCTTTGGCCGCAGGGACGTAGGAACCACCACCCGTTGGCCCCACAAAAGGCACCCCCTCTCTAAAGACAACTCTACTCGCTTTCGGAAAAATGGGTCGAATTCCGCGCCTGGGGATGACGCCGGCCACCCCTTCTGCACCCACGAGCATACTTTCTCTAGTGTTCTATCCTTTCCGGTCGCCCTGGCAACGTCGGCCGGTACTATCGGGGGTGACTCCAAGACCTCTATTAATAATACCTGGCGGTCTCTTCTTACCCCTGCCTTCTGGTCGTCCGACAAGGGTAACGGCGACCGTGAGAGTGCGTCTGCATGGCTGATTTCCTTCCCTGGCCGGTATTCTAACTCATGTTGATATGCGTTAAGAAAAATAGCCCACCGCAGCATCCTCGGGGACAGGATCTGTGGCGTGGGCTTATTTGCAGTGAATATTCCTAACAGGGGCTTGTGATCAGTAACGACCTTGAACGGCCGACCATACAGAAAATCGTGAAATTTCTTGGTTCCCGCTACTATCGCTAGTGCCTCCCTATCGGTCTGTGCGTAATTCCGCTCTGCTTGGGACAGGGACCTTGAATAAAACGCTATCGGGGCCTCCCTTCCGTCGTTTAACACGTGGCAAAGCACCGCCCCCACCCCCACCGGGGATGCATCGCAGACTAAAACTATGGGCCGTTTGGGGTCGAAATGAGTCAGGATTGCCTCGGATGTGAGGAGTTGCTTTAACTCTGTGAACGCTCTTTCTTGCTCGTCACCCCACAGCCATTTTTCCTCTTTTTTAAGTAACCGATGGAGCGGCTCGGCAACAGACGCCTTCCGTGGAAGGAAGGTATGGTAGAAATTGAGAAGCCCCAGAAACGACTGTAGCTCGGTTTTGGAAGTGGGGCGAGGGGCTTTCTTAATGGCGGCTACCTTAGATTTGGACGGCCTAATTCCCTCGGGTGTGACACGGAACCCTAAAAACTCAACCTCTGTTTCGAAAAATACACATTTGTCTTTTCTCAGTCGCAGCCCCGCTTTTTCGAACACGGTCAGGACCTTATCCAGTCTGCGAGCCAGCTCGGCCTTACTCCCCCCCGTTATCAACACGTCATCAAAATATGGCAACACCCCCTCCAGCCCCTTCAGGAGGCGTTCCACTAGTGACTGAAAAATGCCAGGTGCCGAGTTCACGCCGAACTGTAACCTCGACACTTGGAACGCCCCCTTATGTGTGACTATTGTTTGTGCCGCCGCTGTGGCGGGGGTTACCGGGAGTTGCTGGTAGGCCTGTGCTAAATTGAGTTTAGCGAAACACTTTCCCCCATTTAGTCTGGCCAGAAGGTGGCTGACCACTGGCACCGGGTATGCATTAGGGCGGATTGCCTTATTAATGGTACACTTATAATCAGCGCAAATGCGCACCTCCCCGTTAGCCTTCAGTGCTGTTACAATTGGAGTCTCCCACTCCGCAGAATCCACAGGAACAAGAATCCCTTGACCCACCAGTTTGTCCAGTTCCGCCTCTATTTTGTCCTTTAGCGCGAACGGTACCCTGCGCGGTTTAAGTCTTATCGGGCGGACCTCCGGGTCTAAGTCGAAGGCTACAGGGGGTCCCTTGAACTTTCCCAGTCCACTTTTAAAAACAGCGGGGTGTGCGTCACACACCGCTTGTATTGGGTCCTCGCCTACGGCATGCACCCCCCCTATGAACAGACCTAAGGGCTGAAACCACTGGGTTCCGAGGAGGCTACAACTCCCCCCTTTTAGCACCACTAGGGGAAGTTCCGCAGAATGTCTCTTAAAACGAACCCGGAATGTCCCGACCCCCAACACTGGAATGCTGTTCCCCTGTACGTCCCGTAGTGTGGCCCTCAACGCTTTAAGTTTGGGCCGCACGTGGGGGTCGATTTTCAAGAACTCTCTCTGGGGAATTATAGAATAGGAGGACCCCAAGTCAACTTCCATCCTAATGGGGGTCCCTTGTACTAGTACCTCAACAAAGTAATGGGGCTGTCCCGCAGACATGCTGAACACAGGAGCGTCGCCCTCGCTGTCGTCCGAGATGCGGCCCACGCCGTCCCGCTTCCTCGTGGCCCGGGCGCCATCTTTGGACCTCGCTGGACGGTCCGGTCTGGCTGAACGGTCTTGCGACTGTCTCCGGCCCTCTTTCCATTTCCTGCACGCCTTGGCGATGTGCCCCCGACGTCCACAGTTGAAACACTCGGCTTTTCTGAATGGGCACTTCACGCGCTCATGGGCCGCTCCGCAACCATCGCAGCGGCGCCCGCCTCTCCGGACCTTCTGGACCTCCTCGCCATCGCTGCTTTCTGAAGACGATTTCGAGGTCGGTCGGGTTGCATGCACCGCCTGACCGGACTTCCCGTGCAACGAGCTTTCCGCTTTGCCGGCCCTCGGACGCCACTCACGCCACTTGTGCATCTCATCTACTCCAGCATTCGTGGATTCCGCGGCTTCCGCGGCCTCTACAACCTCTTCCAGTGTGGGTGGTGGCTCCTTGTTCATCAGGCTGCGCTGTACTTCCTTGTCCTTCAGGCCACACAGCACTCCGTCCCTGAGGGCCATCTCTAGGAAGTGGTCCCATCTGCAGGGGGCGGCGGCTACCCTCATAGCCGTTACGAAGGCTTCTACCGACTCGTCCGGCGCTTGAACTCGCCTCCAAAACGCGCTCCGAGCGGGAAACATTGCCCTCGAGGGTCGGAAACGCTCACGCAGCAGTCTCATGATGTCACCGGCTTTGAAATCGCTCATCTTCTTCGGTGCAAGAATGCCCACCAGCGTCCGCTTGGTTTCCATCCCAAGCATGCGGGTGAGGATGGCCCTCTTCCTTTCCTCGTCGTCTTCTTTGACTTTGAGCTCCACCAGTGCCGCCTGGAAGTCCATCTCAAAAAGCTCCCAGTCTTGCGGTTTGGTGATGTTGAACCCGCTCTGTGTCCTGGCTCCATGGGGATCCATCATCCCACCTTCGTCGCCAATTTAGTATATGAGAGTCAAGACACAATGCACAGCCAAAGGCTGGGTTAACTCAGGTTTATTGCATGGTGGACAGAGGGAACATGAGGTAATGGCGGACGAACAGCTCTATATATATGGTAGTCACGTATTTTGAATGTGGCTCCACGGTAGCCCGTTGGCTACTGGTCCGCGTGACGTCATGGCTGGTCACGCCCTTCTTGTCCAGGTGTAGGTAGCGGCGGGAAACTTCCCGCGCTGCGGTCTTTGATGGGTTTGAACCAAGAGAGCTTGGACGCTCGCTGCTGCCAGCTGGTGGTCATTAGCTCGCGTCCTATTACAGGGTTTATGTGATACAGCTGAGGGTTACATTGTTACTCATAGGCAAGGTTACATTGGTTCAGATACATTGATATCACATGTGGAAGGTTACACTATTAGAACACAACAGTCCGGGAGATGATTTTTCAGAAAAAACCACGTCATTGTCCGAAAATGACGTTGACCAAATGCGTCATTGTCCAAGCAAGATCATCTCAGAGTGCAGGACATGTAATATATAGACTTTATATCAGGAATAACCTCTCAATACTTTGAGCAGTACTACAATGGAACCAATTTAACTCTGGAGGTAGTGAGCATTCCAACATGGGAGGCATTCAAAGGAAAATTGAACAACTATCTGTCAGGTCTGCTTTCATTTGGATTCCTGCATTGTACATAGGCCTCTTCCAACTCAGTTCTTCTATAATTGTATGAAACCAGTCACAATGCCTTTTTTGCAGTAGTATAAGGTTTAAAAAATATTTGCCCAGTACATACAAGGATTTTCAGTGGAGGGGACTGCCTGCTGAAATTCGTTGTGGTCACGTAATCAAATGGAAATGATCATGCCATGCTCCCCAGGCTAAAATGAAATAAAATTGCACCCAGGGACCAATTATCACTGAATGATGTCTTGTTGAACATTAGTCCTCAGTGATTTAAAAGATCCAGAGGCACCAAACACTGGCACTCTGCTGCGCCTTCCATGACATTTGGAAACAATAATTCATCTAATGGCTGTTTTCCCTGAGAATTCCCTGTGGCCCTGGGTCTTTAGAATACATGAGGCACAGTCAGTACAGGAACTAAACCAAGAATCAAGGCCAAGCAACAGTTTTGTAAGTGAACCCTCCCAAGTATCAACACAGGACTGGGCCAGTCAATGATTCACTCTATGTACATGTTTATCAACTTTCTTTACTTCCACCTAAAGATGGGGAATTTTCTGCTGAAGGATGCGGGGCAGTTGTTGGTCATGCCAGCCAAAACATGGCAGATTTTTTTTGTAACATTCAATTTTGTTCACCTTAACTCAAGGGTTCCCAACCTAAGGCCCATGGGCCAGATCTGGCCCACAGTGCCTTTCATGTGGCCCCCACACATCCAAGGGCATTTGAAAAACAAAATGGACACCCACATTGAAACTGTTGGGACAAAATTGCCACCCTCTTCATGCAAGCAGGGCAAAATGGCTGTCCAGCCCTCGAAGCTGACTGAGAGAGCGTGAAAAGGTTGGGAACCCCTACTTTAACTCTTCCCCAACCCTCTCTTCTCTTCCCAAGCTGGCTTCTAGGAGTTGGACAGAGAGCACACATGCCAATCCAATCAATGGCAGGAGGGGCCAGCTGAACTGAACTCTTATAGAACAATGTGGAAATGTACTATAGCTGACAAACTGTTAGTATGTAGTGAGGAGAACAGCCTGTGTGTTGCCTTAAAGAACCCTAGTGGTGCAGTGGTTAAACCACTTTATTGCACTCAAAACTGCTGACATTGTGAGTTCAATACTGAACAGGGTCAAAGTTGACCCAGCCTTCCATCCTTCCGAGGTAAGTAAAATGAGTATGCAGCATGTTGAGGGCAAAATTCTAGTTACCTTGTGAACCACCCAGAGATTGCACTAAGCATTATTTGGCATTATATAAATGGAATTGCAATTGCTAAAGTTATTTAGAACTTATCTACACCAGCTGTTGTGGAGGAACTTTTTAAAAGCCCCTTAAGGTTGGTGGGGAGCAAACTGCTGTTTGGTGTGATCCCCCGCATCCAGACATTTAACTTCTCCAAAGCAGCTGCAGCAACTGGGGGAAGGGGGATGCTTCCTCTGTCAGATGCAAAGAGGCCATTTCCTCCCCACTACTATTGATCAGAATCCAATCAATAGCAGGTGGCTACAGCATTTTGCACCTGATGGGGGAAAGTCTTCAGGTGCTGAAGACAAGTACAGTAAATTGATTTAGTGCAGCACTCAGTATATTGTGGGAACTCTACAAAGAAATGATAGCATTCAAGTGAGATTAGAGCAGGGATTCTCAACCTGCAGCCCCTCACCACCACCATACCAGGAAGTGCCAAGTGGTGCAGGAAGGGCAAAATGACCATCCGGGCCCCAAAGCTGTCTGAGGGAGCGTGACCCGGCCCCTGGCTTTAAAAGGTTGAGAACTCCTGGATTAGAGGATTCAAGAATTCAGGGCCAAAAGATACAAAAAGAGGACACTGAAAGTGCACTTCCCAGTAGTACAAGATTGAAATCTTTGCTCCTCACATCTTTCACTTTCCTTGACTTCTTTAGTATGGCTTATCGTGCTTTCCACACAGGGCCCTTTACTTTTTAGGCTTCTGAGTAACCAATCAATTGATTACAGTGAAGTTTGATTACATTAGGCATGGAAACAAGCTGAGCATTCAAATTGCTTACTGCTGTACATTTTTGCATCCTAGAATGTAGAAAGTCCTCTGAGGTAACCTTAACATTTAATAATCCTGAGCTTACAAAACTGCAGACCAAATCAAGCATACGAGGTATTTCACACTTTATTGGACACTGGACACTGCTGCCCCACCACCGCGGTTCCTGGCCCCAGCAAGGGGGAAGAGGCTCTCCTGGCCACCCCAGCTGCCGGGACGCTTGGGCTCTGCCCTCTCCTTGGACTTAAAAGGTGGGGGGTCGGCTGGACGCTGCTGCCCCACTGCCGCGGTTTCTGGCCCCAGCTGGGGCGAATAGGCTCTCCTGGCCACCCCACCTGTCGGGATGCTTGGGCTCTGCCCCCCCCTCATACTTAAAAGGTGGGGGGAAGGCTGGACACTGCTGCCCTCGCTGACGCGGGTTATTTTGTAAACTGTAAATTGTTTTTGATTCATTTTACTGTATTGCTATGTAATTTCACATTTTGTATCTGCAAATTTGCATTTTTGTTTGGTAACTTTATAATTATTGCTTTGTAACTTTGTATTATTGTATTTCTTTGTATTATCGTATTTTTGTATATTTTTGAATGCTGTGAACCGCTTTGGGTCGTTGCAAAATGAGGAAAGCGGTATATAAAAAATAAATTCAGTTCAATTCAATTCAATTTATGCGCCCACCATTCTTGGGGTTTTATCCAATACAACAGCAAGGAAGAAATATTATTACTATTACCTGAGCAATTAATCATTTTAACAGCAGTGCATGCTGTGCAGCTCTTACAGAATGCATCCCATAATGGCAAGAACTGTAGTTGCCTTGATTTTCTCCTTCCCTTCCATCACACACATAGTTGTAATTTCGCTGCTGAAGGTGGCCTAGCTGCCAGTAAATAAGTTATATCAAGCACAACCAGAAAAGCATTAGTACAATGTAGTGTCACGTAGCACACTATGCTACTGCTGATCTTTCTGTTCTGAGACAGACACTGTGGATTTTTCCAGCAACCATGGCCAGAATCATGTTGGAACTGTTCACCATAACCTAACCATCACCCAAGTAGTATTCTATGGCTTTGCCAACTATCTATTGTGTGTTTGGACATGCTTAGGGTGTACAGTTGGTCACACACCCAAAAACACACCCAGGTACATTATAGACAGATAAAAAGATGTGCAAAAAAACAACCTTGGATGATTTCCTCAAAGTAGATTTTTTGCTTGATGTGATTTGTTGTATCAAAATGTCAAGGGACTACTTTGTCTTGAGAGAGCAAATGGAAACCTATTATCCTTACAGTAGGTTAGGTTGCCCTTGCTCAAAAACCAGTCATATCTGACTCTAAGGTTCAGTGCTCATCTCTGTTTACAACCAAAGAGCCAATGCTGTCTGCATCTGCAGACATTTCTGTGGATGTGTGGCAGGCATGCCTCGACACCGGAGTGCATGGAACTCTGTTTATCTTCCCCATGTAAGATCTTCCCCATGTAAGATCAGAAGAACAATCCTGGCAGGACCTCCAGCCAAATAAACTACTAGCGCCACAGCATAGGCTTAGTAATCGCTGTAGCATTATTGATCTATGTACTAATTTTACTACTCCTTAACTCTGAACAGAAATGCTCCCTTTTAACCACCTGTTGTGTATGGAATGTAACCACATACTTGTGCCTTTAAGTTGAATGTAACCGGTTCTACAGGAAATGTGTACTTAAACCAATTGTATTGATACATTGTATTCAGCTGTATGAGAATGCAAACTGCAACCAGAGATGGTAGTAGTGAGCATTCAGCTCACATGGTTCAAATTCCCCAATCACCCCCAGCCGCGGGAGTCTTGCCCGCCACAGACACACCTGGACAAGAAGGGCGTGACTCAGGATGACATCACGCCAACAGGAGCCAATAGGCTACGGTGTAACCACATTCAGATGTATAGTGACTGTATTTAAAGAGCTGCATCGCCGCCATTACCTCGTGTTCATTCTGTACGTCATGCAATAAAGATGTGTTAAGCTAGTCTATGGCTGCTTCAGGCGTCTTGATTCCAGAACACCAAATTGATGACGAACGTGGGATGGAAATAGACTCGGGGTCCTCATAATCCATTATATCTCAGCGGGAGTTCCTGCACATTCCCCCCAATGCGTGACCCAAGCTTAAGGCTTTAAAGACTCATTTGCGGGACATTCAAGGCTACGGGATCCCAGTGTTGGGAGTGGGGGAATTCAAGGTGCAATTCAAACAATTCCAGGAGAAACTGCCCCTAGTAGTCCTTAAGGAGGGGGGATGCTGTTTACTGGGAACGCAGTGGTTCAAGCCCCTGGACATTGTGATAGGGGGCATCCATGCTGTCGGGTCTGGTGTCAGCACCGACCCCATCCAAGACATGTGCAATGCAAACCCGGCAGTGTTTGAGAAGGGGCTCGGGAAATTCAAGGGGCCCCCAGTTTCATTCAACCTGGACCCAGAAATCCGGCTCATCCGGCTCAAGCCATGGAGGGTCCCATTCATCCTCAAGGACAAAATAGAGGTGGAACTGGACAAACTGGTGGGCCAGGGGATTTTGGTCCCAGTGGACTCTGCCGAGTGGGAAACTCCTATTGTGACTGTGCTGATGCCAAACGGGGAGGTCAGGATTTGTGCAGATTATAAATGTATGATAAATAAGGCAATCCGCCCAAATGCATACCCGGTGCCGGTTGTTAGCCACTTATTAGCTACGTTGCATGGGGGAAAGTGTTTTACTAAATTGGATTTGGCACAGGCGTACCAACAGCTGACCGTAACACCAGCTGCCGCCACTGCGCAGACAATTGAAACTCATAAGGGGGCTTTTAAGGTCACGCGCCTACAGTTCGGCATAAATTCGGCCCCCAGGATTTTCCAGTCTCTCATGGAATGTCTGCTAAAAGGGCCCCCCGGCGTTCTCCCATACTTTGATGACGTATTGATAACAGTGGGGAGCATGTCAGAACTGGCTAAGAGGCTAGACAAAGTTCTGTCAATATTCGAAAAGGTGGGGTTGCGGTTGAAAAAGAACAAATGTGTGTTTTTGGCAAGGGAGGTTGAGTTCCTTGGGTTTAGAGTAACCCCCGATGGTGTAAAGCCCTCTGAATCGAAGGTTGCGGCCATCCAAAATGCCCCTCACCCCACTACGAAACCGGAGTTGCAGGCATTCCTAGGGCTCCTGAACTTCTACCATTCCTTTTTGCCAAGGAAAGCGTCCGTTGCAGAGCCACTGCATAAGCTTCTTAAGAAAGATGCGGTTTGGCAGTGGGGAGACAGTCAGGAAAAAGTGTTCAACGAGTTAAAGCAACTTCTTTCCTCAGAAGCGATCCTTACCCACTTTGACCCCAGAAAGCCGGTAGTTCTAGTCTGTGACACCTCACCAGTGGGGGTGGGGGTGGTGTTGTGCCACGTGTTGGGTAACGGGCGGGAAGCCCCAGTTGCGATTTACTCTCGATCACTTTCAAAGGCGGAGCGCAACTACGCACAGACAGGTAGAGAGGCCCTCGCCATAGTGGAAGGGACAAAGAAATTTCACGATTTTCTGTATGGTCGACTGTTCACCATTGTGACCGACCACAAGCCCCTACTAAGTATTTTTACCAGGGGCAAGCCCACGCCCCAGATTCTGTCCCCCAGAATGCTCCATTGGGCCATTTTTCTCAATGCTTACCAGCACACACTGGTCCACCGACCGGGCAAAGACATCAGCCATGCAGACGCCCTTTCCAGGTTGCCACTGCCCCAGATAGGAGACCCGGAGTGTGAAGTGGAGCGAGACCATCAGGTGCTCCTGATTGAGGCCCTAGATTCGCCTCCGATAGTGCCTGCAGACCTTGCCAAGGCCACGGCAAAGGACAAGACCCTTTCCCTAGTAAGTTCCTGGGTGCAGAAAGGGTGGCTAGAAGCTCCCCCCACAGAGGAGTTCATGGCTTATTTTAGGAAAAGAGTTGAGCTGTCCACAGAGAGGGGCTGTCTTCTATGGGGCCAGCGGGTGGTCATTCCCGAGTCACTGAGGTCGAAGTGCTCAAGCTACTGAATGTCAGCCACCCTGGGATAGTTCGCTCTAAAGCTCTGGCTAGAAGCTACTTCTGGTGGCCCCAAATGGACGCTGACATAGAGCACATGGTCGGCACTTGCAAGAGTTGCCAGAGTTCTCGACCCAAAGAGTCCTGACTTCCCCACAGAGAATGGGATGCAGCCAGAGGACTGTGGTCCCAAGTGCACATAGACTTCGCGGGTCCTTTCAGGGGCTCACTTTTCCTATTAATAGTTGATGCACACTCCAAGTGGTTGGAGGTTATCCCGATGTCCAGCACCTCGTCAGCCGCAACCGTAAATCAATTGCGCAAGGTGTTAAGTTGTTTCGGGATACCAGACGTACTTGTGAGCGACAACACTAGTACCTTCACGTCTGCGGAATTTCAGGCATTCATTGAGAAAAACGCCATTCGGCACATCACCTCTGCCCCCTTCCACCCCACAATGAACGGTCAGGTAGAACACCTGGTGCGTACTACAAAGGAAGCATTGTGGCAGATGGGCCCCAGGGATCTGAACCTGCAATTGTGCCAGTTCCTGCTGTGCTACAGGGTGACGCCACTCGTGTCGGGGCTCTCGCCTGCAGAGCTCCTCATGCACAGGAAACCCGCAACGCTTCTGACGAGGTTAGATCCAACCAGGGTGGAGGATAAAGGGAGGAACATTGAGATAGGAAACACCAAAAGTTTCGAAGTAGGAGAGCCCATATACTGTAGGAATTACGCGGCCAGTAAACAGGGCAAGTTTCGTACTGTGTAGAGACCAGCATAGGTCTATTCTGGAGAAGGCCCGCCGATCAGCTCAGGCGTAGGGTTACCGACAGGCTAGATACAGAAATACAGCCTCGGGATTCAGCGTTAGGGTCCTCCCCCACCTGCTTATCCCAATGGGGAGACACAGGGTACCCCTCGGGTACAAATGCAGATCGTCAATCCTTTCCTAGGGGGGAGGGGGTTGACACACATCCATATCCATTGGACACCAGGGATACTTTGAAAGAGAGGAAGTTTTATGGGGAGGAAGAGTTTGATTTTGATTTTTGAAACCAGGGGAAGGTTCGGAGTGGTCCCCCACCCATCCGAGCGAAGAGCAGGGTTTTTCGTTAGTCCCAGAAGCCCCCGGTTTCTTGACATTAGAATTCATCCCTACCCCACGCTCCCAGTCAGGGTCACCGCAAACATGCACCCCCACTTCTCCATGCTCCCAGTCAGGGACCGCACAAATGTGGCAAGCTGCTAATGAGTCTAACTCTCCTATTACAGGTCAGGAGCCAAGGGAACAGAAAGGAGATAGCGCCTCCGAACCAAGCACAGCAGCCACACCTCCCAAGCGCACATGTGGAAAACCACATTGGTTGAGGGACTTCGTCCCATCCTAGGGGGGAGGGGTGTTGTATATGGAATGTAACCACGTACTTGTGCCTTTAAGTTGAATGTAACCGGTTCTACAGGAAATGTGTACTTAAACCAATTGTATTGATACATTGTATTCAGCTGTATGAGAATGCAAACTGCAACCAGAGATGGTAGTAGTGAGCATTCAGCTCACATGGTTCAAATTCCCCAATCACCTCCAGCCGCGGGAGTCTTGCCCACCACAGACACACTTGGACAAGAAGGGCGTGACTCAGGATGACATCACACCAACAGGAGCCAATAGGCTACCGTGTAACCATGTTCAAATGTATAGTGACTGTATTTAAAGAGCTGCATCGCCGCCATTACCTCGTGTTCATTCTGTACGTCATGCAATAAAGATGTGTTAAGCTAGTCTACAGCTGCTTCAGGCGTCTTGAATCCAGAACGCCAAACCACCCTCATTTTAACTTTTGTCTCTTGACATATTTTAAGCATCTCCATTTTAACTTCTGTTCCCTTTGCTGTTCTATACTGGTCTTGGACCATAATAAAGATTTGATTGCTTTACCTTCCCACTGAAGTGGTACTTATTTATCTACTCACAATTTCTTGTTTTCAAACTGCTAGGTTGGCAGAAGCTGGGACAGAGACAGGAACTCATTCCATCATGCAGTACTCAGGTCTCGAACTGCTGACCTGCCGACCTTCCAGTTATCAAGTTCAGCATCTTATCCATTTGAGCCATCGCTGTCCCTCTACAGTAAGTTACTCCACATCAAAATTCATAGTTACACCTTAGCACATTAATTATGTTGAATCTGTGATTAGAAAAATATGCCAGTATACCTGTACGCAAAGTGACTCTAACATACAAGACAACACCATTAACTTAAGGGTTAACTCTAATAACAGAAGAGAGGATAACTGCTGAACAATTTATCTCACTATGACTAATTATCTATGTGAGCCTGATAATATATTGACCGTTCACAGAGAGCTAAATGTGCTCTCTCTCTACTGCTTTATCCTATGAAACACTTAAGAACAGCTTTGTTACATTTTCAAAAGAATTAAACTCAGTTATAACAGTAAGGTATAACTGGTGCTAAAGCATATCATGCTACTAATAAGCTTACCATTTGAGAATGACCCCCTACTTTCAAGGCAGTAAGATGAACATGTAGCTGAACCAAAATGTAGTATATCCAGTAGTAAAGTAGAACTATCTTTTCAGTTTATAACCAGAGAATAAACTCATTTTTGACATAGCTAAATGCAAAACTAACTTAACACAACGTGTGACTTGAGGCGGCGTACAACTTATATACTATACAATGCAGTTACAATACAGTTATAAATAAAAAGAAATTACCAAAAACTACAGAATTTACAACTTACAAAATTTCCAAAACAGTACATATTAAGCAATAACATCATTTAAATACTAACATAAACAAAATAGTTGCACACTACCCTTGGCTACCCAAAGTCCACGAACGGAGTTCCCTTTCTCTAATCTTAGCCGGTTCCAAATATTGTATACAATTATTGGGTTACTATAGGATTGGCACAAAGGACTCTGGCTTTAGGCAGAAAAGAGTTATTAGGCCATAGTGATTCCATAATATTCTTTAATTGTCAGAGGTCAATCTGTCAGCCATATCTAGTGACAAAAATTGTATGTCACTACGTCAACTCTGACTAATATTCACCAGGAGCACATATTCAGAAGTGTATTACCATTCCCTACGTTTGGAGGTACCAAGGTACTGTGCAACTCATTCAAGGCTACAGAGGCTGGCTTGAATGCACAGCAGGGAATCAAACTCTCAGTTTGTGGCACCACAGCCAGAGGAAATTTTAAAATTCTCTCCACTAATGACCTGTTTCCAAAGAGAACCAACTCCATAGAAGTCTGCCCTAGATCTTCAGATTGCTCAGCGTGGGGCATTATTATGTCAAAACAGTAGAAGCAAACCTATGTTGCAATTTTAAGTGAAATATACACTGGCTGTAGAGTAAGAAGACACTTTTGACAATGGAGAAACTGTCTTAGAAGAAATGCTTTTTTGATGAGGCAGCCCTTTTTTTGCCATCTGATCTCAGAGATCTGCCAACACAACAATCTGATGACAGAACTGCTGTTCTTGCTAAGATCTGCTGGCATAAGAGTCACAAAGAGGCCTGAGGGAAGCTCAGTTACTCAACATCCAAAACACCTCAAACCCTGGTTCACAGCTCCAGTGCCAGCACAATATTTGGCTAGGTTTGCAATCTGGTTAGGATTGCACTCAGTAATTATCTTGAATTGTACACACGTTATTTTCACCTTTGCTGTGTCTTTTTTGGAAGGAGAGAACTGTGACCCATGATATTGCTGTACTGTGGAAATGACTTGCTACCATCCTCCAGTGTCATGCTTGTTGTGATTAAAGTATTTTTTTTGTCATCTTAGATTAGCTAGGGAGTTGAGGAAGGTTAGAATCAGCTTGGAGAGTGAGCATAAGAGGTGCTGCTCACCAAAAAAAAAATCGGGTGGACCCCACTGCCCTGGTAAAAATTACCTTTAGAGAAATTAGAGAAATATCTGTGGTTGCACTTATGTGGTTATGGTTTTAAGCATTTTAGAAATAAATTAGCACAATACAACCATTGCAGTCCTGCTTTGTCTGCCCTTACAGTTATATGGAGCAAGAATCATGTCTATATATTTCCTTTTAAATTGCAAAATTAATATGTGCCATGTCTTATAAAGTAGAAGTCATGCAGTGCACTTGACAGAAAAGGGATAAGAGGAAAACCCATAAAAGATTAATATTACCTAATAAAACATTGTTCAAAATACTTACTGATATAAATGTAAATTTTGCAGCTCAGGAATAAAAATTACAGCCTTGTTGTTATCTTTTAACTAAGGAAAAGTTGCTTCATAAAGTAATATAAATCTGGCCGTAAAGACTGAGACAAATTTGGAGCATTCACAGTTCATTTGCATGAGTAATTCATGGCAAATTATATAGATTGTTGTATGAAAAGTACATTTTTCCATATGAGTAATAGTCAGCACTTTGTTTTTACCAATGCTGAAATTAATTTGGCTGAGTGATTTCTGCGCTTTCTTCACTTGTGCAAGATGTGACTAATAAATGTGTTTGTCTCATGGCTGGAAGTTGTATAGGTACAGATACATGTTAAATATGAGAATCATCCTATAATGAATGTACAGTGGACCCTCGCTTAACAAGTGACTTGCTTAATGCAAAATTTGCATAACAAAAGGAAATCCATAGAAAATAGTGGCTTGGTTAGCAAAAAAAAATTGAACAGATTAATTGGTTTTCAATGCATTCCTATGGGAAACTGTGTTTTGGTTAACAAATTTTTGTTTTCAATGCATTCCTATGGAAAATTCGCTTTACAAAGTTTTTGTAGTACAAAAGGTCCTGGAGAACGCATTAAATTTGTTAAGCAAGGGTCCGCTGTACTAGGATTAAAATTGTAAGGGCTGGGAAGGGCTGGGTACTGTGTAGAATACTTGAAGACCCCAGAAGAAGGAGGAGGCTTATTTCCACCTGTAGATGAGGGTCCAAGCTTCAAGATTTCTAGTGTATTTGGGTTATAATAATTCAGAAGTGTTTTGTGATGGTAGAAGAAGAATGAGAAGTGGAACAGGGAGTAAGTATAATAGGAGAAGAATGAGTTAAAGGAGATTAAAGATAGAATAGGACAACTGGGATTGATGGACAAGATAGAACAGGAAAGAGAGGAGGGAAAATTTTGAATGTAAAGGTCAAACTGGATGCAGTTACAGTTTTGCTAACAGATGTCGATAAAGTGGATTGTTGTAAAAGGGAATTAATGGCAGTTATGCTATCAGGTGCTAGACATTGTATAGCGCGGTATTGGAGAAAATGAAGTTACTCCAAAAACTGAGGAATGGTATAATGAGTTATGGAACATCACTTTAAATGATAAACTTACCTGGGAATTAAATTTAAGAAAAGGTTTAATAAAAGAAAGCAAATTTCAGGACTTGTGGAGATGCTTTATAGACTATACTTTAAATAACGATCAAGGTCAGAAGCCAATGCCTGATCAGCATTCTTTCTGGAAAAGAAATAAGTAAGAACTAAGTGTCTCTGTCTGCTATGGCAATGTAAATATCACTTGGTGACTGTTCTATATTATGCTGTTGTGGTCTTTTTGTTGTTGTTGTTGTTTTGTAATGTGTTGTATTAAATAAAATATATTTAAATAAATTAAAATAAAAGGAAAGAGAGGAGGGGATAAAAGAGGAACAGACGAGATAAAGTCATTTTTGGTTCTTCAACAGAGGTGAGCAGGTTGAGGAGAAGTCCCAGAAGAAGGAGGAGGCTTATTACCGCCTGTAGATGAGGGTCCAAGCTTCAAGATTTCTAGTGGATTTGGGTCATAATAGGAGTGCAATGGTCCATGGGGTCACAAAGGGTCAGACTCGACTGTGCGACTGAACAACAACAACAACATGTTGAAGATGGAGCAGATGGATTCAAAAGTAGGTAGAAATTGCAAAGAAGCAAATTTCAGCTAAACATCTGGAGAAACCTTCTTGGGGGAAACATCTGAATGGAGATAGCAGTTTAGGGGAAGTAGAGGACTTTCCTTCACTGAGTATATCATTGACTGGGTAGTCATTTTCTAGAAGTAGTGGCTAGAATATGATTGCTGGTTGTGTAAGGCTTGAATAACTTGCCACAGATAATTGATGACACTGTATTTCAATTATGCACTTGTGTGCATGACCATGCATGCAACCAAGATGTGCCCAAGCACCTTGTCAGTTAGCTGCAATTAGGGGTTGTCTTCGATAACATGTGAAGGACACTTAGTGCTTAGCAACCCAGAAGTCCAGCTCACCACAACATCATCATCCTTTCAGCTTTAAGCTAAGACAAGTTCCTACTCCTAAATATTCGTTAGCTGGCAGACCAGCTCAGTGAACTGGAGTTCTTGGCTGCAGGACCAGTTTCAGGAATTTTATTCCTGACTATGTTAGAGAAAAGCCAGCCTATGTGGCCCTGGACAAGCTCCATAGTCCCAAAATGCCCACAAAAGGAAGAAATAATAAATAATTTCTGAGTGATCTACACCTTGACAACCTTAGAAAGGACAACGAGAAGAAAAAAAATGACTTCGTGTGACATCGTTATCTTCATCATTATGAAGCATTTATTAGCATGTGATTGGCCAACTTTTTTTAAAACAATTTTTATTACAGACACTAAAAATATACAAATACAAAAACATTTCAATACAAATACAAATGTAAAGAGAAAAAGAGAAGAAGAAGAAAAACCAATATGCTATGGTCCACAATATTGTTACAATGTTTTTCATTTTCAGTGTTATTCTTCACTTTTATATTTATATAATTTATATTATAAATCATTTTAAACTGTCTTTTTCTTATACTACCTTTTCCAAAATTTACTTTATAACACTTTTTACACCTTAAATTTCACCCAAATAGCCATACAGCACACTTATATTAGTGACAAAATAATATAAACCCCAGTGATATATACAAAGCCTCAGAGATTATGTTTTCTTTTAAGAACATATAAGAACATAAGAGCAGCCTTGCTGGAACAGGCCACAGCCCATCCAGTCCAGCATTCTGTCTCACACAGTGGCTCACCATTTCCTTCAGGGTATTCCCAAGCAGATGCCTTCACCTTCTTAGGATTCCCTGGAAATGATATTGAGAGATATCCTGCCTATCTCTCCAACCCGGAGGTTGTCCTTAAGTATCCATAATTATAGCCATTGATACTCTTGTCCTCCATGAACTTGTCTAATCCTTTCTTAAAGCTGTCAAGACTGACAGCTGTCACCACTTCTTCTGGCAGGGAGTTCCATAGACCAGTAATCCTCTGGGTGAAAAAGTACTTTCTCTTATTTGTTTGAGAACTAGTACCCAAAAGTTTCATGGAGTGTCCCCTAGTTCTAGTGTTATGTGATAGGGAAAACAGTTTTTCCTTATCTACTTTGTCCACACCGTACATGATTTTATAAACTTCAATCAGGTCACCTCTTAGACGTCGTCGTTCAAGAGTCAAGAGGCCCAACCGTTGCAGCCTCAGATGGTAAGGAAGGTGTTCCAGTCCCCTAATCATTCTGGTTGCCCTCCTCTGCACTTTTTCGAGCTCCATAATATCCTTCTGGAGGTATGGCGACCAGAACTGTACACAGTATTCCAGATGGGGCCTCACCATAGATTTATAAAGAGGCAAAATGACACTTGCTGACTTATTTTCTATACCCTTCCTAATGATCCCTAGCATTGAGTTTGCTTTTTTCACTGCTGAGGCACACTGGGTTGACACCTTCATTGAGTTGTCCACCAGGACACCAAGGTCCCTTTCCTGGTTTGTCGCAGAGAGTTCAGACCCCATCAGTTTATAAGTGTAATTGGGGTTCTTTGCCCCAACATGCATCACTCTGCACTTACTAATGTTGAAGCTCATTTGCCACTGTTTTGCCCACTCCCCCAGTGTCAGGAGATCCCTCTGGAGCTCCTCACAATCTCTCACAGTTTTCACTACCCTGTATAATTTAGTGTCGTCAGCAAATTTGGCTACCTTGCTTTTTACTCCTACTTCTAGATCATTTATGAAGAGGTTGAAAAGCAGGGGTCCCAGTACTGAACCTTGGGGGACCCCACTCTTTACTTCCCTCCACTTGGAGAAGTGTCCATTTAGTGCTACCCTCTGTTTCCTGTCCCTTAGCCAGTTGCTGATCCAGGACAAGACCTGTCCCTTTATTCCATGACTGGTAAGTTTATTCAAGAGCCTTTGGTGTGGGACCTTGTCAAAAGCCTTCTGAAAGTCCAGATAAACAATGTCAACTGGATCCCCCTTATCCACATGCTTGTTGACACTCTCAAAAAATTCCAACAGATTAGTGAGGCATGATTTGCCCTTGCAAAAGCCATGTTGGCTTTCCTTTAGCAGCGCCTTCTCTTCTATGTGCCTATTAATTCTATCTTTTAGGATGGTTTCCATCACTTTACCTGGGACACATGTCAAACTGACAGGTCGGTAATTTCCTGGATCACCCCTGGATCCTTTTTTGAAAATGGGTGTTACATTCGCTACCTTCCAGTCATCAGGCACAAAGCCTGATTTGAGGGAAAGATTATATATTTTGGCTAGGAGATCAGCAATTTCATCTTTAAGTTCCCTGAGAACTCGTGGATGGATGCCATCTGGTCCTGGTGATTTGTTAGTGTTTAGTTTAACAAGACATGCAAGGACCTCCTCCCTGGTTATTTCTATCTGGCTTAATTCTTCGGTTTCCCGCCCTACGAAGATAGGCTCTGTTTTGGGCATGTGGCCTCTGTCTTCTTCAGTGAATACTGAAGCAAAGAATTCATTGAGTCTCTCTGCAATCTCTGTTTCCTCTTTAATAACCCCTTGCCTTCCATTGTCATCTAATGGTCCAATGGCCTTCCTAGTTGGGTTCTTACTTCTAATGTACTTAAAGAAGTCTTTGTTATTTCTCTGAGTATTTTTAGCTATACGCTCCTCAAAGTCTTGCTTTGCTTTCCTGATTGTTGCCTTGCATTTGTTCTGCCAGAATTTATGTTGCTGCCTGCTGTCCTCATTCGGACAAGCCTTCCATCTTCTAAATGAGCTTTTCTTGCTCTTGATCACTTCCCAAACAGCTCCTGTAAGCCACATTGGAGTCCTCTTGGACCTGGCAGTGCCCTTTTTCCTTTTGGGTATGCATTCCAATTGAGCCTCTGTTATTGTTTTTGTAAACAGCCTCCATGCCTCTTGGAGTGTTTGGACTCTCTCAATTTTCCCTTTCAGCTTCTTTTTTACTAGTTTCCTCAACTTTGGGAAATTTCCTTTTTGAAAATTTAAGGTCTCTGTGTTAGATTTTATCAGTGACTTAAATACCCATTACTTCCAGAAATTCATTTGATCTGCTGCTGGCGCATTACCTTTCTTTCTTTTTAGTGTGTAAGTCAAAAATGGGTTCCATATCTCATAAAAATTATTTTCCTTTATAATTCCCTTTTTTTTTTTTTTTGGTTTAATTCCCATGTGAGGATTGGCCAACTTTAAACCAACTTTTGTTGTGACATATTGCTAGAGAGAGGTGCTATTATGTATCATAGATAAACTGATTATATTTTTTGTTTTGAAAGTTTGTGCAGTGGCTCAAGTGGCTAAGACGCTGACTGGGAAGCAGAAGGTCAGCAGTTCGATTCCCGAGTACTGCAGGACAGAATGAGCTCCCGTCTTTGTCCCAGCTCCGGCCAACCTAGCAGTTCGAAAGCAAGAAATTGAAAGGAGATAAATAGGGACCACTTTGGTGGGAAGGTAACAGCGTTCTGTGCACTCCAGTGTCTAGTCATGCCTGCCACATGACCACGGGAACGTCTGCGGAAGCTCTTTGGCTTTGAAACAGAGATGAGCACTGCACCCTAGAGTTGGATATGACTGGCTTTTGAGCAAGAGAAACCTTAAGATGTATTGCATCTTATTTTCTTAAGAAAGGGATGTGTAATAAATTTGATGATCATTATAATGAGAACATGTCTTGAGAATATTGCACTGCTCAAAAAAATAAGTACTTTAATGACTGTTAAAAGGGTTAGCAATTAAAAAGATATAACACACCATTCCAGTGTTGCTTGTTCTTGTATTACTGGTGGCCACTGTCACTCCATTGTTCTGAAGCACAAGTGACAGTTCTTACAGCTGTCAGTTACTGTCAGCAAGAAAGGCCTTGGCAGAACTACTGGCTGATAGTGCTGCATAAAACAAAGCAAATGATTCTTGTGTTGTCCTGATGTTCTTTACAGTATGGTTGGGGGAAACCTAAACCCAAAACATCTGAATATGGGTCACTTTATTGGTTTTCATGGCTACAATTTGGAAAGGTTTGCCAAGCCAGAAAAGGATAATCACAGATTTGTCTCAAGAGTTGCACTTCAGCCATTCATATTTAATGAAGGGGAAATAGCTGTCTAGGTTTGAGCTTCAAAAAATTAAGACCACCACCTGTTTAAATATATGCTTGGCATGGACAAGTGAACTATTTGCTATCTAAACTAAAAGATTGTTCATAAATTATTAGAAACTCTAACCAACTTATATGAAACCTTGTTTGGAAATTCGTTCAAGAATACTGAAAGAAACACATTTCTGACTTTATCTCAATGTCTTAAAGCAAATTTATTCCCCCCAGTGTAGGAGTGGGAACATTATAAGTCCTGATTATTCATTACCAAGACTTGTGCCTTTTGTCTAGCACATAACTGCAGTCTTGAAAAGTGCTTATATGTTGAGTCATCTGCATTCACCAACATTAAAGTGTTTTTGCTGCCAACTAAGGTTCTGCATTATCCATCATACACCCCCTATACACTCCATCAAATGGCAAGGGTTTCAAATTTCTACATTATATTATTAATATATCTGGCAATATGCTGGGTTGCAATATTTGCTGAGTATTTGAGTAATCCACTGAAGTTTAACAGCAGATTAAAGGTTGTGTCTAATTAATGGTGGGCCACAATCAAACCATGATCTTTGTGATAGAGAACACAAGATTCCCCCTCTGTGACAAATAATTGCAGTAGCAATTAAACTTATATACCACCCCATATCGCTTACTACACTTGTTGGGCAGTTCACAAGGTAGGATGCATCCAGAAAACAATGTAGGCAAAGATTTGCAACCAGAACTACCAGTATGTTGGAATTTAGAGCAACATGTTGGCTCACTTTCTGGCTGCAACAATCCTTTGCAGTCCTCTGCAAGCAAGCTAGACAACATTTTTATGGCCCCTAAGAACTCTCCACCCAAAATGCAGGGAGAGAAGGTAAAAGAAAACTATGCTGCAGAAGAACAAGGTGTATGTCATCTGCAAACCTTGTTTTGACAAAAGAAGAAAACAAAACTAGCTGTTTTTTTAGGAAATAATGTATCTCCTGATCATTTATGGGTTTGATTTTGGTGATAAAGAAACTGTTTGGTCTAAGAAGCTGTAATACACCAAAGGTGCCCACCTTTATATATAAAATACAGTGGTACCTCATATAATGAACACATCACATAAATTCGCATAACAAAGCGTTCGTTATACAAGGGCGATACCTTGCACAATGAAAAAAAAATCATTCGTTATGTGGGGGTTTTGGTAACCAGGGTATACCCGCTCAATGGAAACACCGGTTAATGAACTTTTTTCCATTATGCAGGGTATCTCCCATACTGAACCACATAACGGGGGAAAACCGCATAGCGGTTTTTCCGTTGTGTGGGGTTCTACTGTACCTGGATATTTTCTACTATCAGAGATTAAAATCCATTTTATTTTGACTGTGATGTGTTACTTCACTAGGAAATGACATCCTGGAAAGAAGGGTTCTTATCATACATTGATTTGTCAGCTTGACTTTAATATGTTCAGAGCTCTTCCTCCAACAGATTTGAACAGTTACTCTTCAACAATGTAACAAATGAAAGCGCGGTGCCAAAATGGCCGCCACGCTCTTTGCGGGCCCCACCCCACCCGGACTCAGACATCCGGGTGAGTTAGGGGGCGTGGCCACCCCTCTATAAAAGGGGTGGCCACGGGGCAGCCGAGCTGCCATTTTAAAATAGCGACGGAGAGGAGAAGTTTTCTCCGTCGCTGTTCCTTTGAGTCTTCGGCTCTTTAGCCTTTTCGGAAGGAAGGAGTTGCACAGAGCCTTGGCTTGCCGGCTGCTCTGTGCTTTTTTGGCATAGGCTGATCCCTGGACAGGGATCCTGCTAATTCTACTGATATGCCTCCCAAACGGAAGGCCACGGCGACGAAACCACGGCCAACGGGGAGGACTTTCGCCGGCCCTGCGCAACGCGGGGGGCAGCCCTCCGGTCGGAGGACCAGGGCTGCGCCCACGCGGCAGGGCACTACCCCCCCCCGATACCGTTGGGGCGATGCAGGCTGGTGCTTGGCCCTCGGCTGGCCAGCCTTCAACCGGCCCTTCAGGGGCTTCGGCCCTCGGCCCGCAGTTGCCGGCCACGGGTCAGGTCAGCGGGGGGGCCGGTGCTGGTGCACAGCACGTTCCTCCTCTGGCCCCTCATGGGCCGGAGTTTTGGGCATGGCCCTATTCGGGCCCAGGCTCTCATTTTGGGGTTCCTGGTCAAATGCCTGGTGGGCCGTCCAGCCCACTTTATACTGGGGGATCTGTGACAGTGGATGCCTTGCTAACGTGTTTAGCTGTGCTTGAGGCATCCTTGGGGATTCCACACAACCCCATGACAGGGGGCCCTTCACTCTCTGCCGGGGGCCCTTCATGTTTACCGGCTACCTCGACGGCCGCCGCATTGCAACAAGCAGCCAGCAGGGTTGAGCTGCTTGAGACGCTCCGGCCTGCGCCTGCCGGTGTCTCGCAGCTCCCTGTTCATCCAGAGCTACAGCAGGAGAGTGGTCAGGTGCGGCCCCAGAGCTCGATTCCGGTCGCGAGCTCCGACGCCCGCCGTGGGCCGGAACCCCCAGTGGGGGCGGCTCACGGGGGTGCACCTAGTGAGTATCAGGTTCAAGTTAATGCACCCACACCACAGTCCACTTCCAATGGTGGGGTTCAGTGGCCATGGCCTCGTCAAGTCGAGGCGAGTGGGCATCAGTTGCCAGCCTATCCCAGTGCCCCTTGGTTCCATACTGGTACAGCGTTGGGGGTGGGGGTTTCCACCCCCGGGGCAGTGCCGGGCATCGCAGGGACTGTCCAGGTTCCGCTGCGTATGCCCCGTGTACCTAATGTGCCGGTGACGGCCTTGCCGATGGCTGGTTATTCATTGCCCCTTGGTGATCATTTGTCCCAGGTCACGAGGGAAAAGATTTGGTGGGGGGAGTACGTGGATATATTCTCCCTATTGAACCGTGAGTCCACTAAGGAGGAGAGAGAGGGACAGGACGACAGAGACAAAGAGCTGTCCCGCCGCCGTAAGCCACCATGCACCTGGGCCAATATTTATATGGCGGTGTACCTTAGGGCCCGGCCTGACCTGGCCATTTCTATGGTCCAATATTTGGACAACATTTACAGGGCAATGGTGGATTTTCCTGGCCCATCGTGGTTGGCTTACGATGAGGAATTTAGAATGAGGGTGCCCTTGCACCCGGAGATGAGATGGGATGAGCCCTGTCAGAAATTGTGGCTATTGTACATGACCCTCACGCGTCCGGCACCTGGGGATAGGTACCATTGTGGCCATGCCATTCAGCGAGCTGCTCCAACGCAAGCTTCCCGCCAGCCGGCGGGGCAGGGGGTTCCAGCCCGCTTGCTGTGTTGGAGCTTCTCGGCTAACGTCGTGTGCAATAAGCGGCAGTGCCGATACAAACACGAGTGTCCCTCTTGCGCTGGCCCCCACACCGCCGCTGCATGTCCGCGGGCCGGTGGGTCACGGGGCAGAGGTAGAGGTGGACAGGGAGCGGGCAGAGCTTCCGCTGATGGAGCTAGCCAGACAAAAGGCCCCCTCCCCAGTTAATGTGAATATGTTGGAGCGATGGCTCTCAACTTATCCAAGGAGAGAGGACGCGAGGTACCTCCTCGAGGGTTTTCAGTGGGGCTTCCGAATCCCATTCAAAGGAGTGCGGGGACCCCAAGATGCACCCAATTTACTGTCCCTGAAGGGTAGAGAAGAGGTGGCTGCCCTGAGTATTGCTAAGGAGGTTGAGGCCAAGAGGGTGGCGGGCCCCTTTTCTGTACCACCCTTTCCCAACCTGAAGGTCTCCCCTCTTGGGTTGGTACCCAAAAAGGCCCCGGGGAAATTTCGTTTAATCCACCATTTATCGTACCCGGCGGGTTATTCTGTCAATGATGCTATTCCTGATTACCTTTGTTCGGTCAGGTATACGTCCTTTGACCAAGCCCTGCGCATGGTGCGCTCTTGTGGTCCTGGTGCCCTCCTGGCAAAATGCGACATTAAATCGGCATTCTGATTGTTGCCAGTGCACCCAGAGGACTTTGAGCTATTGGGTTTTAGATTCCAAGGGAAGTTTTATGTAGATAAGGCCATGCCTTTTGGCTGCTCTATATCCTGTTCAGCATTTGAACGTTTTAGTACTTTCCTTCAGTGGGCCTTTGTCCGCAGGTCCGGGTCTCGGTCTGTAGCCCATTACCTCGATGACTTTTTGTTCGGGGGTGAACGGGGCTTGGACACATGCACGCGTCTCCTCACCACATTTCAGACGCTAATGCAGGAACTGGGTGTCCCTTTAGCGCCCGAAAAGACCGAGGGCCCATCCACTACCCTCACATTTCTGGGTATTGAAATTGACACGGTCGCACTGGCATCCCGGTTACCCATCGATAAGGTCACCCGGATCTCCGCGATGGTTTTGGCCTTGTTGGCCAAACGTAAAGTGTCACTTCGTGAGCTTCAGGTTTTACATGGCCATCTTAACTTTGCCTGCAGGGTGGTTTCACCTGGCAGGGCATTTGCTCGGCGCCTATGCGACGCCATGTCTGGCCTGTCAAGGCACCATCATAGGGTCCGACTGACCAGGGGCATGCGGGCTGACCTTTTGGTTTGGCTCACATTCCTGCGGGACTTCAACGGGGTCTCCTTTTGGAGTTCCGACCTTTTAGTTTCCCCTAGGTTTCAAGTACAGTCGGATGCCTCCGGCTCCCTGGGATATGGGATTTACTTCCAGGGGAGGTGGGCTTATGGCCAATGGCCTCCAGCATGGTGGGGCACGGATCGCCTCCGCGATCTTACATTCCTTGAGTTTTTTCCAATCCTGGGAGCTTTGATGCTATGGGGCGAGGAGTGGGCCGACTCTGTGGTTCACTTTTGGTGCGACAATGCTGCGGTAGTGCACATTGTCAATGCTCAGACGTCTAAATCACCCAGGGTGATGGCTTTAGTTCGCCAATTTGTGTTACATAGCCTACGCCTCAATGTGCTTTTTAGGGCCAGACATGTTCCAGGCATTAATAATGATATTGCTGATGCTTTATCCGGCCTGCAGATCCCCCGGTTCCGCGCCTTGGCTCCGGACGCAGAGGAATTCCCCTCGCCACTCCCGGCCGAGATTTGGACATTTGGCAAGGAGAGGTGAACTGGGCAATCAGCATGTCTTTGGCGCCCCGCACGCGTAAGGCGTATCATCACGCTTTCGTTCAATTTATAAATTTTTGTGTGCAACTTCAGTTGCCCGAGGTGTGGCCCATTCCAGTGGAACAAGTTTTACAATTCATGGTTTATTTACACAGTCAGGGCCTCGCTCCCCGCACTATAGCATCCAGGCTGTCAGCACTGGCATTTATTGCCAAGGTGAGGGGTTTTGCTGACAGCATGAATGATTTCCGCATACGGCATGTTTTGGAGGGGTGGACACGGGAACTTGGCCGCCGCCCGGACACTCGTCACCCAATTTCCCCAGGGGTGCTTACCCACCTTGCACGAGGCTGGCCTAACCTATGTTTTGACAGGTATGAGGCAGCTCTTTTTCATGCGGCTACCATGGTGGCCTTCTTTGGAGCGCTCCGCATCAGTGAGTTGGTACTACTGTCTAAGGCGGATCCGACTCGTAGGGCACTGGAACTCGACGATGTCTATGTTTCTAATGAGTGGGCTCAGTTGAGGATACGGTCCTCAAAAGTTGATCAGCACGGCGTAGGCAGTGGAGTTAGACTGCTACGATGTTCCATTGCAGACATCTGTCCAGTTGGCGCCCTACAGGAGTTCTTGGCAGTGCGTGGCACGCACCCTGGCCCGTTTTTCTGCCACCAAGATGGGTCTCCCCTTACTAAATTTCAATTTTGGAAGTTGACCCATATGGCACTATCCAGTGTTGGCCTCCCAGGGGCTCGTTACGGCACCCATTCGTTTAGGATAGGTGCTGCTTCAACTGCAGCTGCATTTGGGTACTCTGAGGCTGATATACGCCGTATGGGAAGATGGGGATCTACGCGTTTTGCATTATATGTTCGCCCTCTTCAGGCATGAGTACCAGTTAAGTCACTGTTCTCTTTTTTCTCTTACAGACCCTGTGTCCCCGCACACCGGTGGCAGTATGGCTGGTGGGCCACAGTTACGTGCACTGGGCAGCGCAGTATGCTGCGGCAACAGGGTGGGGACCCCAGCTTGGACTGCGTGCAGCCGCATGCATACGTTGGTACGGTAAGCATGGAATGAGATGGCGGGAACTGTTGCCATTCCTTTTCTCCATCAGGGATGCTGAACCGCCTGATGTCCTTGTACTGCACCTCGGGGGCAATGACCTAGGCCAGGTCACTGGCCTTTCTTTAAAATTCACAATTTGCAGTGACCTAGCTTATTTGCATTATGTGTGGCCGTCCACAAGGCTGCTATGGTCGGACATCATACCACGTCACGCTTACAGGGGAGGTATGACCTCCGTGCCCTTGACCGCGCTCGTCGCTCGGTGAACAGGGCAGTTGCCCGGTTCGTGGCAGGCAAGGGTTTGGGGATGGTCATCCGACACCCCACCATTAGTTTACAAAATTACGATTTGTATGCAGGGGATGGGGTCCACCTGTCGGCTAGAGGTATGAACCTCTTTTTGGAAGATTTGCAAGCAGGCCTGTTGACCGAGCTGACGGTCTGGGGGGGGCGGTGAGTCTTCATTGAAGCCTCCCCGTGTGGCGGGTAGCACTGGTAAGGTAAAGATTTATGACCCATAGGTATCCGGCAGGTTCGCAATTGACTGGCCAACACTTAGACAGGTACAGGTGTAATAACGTTGACCGGTCAATGACGAACCAGGCAAGGGGTGATGGCAGGAGCTTTTCAGCATGCATCACCCCGTGATTTGATGGATACACGTCAGAGGGTGGGGTCAGTAGATAGTTTATTGACTACGGTCAACAATTTGTTTGTGTCAACAAACAAATTGATACGAATGGATACATTGTAGCCAATTGCCATTGGCAATTTTGGGAGGAACCTTACCAGTGTTACTGCGGCCTGCTTGCCTTAAGAATTATAATTGGATGAATACCAATTGAAAGTTATAATTCGGACTAGGGCATTATTCAATAAAAGTGGCCCAATGCCTTTATCCATATACGGGTGTCTGAGTCTTTCTTTGGGGGGTGTGCCTGCAATGAGCACCTCACAGGAATCTGTGTGGAGATTTCTTCTCTCACAACAGCAGCAACATCTTCAGCACTATGGAGTCACTCAGTTATATGTATTTTTCTGCCTTAACATTTAATTATCTGAGTTGTCTCAAGTCAATTCTGACATGGTGACCCTTTCCAGAGTTTTCTAGGTAAAGAAAGCTCAGAAGTAATTTACCTTTTCTTTCTTCTCTAGGGAGCATCCTGGAATCATGCAGCTTGCCCATGGTCACACAGCCTTGGCTCTTCTGGGATACACAGTAGACATGAACTCACAACCTCTTGCCTCCAAAGCTAGCAACCCAACTCCCTGAGCTATCCAGCCAGTTCTCTGAACATTTGCCAGTCCCCAAGTGTGCCAATGAACCATTATACTTTACCAGAAATAATAAATTACAAAAACGTAAAGATGATTCAGCCTTAGCTTGAGGAACTGCTTGCTGAGGTGCAGAACTGACAGCGACAGACCTTCAAAATTGAAGTCTTTGGCTTCCATAACCCATCAGGGCTGACACAAAATATTGTCCTTCTATACACATTAAAGTAAGTAGAAATAAAATCTAGCCAGGCTATTTTGTCACCAGAGATAGATTTTTTTAAAAAAAGAAAAATCTCTTCTGGAAGTAAAAATGCAGCAACAATGTTAAGTAACTACTGTATTTAATTTTGTTTCTTCTCCCTCAAGAGACTACTTGAGACACTTGCCTTGTCCTTCTTAATCTCAGAACCAGCCTTGCATTGGGATGAGAAGTTACAAAAAAGTATTCTCTGTCATTTTCCTCTTGCAACACAGCAAGAGTGGTTATAAAGCTATTCTATTCTACAGGTCACACATTAGTAAAAACAGACTCTAATTTTCAGACTATTCAATATCTTCCTGATCCAGACATGTAGCTGATCTCATATTTCACTTAATCCACTGCCTGATCAAGACATTTATTTCAACTGTGAAAAGTAATTTCCTTAGCCACAAATACCCCCCCACTTACAACCCTAAATTGATTTGCCCATTCATGTCAGCATACAAGTATGTGAATAATTTTACGAATTCCACCATCTACTGGCAAATATTTGTAATTGCTTCAGTTGACTCAGCACAACTTTTAAGGAGCCATTGTCACCATGATAATATTGTTTGTAGCCAATAAATTAACCTGTGGAGCTCAGACTCCCCCTGGGAGGGAACTCACATAAGCCCCAAGTGACAGAGAAGCTTCCTTGAGTGATGGCAGTTTAAAAAGCTGCAAATCCACCTAATGGTAAACACACACCAATTGTTATTGTCATGGTAACAGGGAGACACAAACTGAATATCTTTACTTCCATTCATCTGAAACCTCCATGCATTGTTCCTTGCAAGCAAAATAGTAATAACTATCCAACCTACCCACTTGCTAAAACTCCTTCCTATAGTGGTTTCAGTGGTGGGCTGGCCCTTCAGGCAACCAGGACTCAGCCTGGGGTGCCTCCCCAAACCCAAGTCCCAAATGGAAGGGTGATTTATTTATTCATTTATTCATTTGGTAGTGGGCCAGGTTACCTAAGAGACCGCATCGCCCCAAGGGAGTCTGCCCGCCCCCACCAGGGCAGACCGGAGGGGCTCCCTCAGTGTTCCATCGGCTAGAGGGGCTCGCCTCTCTAGCACAAGGAGAAGGGCTTTCTCTGTGTCCACCCCAACCCTGTGGAACCTCCTGCTGGCAGACCTACGGCTGCAGATGAAATTGTTGCCCTTTAGGAAAGGGCTTAAAACCTGGCTGGCAGGGCAAGTATGGGGGGCCGACAGAAGGCTGACTCATTGGCTCTGCTAGAAGCTAGTAGTATATGTCCCTTTGTACTGTTGGGTGGGTAGGGTGAGTCTTTTAATGGTGAGATGGTTTTAAATTGTTTTTATGGGAGTTTTTAAGGGGATTTTATAGTTTTTTTATGTATAAATGTGCCGCCCTGAGTTGCCCTAGGGCAAGAAGGCAGGATATAAATCCAATTAGATAAATAAATAAATAAATAAATTATTTATTGTATTTCTGTACCACCCATTTGGGTGGTATCCCACTCTGGTTGGTGAACAAACCCCAACAGATAACAAATAACAAAACCCACAGCAGATCAAAACAAATAACCATGAAATATGTCATAAACTAAAATAAAATAAAGTAATTGGTGCCTGAGAGCATAGGGACTCAACCTGACTGACTAATTTATCAGGGACAACACCCTGGAAAGCTTCCTTGAAGAAGAGTTTTTAATTGCTTTTTAAAGATAGCCAGTGATGGGGTAATGTTCCCCAATTGATTTTGTTGTGTTCTGTTGGTTTTATTGTACACACGGATTACAATGTATCTGAGCCAATGTAACCTTGCCTATAGCAACAATGTAACCTTCAGCTGTATCATATAAACCCTGTAATAGGACGCGAGCTAATGACCACCAGCTGGCAGCAGCGAGCGTCCAAGCTCTCTTGGTCCAAACTCATCAAAGGCAACAGCGCGGGAAGTTTTCCCGCCACCACCTACACCTGGACAAGAAGGGCGTGACCTGCAATGACGTCACGCAGACAGTAGCCAATGGGCTACCATGGCACCACGTTCAAATGTGTTACTGCTGCATATAAAGAGCTATCGATCCGCCATTACCTCATGTTCCCTCTGTCCACGATGCAATAAACCTGAGTTAACCCAGCCCGAGGCTGTGTCCTGTGTCTTGGTTTGCATACCCTAAATTGGCGACGAAGGTGGGATAATGGATCCCCACGGAACAGCCAGGGCACAGAGCGGTTTCAACATCACCAAACCGCAAGACTGGGAGCTGCTTGAGATGGATTTCCAGGCAGCCCTGGTGGAACTCAGAGTCAAAGGAGAAGACGAGGAGAGAAAGAGGGCCATCCTCACCAGAATGCTCGGGATGGAAACCAAGCGGACGCTGGTGGGCATAATCGCTCCGAAGAAGGTGAGCGACTTTAAGGCGAGCGACATCATGAAACTGCTGCGAGAGCGGTTCTGCCCCTCGAGGGCAATGTTTCCCGCTCGGAGCGCGTTTTGGAGGCGAGTCCAAGCGCCGGATGAGTCGGTTGAGGCATTCGTGGCCGCCATGAGGATAGCCGCCGCCCCCTGTAAATGGGGCGATATCCTGGAGTTGGTCCTCAGGGACGGCGTGTTGTGTGGCCTGAAAGACAAGGAGGTACAGCGCAGCTTGATGAATAAGGAGCCGCCACCCACGCTGGCAGAGGTCATAGAGGCCGCGGAAGCCGCAGAGTCCACGAATGCCGGAGTGGACGAGATGCACCAGTGGCGTGAGTGGCGTCCCAGAGCCGGCAAGGCGGAAAATTCGGGGCACGGGAAGACCGGACAGTCGGTGCACGCGACTCGACGGGCCTCAAAGTCGTCTACGGAAGGCAGCGACGGCGAGGAGGTCCAGAAGGTCCGGAAGGGTGGTCGACGCTGCGAGGGTTGCGGAGCGGCCCACGAGCGCGCGAGATGCCCGTTCAGGAAGGCCGAGTGTTACACCTGCGGCCGTCGGGGGCACATCGCCAAGGCGTGCAGAAAGAGGAAAGAGGGCCGGAGGCAGTCACAAGACCGCGCAGCCAGACCGGACCGTCCAGCGAGGCCCAAAGATGGCGCCCAGACCACGAGGAAGCAGGACGGCGTGGGCCGCGTCTCGGACGGCAGCGAGGACGACGCCTCAGTGTTCAGCGTGTCCGCGGGACAGTCCCATTACTTCGTTGAGGTATTAGTACAAGGGGCCCCTATTAGGATGGAAATTGACTCGGGGTCCTCCTATTCCATAATTCCCCAGAAAGAGTTCCTGAAAATCGACCCCCACGTGCGGCCCAAGCTTAAAGCGTTGAGGTCCACACTACGGGACGTACAGGGAAACAGCATTCCGGTGTTGGGGGTCGGGAAATTTCGGGTCAAGTTTAAGAGACATTCCGCGGAACTGCCCCTAGTTGTCCTCAAAGGGGGAAGCTGTAGCCTCCTAGGGACACAGTGGTTTCAGCCCTTAGGTTTGTTCATAGGGGGGGTGCATACCGTGGGGGGGGACCCAATACAAGCGGTTTGCGATGCGCATCCCGCCGTGTTTAAGAAAGGACTCGGAAGGTTCAAGGGACCCCCTGTAGCTTTCGACATAGACCCGGAGGTCCGCCCGATAAGACTCAAACCACGCAGGGTGCCGTTTGCACTCAAGGACAAGATAGAGGCGTAACTGGACAAACTGGTGGGCCAGGGGATTCTTATTCCTGTTGACTCCGCGGAGTGGGAAACTCCAATTGTAACGGCTCTAAAGGCTAACGGGGAGGTGCGCATTTGCGCTGATTATAAGTGTACAATTAACAAGGCGATCCGCCCTAATGCATACCCGGTGCCGGTGATCAGCCACCTTTTGGCCAGACTAAATGGGGGAAAGTGTTTCGCTAAACTCGATTTGGCACAAGCCTATCAGCAACTTCCAGTGACCCCCGCCACGGCCGCGGCACAAACGATAGTTACACATAAGGGAGCGTTCCAGGTGTCGCGGTTACAGTTCGGCGTGAACTCGGCACCCGGCCTTTTTCAATCGCTCGTGGAACGCCTCCTAAAGGGCCTGGAGGGGGTGTTGCCTTATTTTGATGACGTGTTGATAACAGGGGGGAGTGAGGCTGAACTGGCGAAAAGGTTGGACAAAGTACTGACCGTGTTCGAGAAAGCGGGGCTGAGATTGAGGAAGGACAAATGTGTTTTTTTCGAGACCGAGGTCGAGTTTTTAGGCTTCCGGATCACACCCGAGGGGATTAAGCCGTCTAAATCCAAAGTAGCAGCCATTAAAAAGGCCCCTCGCCCCACATCCAAAACCGAGCTGCAGTCTTTCCTGGGGCTCCTCAATTTTTACCATACATTCCTCCCGCGGAAGGCGTCCGTGGCCGAACCGCTCCATCGGTTACTTAAAAAGGAGGAGCCATGGATGTGGGGTGACGAGCACGAGAGGGCGTTCAAGGAGCTAAAGCAACTCCTAACATCTGAGGCAATCCTGACGCACTTCGACCCCAAACGGCCAGTGGTCCTAGTCTGTGATGCATCCCCGGTGGGGGTGGGGGCGGTGCTTTGCCACGTGTTGGAGGACGGAAGGGAGGCCCCGGTAGCGTTTTACTCAAGGTCCCTGTCCCAAGCGGAGCGAAATTACGCACAAACCGACAGAGAAGCGTTAGCAATAGTAGCGGGGACCAAAAAATTTCACGATTTTTTGTATGGCCGCCTGTTCAAAATCGTGACCGATCACAAGCCGCTGTTAGGGATTTTCACGGCAAGCAAGCCCACGCCACAGATCCTGTCCCCGAGGATGCTGCGATGGGCTATTTTTCTCAACGCGTACCAACATGAGTTGGAGTACAGGCCCGGAAAGGAGATCAGCCATGCTGATGCGCTCTCGAGATCCCCTCTGCCCTTGTCGGCGGACCAAAAGGCGAGAGCAGAAAGAGACCGCCAGGTGTTGCTAATTGAGGTTTTAGACGCACCCCCAATAGTACCAGCCGACATTGCTAGGGCGACAGGCAAGGACAGGACGCTGGAGAAAGTTAGTTCATGGGTGCAGAAGGGGTGGCCGGTTTCGTCCCCGAGTACAGAGTTCGACCCATTTTTTAGGAAAAAGCTTGAGTTGTCCCTAGAGAGGGGGTGCCTTCTGTGGGGCCAACGGGTGGTGGTCCCTGCGCCCCTGCGGACGAGGGTGCTCGAACTGCTGCACGTCGGCCACCCGGGCATAGTTCGTTCAAAGGCGCTAGCCCGGAGTTACTTCTGGTGGCCACAGCTGGACGCGGACATTGAGCACATGGTCGGCACTTGCGAGGCTTGCCAGGAATCCCGACCTGAGGCGGCCCGTCTGCCGCATAGAGAGTGGGACACGGCAAGGGGGCCGTGGTCCAGGGTGCACGTGGATTTCGCTGGCCCGTTCCGAGGAACCATGTTTCTCCTGGTGGTAGATGCGTTCTCCAAGTGGCTGGAGGTTATCCCAGTAAAGAGCACGTCCTCCGCCTCGACCATTAGCCGGCTAAGGAGAGTCTTTTCCACGTTCGGTTTACCCGACACTTTAGTCAGCGATAACGCTAGTTGTTTCACCTCCGCTGAGTTCGGAGCATTCATGGAGGCAAACGCTATTCGGCATGTCACATCCGCACCGTTTCACCCGGCCTCGAATGGCCAAGTGGAACGCCTAGTGCGTACAACAAAGGACGCGCTGCGGCGCATGGGCCCGGGGGACCTGAATCACCAGGTATGCCAGTTCCTTTTAGCGTATAGGGTGACCCCTTTAGCGTCAGGCTACTCGCCGGCGGAGCTCTTGATGCGGCGAAAATTGACCACGATCCTGTCCAGGCTAGACCCGACGAGGGTCGAGGATAAAGGGAAAAACATAGGGTTGGCAGTCTCGAAAGGTTTCGCCGCCGGGGACCCTGTTCACTGCAGGAACTATTCCAGCGCAGGGCCGGCCTGGGTACCAGGGAAGGTTGTAGAACAGACGGGGCCAGTATCGTACCGAGTCGAGACTAACACCGGCCTCCTCTGGAGGAGGCACGCAGACCAACTGAGGCACCGAGTGAGTGGGCCAGTCTGTGGAGCTCAGCAACAGGATTCAGCGTTAGGGTTCTCCCCCACCCGCTTAACCCAAGGGGGAGACAGCAATGGACCACAGTCCCAAACAAGGGGGAAGGAAGCAGAAGCAGCGGCCCCGACTCATATCATTTTGATAGCAGCGACCCCGACTCATATCCTTTTGATACGCCAGTTTTATCAGGGGCCGGGGAAGGGGGAGAGGAGTTCGCGACCGCTGCCCCCGATAGTAATTTTGAGTTTGATTTTGCGAGCCGGGGGGGTTTTCAGGAGTGTTCCCCCACCCATCCAAGCGAGAAGAGGGGTTTTTCGTTAGCCCCCAGTGCCCCCGGTTCCTCCCTAAGAAAGAGCACACCTCCCAACAACGCCGCGGAGCCGCGGAAAGTCACTAACGAGTCTCCCTCTCATATTACAGGACAGGAAACCAGGGGACAAAGAGAAGGTAGCAAACCCGGGGAGTGGCAGCCCGCATCGAGACCCCAGCGTGTTCGAAATAAGCCATCTTGGCTGAGAGACTTTGTCTCCTAAGGGGGGGGGAGTGTGTTTAAGTGTGGGCTCGAGACTTTGTCTCGTCCTAGGGGGGAGGGGTGTTGTGTTCTGTTGGTTTTATTGTACACACGGATTACAATGTATCTGAGCCAATGTAACCTTGCCTATAGCAACAATGTAACCTTCAGCTGTATCATATAAACCCTGTAATAGGACGCGAGCTAATGACCACCAGCTGGCAGCAGCGAGCGTCCAAGCTCTCTTGGTCCAAACTCATCAAAGGCAACAGCGCGGGAAGTTTTCCCGCCACCACCTACACCTGGACAAGAAGGGCGTGACCTGCAATGACGTCACGCAGACAGTAGCCAATGGGCTACCATGGCACCACGTTCAAATGTGTTACTGCTGCATATAAAGAGCTATCGATCCGCCATTACCTCATGTTCCCTCTGTCCACGATGCAATAAACCTGAGTTAACCCAGCCCGAGGCTGTGTCCTGTGTCTTGGTTTGCATACCCTAAAGATTTAAATCCCACTTTAATCTATCTTGATGGAGAGCAGCAGCTTCATCAATACGGCCTGGGGCTGAGGAGGTCTTTGTGTGCCAAAAGGGCTCAGGACCAGAAAGTGATTCACAGAACTGAATCAGTGGTATGGGGGTCATGCTGTGATGCAAAAGGCAGCTGAAAGCCCACTGCATTATATTTTCAGGACAGTCTTCATGGCTGATTGCCATGATGATCACCAATATTCAGATTTGGAAACGGTAGAAGAATAGACCAGTGTTTCCCAACCTTTGGTTTTTGGACTTCAATTCCCAAAAGCCTAAGTCAATTCCCCAAAAGTACAGCCAATGTACTGACTTAGGCATCTTGGAATTGAAGTACCCCTGTGGGGTGTGGGCCCCATGATGGGAACCACTGGTATAGACAGTCTTCAACTCCATCAGATAACACTAAAACATGTTACAAATATATTGGAATGGAGAAGAAAGCACTGCAGCTCAGAGCCTCCAAATCCAACATTTTTGCAAGCATTAACAGTAGAAAGGATAAGTGTCCCAGCTGAAACCATGAAAATCCATTTCAATTCAATGTTGATCAATGTTGTTGTTGTTCAGTTGCATAGTTGAGTCTGACCCTTTGTGACTCCATGGACCATTGCATGCCAGGCACCCCTATCCTCCACCATCCTCCTCAACCCACATTGCTCTGTGCCCATTGCGTCAACAATGCCATCTAGCCATCTCATTCTCTGCTGTCCCCTTCTTCTTCTGCCCCCAACCTTTCCCATCATCAAGTCTTTCTCAAGTGAATCCTCTCTTCTCATTTGATGTCCAAAGTACTTTAGCTTCATCTTTACTATTTGACCTTCCAAGGAGCAGTCGGGGTTGATTTCTTTTAAGATCAACCTATTTGTTAAGATCGACCTATTTGAGAGTACCTGTCCAGGGCACTCTCAAAACTCTCCTCCAACACCACATTTCAAAGGTGTCAATTCTTCTGTGCTCAGCTTTCCTTATGGTCTAGCTCTCATAACCATACATTACTACTGGGAATACCATTGCTTTGACTATGCGGACTTTTGTTTGCAAGGTGATGTCTCTACATACCTGTCAACTTTTGGATTTGAAAATAAGGGAAATTTTGGCCACACCTCTCTGTGGGTGTGGCCAAATATGTGGGCATGGCCAAATATAGCCATGTGACTTGCTGGGCTATAATCATGCCTGCCACATGGCCATGAAAATGTCTGCAAACACAGACAGCACTGGCTCCTTGGCTGTAAATGGAGATGAGCACTGCAACCTAGAGTTGGATACAACTGGCAGATTTTACTTTCTTAGGATCAAAGATCTCTGCAGATGGTGATTGCAGCCGTGAAATAAAAAGGCGACTGATGCTTGGGAAACAAGCTATGAGAAACCTGGGGAACATAGTTAAAAGTAGAGGCATCACCTTGCTAACAAAAATTGCATAGTTAAAGCAATGGTATTCCCGGTGGTAATGTATGGGTGTGAGAGCTGGACCATAAGGAAAGCTGAGTGCAGAAGAATAGACGCCTTTGAAATGTGGTGTTGGAGGAGAGTTTTGAGAGTCCCCTGGACAGCGAGGAGAACAAATAGGTCGATCCTAGAAGAAATCAACCCTGATTGCTCCTTAGAAGGTCAAATAGTAAAGATGAAGCTAAAGTACTTTGGACATCAAATGAGAAGAGAGGATTCACTTGAGAAAGCCTTGATGCCAGGAAAGGTGGAGGGCAAAAGAAGAAGGGGGCAGCCAAAAATGAGACAGCTAGATGGAATTGTAGACACAAATGGGCACAGAGCAGGGCAGGTTGAGGAGGATATTGGAGGACAGGGGCACCTGGCGGGCAATGGTCCATGGGGTCGCAAAGGGTTGGAATCGACTGTGCAACTGAACAACAACAACACATGTAGTTTTCTCTCTCAGAGGCATCCGAGGGGCATATTGGGAGAGGGAAGGTCTTCTATGGGGCAAGAGCCAGTGACATTGCTTGGGTCTCCTCTCTGGCAGGTGACAGCCTCAAAGAGCCTTAAAGAAGTTGAGGGGAAATGCCCTCAATTGGGACAGAGGCATGAATGTTGACACACAAACACACACCACACCACCAAGGCGCCAGCGATTGTGTCGTGGGCAGGAGGCGTCCCTCACTTGCCCTCGGTAAGAAGAAAGCATTGAAAAGCCAGAGAGCACAAACTGGGAGGGGGGAGGAGGAGGAGAAGCAGCCCAACACCCCCCCTTTCCCTTCCTTTCCCTTCCACGTTTTCTCTCTCTCTTTCTCTCTTGCTCAATCTCTCGCTCCTCGATCGGCCAGGCTGACTAGTTACACGGGGCTCCCTTTCCTTCAACAAACCCCAAAGTCCACACTGCCCCCCTGAGAGAAACCCGATGAGCGGACACTCGGGTCACCACCCACCCACCCGGCTCAGATGGGCGCAGCTGCCTCCTCCTCCTGCCAGCTCGCTCGGGTGCCTCCTGACGTCTAAGCCACATGCAGGAGGGCGGCAGGAGGAGGATCCCATCCCCAGGCCAGCCCCGACCGCTCCGCCTGCCTGCTGCCCAGTCACAAGAGGAGGAGGAGGAGGGGAGGGCAGGGAGCCACGAAAGAAGGAAAAAGGAGTGGGGATGGGTGCGGAGAGCCAGCCGGGGAAGCCTGTCTCTAGGGCAATGTGCCTCCTGTCCACCACTTCTTCCTGGCGGCAGCGGGGCCAACGCGGGCTACCTTCTTCCACTGCAGCTTAGATTGGACCACGGATCCACTACCACCGTCCTCTCCCCATCCACCTGGCTGGGACTGAAAACGGACTCGGGGCGGAGAGGAGGAGGGTGAGGCTGAGCTGAGGCGCCAAGCCAGCCCCAGCAGGACCTGAGGTGAAAAGCCTGCCACACAGCGACCTCTGGTGGCCGGAAAAAACTGCAACTTTGGTCAGGATTTTTTAAAAAAATATATGGGGAAGTTAATAAAATGGGAGGGGTGGGAAGAGGGGTTAAAATAAGGTGTTTTCCTGGGTAAAACGGGATGGTTGACAGGTATGTATCTTTACTTTTAACTATGTTTCCCAGGTTTCTCATAGCTTGTCTCCCAAGAATCAGTCATCTTTTTATTTCATGGCTGCAGTCTCCATATGCAGTGATCGTGGATCCTAAGAATGTAAAGTCTGCCACTGCTTCTACTTCTTCCCCATCTATTTTCCAAGGAGTGATGGGGCCTGCATTTTCTTATAAAGAGAGGTCATACTTATCACAAGTAGGATAAGAAATACCATACTACTAGAAAAAAGAAAAAGAAAAAACTATGTACAGCAGGTAAAACAGTATTTCTAAAATGGCAAGGGAACAGATTGCATACATCCACCTTATAATACATAGTGCTCAAAAACTATCTTGTTGTTTTAATTCTTATGCTCATGACAAACTGTTGCTTACACTGTATACAAAATTAGTAAATATTATCCAATTAAACTAGCACACATCCTCTGGATTACGCTATTATACAAGAAGTTATTCAGGCAGTTGTGAAACCACTTACTCTGCCAATTGGGCAAATGGTTGCAGAGTCTTTTGCATAAATGCCTGTGCAAACTCTTATGCAACTTTTAGCACAACAGATAAAATGAGGTGAGGATCAATAAAACTAGGAAAAGGATGCCCTATATATTCCTATGATACAGTTTTGGAATATTGACCCATTTCCAGAGAACTCATTGGTGATGGACAGAAAACAAATTGCAATCATAAACTTCAGAGTGAAGCTGGGAATAACCTAATTTACAACAGCCTCTACTACAAAACACTGATATTTATTATGCAGGGATGGCAAAAGCTACTTAAGACCAAACTCAACCTAGCACTGCCGAAGCGGTTCCACTCCAACACTGACCTTGATTAGCTTAATGAATGTATAAAAGGACAGCACACACTCAAGCCTCTACCATATGCCCAACTGCAAGATGGCAATTCTACCTTTCATATGCAATCTATCAATGCAAGTCCCACTGGAAGAAAAGGAGATTGTATAGCAGCTGCCCATCTATGTTCAATGGACTGTGCCCTACATCTCTAATTTTATGAAGAACTACAAGCTAAAATGTCAAACTCAATCCAGTTCAGGTCTTTATTTACAGTTCTTGTATCGGCAACATTAAAGAGCCATCATCAACATTGTGGAAGTTATACCAATGGACATCCCTGAGTGATATGTTTGTCACACACTTTGAAACCTATTCAGGTGATACAAAACCTAGCATTATCAGCACTTAGACTGAAGATCCTTGCCTTGTCCCTCTTTTGTTTGCTGTCTTCATATGAGCAATGGTGAATCAGAAGAGAAATGGTTCCTGTTCTCTGGGGGGGCTCTACAAATGGGCTAGGACTTGAATATTTCAAAGTTGCTTCTTGCTTAATTGCTCCTACAACCCATATATAAGTAGGAGCTTCTCTTTAGAATCCGCGAAACACTTGCATTGTGGACCAGATGTAATGGAAGTTTCAACACCAATTACACAATTAAACTGTGTGATTCCTGGGCATAACATCAACAGATTGACATGGGTGTAGATGCTGAACTTGATGACTGGAAGGTCGACAGGTCAGCAGCTCAAGACCCGATTGCTGCATGAAGGAATAAGCTCCTGTATTTGCCCCATCTCCTGTCAACCTAGCAGTTTGAAAGCAAGAAAGGTACTGCTTTGGTGGGAAAGTAACAGTGTTTCATCCATACCTGTCAGGTTTCAGGAAATTCTTGTCAAATAAGGGAAATTTCCCATCCAAAACGGGAAACTGGACAGCTATGCTTATCCTGTGCTGGCCTCCAGTCTAACTCCAGTCTAATTCCAGTCTAACTAATACGGGATGATGGCAGGAAAGAGTGTAAAATACGGGGGGGGGGGTTAACAGAAATTTCCCGAAACTTGACAGGTAAGGTTCCATCTGTTCCGTTATCTAGTCATACCAGCCACGTGATCATGAAAACATGTGCAAATACAGACATCACTGGCTCTTTGGCTATAAATGGAGATTAGCAATGCACCCTAGAGTCAGATATGACTGGCATGTGAGAAAGGGTACCTAACATTCTGAGATCGGTAAAATCATGCTGAAACAAGATCTTTCCCCATTGCTGCTCATGTGAGGAAATTAAAGATGGTGGAGGTGAGGCAAAGCACTCTATGCTAAATGTGTGGACAATATCAGATTCTTTAATGCCTGAAAAGGCTTCTAGTTTCCTGAACATGATGTTATCTACATGATATTATCTAGTGGTGGCACCAATGGAGCAGTTCGGCTGTGTTTCAGAAAGGGGCACTGGAAACTCATTGGTATCCCTTTCCATTAGGATAGGGGTTCTCAACCTTTTCAAGTGGGGGCTGTGTCATGCATCCTCAAACAGTTGAGGGAGCCAGACTGGATGTCCCCCTGCCATTTACAGCTACCGCGAGGGCGGGGGCTGGATAATTTGACGCCACGGGCCGTAGGTTGAGAACCCCTGCATTAGGACATAGATGGCAGAAAATAAAACAATGTTCTCCACAAAACCATGGAATTAATGGAAGTTATGTATATGTGATGGCACAGCCTGTGTCAAAATACCCAGTGTTGTGTGAGATACCCCGTGTGGTGTAATGCAGGGTTTCTCAACCTTGGGTCCACAGATGTTCTTGGACTTCAATTACCAGAAGCCGCAATCAGCAGGTGTACCAACTTGGGCTTCTGGTAACTGAAGTCCAAGAACATCTGGGGGGGGCAGATTTGAGAAACCCTGGTGCAGCGCAGTGGTGGGCATCAGCAGGTTTGCACCAGTTCGCTAGAACCGGTAGCAGAAATTCTGGCTGGCCCCGCCCATCCAAGTTTTGAATTAAAGTAGTCCTAATTCAGGTGCAATGCAGGGCTTCCCCCCTGGCCACACCCACCATACCACACCCACAGTGGGGTAGTAAAAAAAATTGGAACCCACCACTGGTGCAGTGGATAGAGTGATGGTCTATGACTCAGAAGATTCCCAGCTCTGTCAAAGAAACTCACTAGGGAAATGGAACTGGTAAAACCATTCCTTAAATATCACTTATCTTGAACACCATATTAGAGTTGCTATATGTCCATTCCAACTTGACAGCACATAACAATATGGTCTGCATCAGGTTAGAGGCCAGGTAAATATGTTTTTTCTATACATTTTCAACAAGATAAGTGCAAGATATCCTGGTACCAGGATATCTCTCAATGCCATTTCCAGGGAATCCTAAGCAGGTGAAGGCATCTGCTTGGGAATAATACCCTGAAGCAAATGGTGAGCCACTGTGTGAGACAGAATGCTGGACTGGATGGGCTGTGGCCTGTTCCAGCAAGGCTGTTCTTATGTTCTAATGTTTATTACCTGCACAGTCCTAAACTTCTGTTTCTCCACCAGTAATCAGCTTGTGGAGGCTGAACCTAAGTTTGTAGATCAGACAAGGAGAGGCACAATTTTTAACTGTAATGATCCTTGACACAGAAGTGCTGTTTTATTCAATGAGACAATCCCCTCTAATCTCTTTTAATTAACTCTGCCTCTCCTGTTTTTCCTAAACTGCAACAAAGAAAATATGGGGAATGCAGTCCTTGGGGGGGGGGGCATTCTGAAATGTTAGTCTCCAAGCGGCAGTAACGTCTGCATGATCACATTTGTTCTGTGACAGTCTGGAGAAACAAAGTGCTCAGTCTTTTTTCTGCTTGACTGGCTAGATTAAAATATATAAAGTGGAATGAAGGGATTAAAATGATTGTATTTGACTCTAAACCATATCTAACTAAAATGTCCAGTTCAGCAAAACCTTGGCATTCCCTCCAGATCAGTCAGTGATTACCATATTAACAGGTATTTTTCCAAGCACATCTGCCTCCATTGCTCTATGGGGATTAAATTTACTGAGCTGTAGAAAGTGGGATCTAGTGGAAGCCTCTCTTGGTAACCATTTGTTAATTAATGTACTCTAGTGTCTAAACAATAACAACAACAGATATGTTAATTTTTTCTGTTTGAATCCTTTAGTCATCAGCAGTTTAAGTGAAAGGAAACAGAGAAATGTATAAAACAAAAGTTCTCTTTAAATGGCACAACAGGTACAGTAGGTCTGTCATTCTGACAAGAATGAAGAACCATGTGGCTTCTCATGTTTCCCTGTAGCTGCAATTTGCTTAACCCAAACTATATGCAGGAAAGGCCTTCAAGCAAGCAATGTTTGGACTGAGTACTCTTGCAAAATTATGGATGAGATACTGGTTAGTAGGGGATTGCCTTGGCTTAGTGGTTGTTGTTGTTGTTATATTTCGACTTGTATGCCGCCCCACTCACAAACGCGACTCTGAACTTGATGACTGGAAGGTCGGCAGGTCAGCAATCCGAGACCCAAGTGCTGCATGACACAGTGAGCTCCTGCCTCTGCCCCAGCTCCTGCCAACCTAGCAGTTCGAAAGCAAGAAATTGCAAGTAGATAAGTAGGGACCACTTCGGTGGGGAGGTAAACAGCATTCTGTTTACTCCAGTGTCTAGCTATACCTGCCACATGTCCACAAAAACATCTGCAAACACAGACAGCACTGGCTCTTTGGTTATAAACAGAGATAAGCACTGAAACCTAGAGTCAGATACGACTGGCTTTTGCACAAGCGCGAACTTTACCTTTACCTTACTGATTAGGAGAGGATTATAACCCATAGCCCATCACTTTTGAACAGTACCTTTTCATTTGCATGGAAACATAGTCCAAACACAGGCAACATTTGTTGCATGGGGCCTTTTAGTGTGCATAGTTTGAATAAGGAAAATAGCAGCTACAGGGAACCATAAGAAGCTACAGAAGAGGAGTGGGAAGGGACTTTACTCTTTTTCTCCGTACACATTCCTGGTATGAAATTTCTTTGTTCTATTTGCATTGCAAGGTAAGCTTCCATCTGGGACAACATTAGCTTCTTTTGAAATTCTGGCTGCCTTAAGTGTTCAGCAGAAGTAGTGGCTCTAATAATATGGTTGTGCTGGAGTAAAGGGACCTAATCTCTATGTGAACAACTGGCTGTTTAATGTTTCCAATGTGGACTTGAGTAAATTAGAATAATCCTTTGAGAATGTCCAAATTACATTCTAATGGTGAACTATTATTGTGAATGCAAATCTACCTTTCTGGCAAAAGGGTAATGATTATGATAGTAATGTAAAATATATAATATGTAATGTAATGTACATCTGTGATGCAAAATATATATAGTAATGTAAATATATATATATTAATACTGTATACCACATATGTACATTACTTTACGCACAATAGATTTTACAATACTGTGTGTTAGATATAGTTCTGCTACATTTCCAGAAAGATTTTATTTTGGTGGCCCCCCCTTTAGTGTAAGGGACCAAAGACAATGAAACAGCCGAAGGGTTGGCTTAACACAGGTTTATTGCATGATGATCCGGAGGAACATGTGGTAATGGCGGATGAGTAGCTCAATATATACAGCTGGCTATACATTTGAATGTGGCTCGTCGACAGACTATTGGTTGCTGCCTGCGTGACGTCGTGGGAGGTCACGCCCTTCTTGACCAGGTGAAGAGGTGGCGGGGAATCTTCCCGCGCTGCTGAACCAGGTGAATCTGAGCCATGAGAGCTGGACGCTCGCTATTGCCATCTAGTGGTCACTAGCTCGCGTCCCCTTATCAGGTTTACATTGATACAGCTGATGGTTATAATGTTGCACACAGAAAGGTTACATTGTTAACACATGGCAAAGGTACATTGTTAAAGGCACAGCTTTACAGAACACAACATCCCTCCCCCCTAGGATGAGACGAAGTCTCTCAGCCAAGATGGCTTGTTGCATGTGCGTTTGGGCCGTGAAGAGGGCTGACCTCCCCCGGGGGCGCTACTGCTTCTTTGTTCCCTGGTCCCTTGTCCTGAAATGAGAGAGGGAGACTTGTTAGTGGCTTGCCGCTGTCTGGCGGCATTAGGGGAAGGGAAAAACTCCATTGTGGGCAGACCGGGGGCAGTCGGGGCTAACGAAAAACCCCTCTTCTCGCTTGGACGGGTGGGGGACCACTCCGAAAAAGCCCCCCGGTTCTGAAAATCAAAATCTAACTTAGTAGGGGTATCCGCATTTGTGGGGATATCCTGCGAGATATGTATGGGGTCGGGTTCCTCCTCCTCCTCAGAAAGATCCCCTAGGATATCTACGAGAATATCCCCCCCTTGGTGGGGACCCGCGGCCCCCTTTCCCTCCCCCTTGGGCTGAACGGGTGGGGGAGAACCCTAACGCTGATTTTTCCTCTATTTGGTCTGTGCCCTGCTCATCGGAGACCCTGCGTCGGAGCTGATCCGCGTGCCGCCTCCACAGGAGCCCTGTGCTGGTCTCCACGCGGTATGACACGGGGCCGGTTTGCTCCACAACTACGCCCGGTACCCAGGCTGGGCCCGTGCTGGCGTAGTTCCTGCAATGCACGGGGGCGCCTATACTGAAACTCTTTGTAGCCTCTAGCCCGATGTTCCTTCCTTTGTCCTCTACCCTCGTGGGGTCTAGCCTAGTAAGGATGGTGGTCAGTTTCCTATGCATTAAGAGTTCTGCGGGGGAGTATCCTGATGCCAACGGGGTCACCCTGTACCCTAGCAGAAACTGGCACACTTGTAGGTTCAGATCCCCGGGGCCCATGCGCCGCAACGCATCCTTCGTGGTGCGGACGAGGCGCTCTACTTGGCCATTGGTGGCCGGGTGAAACGGGGCGGAGGTGATGTGCCGAACGGCGTTGATCTCCATGAATGCCCTAAACTCGGAGGATGTGAAGCAACTAGCGTTGTCACTAATTAATGTGTCGGGTATGCCGAACGTGGAAAAGAGCCTCCGCAAATGCCTAATGGTCTGGGCCGAGGAGGTGTTCGTGACTGGGATAACCTCCAACCACTTGGAGAAGGCGTCCACTACGAGAAGGAACAGGGTGCCTCTGAACGGGCCCGCGAAATCAACGTGCACCCGGGACCACGGCCCCTTAGCCGCGTCCCATTCCCTGTGGGGAAGGCGGGCCTCCTCTGGTCTGGAGGATTGGCAACTTTCACAAGTGCCGACCATGTGCTCGATGTCGGCGTCCAGCTGGGGCCACCAGAAGTAACTCCGGGCCAGCGCCTTGGATCGCACGATGCCGGGGTGGCTGACGTGCAGCAGTTTGAGCACCCGCGGCCGAAGGGAAGTGGGAATCACTACCCGCTGCCCCCACAAGAGGCACCCCCTCTCTAGGGAAAGTTCTAGCTTTTTTCTGAAAAATGGAGTGAACTCCTCCGCTGGGGAGGACGCCGGCCACCCTTTCTGCACCCAGGAACTAACTGCCGCTAACGTCTTGTCCTTCTCTGTCGCTTTGGCAATGTCGGCGGGCACTACGGGGGGGCGAATCCAGCACCTCTATCATGAGGACCTGATGGTCCCGCTCCCCCTTGCTCACCTGGCTGGGCGTTAGGGGAAGGGGAGACCTAGATAGAGCGTCCGCATGGCTGATCTCTTTCCCGGGCCGGTAGACCAACGCGTGCTGATACACGTTGATAAAAATGGCCCACCTGAGCATCCTCGGGGACAGGATCTGTGGGTGGGCTTATCTGCGGTAAAAATGCCTAGCAGGGGCTTGTGGTCCATTACAATGGTGAAGGGGCGGCCGTAAAGAAAATCGTGAAATTTTTTCGTCCCCGCGACTATTGCTAGTGCCTCCCTGTCTGTGCGTAGTTTCTCTCCGCTTGGGACAGGGACCTGGAGTAAAATGCTATCGGGGCCTCCCTTCCGTTTTCCAACACGTGGCACAGCACCGCCCCCACCCCCACTGGAGATGCATCACAGGTCAGAACTACTGGGCGTTTGGGGTTGAAGTGGGTCAGTATGGCGTCGGACGCCAGGAGGCTTTTTAGCTCACTAAATGCCCTTTCTTGGTCATCGCCCCACTTCCATGCCTGGTCTTTCTTAAGCAGTTTGTGTAGCGGTTCAGCCACCGCTGCCTTCTGGGGGAGGAAGGAGTGGTAAAAGTTGAGCAGCCCTAGGAACGACTGCAGCTCGGGCTTGGAGGTGGGGCGGGGGGCTTTCTTAATGGCTGCCACCTTGGACTTGGATGGTTTTATTCCCTCAGGAGTCACACAAAACCCTAGGAACTCAACCTCGGTTGCGAAGAAGACGCATTTGTCCTTTCGCAGTCTCAGCCCCGCTTTTTCGAATATTGTCAGGACCTTCCCCAACCTCTTGGCCAATTCAACCCGACTCCCCCCCCCCCGTTATTAACACGTCATCAAAATAAGGCAACACCCCCTCCAGTCCCTTCAGGAGGCGTTCCACGAGTGACTGGAAAATTCCAGGCGCCGAATTCACGCCGAACTGGAGGCGCGTCACCTGGAACGCCCCCTTATGGGTGACTATGGTCTGCGCAGCAGCTGCGGCAGGGGACACCGTAAGCTGCTGGTAGGCCTGTGCTAAGTCGAGCTTAGCGAAACACTTTCCCCCATGTAACCTGGCCAGCAGATGGCTGACTACCGGCACCGGATATGCATTCGGGCGGATCGCCTTGTTGATGGTGCACTTGTAGTCGGCGCATATGCGGACCTCCCCATTGGCCTTTAGTGCGGTTACAATTGGAGTTTCCCACTCTGCGGAATCAACAGGCACGAGGATTCCCTGGCCCACCAATTTGTCCAGTTCCGCCTCTATCTTGTCCTTAAGCGCAAACGGCACCCTGCGTGGTTTAAGACGAATTGGGCGGACCTCCGGGTCCAGGTCGAATGTCACTGGGGGCCCCTTGAATTTCCCCAGTCCTTTTTTGAAAACTTCGGGGTGCGCCTCGCACACCTCCAGAATTGGATCAGTCCCAACGGCGTGCATCCCAATGGCGTGCACCCCCCCCCCCAATAAACAACCCCAGGGGCTGGAACCATTGAGTCCCGAGGAGGCTGCAATCTCCCCCTTTGAGCACGACTAGGGGAAGGGACGCGGCGTGCTTCTTGAATTTAACCTGAAATTCTCCAACCCCCAACACTGGAATGCTGTTCCCTTGCACGTCCCATAGTGTGGACCTCAATGCTTTGAGCTTGGGTCGCTTGTGGGGGGCAATTCCCAAAAACTCCCTCTGGGAAATGATTGAATATGAGGACCCCGAGTCAATTTCCATCCTAATGGGAACCCCTTGGACTAGTACCTCAACAAAATAGTGGGGGTGTCCTGCAGACACGCTGAACACTGGGGCGTCGTCCTCGCTGCCGTCGGAGATGAGGCCCACGCCGTCCTGCTTCCGCGTGGCCTGGGCGCCGTCCTTGGGTCTCGTTGAACAGTCTTGTCCCGCGGAACGGTCTGCGGAGCTCCTCCGGGTCTCGCGCTTCTTCCTGCACACCTTGGCGATGTGCCCGCGGCGGCCGCAGTTGTGGCACTCGGCCTTCCGGAACGGGCACTTTACGCGGTCGTGGGCCGCTCCACAGCCGTCGCATCGCCGGCTCTCCTTCCGGACCCTCCGGACGTCCTCGTTGTCGCTGCTCTCTGTGGACGACCTCGAAGTTCGCCGGGCCGCCCGTACCGGAGCCTCTGTCTTGCTCGACTTCGGCCGCCAGTCCTGGAGTTCTTGGACCCCGGCCTTCGTAGCTTCTGCGGCCTGGGCCGCTCTGACGACCTCCTGCAATGTGGGAGGCGGCTCTTGGTTCATTAATGTGCGCTGGGTCTTGGCGTCGTTCAGGCCGCACAGCACACAGTCCTGGAGGGTGATTTCGGCATTCTCCCATTTGCACGGGCCGGCCGCCAGCCGCAGGGCCGCCACGAATGCGGCGACCGTCTCCCCGGGCGCTTGGACTCGCCTCCAGAACGCACTCCGAGCGGGAAACATCGCCATGGCGGGCCGGACGTGCTCACGCAGCATCTGCATGAGTTCCTTGGCCTTGAATTCGCTCACCCTCCTCGGTGCAATCAGGTCCACCAAGGTCCTTTTGGTTTCTTGTCCGAGCATCCTGGTGAAGATGGCCCTTTTCTTTGCCTCTTCCGTGACTTCGGACTCAATCAGTGCTGCCTGGAAGTCCATCTCGAAGATCTCCCAGTTGCCCGGTTTCCTGATTTCGAAACCGGCGCATGTCTTGGTCCCGTGGGCTGCCATTATCCCACCTTCGTCGCCAATTTAGTGTAAGGGACCAAAGACAATGAAACAGCCGAAGGGTTGGCTTAACACAGGTTTATTGCATGATGATCCGGAGGAACATGTGGTAATGGCGGATGTGTAGCTCAATATATACAGCTGGCTATACATTTGAATGTGGCTCGTTGACAGACTATTGGTTGCTGCCTGCGTGACGTCGTGGGAGGTCACGCCCTTCTTGACCAGGTGAAGAGGTGGCGGGGAATCTTCCCGTGCTGCTGAACCAGGTGAATCTGAGCCATGAGAGCTGGACGCTCGCTATTGCCATCTAGTGGTCACTAGCTCGCGTCCCCTTATCAGGTTTACATTGATACAGCTGATGGTTATAATGTTGCACACAGAAAGGTTACATTGTTAACACATGGCAAAGGTACATTGTTAAAGGCACAGCTTTACAGAACACAATACCCCCCCCCCATCCCCTTCGGCCACAAATAAATAGATGGGAAATACTGAGGTAGTCTGAAGCAGCAACTCAGTGGTTCTGCTCTTCCATCCAGTTTTTTGGTCTGGAAGAAAGCTACTAAGTCTTTTTCGTGTTCATGGAAGGAAGAAGCAGACGAATGAAGTAGTGAAATTCAGCTCTTTATTAGTGGGGTTTGAACACAGTTTGGATGGGGCAGAACTCAGACTTATATACACTATAAACAGTAACAGTAACAATAATACAACAAGCCCATTGGCTAACAAAAGTCTTTTAAAAATAGCAGCCAAATTCATAAACCTACATAAAAATTATTTTTCTATCTCATATTAAAGGTAAAGGTTTCCTCTGCTCGAAAGCCGGTCATATCCGACTCTAGGTTTCAGTGCTCATCAGTGTTCCAAAGCCGAAGAGCCAGCGCTGCCTGCTTCTGCAGATGTTTCCATGGTCATGTGGCAGCCATGACTAGACATCGGAGTGCATGGAACGCTGTTAACTTCCCACGGAAGTGGTCCCTATTTATCTACTTGCAGTTTCTTGCTTTCGAACTGCTAGGTTGGCAGGAGCTGGGACAAAGACGGTCCTGCAGTACTTGGGAATTGAACTGCTGACCTTCCACCTCCCAGTCAGTATAGCCACTTGAGCCACTGCAGTCCCTTTCTACCACATACACAGTGACATTGGTTTTTTAAAAAGGTCTTTTCACATATACAAAAACATTGTTGGCTGGCCTCGAGTAGGCATAGATTTGCATATCTTGTCATTCCTGCCCATCTGGGCACTGTTGAATGGATCAGGAAATGTTATACAGAAAGTCAACAATGAAAACATGTGAGTAGAGATTATGCCCTTTTCTTTTCACACAGCCATGCAGTGAAGTAGAAATGAAGGGGAGCATAGCTCAGGTTGCTTTTCCCCCAACTTTCCATTCACTGGACATTATTGTTGTCTTTGAGCCCTTTATTCAGTGACAAATATAAAGACAGATCCATAGATAAAATATGAATATACAGTATGAATAGATCGATGCAGCTGCCCACTTTCATGGACTCTGCTTGGGGATCTGGCTGTGGCAGCTATCATAAAGACTGCCCGGATTTCAAAATGTGTTGCTACATTACTGCTTATGAGTTTCTGCTTTCAAAATGTTTACTGAACTCAGATGAATATGCAACTTTCACTCAACCATCCCATTATTCCTGCCAGAACTGGCAGCAGGGGAGGGAGAGGCAGGCCAGAAAGACACTAGTAGTGCCAGATTGGAGTGTTAGGAATATGCATAGCCCAACTATGCAAGTAAGCACTCTAGCTGAATTGACCACTATAGACAGTTGGCCTTCGTGTGTAAAATAGCCTGATCATCACTAAATTATGGTTTTGGTTTCCTTTTTAATCCATAGAAAATTACCATTACTAGTTGTGAAAAAAGTTTGAGAAGTATAATTTGCTATGTAAACACCTTCCTACAAAACCCCCACTTTCACACAGCTGTAGAAAGGTACTAGAATCATATACTTTATTTATGTCTAGCTACCATATTATAAAGGGACTGCTGAGACTTAGTGGTTAAGACACTGAGCTTGATGACTGGAAGGTCAGCAAATCATCAGTTTGAGACCTGAGTGCTGCACGACAGACTGAGCTCCCGTCTCTGTCCCAGTTCCAGGCAACCTACCAGTTTGAAAGTGAGAACCTGCAAGTAGACAAATAGATAGCACTTTGGCAGGAAGGTAACAGCATTCCATGGCCATAGCTGTAAATGGAGACGAGCATCAGATATGACTGGCTTTCGAACAAGGGTGACTTTTACCTTTACTTACCATAGTATAAGCCAACAATAACATGATGGTAACTTCATGTTTTATTTTAATATTTTGCTTTCATTAATAATCCCAAAAACTATAAACCAAATATTTATTTTATTGATGTTGAACAGCAAGATTTTTTAAAAATCCCATAATAAATTATGATGACAAATAATGGGCCAGATTATACATTAAGGTTCATGTGCATTTCCTCTTCTCACACAAATCTTCCACCCAATTTATGTGATTGAGAAGTCAGACATGTAAAAAAAGATGTATATTTCCTGATGATCAGTTACAAAACAAAAACAGTTTGCCAAATGTGAACTGACTTATACCTTGGTGAAATAAATGGTCTTTTTATCTTACAGGAGCTGTGCTTTCAACAATATGTTAACAGTATTGTCTAGTTGAAGACAATTTATTGGAATAATATCAGTGAGCTGCACTTAGGGATGCCATATTTCCCTGTCACAAAAATGGGACAGGAGTGGCCCTTGCTCAAAAGCCAGTTGTATCTGACTCTAGGGTTCAGTGCTCATCTCTATTTCAAAGCCGAAGAGCCAGCGCTCCTGTCAACTCTTTGCCTTGCTACGCTCATGTTGCTGGAAGGCACTTCCCCCAGCTTTACTCTGGGGAAAGGGGGGAAAGAAAGCCTGGGGAAAGAGGCTCCTCCACCCCCGAACTCTGGGAGAGAGGCGGGAGAGAAAGTAAGAGTTGACAGGAGGTGGGGAGGAAAAAAATCATCCCCAATGCCTAGAGTTGGTGCCTCCCTTGTTGTGTTCATGTGACAGGCGTGACTAGACACCAGAGTGCACAGAACACTCTTTACCTCCACCCCCCCCCACCCCAAATCGGTCCCTATTTGTCTACTTGCAGTTTCTTGCTTTCGAACTGCTAGGTTGGCAGGACCTTGGGAAAAGACGACCGGAGTTCTTTCTGCAAGATCTGCTGCTCACAGAAGCAGGACGCCACCTGCTATTGAATTGCCACTCTAAGGTTAAAAAAAGTGGGACATATCAATGTTTTTAATGCAGCTGGGCAGGGCAGTTTCAAACTGTGAAGTTCCCGGGTTTCTGGTACATATGGCAACTCTAGCTGCACTCTGCACTTGTAATGTGTTTAGAAAGACAGCATATGCATTTCATTGGTCAAAATCCTGTTGCTTTGCATGGTAAATTTCACTAGGGTAGGCCAAGTAAATCAATGGGGATTTAGTGAGTCAATTCCTATGTAAGTTTCACTGATTCAAAAGGGCCTACTCTAACTGCAACTTCCCATGCTAAGCAACAGGATTTTGTCCATTACGTATAAATATATATGTATCTGGCTGTGGAGCCAGAGGTTGGGAGTTTGATTCCTTAGATAAGAGATCAAGATAAGAGCCAGTCCAGCATGTTCCCACAAGAAGAGAATAGTAGACCACCTCTGAGTATTCTGTACCTAGAAAACTGTAAAACGAGTCACCATAAATCGGAACAGACTTGATGGTGTGCATACTCACTCTCATACAGAGATAAATGTTAGTCGGTAAGTGAGTGAATATATGAATGAGAGAAACAATTTTGTTTAAAACTCAAGTTTATGAAGTGAGAACATTAGTCATTGAAACCAATTTTGTGAGTATATACAAATTAGCATTCAATCCTAAAATGCCTTTACATCTTTTAAACTACATGTTTGTTGCCATCAGGCAGCTTAATTTTCACTTCAAGTATCTCAATGCGTAACTTTATGTACTGCCATGTAGTAAATCTTTGTCTGATCCAGGGATAAACAGAATGTGCCATTTACTCTTATATTACATTTTAGTGTTGCTCATGAATTATGATCTATTGTTGAAAACTAAGATAGCTTCTAAGAGACTCAAATGCCAAGTTAAACAGTTGTCTCCCTTTTGTTTACCTGAGATTTCAGGCTATGTTCTGATTCTTAGTGTAGTACGAATTGTCTTCTTATTTCCCAGACAGTAGTACAAGCAAATATCCGGCTTTAAAACATTTCACACAAAATTGCATGCACAAATCTTTAATAGCTTGGTTGAAAGCAAGTATATTTATATAACAATACAATAGTGTTATGTTCTGTAAAGCTGTGCCTTTAACAATGTACCTTTGCCATGTGTTATCAATGTAACCTTTCTGTGTGCAACATTATAACCATCAGCTGTATCAATGTAAACCTAATAAGGGGACGCGAGCTAGTGACCACCAGAGGGCAGTAGCGAGCGTCCAGCTCTCATGGATCATATTCACCTGGTTCAGCAGCGCGGGAAGATTCCCCGCCACCTCTTCACCTGGTCAAGAAGGGTGTGACCTCCTACGACGTCACGCAGGCAGCAACCAATAGTCTGTCAACGAGCCACATTCAAATGTATAGCCAGCTGTATATATTGAGCCACTCATCCGCCATTACCACATGTTCCCCCGGATCATCATGCAATAAACCTGTGTTAAGCCAACCCTTCGGCTGTTTCATTGTCTTTGGTCCCTTACACTAAATTGGCGACGAGGATGGGATATGGCAGCCCACGGGACCAAGACATGCGCCGGTTTCAAAATCAGGAAACCGGGCGACTGGGAGATCTTCGAGATGGACTTCCAGGCCGCACTGATCGAGTCCGAAGTCACGGAAGAGGCGAAGAAAAGGGCCATCTTCACCAGGATGCTCGGACAAGAAACCAAAAGGACCTTGGTGGACCTGATTGCACCGAGGAGGGTGAGCGAATTCAAGGCCAAGGAACTCATGCAGATGCTGCGTGAGCACGTCCGGCCCGCCACGGAGATGTTTCCCGCTCGGAGTGCGTTTTGGAGGCGAGTCCAAGCGCCCGGGGAGACGGTCGCCGCATTTGTGGCGGCCCTGCGGCTGGCGGCCGGCCCGTGCAAATGGGAGAATGCCGAAATCACCCTCCGGGACTGTGTGCTGTGCGGCCTGAACGACGCCGAAACCCAGCGCACATTAATGAACCAAGAGCCGCCTCCCACGTTGCAGGAGGTCGTCAGAGCGGCCCAGGCCGCAGAAGCTACGAAGGCCGGGGTCCAAGAACTCCAGGACTGGCGGCCGAAGTCGAGCAAGGCAGAGACTCTGGTACAGGCGGCCCGGCGAGCTTCGAGGTCGTCCACAGAGAGCAGCGACGACGAGGACGTCCGGAGGGTCCGGAAGGAGAGCCGGCGGTGCGACGGCTGTGGAGCAGCCCATGACCGCGTAAAGTGCCCGTTCAGGAAGGCCGAGTGCCACAACTGCGGCCACCGCGGGCACATCGCCAAGGTGTGCAGGAAGAAGCGCGAGACCCGGAGGAGCTCCGCAGACCGTTCCGCGGGACAAGACCGCTCAACGAGACCCAAGGACGGTGCCCAGGCCACGCGGAAGCAGGACGGCGTGGGCCGCATCTCCGACGGCAGCGAGGACGACGCCCCAGTGTTCAGCGTGTCTGCAGGACACCCCCGCTATTTTGTCGAGGTACTAGTCCAAGGGGTTCCCATTAGGATGGAAATTGACTCGGGGTCCTCATATTCAATCATTTCCCAGAGGGAGTTTTTGGGAATTGCCCCCCACAAGCGACCCAAGCTCAAAGCATTGAGGTCCACACTACGGGACGTGCAAGGGAACAGCATTCCAGTGTTGGGGGTTGGAGAATTTCAGGTTAAATTCAAGAAGCACGCCGCGTCCCTTCCCCTAGTCGTGCTCAAAGGGGGAGATTGCAGCCTCCTCGGGACTCAATGGTTCCAGCCCCTGGGGTTGTTTATTGGGGGGGTGCACGCCGTTGGGATGCACGCCGTTGGGACTGATCCAATTCAGGAGGTGTGCGAGGCGCACCCCGAAGTCTTCAAAAAAGGACTGGGGAAATTCAAGGGGCCCCCAGTGACTTTCGACCTGGACCCGGAGGTCCGTCCAATTCGCCTTAAACCACGCAGGGTGCCGTTCGCACTCAAGGACTCAAGTGCCGTTCGCACTCAAGGACAAGATAGAGGCGGAACTGGACAAATTGGTGGGTCAGGGGATCCTTGTGCCTGTAGATTCTGCGGAGTGGGAAACTCCAATTGTAACCGCACTAAAGGCCAATGGGGAGGTCCGCATATGCACCGACTACAAGTGCACCATCAACAAGGCGATCCGCCCGAATGCATATCCGGTGCCGGTAGTCAGCCATCTGCTGGCCAGGTTACACGGGGGGAAGTGTTTCACTAAGCTCGACTTAGCACAGGCCTACCAGCAGCTTACGGTGTCCCCTGCCACCGCTGCTGCGCAGACCATAGTCACCCATAAGGGGGCGTTAAGGGGTGCCTCCAGTTTGGCGTCAATTCAGCACCTGGAATTTTCCAGTCACTCGTGGAACGCCTCCTGAAGGGACTGGAGGGGGTGTTGCCTTATTTTGATGACGTGTTAATAACGGGGGGGAGTCGGGCTGAATTGGCCAAGAGGTTGGGGAAGGTCCTGACAATATTCGAAAAGGCGGGGCTGAGGTTGCGGAAGGACAAATGCGTCTTCTTCGCAACCGAGGTTGAGTTCCTGGGGTTTTGTGTGACTCCTGAGGGAATAAAACCATCCAAGTCCAAGGTGGCAGCCATTAAGAAAGCCCCCCGCCCCACCTCCAAGCCCGAGTTGCAGTCGTTCCTAGGGCTGCTCAACTTTTACCACTCCTTCCTCCCCCGAAAGGCAGCGGTGGCTGAGCCGCTACACAAACTGCTAAAGAAAGACCAGGCATGGAAGTGGGGCGATGACCAAGAAAGGGCATTTAGCGAGCTAAAAAGCCTCCTGGCGTCCGACGCCATACTGACCCACTTCAACCCCAAACGCCCAGTAGTTCTGACCTGTGATGCATCTCCAGTGGGGGTGGGGGCGGTGCTGTGCCACGTGTTGGAAAATGGAAGGGAGGCCCCGATAGCATTTTACTCCAGGTCCCTGTCCCAAGCGGAGAGAAACTACGCACAGACAGACAGGGAGGCACTAGCAATAGTCGCGGGGACGAAAAAATTTCACGATTTTCTGTATGGCCGCCTCTTCACCATTGTGACGGACCACAAGCCCCTGCTAGGCATCTTTACCGCAGATAAGCCCACCCCTCAGATCCTGTCCCCGAGGATGCTCAGGTGGGCCATTTTTCTCAACGCGTATCAGCACGCGTTGGTCTACCGGCCCGGGAAAGAGATCAGCCATGTGGACGCTCTATCTAGGTCTCCCCTTCCCCTAACGCCCAGCCAGGTGAGCAAGGGGGAGCGGAACCATCAGGTTCTCATGATAGAGGTGCTGGATTTGCCCCCCGTAGTGCCCGCCGACATTGCCAAAGCGACAGAGAAGGACAAGACGTTAGCGGCAGTTAGCTCCTGGGTGCAGAAAGGGTGGCCGGCGTCCTCCCCAGCGGAGGAGTTCGCTCCATTTTTCAGAAAAAAGCTAGAACTGTCCCTAGAGAGGGGGTGCCTCTTGTGGGGGCAGCGGGTGGTGATTCCCACTTCCCTTCGGCCGCGGGTGCTCAAACTGCTGCATGTCAGCCACCCCGGCATCGTGCGTTCCAAGGCGCTGGCCCGGAGTTACTTCTGGTGGCCCCAGCTGGACGCCGACATCGAGCACATGGTCGGCACTTGTGATAGTTGCCAATGCTCCAGACCAGAGGAGGCCCGCCTTCCCCACACGGAAGGGGCCATGGTCCCGGGTGCACGTTGATTTCGCGGGCCCGTTCAGGGGCGCCCTGTTCCTTCTTGTAGTGGACGCTTTCTCCAAGTGGTTGGAGGTTATCCCAGTCACGAGCACCTCCTCGGCCCAGACCATTAGGCATTTGCGGAGGCTCTTTTCCACGTTCGGCATACCCGACACGTTAATTAGCGACAATGCTAGTTGTTTCACGTCCTCCGAGTTTAGGGCATTCATGGAGATCAACGCTGTTCGGCACATCACCTCCGCCCCTTTTCACCCGGCCACCAATGGCCAAGTAGAGCGCCTCGTCCGCACCACGAAGGACGCGTTGCGGCGCATGGGCCCCGGGGATCTGAACCTACAAGTCTGCCAGTTTCTGCTAGGGTACAGGGTGACCCCTTTGGCGTCAGGATACTCCCCCGCAGAGCTCTTAATGCGTAGGAAACTGACCACCATCCTTACTAGACTAGACCCCACGAGGGTAGAGGACAAAGGAAGGAACATCGGGCTAGAGGCCACAAAGAGTTTCAGTATAGGCGCCCCCGTGCATTGCAGGAATTACGCCAGCACGGGCCCAGCCTGGGTGCCGGGCGTAGTCGTGGAACAAACCGGCCCCGTGTTGTACCGCGTGGAAACCAATACGGGACTCTTGTGGAGGCGGCACGTGGACCAGCTCCGACGCAGGGTCCCCGACGAGCAGGGCGCAGACCGAGCAGGGACAAAGTCAGCGTTAGGGTTCTCCCCCACCCGTTTAGCCCAAGGGGGAGGGAAGGGGGACCGCGGGCCCCCACCAAGGGGGGAGGAGGATGTCCTCATAGATATCCTGGGGGATCTTTCCGAGGAGGAGGAACCCGACCCCATACATATCTCGCGGAAGGTTCCCACAAATGCGGGTACCCCCACCAAGTTAGATTTTGATTTTCAGAACCGGGGGCGTTTTTCGGAGTGGTCCCCCACCCGTCCAAGCGAGAAGAGGGGTTTTTCGTTAGCCCCGACGGCCCCCGGTCTGCCCACAATGGAGTTTTTCCCTTCCCCTAAGGCCGCCAGACAGCGGCAAAACACTAACAAGTCTCCCTCTCCCATTTCAGGACAAGGGTCCAGGGAACAAAGAAGCAATAACGCCCCCAGGGGGGCAGCCCTCGTCACGGCCCAAACGCACATGCAACAAGCCATCTTGGCTGAGAGACTTCGTCTCATCCTAGGGGGGAGGGATGTTATGTTCTGTAAAGCTGTGCCTTTAACAATGTACCTTTGCCATGTGTTATCAATGTAACCTTTCTGTGTGCAACATTATAACCATCAGCTGTATCAATGTAAACCTAATAAGGGGACGCGAGCTAGTGACCACCAGAGGGCAGTAGCGAGCGTCCAGCTCTCATGGATCATATTCACCTGGTTCAGCAGCGCGGGAAGATTCCCCGCCACCTCTTCACCTGGGCAAGAAGGGTGTGACCTCCTACGACGTCACGCAGGCAGCAACCAATAGTCTGTCAACGAGCCACATTCAAATGTATAGCCAGCTGTATATATTGAGCCACTCATCCGCCATTACCACATGTTCCCCCGGATCATCATGCAATAAACCTGTGTTAAGCCAACCCTTCGGCTGTTTCATTGTCTTTGGTCCCTTACACTAAAAATAGTGATATAATAAAACTGGATGCTACTATTTGTACACCCCAGGTTCATTTCACCAGTAACAGAGTAGGAGTTGCTTGAAGAAATAAAGAATTAAAATGTCTTTTCAAAGCCAAATGAGAACAATGTCTCACATATATTATATTTATCAACTAAGATAGGACATGCTCAATATAAAGGAATTGTTTCCAAATATACAATCTCTAAAACCCTAAAATTAATAAGCACAATTTGGATTCACTCTTCCAGTGCCCCTCCTGCACAAATATATTAAAATGCTACTACCTAAACCAAGGTAGGAAGGGCCTTAGCCTCCTCTGTGGGAACAACTTCTGCCTCTCCAGCTCTCCTGCACTTTCTAACCGGAATCCATTGGGCTGAACCAAATAGTCCATAGAGGTCATAAGTGCTTTCCCCAGAAAAAACATGGGGACAAGATTTTGTAGACTGTACTAGAAGAGGACCCAGTGTTGCCTGGGGGTACCCTACCCGGGCCAAGGAGAGACCCGTGCCCACCGCCCCCTGCCTCCCACCCCAGCTGCCTTACCTTTTTGTCTACTGTTGTCACGGCCACTTTCTCAGCTCCACCGTGAGGCACCATCTTAGCGTGACTCTGGCCGCTGCCCCCGGCCTCCCCAGTGACTACAGTCAGTGGGTAGCCATCGCAGCCCGGACCCTCCATCCTCCCGTGGATTGTGTCAGGTGGAAGGGAGGCTCCATTTGGGCAGGTGGGCAGAGGACCCATGGGGGGGTGCACACAGTTTCCAGCACAATCGGTGCAGGGGTGTCACTTTGTATTAGGGAGCCCTGTGATGTCACGGAGCCCCAGATCTGGTCAGCTGGGAATTGGTTGAGCTGTGTTTGATCTCCTACCTGGTCATGCTGGTTAGGGATGAATCCCCCTGGTTGGCTTTTTTCCCTTGCTTTTTCTCCTGTGAGTGGGGGTGTCCTCTTTGTGGATTGATTTAGGAGGCGTACCTCTCCCCATGGGGCTTGTCACCCCCACAATGACCACCTCTTCAGCCCAAGGTACGTGTGTGCTGAGTTTCAGCACGATTGGTGCAGGGGTGTGGATTTGTATAAGGAACATACAGTGCCAGACTTTGATTTTAGTTATATAGACAAAAAAAATGCCCTTTGTGTTAAAATAACAGAACATAGACACCACAGCTGTGAAATACCAAGTACAGTGGAATCCAGGATTATGACAAAATTTGGTTCCACAAGTCATGTCATTGTCCAGTTTTTGTCGTTGTCCAGTGCATGCATTGTATAATGCTAAAAAAAAGCCTGGCTGCCTCAGTGAGGGTCGGGGAAGCCGATCTGTGCTGTTTCCGATGCCCCTGACCTACCTGGGTGCTGCTGCAAGGCAAAATGCTGGGGAAATCTCCTTCACCTATTTTGGGTTCTCCGCCAGCCTGGATGCTTCCGTGAGGATCAGGGGAGCTGAACCGCACCTCTGCCCACCCCTACAAAAAGGACGACGTGATCTCATACCTGTTCACGCTGGTTGGGGATGGGGGGAAATCGCCGGGCCACTGTTTCCCACTCTCCAGCTCCCCAGCAGCATCTGGGAGGCTGGGAGGATTTATTCCGCGCTATCCCCGCCTTCCTAGGACCTCTCTGTGCCTCACAACAGCTGAAAATAGTTGTGGCCGCCATTTTGGGTTTGTTTTTTTTACTTCAGTTCCCAGAAGCCCAAGCACCCTGTAAAAATGCATGTGGTGGCCATTTTGTTTAAAGTGTGCTTGGGCTTCTGAGAATTGAAGTCCAAAAAAACAAAAAACAAAATGACTACTGCAACTATTTTCAGCTGTTGTGCGGCACAGGGAGGTCCTAGGAAGGTGGGAATAGCGCAGAATAGGGCCTCCCAGATGCTGCTGGGGAGCCAGAGAGCCGGAAACAGGGACCCGAAAATGGCAATTTTTTCATCCCCAACCAGCGTGACCAGGTAGGAGATCAATCATGATGCACCGGATAATGACAAATGACGGTATCTGGTGCACATCTTTTCTTAAAATGTGCTGTTGTTATACAGTTTTGTTGTTATGCAGTGCTATCAGTATCCATGGAACCACTGTATCAAAGAACGAATCCTTTAAGTCCAGAATGGACAAAATGTTGTTCCTCCAGAATTTGTTGGCTGCTATTTTCATACAGTATCTTTAACATTGGCTATGTTGGGTAGGGCTGGTGGGTGATGACGTCATACCTGTCAAGTTTCGGGAAATTTCTGTCAAACCCCCGTATTTTACTCTCTTTCCCGTCGTCATCCCATATTAATTAGACTGCAATTAGACTGGAGTTAGACTGGAGGCCAGCACAGGATAAGCATAGCTGTCCAGTTTCCTGTTTTGGCCAGAAATTATTTGACAGAAATTTCCCGAAACTTGACAGGTATGGATGAAGTCCAAGAATATCAGAGGGCCCTACATTCCTGATTCTTGCATGGAATGATGTGTGATCCACATTTGACAACCAAACAGAACAAAAATGTGTCACACACACTGCCCATTTACTATTGTCCAGACCTGGCTTGGCCTTGAGCAAGATGGAGCTAGCATTTATCTCAGGAATAAGATAGTCTTGTCTAGGTTAAAGAACTAGGAGTTAAAGATTCCCTGGTTATTTCAGTGTAATGTTGACCTGAAAATCGTCCCATTTATTTATGAACATTTATGGATATCTATGTTTATAAGCTTTAATAAACAAACTGCTAAATATAAAATTGATCAGCTTAGAACCAAAAGGTGCCTTGTGTGAACAGAGGGCATTTCTTCTTTTAGAACATGCAACTCTGCTTCTTCCTATACCATTACTGCTGATGGTCCTCTCTCACTGCACATTTCCTCATCATTTCTGATCATCTCTCAGCTCACAAGAGGAGTTTCTAAGAAGTGTTAAGAAGTAAGGCCAGGAAGTCCCAATACATGAGAATAATGTCATTCTTGTTTCTCTGGATCCAATACCATAATCATTAATTTCTAAAATCAAAATAAAAGACATCATCAAAAGCAAGAGAAATTGATACTTTAAAATCATGCACAGTAGATTATGAACAGTCAGCAATAACTCTGTAACAGAGGAGCATCTGAAAGATTTATTATCAGATTATAATATTCCATTCCGTTTTTCTCAAACATTCATGCATAGCAGCTATATTTTAGTCAGTGGAAGAAATTTAATCACAGAACATTTTGATCTATTTTATATAATGCAGAGAGAAAAGGAAAGTTGTCTACTTAATTGATCTAAGGAGATCTAGATTTATTTCTTTATTTAAAAAACTCCGGAGTGGCTGGGGATGTGCTTTGGGGTGAAACGGAGTCCAGGAAAAGCCTTGAAGAAGGGGGAAATGGCTTCAGAGGTTCATTATAGAGTGATGAAAATAGAAGAGACTTCTATTTTCATAGCTCTATAGTGAAGAGCCCCCTCCAAAGCCATTTCCCTCTTCGTCCAAAACTTTTCCAGGGCTGTGTTTAACCCTGAAATGCCTCGCCAACCACTCCGGAGTGGCTGGGGATGTACTTTGGGGTGAAACGGAGCCAAGGAAAAGCCTTTGATGAAGGGGGTAATAGAGCCAGCCCCCTCTGAAGCCTCTTCTAGGAGGAGGAGGTGGTGGGCGGGGATGTGGGTGGGGATGTCCTGGGGCCAGCCATTTTTACTACCAGTACGCATGTACTGGTGTGAACCTGCTGATGCCCACCAATGGCTATCTCACTGACTGGTACAGGATACTTCTTTTAGAAACCCCAATGAATGGGACCGGAATTCTGGTCCCAAAGGGGACCAAAATTTAGCCCTTTACATTCTGCTGCTCCAGGCCATGCATGTATGTCTGCAGTAGGCAGAGGGCTTGGTTTCTAGTTTCCTGATTATCTTTGTAACACTCCTGCCAACTTGTTCCAGTTTGTTAGCATCCTTCTTAAAGTGTGGTGTGCAGAACTGAACACATGAGGCCTAACTAGTGCCAAAGAAAGGAGGCCTATTACCTCATGGGTTTTAAAGACTATACTTCTGGTAATGCAGCAGAATACATCATGTGTAATACACGGCTGAATGAAGCAAAACTGGAATTAGGATTGCTGGGAAAAACATCAACTACCTTAGATATGCAGATGATACTACCCTAATGGCAGAAAGTGAGGAAGACCTAAAGAGCCTCTTGATGAGGGTGAAAAAGGAGAGTGCAAAAGCTGGCCTGGAACTCAACATTAAAAAAATCAAAATCATGCCATCTGGCCCCATTACTCCCTGGCAAATAGAAGGGAAAGAAATTGAAGCAGTGACAGACTTTACCTTCTTGAGATCTAAGATCACTGCAGATGGTGACAGCAGCCAAGAAATAAAAAGACATTTCTTGGGAGGCAAGCTATGAGAAACCTAGGCAGCTGTTGTGTCCGACCCCAAAGAGTAAGTTACTGAGACATAGTCAGATTAAACAACAACAGGATTTATTGCAAGGTTTTTTGCAAGGAGCAAACCAGACTGGGGGAAAGGTTCAGGGATGCTAGCTTTTATACAGAACACAACAGTTATAGAACAGATTCATTTACCCAGGTTCCCGGAGAAGTGGGAAAACATTGACGAATCAGCTTTTACAATAATCTTACGAATGGTGCCTTTTTTGCAAGGTGCGCTATAGCATAACCAATGCTAATACACAACAGCAGTATAATAAAAAGTAGAGACATCACCCTGCCAACAAAAGTCTGCATAGTTAAAGCAATGGTCATCCCAGTATTCATGTATGGCTGTGAGAGCTGGACTATAAGAAAGGCTGAGTGCAGAAGAATAAACGCCTTTGAACTGTGGTGCAGGAGGAGACTCTTGAGAGTCCCGTGGACTGCAAGGAGATTAAACCAGTCAATCCTGAAGAAAATGAACCCTGACTGCTCATTGCAGGGACAAATCATGTAGCTGAAGCTCAAGTACTTTGGCCATCAAATGAGGACTCACTCGAGAAGGCCTTGATGCTAGGAAAGATTGAAGGCAAAAGGAGAAGGTGACAGCAGAGGATAAAGTGGCAGGATGGCATCATTGACGCAGTGGGCATAGATCTGGCTAGGCTGCGGAAGATGGCAGATGACAAAGGCATACCTGTCAAGTTTTGGATTCAGAAATAAGGGTATTTTCCCAGCAAATACAGGATACTTGACAAGGGGAAAATTTCCCAGCAAATACAGGATACTTGACAGGGGGAAAACTTCCTGGCAAATACAGGATACTTGACAGGAGGAAATTTCCCGGCAAATACAGGATACTTGGCAGGGGGAAAATTTCCCGGCAAATACAGGATACTTGACAGGGGGAAATTTCCTGGCAAATACAGGATACTAGACAGGGGGAAATTTCCTGGCAAATACAGGATACTTGACAGGGGGAAATTTCCCAGCAAATACAGGATACTTGACAGGGGGAAATTTCCCGGCAAATACAGGATACTTGGCAGGGGGGAAATTTCCCGGCAAATACAGGATACTTGACAGGGGGAATTTCCCAGGAAATACAGGATACTTGACAGGGGGAAAATTTCCTAGCAAATATAGTTTACTTGACAGGGGGGGAATTTCCCGGCAAATACAGGATACTTGACAGGGGGAAATTTCCTGGCAAATACAGGATACTTGACAGGGGAAAATTTCCCAGCAAATACAGGATACTTGACAGGGGGAAATTTCCCGGCAAATACAGGATACTTGACAGGGGGGAAATTTTCCAGCAAATACAGGATACTTGACAAGGGGAAAATTTCCCGGCAAATACAGGATACCTGACAGGGGGGAATTTCCCGGCAAATACAGGATTCTTGACAGGGGGGAAATTTCCCGGCAAATACAGGATACTTGACAGGGGGAAATTTGCCGGCAAATACAGGATACTTGACAGGGGGGAAATTTCCTGGCAAATACAGGATACTTGACAGGGGGAAATTTCCCAGCAAATACAGGATACTTGACAGCTGGACCATTAGGAAAGCTGAGCGCAGAAAAATAGATGCCTTTGAAATGTGGTGTTAGAAATAGGTCAATTCTAGAAGAAATCAACCATGACTGCTCATTAAAGGCCAAATAGTAAAGATGACGCTAAAGTTCTTTGGACATCAAATGAGAAGAGAGGATTCACTTGAGAAAGCCTTGATGCTGGGAAAAGTGGAGGACAAAAGAAGGGGATGGCCAAAAATAAGATGGCTAGATGGTATTGTAGATGCAATGGGCACAAAGCTGTGCGGGCCAAAGAACCCTTTCCCCATCTTCTTGGGGGACTTTTGTTTTGCTTTCTTTCTTGTTTACTCAGTGGCTTAAGTGACTAAGATGCTGACTGGGAGGCAGAATGTCAGCAGTTCGATTCCCGAGTACTCCTAACAGAATGAGCTCCCATCTTTGTCTCAGCTCCTGCCATCCTAGCAAGAAATTGCAAGTAGATAAATAGGGACCACTTTGGTGGGAAGGTAACAGCGTTCCGTGCACTCTGGTGTCTAGTCATACCTGCCACATGACCACGGAAACGTCTGCAGACTCAGACAACGCTGGCTCTTTGGCTTTGTAATAGAGATGAGCACAGAACCTTAGAGTCGGATACGACTGGCTTTCGAGCAAGGGAAACTTTTACCTTTCTCATTTTTAATTATTTTTTCCTGGGAAGCAAAGAAAGTGCAGAATAGTAAACCAGCCCCTTAGGGCTACTCTCTCTCTCCCCCCCCCACTGATTTGCCCCCCTCTCTCCCTCACTTATTTGCACCCCCTCTCTCTCTCCCCACACACTGATTTCCCCCCCACTGATTTGCCCCCCCTCTCTCCCCCCACTGATTTGCCCCTCTCTCCCCCCAATGGTTTGCCCCCTCTGATTTGCCCCCTCTCTCTCCCCCCACACTGATTTGCCCCCTCTCTCCCCCACACTGATTTGCCCCTCTCTCTCCGCCCCACTGATTTGCCCCTCTTTCCCCCCCCCACTGATTTGCCCCTGCATATATGAAATATATCGTTCACCTAGAGTAGACTCAGCAGCAGCAAAAACAAAGCTTCCCCATGACCATGTGGCTGGCAGGGAAGGGAAACAGAAACTACAGAACCACCCCACCACCTTCTCTCTCTCTCTCTCCCTTTCCACAAGCGAAAAGCCACAAACAGCGACCTCTGGTGACTGGAAAAACATACTGCAGCTCCAGTCAGGATTTTTTAATGGAAAATAAGCGGAAATTAATAAAACGGGATGGGGCGGGAAGAGGGGTAAAAATAAGGAGTTTTCCTGGGGAAAACAGGATACTTGGCAGGTATGGACAAAGGAGCATGGCGTGCAGTGGTCCATGGTGTCACAAAGGGTCAGACTCGACTGTGCAAATGAACAACAACAAAATGCAGCCTAAAATAGCATTTGCCTTTGTTGCAGCCATATTGCACTGTTGACTCATATTCAGCTTGTGATCTACAGTAATTCCAATATTATTATCATACTGAGCCAGGTACTGTGTACCTGGGCATTTGTTTTATCCCCCTAGGTGTAGAATTTTGTACTTATTCCTGCTAAACATTTTTCTGTTGTTTTCATCCTAGTGTTCAAGCCTATCAGGATTATTTTGAATTTTGTTCCATGGTATTACGTACTGCAGGACGGAAATGAGCTCCCGTGTTCGTCCCAGCTCCTGCCAACCTAGCAGTTCGAAAGCAAGAAATTGCAAGTAGATAAATAGGGACCACTTCGGTGGGAAGGTAACAGCGTTCCGTGCGCTCCGGTGTCTAGTCATGCCTGCCACATGACCACGGAAACGTCTGCAGAAGCAGACAGCGCTGGCTCTTCGGCTTAGAAACAGAGATGAGCACTGCACCCTAGAGTCGGATACGACTGGCTTTCGAGCAAGGGAAACCTTTACCTATTACTATTCCACCCAATTTTGGGTCATCCACAAAAATGGTAACTATTCCCTGCACTCCACCTTCAAGTCATTAATGAGAATGGTGAAGAGCATCAGGCCTAGGATTGAGCCTTGTGATACCCCATATGACTCACAAGTGACTATATGGTACTGATACAACAATCTACAAAAAATCCACAGGAACCACATTTTAGCAGCTATTCCAGAAAATAGCACGGAACAACAATATCTGAGTAAGACAAATCAACAAAATTCACCCTTATCAGACTAGAAATTGCCATTTCAATCTGTTTCGCACAATATGGATTTTCTGTCAGAATCAGTTGTTCCTGAAGATGTTTTGTGTATTTGCAGTCTCATCTAGTCATGTGTGTCTTGTGAATTTAATTAGCTTCTCCTACTTAGAAGTTGCTGTTCCAGGTCATCCTTATCTGTTCAGGCTGGGTTTGTGGCATTAAAGGGTTAATGGAAGAGTAAATGCTTGATAAGTTTGATGTCTAAAATGTTGTTCTGAGGTGTGATCATCACATTCTATTACTTTTGGCATTAATTATTTAATAACTTCTCATTTTGACACATACTAACTGTATTCTATTCTATTTTCTCCAATCTTTTGTCAAAGACACATTAGATGGAGGAAGTTGGAGCAATGCAGCATGTGCTTGAAAGACGCTTATCTTTGGTATGATCTATTTTGTTTCCACTTGAGTGATCCTTCTATTCATATGGAAGAGATTTCTTCTCCTGCAAGAAGGATCCCAAGAGCACTTCAGATCACTCCAATTTATCCCCTTTTCAATTACTGACCGTCCTTTCCTAGTCACCTTACCTGCCTAATAGCCATGGCAACTTCCCCTGTTGGTTATTGGTGATTTTCCTCCTAATGAGTCAGCACTGAATCAGCTACAATAAAAGTACTGGTGAGTACTTCTATTGGATGTAGAACAGTGTTGCTCCAATCAAGGGAATAAATTAGAAAAGACAAAATAGAAGAGTGAGTTTCCCCAGGGCTCCTTTTAATGTTGCAACCCACTGCATATTTTACAGAAGGAATTCTCTGTGGGATCTGCGCACACAATTGGTCAACTGTCCCTGACAGAACCCCGGTAATGGGTGATCACCTCGTTGCCAGGGGTTCCTGAGAGGACAGAAATTGGGGAAGCGGAATGTTAAATAGAGTTTAATTCATCAATAACTGATCTGACAAGCAGCTCAGACAATGGAGAGCTAATGACTAACTCACTAGGCACGTAATAGGTAATCTCGTGTTCCTTTAAGCCCTAGAGACAATACTAGCCACTTGTTTACCCCGGATAACACGGAACAATGTAATTCCCCTGCTGTTAATTAAGTTGGTTAATTAACTTCCCCTGTGTAGACTTCCCCAATTAACTTGTGTAAACATGGTGTGTTAAGCCTACCATCACAATAGATCGCTACGCTTTTGCAAGCAGCCAGAACAGGATAAATACTGATGATTTGTCTTCATTAAATTACTGGTCTTCGCTCCATCTTGCCTCGTGTGTCTTTGCTTGACCAGTCTCTTCCGGGACCCAACAGCCACTTCGCGGTTCCGATCCAGCTTGCGCAACCCACTTCGCAGCCCAGATCCAGCGTGATTTACTCATGAGTAAGTGATCTTCTCGGTCCGGTTCTACGCCATAACCATGTACGAATCTTCCCGAAGGACAGCGCAGCAGCTCTGGTCGGAAAGCCATCCAATCTGAGTGACAGCTATGCTGCGAGGCATTCCATAGAGGCAGAGCACGCTCCAAAGCTTGAGGCATCTTGCTCGGCAGAAAACGTGTTCCGCTCAGGGTCGGCTGTGAAACCCTGACTTTATCACAGAGCCACCAAGGGCCTGTGGCAGCAGTCCACGTTCCGAGACCTTCCCAGAGGTTTGTCATGCCAGACCTGTTACCTCAACTCAGACGCATCGCTTTGTCCCGAGGAGGAAAACTTCAAAGGACCGGCAGGTAATATGGGGACTTGTCCTCAGCGACAACGTCCGACCGCTAACCAGAGAACTCACTTAATGGAGTTCAAGGCCCTGGCCAGGGTAAACCATACACGCATTCACAGCGCCCAGTTAGCGGATCTTTTGGTGTACTTGGGGGGAAATTGTCTGTTTTATCCAGAAACAGGCATGCTTAACCTCCAACTTTGGGATAGGATAGGAGCCTGCATTCAGCAAGCACCTAGAGCTCCAGCCAGCATAATCAGCACATGGAGCAAGTGTAGGAAGCTCTTAGTAGAGGTAGACCCAGTCCGGATAGAGGCCAAAGAACCCCCAGCGCAGTCAGAGCCATCAGCCCCAACGGCTCTCTATCCGTCATTTCAGCTCAAGCAGGGCAGTGTAGGGAGCTTTCCGTCAGTGACAGCTGCAGACGTCAATGAAGGAATGCATGGCGTGAGAAGCGCTGGTGGTTCTCTGACAGTTAAAAGTTCCCAGAATACCAAGAGTTCCATCCAGCGCCTGGTTGAGGAAGAAACCAGTAAGGGGGAGTTGTCAGCAGAAGAACTAGCTGAGTTTAGGCAGATATGCCCAATCCACATAGAGGTAGATGCCCTCATGGGTCAGCAGCAAACGACCCATTCGCCAGTTGCGTATAAGCTGCTTATGGCTATACGGAAGGAAATCACAGAGACAGGACTTCAGAGTCGCTTCACCAGGTGCACGCTTCAGCAAGTGTGCGAAACCATGATGCTCATTCCATACGATTGGAAAGCCGTCATGCGAATGATGCTCAACCCCAGCCAGTATTTGCTATGGGACAGCAAGTATCGTCTTGAAGCGCAGGCAAGGGCTGCCAGGATGGGTGGAGCAGTAATCCCTGACCAGCTATATGGTTCAGGTCAATTCAAATCTGTTGATGCGCAGATCACCTTGCCAATCGCCACCCTTCATTTGGCGTCTGAGACAGCCTTCAGGGCTTATCTCAAGGTCCCAGCAGCTGGCAAAGCAGCCAAAAATTACACAGCAGTCAAACAGGGTGCCCAGGAGTCCTACATGGACTTTATCAATAGATTGGAGGAAGCAGTCAGTAGACAGATAGACAATGAGCAAGCCCAACAGGAGCTCATGGTGAAGCTGGCGAAAGACAACGCCAACCTTGACTGCCGTAAAATCTTGCAGTCACTGGGCAATCATCCCAATCTGACTCTCACCAACATGATTAGGGCTTGTGCCGACGTTGGCACAGATTCCTACAAAATGGGTCTGTTGGCAGCAGCGGTGCAAGGCGGTAGGAAACCCAAAGGCAAGACCAAAGGAGCATGACACAATTGTGGCAAGGTCGGTCATTTCGCTAGAGAATGCCGACACACCAAGGGCAGCGGCCAAAATACCGGCCGTCCTAAGGCTCCGACCACCCCATGTCCAAGGTGCAATAAAGGCTTCCACTGGGCCAGGAACTGCCCGAATTCGGGAAATCGGAACACGGGCTTGTCTCTGGCCCCGGTCCAAACAGAGACCTCAATCGCTCTGGGAGAGCCAGAGCTGGATTAAATTCCGGTCACATTCCCTGCATTCTGGAGGCGCAGGCCAGACCTAGAGGCAGTGCGGGACTAGATGTGACTTGCCAGTCAGAGGTCACATGTGACTTGCCAGGCACAGTCTATCTGGTCAATTCCCAATACATGGGACCCCTGCCTACAGGCTATATAGGTTTAGTTTTGCCCCGTAGTATTGCAGGAATGAGCGGAATTCTAGTAATTCCGGGAGTCATTGACTCCAATTTTTCGGGTGTACTCCAGGTTCAACTCTGGACACACCTACCCAAAACCATTCACAAGGGAGACACATTAGCGCAACTGATCATGGTTCCTTGTCACTCACCAGCAGGCAGCCAGGAAAGGCTCAGGGACAGCTGAGAGTCCAGGTCGGAAGACCACTCAAGCACAGAAGGGGCAGTGCAAGGATACCAGGTTTTAGCGGTAGTGGAAACCAACACAGAGTGGAAGCGGTGGTCAATCATAAAGGTATTTTTAAATAAAAAACCTTTTGACGGATTATTATATACGGGAGCTGACGTCAGCGTAGTCAGCCGGAGCCAGTGGCCGCGTGAGTGGGCTCTTGAGCCGGTCTCCGATGTGTGGGGGGTAGGCGGTGTCCAAGAAGCATTTAGAAGCCAAGATTGGGTAGAAGTCACGATCCCCTAAGCTGATGGCACAGCGGTCATCCGGCTGCACATTTTGGATGTGCACATCAACCTTTGGGGGCGAGACATTCTACAGCAGTACCATGCCACTCTTACCTTCGGGTAATGGCTTTACAGCTTAAATGGCTCACCAACACGCCAGTCTGGGTAGAGCAATGGCCAGTAATAGGGGAGAAATTAGTTGCCCTGAAACAGCTGTTTAAGAACAGCTAGACGCAGGACATATAGAACGGTCCACCAGTCCTTGGAATTTGCCCATATTCGTTATCAAGAAAAAGTCAGGGAAGTGGCGACTGCTTCACGATCTAAGAGAGATCAATAAATGTATCCAGCCAATGGGTCCGCTTCAATGCAGCATCCCGAATCCGAACATGATCCCCGAGAGTTGGGAGATCTTGGTCGTAGACTTAAAAGACTGTTTTTATACCATTCCTTTAGATGTAAGGGATCGGGAAAGGTTCGCTTTTACAGTGCCAGTCATGAACCACAGAGAGCCCACACAACATTACGCGTGGAAATATTTGCCACAGGGGATGCTCAACTCACCCACCCTGTGCCAAATTTACGTTCACAACGCACTGGAAAAGTTCTGAAACCTTCGCCCCACAGACTTAGTGTGTCATTTCATGGATGACATCCTGGTCGCAGCGCCGCAACTCAGCAGCAAAATGTTTAGAGACCTCCAGACCACTCTGGGGGGGAAAGGGTTACTCATTGCCCTGGAGAAAGTTCAGAGAACCGAGCCATTTTCATACTTGGGCCATCGGCTTCTCCGTTCTTTCGCAGCACCAGTTTTGCCACAGATCAACTTAAAGGATTCCGTCACCCTTGTAGAATTGCAACAGATTCTGGGGAATATCAATTGGGCCAGACCGTATTTTAGGTTAGATATCGACCTTCTGAAGCTGCTCTTCTCGCTGCTAACGCTAGGTAAGCAGCCGGCAGACCAGATACACATTCCTCGAGAGGCGCGCTTGACTCTCAAAAAGGTCAACCAAGTTCTCAGCCAGAGATGGGTGGACAGGATTAGTCAGGGGCCATATGCTCCTGTTCTAAACCTGTACGTCGTCCAGACAGGATCCATGTTCACCGGAGCTCTAGGGGTAGACTCCGAGCGGGGGGCGAGTATCGTGGAATGGGTGTATTTACCACACACTTCTTCCTGAAACATCGTTCCTCCACAGGAACTGGTCTCCACGGTGATTTACCGAGGAAGGCTGAGAGCAAGGGATATCTCAGGGCACGATTTGGCAAAAATCATGGTCCCCTTCACAAAAGAGCAAACTCAGCAGCTGATGCAGCTTGGTGACTCGCTTCCGATTGCATTGGAAGGATTCACTGGATGTTTGGCATACCATTTGCCAAAAGACCCCAGACTCGTCTCGCTTCAAACGCAGACAGTCAGTTTGTGTGAGTTAATGTCGCTGGTTCCACTTCAGGGGGCTAGGACTATTTTCACTGATGGGGGTCGTAAATATGGTGTTCTTACTTGGCAAGAGGGCCAGGCTTGGCGCACGCTTCTAACTCTTCTGCAGAAATCTGCGCAGCAGGCGGAATTGGCAGCAGTGAACCTCACCTTGCACACCTTTGCCAAAGAACGCTTGAACATAATTACTGACAGTCAGTATGTTAGAAATTTGCTTCACAGTCTACCAGGAGCGTACATCACTCTCGCGATAGACAAGAATTTGTTAAGTCTCTTACTCACAACTCAATTTCATTTGCGGAACCGCACGGAAGCGCTCTATATAGCCCACATCAGAAGTCACCAGGATTTGCCTGGACCGATTTCCGCGGGCAATAGCAGAGCGGATGCGGCCGCAAAGGAAATTCAGCAACGGTCAGTTTTGGGAGTCTTCACAACTCCAATTCAGAGTCATGCATTCTTTCACCAGAATGCCAAAGCACTTGCATGGCAGTTCAACCTGCCACTTTCCCAAGCCCAGGGCATAGTCCGTTCCTGTCCACATTGTGCAGGGGCGGTAGGGGGGCCCTCATGGGGGGTCAACCCATGAGGGACAGAGGCCAACCAGGTGTGGCAGATGGATGTCACACACGTTCCACATTTTGGCAGATGGCAGTACATGCACGTTTGCATTGACACTTTTTCACAGTTCGTTTGGGCTACAGCACAAAAGGGAGAAACGACTTCCCATTTGGAGCAGCATCTCCTTTCCTGCTTCGCGGCCATGGGCAAACCACGGCATGTGAAGACCGATAACGGTCCGGCTTATAGCTCCAGGCAGCTGGCCACCTTCATGGCCACCTGGGACATTAAGAGAAAGAGGGAACCATTCGGTAGAGTAAATTCTCCAGAAAATGTATTCACAAAAATATGATGCTTTATATATTGTTCATCAAAAGGTTACAACATAAATAATTCCTCCATGGGTAAAAAGTTCTCATTCAACTGGTAACACAAGGCTGGAAATATGTAACGAAAATAATTCCTCTATGGGTAAAGTATAATACAATCACTAGTCAGCTGTTGCCAAAAATCTTTCTAAGTCGATACTAGTTAATACGACTTTTCCGAACTTACTGTTCCTTCTTCAGGAAATCTACATGAAAGAATAAGAGAATGTATATAATAAACATCATGCAGGCACTAATACAATATATTCCATTACACTAAAAGTCTTTTTACACAGAATTATCTTGTTCACAGAAAAATCTTATTCACTGAAAAATCCTATATATTAGCTCCAGAGACTCATTAAAAGTGATACAGTAGCTTACCTACTTATTGTATGGAAGTGATTATTTTGTCGCATCCTCGCCTCCACGTATTTTTTCTAGGTGCGTGTGGATGTTAACTATCAAAATGAAAAGCCTTCCTTTATACTGATAAGGAGCTGCCAGATGTATCTAATGCTGTGAGCACCAAATCTCTCGACCTTGATGACTAGAACTAGGGCAGCTGCTGCCAGAATTAGCTTGCAAGAATTGCTTACAAAAAAGAAGCCAATTCAAATTCATGATTTAACCCCTTGGGCTGCATAGTATCAAATAAATGAATGTAAAATGCCTCCCATTGTCTCAGTTTCTTATTTATGTCTATCTTTTCATGTGGACTAGGTCTAATGAGTTCTAAGGCTACAAATTTGAAGTCCCTTTCTGTGTGTGCTTGTTCCATGTAATGACTGACTAAAGGGGCTTCTAAAACCTGCCCCCTAATCTTACTGCGATGTTCCAATATCCGCACTTTCAGAGGACGACTGGTGAGTCCAACATAACGTTTACCACATGGACATTCCCATAGATAAATGACATTTTTACTGGTACAATTGGTGAGTGATTTTAAAGAGAACAAATAGTTCTTCTCTGGGATGAAGATGTCTTTGGTCTCCCAGCAGAACCGGCATACTACACAGGAATGACATTTGTAATGCCCCATTGGGAATCTCACTTGCTGGGTCATGAGTGCTCTGGCTGTGTGATCCGAACGTATAACCATATTACTAATGGGTTTGGTCTTTCTAAAGCCAATTAAAGGCTTGGCGTCACAGCCAGGAAGCTCACTGACTAAATGCCAGTGTCTATGTATGATTTTCTTAATTTCTGTTGCTGCTGGAGAAAACTAAAAAGAACTCAATCGTTGTTTTCTTGCAAACAATGCCTTCCTAGGTATGTCCTTAACTCTTTGAAGGGCTCTATCTGTAATGTGCCTGGGATACCCTCTTCGTGAGAGTTTCTGTTGAATGGCGCGTGCAGAGTGTGCAAAGTCAGCCACATTAGTAGAGTTCCTCTTAGCTCTGGCAAACAAACCAAATGGAATGTTATTTTTTACATAAGAAGGGTGGTGAGATGTATACTTAAGATACGGGTTCCTATCAGTAGGTTTTCTGTACAGCCTTACTGCTATTTTTCCTGATTCTGCAATGTAAACTTCGACATCTAGAAATGGAATGGAAACAGGATCTGCATGAGGAGTGAAACGGAGGTTAGTATCCAAGGAGTTAATCTACAGCACAAAACTGTTCAGAATATCTTTAGAATCCAAGATGAAAAACAGATCATCTATAAACCTGCCATAGAAAATGACATGTGGCAAGAAGGGATTGATATGTTTGTTGTAAATATGTCCTTTCTCGAAGTGGCTCATATATATGTTTGCTACACTGGGGGCCAGCCCCATGGCCACGCCCCTAATTTGCATATAGTAGCTGTCGCCAAACCTGAAATAGTTATGTTCAAAAACCACATCTAATAAATCCATAAGGAAATGCGTAGGTGGAATATGAGACTCCCTGGAATCCAATTTGTCAAGTACAATGCTTCATGCCTCCTCTAGTGGGATGTTGGTGAAAAGTGCTTCTATGTCCAATGTTAGTAGAATGCTATCTTTTGGTACCACAACGCCTTCCACCATAGATATAAAATGTGTGGTATCTTTTATAAATGAAGGTGTGTCCCTAGCGAATTTATTGATGTGGAAATCCACATATTTCGCGAGGGGCTCGAGAACCGAATTTGTGCCGGATACAATAGGTCTCGTGGGGGTGGGCATACCCTTTGTTCTAGGTTTGTGTATTTTAGGAATTACATGGAATATGGGAGTTCTCGGATGCTCATTAAATAAGAACCGCATGGTTTTGTCCGTGATATGTCCCAAGTTAACACCTTCATACACGTTCCACATTTTGGCAGTACATGCACGTTTGCATTGACACTTTTTCACAGTTCGTTTGGGCTACAGCACAAAAGGGAGAAACGGCTTCCCATTTGGAGCAGCATCTCCTTTCCTGCTTCGCAGCCATGGGCAAACCACGGCACGCGAAGACCGATAACGGTCCGGCTTATAGATCCAGGCAGCTGGCCACCTTCATGGCCACCAGGGACATTAAGCATACATTTGGCATTCTGTACAATCTGCAAGGGCAAGCGATTGTGGAGCGGGTCAATCGGACACTTAAGTCCTACATTGACAAACAAACAGAAAGGGGGGAACTAGCCCTCCCCAAAAATCAGGGTCAGCCCAGCATTGTCTGAACAAGGTATTGTTTATGTACAATCACTTTAATGTTTTTTCAGATTACACTCTGCAGGAAAAGCACTTCCGTCGCATGGAGGCTCTCCCGCGGCCAATGTTGCATTACCGAGTGCCACCGGATCCTTCTTTGAAGGGCCCGGCGTGACTCATAACATGTGGAAGAGGGTATGCTGCAATTATGTCTCCTACAGGCGTTATCTGGATTCCAGCCCGGTGTGTCAAGCCTCACTTCGAGTCCAATGGCGTAGACCCAGGTGCTCCCGGACCAAATACCGGAGATGGAGGAATTAACCCTGACGGAGAGAGCCAAGCAGAGGAGGTGATGGCAGCAGATGACAGCACCGAAGATCACCTGGGGGATGGCCAAGTCCCTGTGCCAGGAAGCTGCGGATGCTGTTCGGCGGGAGGACAAGGAGCCGACGCCGGAGAACATCTCGATTGCAGCCTTTTCTCTGATTACTGCTAATTCCATGATGACCACCATCATCTTGATCCTTTCCTTGCTTGCGGGGGGAGGGGTTCAAGCAGCTTCACTGGAAGCCAACAACCTGATGCCAGGCGGAGATCTCTCTGCCCAGATGCATTACAATGTTTGGGAAAGATTGGCGAACCTTGTCAATCAGTCCGATTTTTGCCTGAGGCAGACCACCGACTCTGCCTCTATTCTGAGTACTTGTCTCATCCCGGTGTGTCACTCCCCAGATGTGCGTGCCAGGAACGGTGACTAGTTGGTGAAGCGGATATTTGATCCGTTTTACAAGACTGCCTTTTCAACGTTCGCACACTGGGGAACCCAAGTCACGAAAGTCCTACCGGCTGATGCGGCCACTCTGTACACACCCCGAGTGGCGGTCAGCCTGAACTCTACTTGTGCTCGCATGACCGGCTGTTCCGCGGTCGAAGGGCCACAGCGCCGTTGCCTCAACCCCGGCAACAGCACATGAACTTGTACTAACCCAGAGACTATTAATTCAATGTTTGCTCACATTACTTTGCCTTCAGGATGGTTTTTTACATGTAACCATTATACTTGGAACTACATTCCTGCAAATGTATCTGATTCCCTTTGTTGTATCAGTCACTTGACACTGTTGCTCCCCACTAAGGATATGGTTGCCCCAAGCATTTCTCCCCATGCACGGCATGCTCGTGCCACCCAGTTAGACAGTTCATGTGATAGCAACATCAGGATTCTGAGTAAAGCTGAGTATGTCTCCTTAGCAGTCAGCTTGTTTGGCGTGCCAGGCTTAGCTGTAGGCAACGCTCAGAGAATTGGTCAATTGGCTTGCGCTTTGGCAAAAGCCAATAACCACACCTCCTCGGTGATAGTGCTGCTTAATCAGGAGCAGACGGAGCTTCGCCATGCCATATTGGATAATCGAGCAGCTATCAATTACCTCTTACTGTTACATCATTTGGGTTGCGAGTCTGTCCATGGCATGTGTTGCTTTAACCTCACGGACAACTCGCGCAAGGTACAAAGTCAACTCACAGACCTCCATACCTTGGTTAAAAATATCAAGTAAGATGCCACATGGGCGTGGTGGGATTCGTTATGGTCCTGGTTCCCATGGAATTGGCTACAAACGACACTCAAGGTGATTGTGGGGGTGATAATACTGGGAACAGCTGTATGTTGTTTCATGCAATGTATTCCCTCAGTGATGTCAAGGTGTCCCCCATGGAGAGAACCCCGGAATGTCCTCACTCCACGTCAGCTGATGCTGCTCCTACGTCAAGCCGTCTGTCAGGTCCAATTAAACAAATAAAGGGGGAGTGTGGGATCTGTGCACACAATTGGTCAACTGTCCCTGACAGAACCCCGGTAATGGGTGATCACCTCGTTGCCAGGGGTTCCTGAGGGGACAGAAATTGGGGGAGCGGAATGTTAGATAAAGTTTAATTCATCAATAGCTGATCTGACAAGCAGCTTGGACAATGGAGAGCTAATGACTAACTCACTAGGCACGTAATAGGTAATCTCACGTCTGCGGATTCCTTTAAGCCCTAGAGACAATACTAGCCACTTGTTTACCCTGGATAACACGGAACAATGTAATTCCCCTGCCGTTAATTAAGTTGGTTAATTAACTTCCCCTGTGTAGACTTCCCCAATTAACTTGTGTAAACATGGTGTGTTAAGCCTGCCATCACAATAGATCGCTACGCTTTTGCATGCAGCCAGAACAGGATAAATACAGATGATTTGTCTTCATTAAATTACTGGTCTTCGCTCCATCTTGCCTCGTGTGTCTTTGCTTGACCAGTCTCCTCCGGGACCCAACAGCCGCTTCGTGGTTCTGATCCAGCTTGCGCAACCCGCTTCGCGGCCCAAATCCAACAATTCTCAACCTTTTAAAGCCGGGGGCTGGGTTCCACTCCCTCAGACAGCTTGGGGGGGGGGCAGACAGCCATTTTGCCATTCCTCCACCACATGGCACTTCCTGGTGTGGTGGAGGCAGTGGGTGCCACATGAAATGGTGCCATGAGCCGCATTCAGCCCACAGACCGCAGGTTGAGAATCCCTGTATTACAGGGTTGTTACCACAGACAGCACTGTCCACAGCCCTGTTTGGAGTGGATTAACCAACTGCAAGGACTAAACAATGGCATAACCAGGAGTGCTTCCAATCTCACCAAACAAGCTGCATCCCTATAGTTGTGCTGTTCCAGAAAACAGCAGGACAACTTGCTATAAAGGGCGGGATGAATTTCTATGATTGAAAACACATTGCAGGTGCACCCCCCAAAAAAGGACTCAGACACCGGTATAAGTGGATAACGGCATTGGGCCACATTTATTGATTCATGCCCTAGTCCAAATTATAAATTTCAATTGGTACTCAGCCAATTATAATTCTTAAGGCAAGCAGGCCGCAGTAACACTGGTAAGGTTCCTCCCAAAATTGCCAATGGTAATTGGCTACAATGTATCCATTTGTATAAATTTGTTTGTTTACTTTGGTCACATTTGTTTACAACAAACAAATTGTTGACCGTAGTCAATAAACTATCTACTGACCCCACCCTCTGACATGTATCCGTAAAATCACGGGGTGATGCATGCTGAAGAGCTCCTGCCATCACCCCATTGCCTGGTTCGTCATTGACCGGACAACGTTAACAAACTTGTACCTATCTAGTGTTGGCCAGTCAATTGCGAACCTGCCGGATACCTTACCAGTGCTACCCGCCCATGTGACCAAAGTCAACATCAAAACCCCTATATCAAACCGTAGCAACAGTGTGGGATGGGCAAAAAAAGCCAGAACCAGTAAGCCAATTGTAGGTTCCAGCCAAAAATTCCCACCTGGCCCCGAAGCGACCAAAATATCACACTGCTCACTAGGGAGGGGGTGGAGGGAAAAACTTCTCCTTCTCCGTCGCTTTCACAAAATGGCAGCTCGGCTGCCTCGCGGCCACCCCTTTTATGAGGGGTGGCCACACCCCCTAACTACCCGGATGTCTGAGTCCGGGTGAGGGGGGCCCGCAAAGAGCGCAGTGGCCATTTTGGCGCCGCGCTTTCATTGCAGGCGCACCCCCCAAAAAAGGACTCAGACACCGGTATAAGTGGATAACGGCATTGGGCCACATTTATTGATTCATGCCCTAGTCCGAATTATAAATTTCAATTGGTACTCAGCCAATTATAATTCTTAAGGCAAGCAGGCCGCAGTAACACTGGTAAGGTTCCTCCCAAAATTGCCAATGGCAATTGGCTACAATGTATCCATTTGTATCAATTTGTTTGTTTACAACAAACAAATTGTTGACCGTAGTCAATAAACTATCTACTGACCCCACCCTCTGACGTGTATCCGTAAAATCACGGGGTGATGCATGCTGAAGAGCTCCTGCCATCACCCCATTGCCTGGTTCGTCGTTGACCGGACAACGTTAACAAACTTGTACCTATCTAGTGTTGGCCAGTCAATTGCGAACCTGCCGGATACCTGTGGGTCATAAATATTTACCTTACCAGTGCTACCCGCCACACGGAGAGGCATCCATGATGACTCACCCCCCCCCCAAGACCGTCAGCTCGGTCGCCAGGCCTGCTTGCATCACACCCAGAACGAGGTACATACCTCTAGCCGACAGGTGGACCCCTTCTCCTGCCTACCAGCAAAATTTTTGTGTAAGCCTATCATCCGGTCTCCAATGGCCGTCTCACAGCCATGCTCGAAAAGGGACGGAGCCACAGCCCCGTCCACTGACTACCGGAACATTCCGAACTAGGGAGATCCGCATCTCCCCTAAATTGGTGTCTCGGCACGATGTTAGACCATAGCGACCGTATGTAAGCCATACGTGATACAAAATGCCAGGTCACAGCCCCTCGACAGTTTAGTAACAGCAGTGATCCGTATAAGATTGCTGCCGCCGAGGTGCCTGTAAAACATTGGGCGGTCCAGCATCCCTGTCAGACAGCAGGAATGGCCACAGTTCCCGCCCCCATGTGCCACGCATACCATACCATAGCATACGTGCGGATGCCCACAGCCCAGCCGGGGTCCACTCTCTGTCGCTGCGGCATATACTGCTGCCCAGTGTACATAGCTGCGGCCCACCAGCCCCCTGCCACCGGTGTGTTGAGACCCCTAGGATCTGTAAAAGAGGAGAAAAAAGGTGAATGACATAACTAGGTACTCGTGCAGTGAGGGTACGTACATATCTGAAATTGCGCGTAGACGCATATCCACCTCCGAGTACCTCAAACGTAGCCGCGATCAATGCGACGCCTATCTTAAGTAAATGGTGCCAAAACGGGGCCCACACTGCGAAACGCGGCACCGGTCACCCTCAGGACTTTACCATGGTAAGGGTAGACCCATCCCGGTGGCAGAAAACAGGCTGGGGCGCGCAGCAGGCACTGTCGAAAATTCATGTAGGGCACCAACCGGACAGATGTCTCAAAAACTTCGTAGCAGTATACACCACTGCCTACACCGTGCTGAATAACCCGTGAGGACCGCGTCCCCACTCGAGCCCACTCATGTGTGACAGAGACATCTTCGAGTTCCAGTGCCCTACGAGACACATCCGCCTTACACAGGTGGCCCCAACTCTGGCACCCACTCACTGATGCGGAGCGCTCCAAAAAGGCTACCGTGGTAGCTGCGTGGCCAAGAGCCACCTCACACCTATCTGTACATAAGTAACACCAGCCTCGTGCAAGGTGGGTCGGAAAATCTGGGGACAGGGTGACGCGTGTACAGGTGGCGGACACGTTCCCCTCCCAAACACGACGCCTGAACGCATAGTGATACGCCTTACGCGTGCGAGGTGCCAATGACATGTCCGGTTCCCTTCTCCTCGCCAAACGTCCAGCCATCGGCCAAAAGTGGCGAGTAGAATCCCTCTGCTTCCGGAGTACGGCACGGAACCGGGTGATCTGCAGGTGGTGGAAAGCAGCAGTAATGTTATTATAAATACCTAGAACATGTCTGGCCTAGAACGGCACATTTAGGCGTAGGCTTCTCAAAAGAATAGACAAACTAATGTCATGACCCTGGGGGACTTGCATGTCTGGGTGTTGACAATGTGCACCACTGCCTCATTGTCACACCGAAATTGGACCACTGAGTAGGCCCACTCATTGCACCATAGCAACGGTGCTCTTCAAATTGGGGAAAAACGCAAGGAAGATAAGATCGCGTAGGCGATCCGTGCACCCACCCTCAGAGTAAACCCCCATAAGCCCGGGAGCCGGAGGTATCCGACCGTACTTGACATCTAGGGCAGACCATCAGGTCTGACCTCCAGGAAGAGACCCCGCCAAACCCAGGAGTAATTTGAGCCAGACCGGACAAAATTAAGGTGGCCATGAATTACTGCAGCTCACAATGGCACACTTTATGTTTGGCAATCAATGCCAAACTCGCCGCGGAGATCCAAGCCACCGTATTCATGGTTAACCCGGATGCCCGCGCGACAGAGTCGATTCAGAAATGTGAGCTTAGTAGATGGGACCTCGGTCTATTCAGGCGCCAAGGGGACACCCAGTTCCCACCTGAGTGTCTGAATTGTAATGAGGAGACGCGTGCATGTGTCCAAGCCCCGTTCACCCCCGAACCAAAAGTCGTCGAAGTAATGGGCTAGAGACCGAGACCCCGACCTGTGAGCAAATGGCCCCTGAGTGAAGTCCCCAATCGGTCGGGTGCTGAACATGAATTAACTCAGTCAGAAGGGGGTTGGCCTTATCTAAGTAAAATTCCCCTCGGAACCTAAAAAACCCAATAGGTCTAAATCATTGGGTGCACTGGCAATAATCTGAAAGCCGAGTGCATATCACACTGTGCCAAAACAGCACCAGAACTGCGTGAGCGTGCCACCCATAGTAGCCGAATCAACTACGAGTACCTGACCGACAAGGTCATCAGGTATGGCATCCCTGAATGGAGAACCCACAGGGTAAGCTAAATGGAGGATTAAATGACATTCACCCCAGTTCTAGCTTCATGGGGGAGACATTCGACTTAGGAAAGGTGGTTCCAAGAAGGGCCCCCGCTACTCTCATAGCCCTAACTCCCTTAGCTGTGTACTGTGGAGCCCCCTCTTCGTTACCCTGCAAGGGAACTAGAATAGTAGCATCCTGGGACCCCCAACACCCCGAATGAATACAAAAGCCCCCATAGAAAACCCTCCAGCAGGCATTCTGCCCAATCCCTTCCTGGATGAACTGAGTGCCATCTATCCGGGTTGACTATACTAATTGGGGCGGGGGGGGGCTTATGACAAGGTTAGTTGCTTCAGACGGAGCTCTGATCGCCCCTGTGCACCCCTACCTCTGCCCCGTAACCCACCAACCCGCGGGCACGCGGAGGCGGCGTGAGGGCCAGCGCAAAAAGGGGACACGAAGTCGGTAACGACCGTGGTGCTTAGTACACGCATCGTCAGCTGAGCAGGCCAAACACAGCAGGCGGGCTGGAACCCCCTGCCCGACCAGTTAGCGTGTAGCCTGTGTCTGAGCAGCCCGCTGCTCAGCATGACCACCATGGTACCTATCACCAGGCACCAGTCATATGGGAGTGATGTACACGAGCACACTTGCTGACAGGGCTCATCCCACCTCCCCTCAGGGTATAGAGCCACCCTCATCCCCATGCCTCACCGTAAGCCAACTGCCATGGGCCCATCTAATCAACCATCGCCCTGCAAATATTAGCGATGGATGGAAGCACCAGGATGACCCAAACAGGTCAAGCCCTGCGGCATACCACCATACATACAAGGTATGCCGCCCACCAGTTGGCCCAAGGTGCGCGGTGGCTCACGACGATGGGACATCTCTTTGTCTCAGTCGCCCTGTCCCTCTCTCTCCTCCTAGTGGGCTTGCAGTTCAATAGGGAGAATATCCACATGTCCCCCTCCAGCCCTTACCCCTCATGGCCTGCGGCCAATAACACCCAGGGGCAAGTAATAGCCGGCCATCGGCAAAGCCCTCGACAGGACAGTCTGCATAAAGGGCATGCGCAGCAGGACCCGGACAGCCCCTGCGATGCTCAGCACCGTCCCGGGGGCGGACACCCCAGTGCGTGATGGACTACTACGGCGGGACCGCACATGTCTCTGTCCTTCTGTCCGCACCACCTATCCTTATTGGGATCTCAGTTCATAGGGAGAATATATCCACATACTTCCCCCACCAAATCTTTTCCCTCGTGACCTGGAACAAATGTATCAACATACTCCCCCCGCCAAACCTTTTCCCTTGTGGCCTGGGCCAAATGATCCCCGAGGGGCAAGGAATACCCGGCCGTCGGCAATGCCGACACCGGCACAGTATTGACACAGGGTATCAGGAGAGGAGCCTGGACCGTCCCTGTGACACCTGGTGCAGCCCCGGGGGCAGAAACCCCCCGCCCCATGTTATGCCAGTATGGGACCAAGCTGCACCCGGGTAAGCCGGGAACTGATGCCCACCCGCCCCGACATTACGAGGCCATGGCCACTGAAACCTATCCCCGGAAGTGGAGTGTGATGTGGGTACATTAGCTTGAACCTGATACTCACTGGGTGCACCCCCGTGAGCCGCCCCCACTGGGGGTTCCAGCCCACGGCGGGCGTCGGAGCTCGCGACCGAAATCGAGCTCTAAGGACACATCCGACCACTACCTGTCTGCAGTTCCTGATGTACGGGGAGCTGCGAGACCGCGGCGGGCATATGCCTGCGCACCTCGAGCAACTCAACCCGACTGGCCGCCTGCTGGAGAGTGGCGGCTGTCGTCGTAGCAGGCTGGCAAAAGGGGGGCCCAGATGGCAATGAAGGCCCCCCCCAATGGGGTTATTGGTGATCCCTAGGGATGCCTCAAGCGCCGCTACGCGGGCCAGTAATGCATCCACTGTCGCAGATCCCCCTGCATAAAGGGGGCCAGGTGGGCCGGACGGCCCACTGGGCAATGGTCCAGGGCCCATGACTTGAGAGCCCGGCCCTAAATATGGCCATGCCCAAAACTCCGGCCCATGAGGGGCCGGAGATAAGCCCTGCTGTGCAACCGCACCAGGCCCTCCCCCCTGCTCAAAGCCCATGGCCGGTAACTGCGGGCCGGGGGCCGAAGCCCCAACCGCACCAGGCCCTCCCCCCTGCTCAAAGCCCATGGCCGTCAACTGCGGGCTGGGGGCCGGAGCCCCTGGAGGGCCGGTCTGAGGCCGGAGAGCCGCAGGCCATGGCCTAAGCTGCCCCATCCCACCAGTCCCGGTGGGTGCCTCCGTTGAGGGGTCCTGTTGAGGGGGCGCAGTCGCGGTCCTCCGACCCGACTGCAGCCTCCTCGTCGGGCGAGCCAAAGTCGCCATAGCCTTCTTCTTAGGAGGCATAAGCAAGGAAGATCCCTTTCCAGGGATCGGAACCGATGGCTGGGAAGCCGAAGATTAAAAGACGCGAAGATCGCACTAAGATTTCTAAAAAGGCTTCCCCAGCAAGACGAAGAGCGACGGAGAAAAACTTCTCCTTCTCCGTCGCTTTCACAAAATGGCAGCTCGGCTGCCTCGTGGCCACCCCTTTTATGAGGGGTGGCCACGCCCCCTAACTACCCGGATGTCTGAGTCCGGGGGGGCCCCGCAAAGAGCGCGGCGGCCATTTTGGCACCGCGCTTTCATTACGGTTGCTGGGGAAAATGGCAAATCAAACACCACCCAAAATGAACCTAATAGCAAGCTATATGCCTCTCTGATCACCATTCTAATCCGGGAGTGTTGTCTAAATTTCAGAGGAACTGTTTTGGTGATTGTTGTGTTCTGATGGTTTTATTGTACACATGGATTACAATGTATCTGAGCCAATGTAACCTTGCCTATAGCAACAATGTAACCTTCAGCTGTATCATATAAACCCTGTAATAGGACGCGAGCTAATGACCACCAGCTGGCAGCAGCGAGCGTCCAAGCTCTCTTGGTCCAAACTCATCAAAGGCAACAGCGCGGGAAGTTTTCCCGCCACCACCTACACCTGGACAAGAAGGGCGTGACCTGCAATGACGTCACGCAGACAGTAGCCAATGGGCTACCATGGCACCACGTTCAAATGTATTACTGCTGTATATAAAGAGCTATCGATCCGCCATTACCTCATGTTCCCTCTGCCCACGATGCAATAAACCTGAGTTAACCCAGCCCGAGGCTGTGTCCTGTGTCTTGGTTTGCATACACCAAATTGGCGACGAAGGTGGGATAATGGATCCCCACGGAACAGCCAGGGCACAGAGCGGTTTCAACATCACCAAACCGCAAGACTGGGAGCTGCTTGAGATGGATTTCCAGGCGGCCCTGGTGGAACTCAGAGTCAAAGGAGAAGACGAGGAGAGGAAGAGGGCCATCCTCACCAGAATGCTCGGGATGGAAACCAAGCGGACGCTGGTGGGCATAATCGCTCCGAAGAAGGTGAGCGACTTTAAGGCGAGCGACATCATGAAACTGCTGCGAGAGCGGTTCTGCCCCTCGAGGGCAATGTTTCCCGCTCGGAGCGCGTTTTGGAGGCGAGTCCAAGCGCCGGATGAGTCGGTTGAGGCATTCGTGGCCGCCATGAGGATAGCCGCCGCCCCCTGTAAATGGGGCGATATCCTGGAGTTGGTCCTCAGGGACGGCGTGTTGTGTGGCCTGAAAGACAAGGAGGTACAGCGCAGCTTGATGAATAAGGAGCCGCCACCCACGCTGGCAGAGGTCATAGAGGCCGCGGAAGCCGCAGAGTCCACGAATGCCGGAGTGGACGAGATGCACCAGTGGCGTGAGTGGCGTCCTAGAGCCGGCAAGGCGGAAAATTCGGTGCACGGGAAGACCGGACAGTCGGTGCACGCGACTCGACGGGCCTCAAAGTCGTCTACGGAAGGCAGCGACGGCGAGGAGGTCCAGAAGGTCCGGAAGGGTGGTCGACGCTGCGAGGGTTGCGGAGCGGCCCACGAGCGCGCGAGATGCCCGTTCAGGAAGGCCGAGTGTTACACCTGCGGCCGCCGGGGGCACATCGCCAAGGCGTGCCGAAAGCGGAAAGAGGGCCGGAGGCAGTCACAAGACCGCGCGGCCAGACCGGACCGTCCAGCGAGGCCCAAAGATGGCGCCCAGACCACGAGGAAGCAGGACGGCGTGGGCCGCGTCTCGGACGGCAGCGAGGACGACGCCTCAGTGTTCAGCGTGTCCGCGGGACAGTCCCATTACTTCGTTGAGGTATTAGTACAAGGGGCCCCTATTAAGATGGAAATTGACTCGGGGTCCTTCTATTCCATAATTCCCCAGAAAGAGTTCCTGAAAATCGACCCCCACGTGCGGCCCAAGCTTAAAGCGTTGAGGTCCACACTACGGGACGTACAGGGAAACAGCATTCCGGTGTTGGGGGTCGGGAAATTTCGGGTCAAATTTAAGAGACATTCGGCGGAACTGCCCCTAGTTGTCCTAAAAGGGGGGAGCTGTAGCCTCCTAGGATAAATGTGTCTTTTTCGAAACCGAGGTCGAGTTTTTAGGGTTCCGGATCACACCCGAGGGGATTAAGCCGTCTAAATCCAAGGTAGCAGCCATTAAAAAGGCCCCTCGCCCCACATCCAAAACCGAGCTGCAGTCTTTCCTGGGGCTCCTCAATTTTTACCATACATTCCTCCCGCGGAAGGCGTCCGTGGCCGAACCGCTCCATCGGTTACTTTAAAAGGAGGAGCCATGGATGTGGGGTGACGAGCACGAGAGGGCGTTCAAAGAGCTAAAGCAACTCCTAACATCTGAGGCAATCCTGACGCACTTCGACCCCAAACGGCCTGTGGTCCTAGTTTGTGATGCATCCCCGGTGGGGGTGGGGGCGGTGCTTTGCCACGTGTTGGAGGACGGAAGGGAGGCCCCGGTAGCGTTTTACTCCAGGTCCCTGTCCCAAGCGGAGCGAAATTACGCACAAACCGACAGGGAAGCGTTAGCAATAGTAGCGGGGACCAAAAAATTTCACGATTTTTTGTATGGCCGCCCGTTCAAAATCGTGACCGATCACAAGCCGCTGTTAGGGATTTTCACGGCGAGCAAGCCCACGCCGCAGATCCTGTCCCCGAGAATGCTGCGATGGGCTATTTTCCTCAACGCGTACCAACATGAGTTGGAGTACAGGCCCGGAAAGGAGATCAGCCATGCTGATGCGCTTTCGAGATCCCCCCTGCCCTTGTCGGACTACCAAAAGGCGAGAGCAGAAAGAGACCGCCAGGTGTTGCTAATTGAGGTTTTAGACGCACCCCCAATAGTACCAGCCGACATTGCTAGGGCGACAGGCAAGGACAGGACGCTGGGGAAAGTTAGTTCATGGGTGCAGAAGGGGTGGCCGGCTTCGTCCCCGAGTGCAGAGTTCGACCCATTCTTTAGGAAAAAGCTAGAGTTGTCCCTAGAGAGGGGGTGCCTTCTGTGGGGCCAATGGGTGGTGGTCCCTGCGCCCCTGCGGACGAGGGTGCTCGAACTGCTGCACGTCAGCCACCCGGGCATAGTTCGTTCAAAGGCGCTGGCCCGGAGTTACTTCTGGTGGCCACAGCTGGACGCGGACATTGAGCACATGGTCGGCACTTGCGAGGCTTGCCAGGGATCCCGACCTGAGGCGGCCCGTCTCCCGCATAGGGAGTGGGACACAGCAAGGGGGCCGTGGTCCAGAGTGCACGTGGATTTCGCTGGCCCATTCCGAGGAACCATGTTTCTCCTGGTGGTAGATGCGTTCTCCAAGTGGCTGGAGGTTCTCCCAGTAAAGAGCACGTCCTCCGCCACGACAATTAGCCAGCTAAGGAGAGTCTTTTCCACATTCGGTTTACCCGACACTTTGGTCAGCGATAACGCTAGTTGTTTCACCTCCGCCGAGTTCGGGGCGTTCATGGAGGCAAACGCCATTCGGCATGTCACGTCCGCACCGTTTCACCCGGCCACGAATGGCCAAGTGGAACGGCTGGTGCGGACAACGAAGGAGGCGCTGCGGCGCATGGGCCCGGGGGACCTGAATCACCAAGTATGCCAGTTCCTTTTAGCGTATAGGGTAACCCCCTTAGCGTCAGGCTACTCGCCGGCGGAGCTCTTGATGCGGCGAAAACTGACCACGATCCTGTCTAGGCTAGACCCGACGAGGGTCGAGGATAAAGGGAAAAACATAGGGTTGGCAGTCTCGAAAGGTTTCGCCGCCGGGGACCCTGTTCACTGCAGGAACTATTCCAGCGCAGGGCCAGCCTGGGTGCCAGGGACGGTTGTAGAGCAGACGGGGCCTGTGTCGTACCGGGTCGAGACTAACACCGGCCTCCTCTGGAGGAGGCACGCAGACCAACTGAGGCACCGAGTGAGTGGGCCAGTCAGTGGAGCTCAGCAACAGGATTCAGCGTTAGGATTCTCCCCCACCCGCTTAACCCAAGGGGGAGACAGCAGGGGACAACAGTCCCAAGCAAGGGGGGAAGGAAGCAGTAGTAGCGGCCCCGACTCATATCCTTTTGATACGCCAGTCTTATCAGGGGCCGGGGAAGGGGGAGAGGAGTTCGCGACCGCTGCCCCCGATTGTGATTTTGATTTTGATTTTGCGAGCCGGGGGGGTTTTCAGGAGTGTTCCCCCACCCATCCAAGCGAGAAGAGGGGTTTTTCGTTAGCCCCCAGTGCCCCCGGTTCCTCCCTAAGAAAGAGCACACCTCCCAACAACGCCGCGGAGCCGCGGCAAGTCACTAACGAGTCTCCCTCTCATATTACAGGACAGGAAACCAGGGGACAAAGAGAAGGTAGCAAACCCGGGGAGAGGCAGCCCGCATCGAGACCCCAGCGTGTTCGGAATAAGCCATCTTGGCTGAGAGACTTTGTCTCCTAAGGGGGGGGAGTGTGTTTAAGTGTGGGCTCGAGACTTTGTCTCGTCCTAGGGGGGAGGGGTGTTGTGTTCTGATGGTTTTATTGTACACATGGATTACAATGTATCTGAGCCAATGTAACCTTGCCTATAGCAACAATGTAACCTTCAGCTGTATCATATAAACCCTGTAATAGGACGCGAGCTAATGACCACCAGCTGGCAGCAGCGAGCGTCCAAGCTCTCTTGGTCCAAACTCATCAAAGGCAACAGCGCGGGAAGTTTTCCCGCCACCACCTACACCTGGACAAGAAGGGCGTGACCTGCAATGACGTCACGCAGACAGTAGCCAATGGGCTACCATGGCACCACGTTCAAATGTATTACTGCTGTATATAAAGAGCTATCGATCCGCCATTACCTCATGTTCCCTCTGCCCACGATGCAATAAACCTGAGTTAACCCAGCCCGAGGCTGTGTCCTGTGTCTTGGTTTGCATACACCAAAGTGATGGAGGTTAAGAATTCCAGGTGGACAATCTGGATTTTATTACTTCATACAAACCAAGAATGATTTTCTGTAAAATAATAACAGTACTTTCTGCTTGGTCAGCAGGTACCAAAGGCAATTAAAACCTTAGTCCTTTAATTAGTCACTTGCTACCTCGTCACAGTTCACAGAACACAAAAGCATTCACTGCTAGTGATTCTTCCTGGTGTCAATCTGCTAGCAAGATAGGGTATGAATAAATTTCTGATGCTGCAGTTAATGTTTTAATTAAAAGGACTGTAATGACATCTGTTCATACAGTGAGCTCAAGGCAATGAGAAGTAGAACTGAAATTTTAAATGCAAAGGGGGAAAATTGCACTCGCGTCATGCAATTTTAAAGCAACCTGAAGGAAAATGGCACTAACTATTGCTTCAGCCCTTTCTTCAGAGGCCTATTTTTTGACCAGTTATCCCAAGAAAACAAACCACAGTCTAAGGTCAAGTGATAGTGTTCTCTAACCTGCTACTCTCCAGATGTTTGAGGTTAGAATTATCCTTACACCAGCTAGCATGACAAATTACCATGCTGTTAGGGTGTTTATCAGAATTGCAATACTTTTAAATAACAAAGTTAAAGAAAGTACTGTGTTATGTTTCCAACAAAATTGTTTATGCTTCTTGTGGCCATGTCATTCTGCATCACATCATGGTAACATTACAACAAGAATAATATCCATTTTTCTCATGCAACAGTTTGGATGAAAAGCTGGAAATATGTTTGAAACAAAATTTTGAGATAGCATAAATTGTGACATATTGATTAAAAGGTTAAGTAAGTCCTGTTTAGGTGAAGTTTACTTTCTGTGATGGCAATAAAAAAATTACTTTCTCATGAAGATTGAGAATGATTTGGTTCTGAAATGTATGGAAGTGAAGAGCCATGGTGAATTACATGAAAAAAATCTGCATGCAACAAATGTGATTCCTGTCGTAATGCTATATTTTTCAGAAAGCTGTTGCTGGCTGCAATGTTTCATTAAATGTACTTTCACTGGCAAACCCTGGATGACATTCCTATTTTTAAAAAAAGATGTCTCAGTGATGTGAAATAATAGGCAGGGATGTGCAGTTAACAGATATTTTGACAATTATTTTTCCTAGCACTGAGGGAATGTGTATGTTGGAAAAAGCAAATCTTGCACATGCAACTGTCAAGTCAAAGCTACACAACAGGTAGTCAAGATCTTCTCTATACTGCATTGCAGATAACACTGTTTTGCCCCAGGATGAAGGAGTGTTTAAAGGGGCAGGTTTCTCTGTTGCTGAGCTGCAGGTGTAAAGATATAAAGAAGACATAATCACTCGATGCTCCCAGAACATAGAAGGTGGGAAATCAATACTAACTTCCTCTTTGTCCTTCATTTTTGCAGAGAAAAAGGTGCTACAAACCATCAGAAGCTGTAAAGTCAACACAACTTATTACTGAGTAATAAGCTAGTAAAAGAGTAAAGAGGCATTTTCTGATGGCTATTTTTTTGTTTACGCTTCCCTTTCACTCCATCAGTGATATATATATACAAACAGTCAAGAGTGTACAGGCTTCAGTGGTAAACTGCTAATATTGCTTTCCCCTCAAACATATACTACTGAATGACAAGTGTTTTCAATGACTCACCTAAAAAATCATTTAGATTTTTAAAAATCTCACAAAACTAGAATGTCTGTAGTTATAGTTGTTGTTTTCTGGAACAAAGCTCTCCCCCGCCGCCTCCTCTCATCACTGCAGTAGGCTATAGCCAGACAATAGAAAAAGTAATGTTTGTTACCACAAGCCTTTACACAACTGAAGAAACATAAATTTGTCAGCTGATCTTGCAGCCATCTATTTATATTACTGTGTTCACCACATGGAGCGAGAACAAACACCTTTGAGGTTACACAAGAACAAAACCAAACTAAAAGATGGAGGAAGGAACTCACTGGGCAAGGAACATCATTAAAGAAGGATATAGCTGAGGAACTCAACCCCCCCTATGTCACTTGGAGGACCCTAAATGTCAGAGTCCCTAAATGTAAGACCAACATGCTCAAGTGTGGGCTGCTGGTGGACAACAACATGCAGTGTGAATGTGGAGAGATGCAGAATCCAGCTCATTTACTGGTATGTCAATTACTGCCAGAAACACGCATTGATGAGGACTTAAGTTTGCCCAACAACAAAGCCAAGAAAGTGGCTTCATTTTGACAGTCCAGGGTTTGATCAGGACATGAAAGAAGAAGTACCACATGGAGATTTCCTCACTAGTTTTCATATATTGCTGAATTTTCAACAAACTGAACTCCTAACTTCAGAATGAATACAATCAAAAAGTGGCCATTTACTATGTGTTAGAGATGGTTTGTGGCTTAGATCTAGTCCTGAAATCTATTTAGTCTGGCACTGTCCAAATTTATAAAAGGTGGGATGGATATATAGACTCCCTAAGGACGTCTGTCCGTCCAACCAGAGTGGACCGGAGGGGCTCTCTAATAGTGCCATCGGCCAGGGGGGCTCGCCTCTCTGGCACAAGGAGGAGAGCCTTCTCTGTGTCCGCACCTGCCCTTTGGAACCTCCTGCCTGTGGAACTGCATCTCCAGACATAGTTGTTGCCCTTTAGAAAAGAACTAAAAACCTGGCTAGCGGGCCAAGTTTGGGGTGCAGGTGGAGGGGTGGCTTCCGTTGGCTGGTTAATATAGGGGAGGATGCCTGCCCCATGGTTTCTTCAGTTCCTGCACCCCTCTCTTTTTAGGTGTGGGTTCTTATTGCTAGTTTTTATCTGTTTTATTTGTTTTTATTTGTTTTTACCCACTGTTGTGAACCGCCCGGAGTCGGCTTTGGCTGAGTGGGCGGTATAAAAATTTAACAATAAATAAATAAATAAATAAATAAATAAATAAATAAATAAATAAATATAGATGGGTGGATTAATTGATCGATCAATTGATAGATGGATGGACAGACCGTTGTGCTCAAAATTTTATTTTTAAGATGCATCTGTTGCTATCATTAACTTGCTCACAAGTATAGAGCTGTAGGGCTCCACAGCTCTCTTTAGAAAAATCAGTTTAGGTGTCAAAAGGTTTTCCCTCTTGCTTTAAGTGGGGTTGTGCATCACTTTTATGTCACAACTGCTGAGGCACAATCACCTCTACATTTTTTCAGCTCCACTCCTGTCCTGTAAGTCACTTAAGGATGTGATAACTTTAACTGTTACATGCTCATAGGAAAGCATTCTGCTCACTTTTTATACACATTTGAAGCTTCTGTCAAATTGAGCTTCAGTCTAGTGGAAGTTAAGGACAAACATGCAGCTATATAGTGTGTACATCATTTCAACATTTAATCGGTTGTAGTAGCAATTGATTTTATAAACATGCATATATTAAATATCTGTGTGCTTTAGCTAGAAACAGATTGACTCTTAAGAATGACAAGTTAAGTTTGTAACCAGAATCATAAAAGTGCTTGTATAACCACTGTTAATAGTTACAGGTATTTGTGATAGCCTGTATGTGACCTGTATGAAAACCACTTTAAGAAAAGGTAGGAATTAAGACATATGCATCTTCTTGGTCTACAGTAAGTTGCTTACTAGCTAATGGAAAATCCCCTGACATTCTATCTTTCTTAAAATGAGTTAACCCCAAAAGGGTTTAGCCTGCATGAAGCAGCATTTCTGTTTCAAAAACCTACATGCCTGCGATACCAAGATAATGCTTAGACACATAGGACAGCTTGGCCCCACCTACATGACAGTTTGAAACACAAGAGGCTAAAAGCACATGCACATTTCAAATAAGTGAGACATGGACATGTCATGAATGTAATAACTTGTCCACCAGTATAAAAGCATGATTATCCATTAATCAAAGTCCCTAGGTCTGTTTTGACCTGGGCACCACTTATGCATCTATCTCTTTTAAATTTCTTTTGTTAATAAATCTATTTTCCCTTCAAAACCCCTCTGGCTATTTTATTTGTGGATTAAGGAAACCCGAGGGCTGATCCCAGTTTTGAGGGTTTACCAAATAACACAGTAAGTGTTAATCAGTATTCTAAAAAAAAATCTCACTTCATTTGGCAGGCCTATTAATAGAGTTCAGTTTCACATTACTATTCAATATTATTTTTAAAAATTCCGGTTATTGGGGAAATGCCTCTTTTTTAAATTTAGTCGCACAGCAGAAAGCTTATAGCTTGAATCATCAGTGATTGCTTCTGTTGGATTCAACAGCCGAAGGGAGAACAGATTAATTTTCTACTTCACAGTCACAGAATATTTTTGCTTTTCATTTCTTTTACTGTTGTCAATCCAGACATGTTTAATAAGAAGAAATTATCTAGTATTCTACAAAAGAATCATCTTCCTCTGACATGCAAAGGGACACAGATCCTTCTTCTCGGCAGGACTGAACTTCAGGTGAAACTCAAAGGATTTTACTGGCTAAAGTGACATACAAGATGCAAATTTCCATGTACAAAAGCCAGTGAGCTCGGCTATAGAATCTTATTTCAGTAGCAATGAGAAAGCTATGTTTCAGTTGCATCTGAGTACAGCAGGGTAATTTAGAAAGTTGTGTGGCACATGTAGTGCTGCTTATCATCTGTCACCTGAGACATCTCAGGCTTCACTCTGCATAAAAATAGGGCCAGCTCTTTTCTAAGGGCCATACTTTACCATTGTTCATTGAATGAGAGGCTAAACAGTTTCTGAGCTTGAGCAAGGAGGTGCAACTGGATACTGTACTTCCTTATACATACTGGAATCTATGCACATATGCATATGTCTCTTTTAAATTTCTTTTGTTAATAAATCTTTTTTCCCTTCATTTATGCAATAGAACTTGATTCGGTCTCACAATTTTCTTCCTTACAGGAACCTTTGGGGGAAAGGAAGCAGACAAGGCAGGAATGTGTGAAAATGTTTTATGTAAATGCCAGTAAAGTTCTAGGCGTGCATACTCAGAAGTCGATCATATTTCTAGATGAGCGTGTATAAAGCAGAATAATGTTGAGTTCCATTACTGATGTAGTAAAGTTCCACTACTGACTAACCTACAATTCTTTTCTTGCATAGTAGCTATTGATTCCATAGAGGTTTTAATTCTTGCAACAAAGCACATGTTGTTCCTGAATGACTACTTGAGCTAGGCATGAAGTTGAAGCAAAGTTCAAGTCTTTTTACTGAATTTTGGAATCATGAGCCTTCTTCCCACAAACTGCAATATACAGTATGTTACCATGAAATATGCACTTCAGAAACACATTAATGGTCTGAGGTGCAAAGCCTTCTTCTGTTCAGGTAACAAATTAAGTTTCAGCAAAGCTTCTTACTGAGACATGGGGATTTGTGTGGCTTCTCCTTTCTCTGCAGCCTACTCTGACAAAACTTGCTTTTGAAGGAACACAAGAGTCTGCAAAGCTGAGTGGGATAAATAAAAATCACATCCTTCAGCCAGAGTACTCCATAGTATTCCATGAATGGCGTTCTTATATGAATTCTTGATCCAATCCCTCAATATTCTAACATGTCAGAGCAGTTAAGTAAAGCAAGATCCCCTGAGCAAAATGTTCTTTTCTTTTCAACTAGCTATGTTGCCTAAGGCAAAGAATATAAGGGTAAGTACAAAACATGTAGAACTATTACACAGTATGATATCAGGTTGTCTCAAGTTGAGAGGCTTGACCTGCAGAAAAAACATGAAACTTTGCAAGAAAACAATGGGCAGACTGCAGTTTGCAAATTCCTGAAATTCCTGAAACTTGGATGGACACATAGATAGGTGAATGGAGAGAGAAGTAAATAGACAAAAAAAAATCTGTTTCAAAATCGAAGGATATGAGTAGATTCCTGATTAATCCAACAGATGTACATAATTTATTGAAGTAGGAAGAAAAAAGAGGATGAAATGTAAGCCATTGCCTTATTTTGAGTCAGACCTGGATCATCTAATTGAATGATTGACTCCAGTTTCAGAAATCTTGTCGTTCTTGCCCACAAACACCTACTTTTCACAGGGTCTGTTTTCTAGGCCACTATCTCAGGACTACTTACTGTATGAAAAAGAAAATGCCTCAGTGCTTCCTGGGAGGGATAATTCTTTGGAAGAGGTGCAGTACTTCGGATGAGTTCTCTAAAAGTTTAATGGGAAGAAAGTCTTCCGCGCCCATTAAGAACTAGGCTTCCCAGGATGAACTGGGACTGGAATAGATATTTGATCCGTTTTACAAGACTGCCTTTTCAACGTTCGCACACTGGGGAACCCAAGTCACGAAAGTCCTACCGGCTGATGCGGCCACTCTGTACACACCCCGAGTGGCGGTCAGCCTGAACTCTACTTGTGCTCGCATGACCGGCTGTTCCGCGGTCGAAGGGCCACAGCGCCGTTGCCTCAACCCCGGCAACAGCACATGAACTTGTACTAACCCAGAGACTATTAATTCAATGTTTGCTCACATTACTTTGCCTTCAGGATGGTTTTTTACATGTAACCATTATACTTGGAACTACATTCCTGCAAATGTATCTGATTCCCTTTGTTGTATCAGTCACTTGACACTGTTGCTCCCCACTAAGGATATGGTTGCCCCAAGCATTTCTCCCCATGCACGGCATGCTCGTGCCACCCAGTTAGACAGTTCATGTGATAGCAACATCAGGATTCTGAGTAAAGCTGAGTATGTCTCCTTAGCAGTCAGCTTGTTTGGCGTGCCAGGCTTAGCTGTAGGCAACGCTCAGAGAATTGGTCAATTGGCTTGCGCTTTGGCAAAAGCCAATAACCACACCTCCTCGGTGATAGTGCTGCTTAATCAGGAGCAGACGGAGCTTCGCCATGCCATATTGGATAATCGAGCAGCTATCAATTACCTCTTACTGTTACATCATTTGGGTTGCGAGTCTGTCCATGGCATGTGTTGCTTTAACCTCACGGACAACTCGCGCAAGGTACAAAGTCAACTCACAGACCTCCATACCTTGGTTAAAAATATCAAGTAAGATGCCACATGGGCGTGGTGGGATTCGTTATGGTCCTGGTTCCCATGGAATTGGCTACAAACGACACTCAAGGTGATTGTGGGGGTGATAATACTGGGAACAGCTGTATGTTGTTTCATGCAATGTATTCCCTCAGTGATGTCAAGGTGTCCCCCATGGAGAGAACCCCGGAATGTCCTCACTCCACGTCAGCTGATGCTGCTCCTACGTCAAGCCGTCTGTCAGGTCCAATTAAACAAATAAAGGGGGAGTGTGGGATCTGTGCACACAATTGGTCAACTGTCCCTGACAGAACCCCGGTAATGGGTGATCACCTCGTTGCCAGGGGTTCCTGAGGGGACAGAAATTGGGGGAGCGGAATGTTAGATAAAGTTTAATTCATCAATAGCTGATCTGACAAGCAGCTTGGACAATGGAGAGCTAATGACTAACTCACTAGGCACGTAATAGGTAATCTCACGTCTGCGGATTCCTTTAAGCCCTAGAGACAATACTAGCCACTTGTTTACCCTGGATAACACGGAACAATGTAATTCCCCTGCCGTTAATTAAGTTGGTTAATTAACTTCCCCTGTGTAGACTTCCCCAATTAACTTGTGTAAACATGGTGTGTTAAGCCTGCCATCACAATAGATCGCTACGCTTTTGCATGCAGCCAGAACAGGATAAATACAGATGATTTGTCTTCATTAAATTACTGGTCTTCGCTCCATCTTGCCTCGTGTGTCTTTGCTTGACCAGTCTCCTCCGGGACCCAACAGCCGCTTCGTGGTTCTGATCCAGCTTGCGCAACCCGCTTCGCGGCCCAAATCCAACAATTCTCAACCTTTTAAAGCCGGGGGCTGGGTTCCACTCCCTCAGACAGCTTGGGGGGGGGGCAGACAGCCATTTTGCCATTCCTCCACCACATGGCACTTCCTGGTGTGGTGGAGGCAGTGGGTGCCACATGAAATGGTGCCATGAGCCGCATTCAGCCCACAGACCGCAGGTTGAGAATCCCTGTATTACAGGGTTGTTACCACAGACAGCACTGTCCACAGCCCTGTTTGGAGTGGATTAACCAACTGCAAGGACTAAACAATGGCATAACCAGGAGTGCTTCCAATCTCACCAAACAAGCTGCATCCCTATAGTTGTGCTGTTCCAGAAAACAGCAGGACAACTTGCTATAAAGGGCGGGATGAATTTCTATGATTGAAAACACATTGCAGGTGCACCCCCCAAAAAAGGACTCAGACACCGGTATAAGTGGATAACGGCATTGGGCCACATTTATTGATTCATGCCCTAGTCCAAATTATAAATTTCAATTGGTACTCAGCCAATTATAATTCTTAAGGCAAGCAGGCCGCAGTAACACTGGTAAGGTTCCTCCCAAAATTGCCAATGGTAATTGGCTACAATGTATCCATTTGTATAAATTTGTTTGTTTACTTTGGTCACATTTGTTTACAACAAACAAATTGTTGACCGTAGTCAATAAACTATCTACTGACCCCACCCTCTGACATGTATCCGTAAAATCACGGGGTGATGCATGCTGAAGAGCTCCTGCCATCACCCCATTGCCTGGTTCGTCATTGACCGGACAACGTTAACAAACTTGTACCTATCTAGTGTTGGCCAGTCAATTGCGAACCTGCCGGATACCTTACCAGTGCTACCCGCCCATGTGACCAAAGTCAACATCAAAACCCCTATATCAAACCGTAGCAACAGTGTGGGATGGGCAAAAAAAGCCAGAACCAGTAAGCCAATTGTAGGTTCCAGCCAAAAATTCCCACCTGGCCCCGAAGCGACCAAAATATCACACTGCTCACTAGGGAGGGGGTGGAGGGAAAAACTTCTCCTTCTCCGTCGCTTTCACAAAATGGCAGCTCGGCTGCCTCGCGGCCACCCCTTTTATGAGGGGTGGCCACACCCCCTAACTACCCGGATGTCTGAGTCCGGGTGAGGGGGGCCCGCAAAGAGCGCAGTGGCCATTTTGGCGCCGCGCTTTCATTGCAGGCGCACCCCCCAAAAAAGGACTCAGACACCGGTATAAGTGGATAACGGCATTGGGCCACATTTATTGATTCATGCCCTAGTCCGAATTATAAATTTCAATTGGTACTCAGCCAATTATAATTCTTAAGGCAAGCAGGCCGCAGTAACACTGGTAAGGTTCCTCCCAAAATTGCCAATGGCAATTGGCTACAATGTATCCATTTGTATCAATTTGTTTGTTTACAACAAACAAATTGTTGACCGTAGTCAATAAACTATCTACTGACCCCACCCTCTGACGTGTATCCGTAAAATCACGGGGTGATGCATGCTGAAGAGCTCCTGCCATCACCCCATTGCCTGGTTCGTCGTTGACCGGACAACGTTAACAAACTTGTACCTATCTAGTGTTGGCCAGTCAATTGCGAACCTGCCGGATACCTGTGGGTCATAAATATTTACCTTACCAGTGCTACCCGCCACACGGAGAGGCATCCATGATGACTCACCCCCCCCCCAAGACCGTCAGCTCGGTCGCCAGGCCTGCTTGCATCACACCCAGAACGAGGTACATACCTCTAGCCGACAGGTGGACCCCTTCTCCTGCCTACCAGCAAAATTTTTGTGTAAGCCTATCATCCGGTCTCCAATGGCCGTCTCACAGCCATGCTCGAAAAGGGACGGAGCCACAGCCCCGTCCACTGACTACCGGAACATTCCGAACTAGGGAGATCCGCATCTCCCCTAAATTGGTGTCTCGGCACGATGTTAGACCATAGCGACCGTATGTAAGCCATACGTGATACAAAATGCCAGGTCACAGCCCCTCGACAGTTTAGTAACAGCAGTGATCCGTATAAGATTGCTGCCGCCGAGGTGCCTGTAAAACATTGGGCGGTCCAGCATCCCTGTCAGACAGCAGGAATGGCCACAGTTCCCGCCCCCATGTGCCACGCATACCATACCATAGCATACGTGCGGATGCCCACAGCCCAGCCGGGGTCCACTCTCTGTCGCTGCGGCATATACTGCTGCCCAGTGTACATAGCTGCGGCCCACCAGCCCCCTGCCACCGGTGTGTTGAGACCCCTAGGATCTGTAAAAGAGGAGAAAAAAGGTGAATGACATAACTAGGTACTCGTGCAGTGAGGGTACGTACATATCTGAAATTGCGCGTAGACGCATATCCACCTCCGAGTACCTCAAACGTAGCCGCGATCAATGCGACGCCTATCTTAAGTAAATGGTGCCAAAACGGGGCCCACACTGCGAAACGCGGCACCGGTCACCCTCAGGACTTTACCATGGTAAGGGTAGACCCATCCCGGTGGCAGAAAACAGGCTGGGGCGCGCAGCAGGCACTGTCGAAAATTCATGTAGGGCACCAACCGGACAGATGTCTCAAAAACTTCGTAGCAGTATACACCACTGCCTACACCGTGCTGAATAACCCGTGAGGACCGCGTCCCCACTCGAGCCCACTCATGTGTGACAGAGACATCTTCGAGTTCCAGTGCCCTACGAGACACATCCGCCTTACACAGGTGGCCCCAACTCTGGCACCCACTCACTGATGCGGAGCGCTCCAAAAAGGCTACCGTGGTAGCTGCGTGGCCAAGAGCCACCTCACACCTATCTGTACATAAGTAACACCAGCCTCGTGCAAGGTGGGTCGGAAAATCTGGGGACAGGGTGACGCGTGTACAGGTGGCGGACACGTTCCCCTCCCAAACACGACGCCTGAACGCATAGTGATACGCCTTACGCGTGCGAGGTGCCAATGACATGTCCGGTTCCCTTCTCCTCGCCAAACGTCCAGCCATCGGCCAAAAGTGGCGAGTAGAATCCCTCTGCTTCCGGAGTACGGCACGGAACCGGGTGATCTGCAGGTGGTGGAAAGCAGCAGTAATGTTATTATAAATACCTAGAACATGTCTGGCCTAGAACGGCACATTTAGGCGTAGGCTTCTCAAAAGAATAGACAAACTAATGTCATGACCCTGGGGGACTTGCATGTCTGGGTGTTGACAATGTGCACCACTGCCTCATTGTCACACCGAAATTGGACCACTGAGTAGGCCCACTCATTGCACCATAGCAACGGTGCTCTTCAAATTGGGGAAAAACGCAAGGAAGATAAGATCGCGTAGGCGATCCGTGCACCCACCCTCAGAGTAAACCCCCATAAGCCCGGGAGCCGGAGGTATCCGACCGTACTTGACATCTAGGGCAGACCATCAGGTCTGACCTCCAGGAAGAGACCCCGCCAAACCCAGGAGTAATTTGAGCCAGACCGGACAAAATTAAGGTGGCCATGAATTACTGCAGCTCACAATGGCACACTTTATGTTTGGCAATCAATGCCAAACTCGCCGCGGAGATCCAAGCCACCGTATTCATGGTTAACCCGGATGCCCGCGCGACAGAGTCGATTCAGAAATGTGAGCTTAGTAGATGGGACCTCGGTCTATTCAGGCGCCAAGGGGACACCCAGTTCCCACCTGAGTGTCTGAATTGTAATGAGGAGACGCGTGCATGTGTCCAAGCCCCGTTCACCCCCGAACCAAAAGTCGTCGAAGTAATGGGCTAGAGACCGAGACCCCGACCTGTGAGCAAATGGCCCCTGAGTGAAGTCCCCAATCGGTCGGGTGCTGAACATGAATTAACTCAGTCAGAAGGGGGTTGGCCTTATCTAAGTAAAATTCCCCTCGGAACCTAAAAAACCCAATAGGTCTAAATCATTGGGTGCACTGGCAATAATCTGAAAGCCGAGTGCATATCACACTGTGCCAAAACAGCACCAGAACTGCGTGAGCGTGCCACCCATAGTAGCCGAATCAACTACGAGTACCTGACCGACAAGGTCATCAGGTATGGCATCCCTGAATGGAGAACCCACAGGGTAAGCTAAATGGAGGATTAAATGACATTCACCCCAGTTCTAGCTTCATGGGGGAGACATTCGACTTAGGAAAGGTGGTTCCAAGAAGGGCCCCCGCTACTCTCATAGCCCTAACTCCCTTAGCTGTGTACTGTGGAGCCCCCTCTTCGTTACCCTGCAAGGGAACTAGAATAGTAGCATCCTGGGACCCCCAACACCCCGAATGAATACAAAAGCCCCCATAGAAAACCCTCCAGCAGGCATTCTGCCCAATCCCTTCCTGGATGAACTGAGTGCCATCTATCCGGGTTGACTATACTAATTGGGGCGGGGGGGGGGCTTATGACAAGGTTAGTTGCTTCAGACGGAGCTCTGATCGCCCCTGTGCACCCCTACCTCTGCCCCGTAACCCACCAACCCGCGGGCACGCGGAGGCGGCGTGAGGGCCAGCGCAAAAAGGGGACACGAAGTCGGTAACGACCGTGGTGCTTAGTACACGCATCGTCAGCTGAGCAGGCCAAACACAGCAGGCGGGCTGGAACCCCCTGCCCGACCAGTTAGCGTGTAGCCTGTGTCTGAGCAGCCCGCTGCTCAGCATGACCACCATGGTACCTATCACCAGGCACCAGTCATATGGGAGTGATGTACACGAGCACACTTGCTGACAGGGCTCATCCCACCTCCCCTCAGGGTATAGAGCCACCCTCATCCCCATGCCTCACCGTAAGCCAACTGCCATGGGCCCATCTAATCAACCATCGCCCTGCAAATATTAGCGATGGATGGAAGCACCAGGATGACCCAAACAGGTCAAGCCCTGCGGCATACCACCATACATACAAGGTATGCCGCCCACCAGTTGGCCCAAGGTGCGCGGTGGCTCACGACGATGGGACATCTCTTTGTCTCAGTCGCCCTGTCCCTCTCTCTCCTCCTAGTGGGCTTGCAGTTCAATAGGGAGAATATCCACATGTCCCCCTCCAGCCCTTACCCCTCATGGCCTGCGGCCAATAACACCCAGGGGCAAGTAATAGCCGGCCATCGGCAAAGCCCTCGACAGGACAGTCTGCATAAAGGGCATGCGCAGCAGGACCCGGACAGCCCCTGCGATGCTCAGCACCGTCCCGGGGGCGGACACCCCAGTGCGTGATGGACTACTACGGCGGGACCGCACATGTCTCTGTCCTTCTGTCCGCACCACCTATCCTTATTGGGATCTCAGTTCATAGGGAGAATATATCCACATACTTCCCCCACCAAATCTTTTCCCTCGTGACCTGGAACAAATGTATCAACATACTCCCCCCGCCAAACCTTTTCCCTTGTGGCCTGGGCCAAATGATCCCCGAGGGGCAAGGAATACCCGGCCGTCGGCAATGCCGACACCGGCACAGTATTGACACAGGGTATCAGGAGAGGAGCCTGGACCGTCCCTGTGACACCTGGTGCAGCCCCGGGGGCAGAAACCCCCCGCCCCATGTTATGCCAGTATGGGACCAAGCTGCACCCGGGTAAGCCGGGAACTGATGCCCACCCGCCCCGACATTACGAGGCCATGGCCACTGAAACCTATCCCCGGAAGTGGAGTGTGATGTGGGTACATTAGCTTGAACCTGATACTCACTGGGTGCACCCCCGTGAGCCGCCCCCACTGGGGGTTCCAGCCCACGGCGGGCGTCGGAGCTCGCGACCGAAATCGAGCTCTAAGGACACATCCGACCACTACCTGTCTGCAGTTCCTGATGTACGGGGAGCTGCGAGACCGCGGCGGGCATATGCCTGCGCACCTCGAGCAACTCAACCCGACTGGCCGCCTGCTGGAGAGTGGCGGCTGTCGTCGTAGCAGGCTGGCAAAAGGGGGGCCCAGATGGCAATGAAGGCCCCCCCCAATGGGGTTATTGGTGATCCCTAGGGATGCCTCAAGCGCCGCTACGCGGGCCAGTAATGCATCCACTGTCGCAGATCCCCCTGCATAAAGGGGGCCAGGTGGGCCGGACGGCCCACTGGGCAATGGTCCAGGGCCCATGACTTGAGAGCCCGGCCCTAAATATGGCCATGCCCAAAACTCCGGCCCATGAGGGGCCGGAGATAAGCCCTGCTGTGCAACCGCACCAGGCCCTCCCCCCTGCTCAAAGCCCATGGCCGGTAACTGCGGGCCGGGGGCCGAAGCCCCAACCGCACCAGGCCCTCCCCCCTGCTCAAAGCCCATGGCCGTCAACTGCGGGCTGGGGGCCGGAGCCCCTGGAGGGCCGGTCTGAGGCCGGAGAGCCGCAGGCCATGGCCTAAGCTGCCCCATCCCACCAGTCCCGGTGGGTGCCTCCGTTGAGGGGTCCTGTTGAGGGGGCGCAGTCGCGGTCCTCCGACCCGACTGCAGCCTCCTCGTCGGGCGAGCCAAAGTCGCCATAGCCTTCTTCTTAGGAGGCATAAGCAAGGAAGATCCCTTTCCAGGGATCGGAACCGATGGCTGGGAAGCCGAAGATTAAAAGACGCGAAGATCGCACTAAGATTTCTAAAAAGGCTTCCCCAGCAAGACGAAGAGCGACGGAGAAAAACTTCTCCTTCTCCGTCGCTTTCACAAAATGGCAGCTCGGCTGCCTCGTGGCCACCCCTTTTATGAGGGGTGGCCACGCCCCCTAACTACCCGGATGTCTGAGTCCGGGGGGGCCCCGCAAAGAGCGCGGCGGCCATTTTGGCACCGCGCTTTCATTACGGTTGCTGGGGAAAATGGCAAATCAAACACCACCCAAAATGAACCTAATAGCAAGCTATATGCCTCTCTGATCACCATTCTAATCCGGGAGTGTTGTCTAAATTTCAGAGGAACTGTTTTGGTGATTGTTGTGTTCTGATGGTTTTATTGTACACATGGATTACAATGTATCTGAGCCAATGTAACCTTGCCTATAGCAACAATGTAACCTTCAGCTGTATCATATAAACCCTGTAATAGGACGCGAGCTAATGACCACCAGCTGGCAGCAGCGAGCGTCCAAGCTCTCTTGGTCCAAACTCATCAAAGGCAACAGCGCGGGAAGTTTTCCCGCCACCACCTACACCTGGACAAGAAGGGCGTGACCTGCAATGACGTCACGCAGACAGTAGCCAATGGGCTACCATGGCACCACGTTCAAATGTATTACTGCTGTATATAAAGAGCTATCGATCCGCCATTACCTCATGTTCCCTCTGCCCACGATGCAATAAACCTGAGTTAACCCAGCCCGAGGCTGTGTCCTGTGTCTTGGTTTGCATACACCAAATTGGCGACGAAGGTGGGATAATGGATCCCCACGGAACAGCCAGGGCACAGAGCGGTTTCAACATCACCAAACCGCAAGACTGGGAGCTGCTTGAGATGGATTTCCAGGCGGCCCTGGTGGAACTCAGAGTCAAAGGAGAAGACGAGGAGAGGAAGAGGGCCATCCTCACCAGAATGCTCGGGATGGAAACCAAGCGGACGCTGGTGGGCATAATCGCTCCGAAGAAGGTGAGCGACTTTAAGGCGAGCGACATCATGAAACTGCTGCGAGAGCGGTTCTGCCCCTCGAGGGCAATGTTTCCCGCTCGGAGCGCGTTTTGGAGGCGAGTCCAAGCGCCGGATGAGTCGGTTGAGGCATTCGTGGCCGCCATGAGGATAGCCGCCGCCCCCTGTAAATGGGGCGATATCCTGGAGTTGGTCCTCAGGGACGGCGTGTTGTGTGGCCTGAAAGACAAGGAGGTACAGCGCAGCTTGATGAATAAGGAGCCGCCACCCACGCTGGCAGAGGTCATAGAGGCCGCGGAAGCCGCAGAGTCCACGAATGCCGGAGTGGACGAGATGCACCAGTGGCGTGAGTGGCGTCCTAGAGCCGGCAAGGCGGAAAATTCGGTGCACGGGAAGACCGGACAGTCGGTGCACGCGACTCGACGGGCCTCAAAGTCGTCTACGGAAGGCAGCGACGGCGAGGAGGTCCAGAAGGTCCGGAAGGGTGGTCGACGCTGCGAGGGTTGCGGAGCGGCCCACGAGCGCGCGAGATGCCCGTTCAGGAAGGCCGAGTGTTACACCTGCGGCCGCCGGGGGCACATCGCCAAGGCGTGCCGAAAGCGGAAAGAGGGCCGGAGGCAGTCACAAGACCGCGCGGCCAGACCGGACCGTCCAGCGAGGCCCAAAGATGGCGCCCAGACCACGAGGAAGCAGGACGGCGTGGGCCGCGTCTCGGACGGCAGCGAGGACGACGCCTCAGTGTTCAGCGTGTCCGCGGGACAGTCCCATTACTTCGTTGAGGTATTAGTACAAGGGGCCCCTATTAAGATGGAAATTGACTCGGGGTCCTTCTATTCCATAATTCCCCAGAAAGAGTTCCTGAAAATCGACCCCCACGTGCGGCCCAAGCTTAAAGCGTTGAGGTCCACACTACGGGACGTACAGGGAAACAGCATTCCGGTGTTGGGGGTCGGGAAATTTCGGGTCAAATTTAAGAGACATTCGGCGGAACTGCCCCTAGTTGTCCTAAAAGGGGGGAGCTGTAGCCTCCTAGGGACACAGTGGTTTCAGCCCTTAGGTTTGTTCATAGGGGGGGTGCATACCGTGGGGGGAGACCCAATACAAGCGGTTTGCGATGCGCATCCCGCCGTTTTTAAGAAAGGACTCGGAAAGTTCAAGGGACCCCCTGTAGCTTTCGACATAGACCCGGAGGTCCGCCCGATAAGACTCAAACCACGCAGGGTGCCGTTCGCACTCAAGGACAAGATAGAGGCGGAACTGGACAAACTGGTGGGCCAGGGGATTCTTATTCCTGTTGATTCTGCGGAGTGGGAAACTCCAATTGTGACGGCTCTAAAGGCTAACGGGGAGGTGCGCATTTGCGCTGATTATAAGTGTACAATTAACAAGGCGATCCGCCCTAATGCATACCCGGTGCCAGTGATCAGCCACCTTTTGGCCAGGCTGAATGGGGGAAAGTGTTTCGCTAAACTCGATTTGGCACAAGCCTATCAGCAACTTCCAGTGACCCCCGCCACGGCCGCGGCACAAACGATAGTTACACATAAGGGAGCGTTCCAGGTGTCGCGGTTACAGTTCGGCGTGAACTCGGCACCCGGCCTTTTTCAATCGCTCGTGGAACGCCTCCTAAAGGGCCTGGAGGGGGTGTTGCCTTATTTTGATGACGTGTTGATAACAGGGGGGAGTGAGGCTGAACTGGCTATAAGGTTGGACAAGGTACTGACCGTGTTCGAGAAAGCGGGGCTGAGATTGAGGAAGGATAAATGTGTCTTTTTCGAAACCGAGGTCGAGTTTTTAGGGTTCCGGATCACACCCGAGGGGATTAAGCCGTCTAAATCCAAGGTAGCAGCCATTAAAAAGGCCCCTCGCCCCACATCCAAAACCGAGCTGCAGTCTTTCCTGGGGCTCCTCAATTTTTACCATACATTCCTCCCGCGGAAGGCGTCCGTGGCCGAACCGCTCCATCGGTTACTTTAAAAGGAGGAGCCATGGATGTGGGGTGACGAGCACGAGAGGGCGTTCAAAGAGCTAAAGCAACTCCTAACATCTGAGGCAATCCTGACGCACTTCGACCCCAAACGGCCTGTGGTCCTAGTTTGTGATGCATCCCCGGTGGGGGTGGGGGCGGTGCTTTGCCACGTGTTGGAGGACGGAAGGGAGGCCCCGGTAGCGTTTTACTCCAGGTCCCTGTCCCAAGCGGAGCGAAATTACGCACAAACCGACAGGGAAGCGTTAGCAATAGTAGCGGGGACCAAAAAATTTCACGATTTTTTGTATGGCCGCCCGTTCAAAATCGTGACCGATCACAAGCCGCTGTTAGGGATTTTCACGGCGAGCAAGCCCACGCCGCAGATCCTGTCCCCGAGAATGCTGCGATGGGCTATTTTCCTCAACGCGTACCAACATGAGTTGGAGTACAGGCCCGGAAAGGAGATCAGCCATGCTGATGCGCTTTCGAGATCCCCCCTGCCCTTGTCGGACTACCAAAAGGCGAGAGCAGAAAGAGACCGCCAGGTGTTGCTAATTGAGGTTTTAGACGCACCCCCAATAGTACCAGCCGACATTGCTAGGGCGACAGGCAAGGACAGGACGCTGGGGAAAGTTAGTTCATGGGTGCAGAAGGGGTGGCCGGCTTCGTCCCCGAGTGCAGAGTTCGACCCATTCTTTAGGAAAAAGCTAGAGTTGTCCCTAGAGAGGGGGTGCCTTCTGTGGGGCCAATGGGTGGTGGTCCCTGCGCCCCTGCGGACGAGGGTGCTCGAACTGCTGCACGTCAGCCACCCGGGCATAGTTCGTTCAAAGGCGCTGGCCCGGAGTTACTTCTGGTGGCCACAGCTGGACGCGGACATTGAGCACATGGTCGGCACTTGCGAGGCTTGCCAGGGATCCCGACCTGAGGCGGCCCGTCTCCCGCATAGGGAGTGGGACACAGCAAGGGGGCCGTGGTCCAGAGTGCACGTGGATTTCGCTGGCCCATTCCGAGGAACCATGTTTCTCCTGGTGGTAGATGCGTTCTCCAAGTGGCTGGAGGTTCTCCCAGTAAAGAGCACGTCCTCCGCCACGACAATTAGCCAGCTAAGGAGAGTCTTTTCCACATTCGGTTTACCCGACACTTTGGTCAGCGATAACGCTAGTTGTTTCACCTCCGCCGAGTTCGGGGCGTTCATGGAGGCAAACGCCATTCGGCATGTCACGTCCGCACCGTTTCACCCGGCCACGAATGGCCAAGTGGAACGGCTGGTGCGGACAACGAAGGAGGCGCTGCGGCGCATGGGCCCGGGGGACCTGAATCACCAAGTATGCCAGTTCCTTTTAGCGTATAGGGTAACCCCCTTAGCGTCAGGCTACTCGCCGGCGGAGCTCTTGATGCGGCGAAAACTGACCACGATCCTGTCTAGGCTAGACCCGACGAGGGTCGAGGATAAAGGGAAAAACATAGGGTTGGCAGTCTCGAAAGGTTTCGCCGCCGGGGACCCTGTTCACTGCAGGAACTATTCCAGCGCAGGGCCAGCCTGGGTGCCAGGGACGGTTGTAGAGCAGACGGGGCCTGTGTCGTACCGGGTCGAGACTAACACCGGCCTCCTCTGGAGGAGGCACGCAGACCAACTGAGGCACCGAGTGAGTGGGCCAGTCAGTGGAGCTCAGCAACAGGATTCAGCGTTAGGATTCTCCCCCACCCGCTTAACCCAAGGGGGAGACAGCAGGGGACAACAGTCCCAAGCAAGGGGGGAAGGAAGCAGTAGTAGCGGCCCCGACTCATATCCTTTTGATACGCCAGTCTTATCAGGGGCCGGGGAAGGGGGAGAGGAGTTCGCGACCGCTGCCCCCGATTGTGATTTTGATTTTGATTTTGCGAGCCGGGGGGGTTTTCAGGAGTGTTCCCCCACCCATCCAAGCGAGAAGAGGGGTTTTTCGTTAGCCCCCAGTGCCCCCGGTTCCTCCCTAAGAAAGAGCACACCTCCCAACAACGCCGCGGAGCCGCGGCAAGTCACTAACGAGTCTCCCTCTCATATTACAGGACAGGAAACCAGGGGACAAAGAGAAGGTAGCAAACCCGGGGAGAGGCAGCCCGCATCGAGACCCCAGCGTGTTCGGAATAAGCCATCTTGGCTGAGAGACTTTGTCTCCTAAGGGGGGGGAGTGTGTTTAAGTGTGGGCTCGAGACTTTGTCTCGTCCTAGGGGGGAGGGGTGTTGTGTTCTGATGGTTTTATTGTACACATGGATTACAATGTATCTGAGCCAATGTAACCTTGCCTATAGCAACAATGTAACCTTCAGCTGTATCATATAAACCCTGTAATAGGACGCGAGCTAATGACCACCAGCTGGCAGCAGCGAGCGTCCAAGCTCTCTTGGTCCAAACTCATCAAAGGCAACAGCGCGGGAAGTTTTCCCGCCACCACCTACACCTGGACAAGAAGGGCGTGACCTGCAATGACGTCACGCAGACAGTAGCCAATGGGCTACCATGGCACCACGTTCAAATGTATTACTGCTGTATATAAAGAGCTATCGATCCGCCATTACCTCATGTTCCCTCTGCCCACGATGCAATAAACCTGAGTTAACCCAGCCCGAGGCTGTGTCCTGTGTCTTGGTTTGCATACACCAAAGTGATGGAGGTTAAGAATTCCAGGTGGACAATCTGGATTTTATTACTTCATACAAACCAAGAATGATTTTCTGTAAAATAATAACAGTACTTTCTGCTTGGTCAGCAGGTACCAAAGGCAATTAAAACCTTAGTCCTTTAATTAGTCACTTGCTACCTCGTCACAGTTCACAGAACACAAAAGCATTCACTGCTAGTGATTCTTCCTGGTGTCAATCTGCTAGCAAGATAGGGTATGAATAAATTTCTGATGCTGCAGTTAATGTTTTAATTAAAAGGACTGTAATGACATCTGTTCATACAGTGAGCTCAAGGCAATGAGAAGTAGAACTGAAATTTTAAATGCAAAGGGGGAAAATTGCACTCGCGTCATGCAATTTTAAAGCAACCTGAAGGAAAATGGCACTAACTATTGCTTCAGCCCTTTCTTCAGAGGCCTATTTTTTGACCAGTTATCCCAAGAAAACAAACCACAGTCTAAGGTCAAGTGATAGTGTTCTCTAACCTGCTACTCTCCAGATGTTTGAGGTTAGAATTATCCTTACACCAGCTAGCATGACAAATTACCATGCTGTTAGGGTGTTTATCAGAATTGCAATACTTTTAAATAACAAAGTTAAAGAAAGTACTGTGTTATGTTTCCAACAAAATTGTTTATGCTTCTTGTGGCCATGTCATTCTGCATCACATCATGGTAACATTACAACAAGAATAATATCCATTTTTCTCATGCAACAGTTTGGATGAAAAGCTGGAAATATGTTTGAAACAAAATTTTGAGATAGCATAAATTGTGACATATTGATTAAAAGGTTAAGTAAGTCCTGTTTAGGTGAAGTTTACTTTCTGTGATGGCAATAAAAAAATTACTTTCTCATGAAGATTGAGAATGATTTGGTTCTGAAATGTATGGAAGTGAAGAGCCATGGTGAATTACATGAAAAAAATCTGCATGCAACAAATGTGATTCCTGTCGTAATGCTATATTTTTCAGAAAGCTGTTGCTGGCTGCAATGTTTCATTAAATGTACTTTCACTGGCAAACCCTGGATGACATTCCTATTTTTAAAAAAAGATGTCTCAGTGATGTGAAATAATAGGCAGGGATGTGCAGTTAACAGATATTTTGACAATTATTTTTCCTAGCACTGAGGGAATGTGTATGTTGGAAAAAGCAAATCTTGCACATGCAACTGTCAAGTCAAAGCTACACAACAGGTAGTCAAGATCTTCTCTATACTGCATTGCAGATAACACTGTTTTGCCCCAGGATGAAGGAGTGTTTAAAGGGGCAGGTTTCTCTGTTGCTGAGCTGCAGGTGTAAAGATATAAAGAAGACATAATCACTCGATGCTCCCAGAACATAGAAGGTGGGAAATCAATACTAACTTCCTCTTTGTCCTTCATTTTTGCAGAGAAAAAGGTGCTACAAACCATCAGAAGCTGTAAAGTCAACACAACTTATTACTGAGTAATAAGCTAGTAAAAGAGTAAAGAGGCATTTTCTGATGGCTATTTTTTTGTTTACGCTTCCCTTTCACTCCATCAGTGATATATATATACAAACAGTCAAGAGTGTACAGGCTTCAGTGGTAAACTGCTAATATTGCTTTCCCCTCAAACATATACTACTGAATGACAAGTGTTTTCAATGACTCACCTAAAAAATCATTTAGATTTTTAAAAATCTCACAAAACTAGAATGTCTGTAGTTATAGTTGTTGTTTTCTGGAACAAAGCTCTCCCCCGCCGCCTCCTCTCATCACTGCAGTAGGCTATAGCCAGACAATAGAAAAAGTAATGTTTGTTACCACAAGCCTTTACACAACTGAAGAAACATAAATTTGTCAGCTGATCTTGCAGCCATCTATTTATATTACTGTGTTCACCACATGGAGCGAGAACAAACACCTTTGAGGTTACACAAGAACAAAACCAAACTAAAAGATGGAGGAAGGAACTCACTGGGCAAGGAACATCATTAAAGAAGGATATAGCTGAGGAACTCAACCCCCCCTATGTCACTTGGAGGACCCTAAATGTCAGAGTCCCTAAATGTAAGACCAACATGCTCAAGTGTGGGCTGCTGGTGGACAACAACATGCAGTGTGAATGTGGAGAGATGCAGAATCCAGCTCATTTACTGGTATGTCAATTACTGCCAGAAACACGCATTGATGAGGACTTAAGTTTGCCCAACAACAAAGCCAAGAAAGTGGCTTCATTTTGACAGTCCAGGGTTTGATCAGGACATGAAAGAAGAAGTACCACATGGAGATTTCCTCACTAGTTTTCATATATTGCTGAATTTTCAACAAACTGAACTCCTAACTTCAGAATGAATACAATCAAAAAGTGGCCATTTACTATGTGTTAGAGATGGTTTGTGGCTTAGATCTAGTCCTGAAATCTATTTAGTCTGGCACTGTCCAAATTTATAAAAGGTGGGATGGATATATAGACTCCCTAAGGACGTCTGTCCGTCCAACCAGAGTGGACCGGAGGGGCTCTCTAATAGTGCCATCGGCCAGGGGGGCTCGCCTCTCTGGCACAAGGAGGAGAGCCTTCTCTGTGTCCGCACCTGCCCTTTGGAACCTCCTGCCTGTGGAACTGCATCTCCAGACATAGTTGTTGCCCTTTAGAAAAGAACTAAAAACCTGGCTAGCGGGCCAAGTTTGGGGTGCAGGTGGAGGGGTGGCTTCCGTTGGCTGGTTAATATAGGGGAGGATGCCTGCCCCATGGTTTCTTCAGTTCCTGCACCCCTCTCTTTTTAGGTGTGGGTTCTTATTGCTAGTTTTTATCTGTTTTATTTGTTTTTATTTGTTTTTACCCACTGTTGTGAACCGCCCGGAGTCGGCTTTGGCTGAGTGGGCGGTATAAAAATTTAACAATAAATAAATAAATAAATAAATAAATAAATAAATAAATAAATAAATATAGATGGGTGGATTAATTGATCGATCAATTGATAGATGGATGGACAGACCGTTGTGCTCAAAATTTTATTTTTAAGATGCATCTGTTGCTATCATTAACTTGCTCACAAGTATAGAGCTGTAGGGCTCCACAGCTCTCTTTAGAAAAATCAGTTTAGGTGTCAAAAGGTTTTCCCTCTTGCTTTAAGTGGGGTTGTGCATCACTTTTATGTCACAACTGCTGAGGCACAATCACCTCTACATTTTTTCAGCTCCACTCCTGTCCTGTAAGTCACTTAAGGATGTGATAACTTTAACTGTTACATGCTCATAGGAAAGCATTCTGCTCACTTTTTATACACATTTGAAGCTTCTGTCAAATTGAGCTTCAGTCTAGTGGAAGTTAAGGACAAACATGCAGCTATATAGTGTGTACATCATTTCAACATTTAATCGGTTGTAGTAGCAATTGATTTTATAAACATGCATATATTAAATATCTGTGTGCTTTAGCTAGAAACAGATTGACTCTTAAGAATGACAAGTTAAGTTTGTAACCAGAATCATAAAAGTGCTTGTATAACCACTGTTAATAGTTACAGGTATTTGTGATAGCCTGTATGTGACCTGTATGAAAACCACTTTAAGAAAAGGTAGGAATTAAGACATATGCATCTTCTTGGTCTACAGTAAGTTGCTTACTAGCTAATGGAAAATCCCCTGACATTCTATCTTTCTTAAAATGAGTTAACCCCAAAAGGGTTTAGCCTGCATGAAGCAGCATTTCTGTTTCAAAAACCTACATGCCTGCGATACCAAGATAATGCTTAGACACATAGGACAGCTTGGCCCCACCTACATGACAGTTTGAAACACAAGAGGCTAAAAGCACATGCACATTTCAAATAAGTGAGACATGGACATGTCATGAATGTAATAACTTGTCCACCAGTATAAAAGCATGATTATCCATTAATCAAAGTCCCTAGGTCTGTTTTGACCTGGGCACCACTTATGCATCTATCTCTTTTAAATTTCTTTTGTTAATAAATCTATTTTCCCTTCAAAACCCCTCTGGCTATTTTATTTGTGGATTAAGGAAACCCGAGGGCTGATCCCAGTTTTGAGGGTTTACCAAATAACACAGTAAGTGTTAATCAGTATTCTAAAAAAAAATCTCACTTCATTTGGCAGGCCTATTAATAGAGTTCAGTTTCACATTACTATTCAATATTATTTTTAAAAATTCCGGTTATTGGGGAAATGCCTCTTTTTTAAATTTAGTCGCACAGCAGAAAGCTTATAGCTTGAATCATCAGTGATTGCTTCTGTTGGATTCAACAGCCGAAGGGAGAACAGATTAATTTTCTACTTCACAGTCACAGAATATTTTTGCTTTTCATTTCTTTTACTGTTGTCAATCCAGACATGTTTAATAAGAAGAAATTATCTAGTATTCTACAAAAGAATCATCTTCCTCTGACATGCAAAGGGACACAGATCCTTCTTCTCGGCAGGACTGAACTTCAGGTGAAACTCAAAGGATTTTACTGGCTAAAGTGACATACAAGATGCAAATTTCCATGTACAAAAGCCAGTGAGCTCGGCTATAGAATCTTATTTCAGTAGCAATGAGAAAGCTATGTTTCAGTTGCATCTGAGTACAGCAGGGTAATTTAGAAAGTTGTGTGGCACATGTAGTGCTGCTTATCATCTGTCACCTGAGACATCTCAGGCTTCACTCTGCATAAAAATAGGGCCAGCTCTTTTCTAAGGGCCATACTTTACCATTGTTCATTGAATGAGAGGCTAAACAGTTTCTGAGCTTGAGCAAGGAGGTGCAACTGGATACTGTACTTCCTTATACATACTGGAATCTATGCACATATGCATATGTCTCTTTTAAATTTCTTTTGTTAATAAATCTTTTTTCCCTTCATTTATGCAATAGAACTTGATTCGGTCTCACAATTTTCTTCCTTACAGGAACCTTTGGGGGAAAGGAAGCAGACAAGGCAGGAATGTGTGAAAATGTTTTATGTAAATGCCAGTAAAGTTCTAGGCGTGCATACTCAGAAGTCGATCATATTTCTAGATGAGCGTGTATAAAGCAGAATAATGTTGAGTTCCATTACTGATGTAGTAAAGTTCCACTACTGACTAACCTACAATTCTTTTCTTGCATAGTAGCTATTGATTCCATAGAGGTTTTAATTCTTGCAACAAAGCACATGTTGTTCCTGAATGACTACTTGAGCTAGGCATGAAGTTGAAGCAAAGTTCAAGTCTTTTTACTGAATTTTGGAATCATGAGCCTTCTTCCCACAAACTGCAATATACAGTATGTTACCATGAAATATGCACTTCAGAAACACATTAATGGTCTGAGGTGCAAAGCCTTCTTCTGTTCAGGTAACAAATTAAGTTTCAGCAAAGCTTCTTACTGAGACATGGGGATTTGTGTGGCTTCTCCTTTCTCTGCAGCCTACTCTGACAAAACTTGCTTTTGAAGGAACACAAGAGTCTGCAAAGCTGAGTGGGATAAATAAAAATCACATCCTTCAGCCAGAGTACTCCATAGTATTCCATGAATGGCGTTCTTATATGAATTCTTGATCCAATCCCTCAATATTCTAACATGTCAGAGCAGTTAAGTAAAGCAAGATCCCCTGAGCAAAATGTTCTTTTCTTTTCAACTAGCTATGTTGCCTAAGGCAAAGAATATAAGGGTAAGTACAAAACATGTAGAACTATTACACAGTATGATATCAGGTTGTCTCAAGTTGAGAGGCTTGACCTGCAGAAAAAACATGAAACTTTGCAAGAAAACAATGGGCAGACTGCAGTTTGCAAATTCCTGAAATTCCTGAAACTTGGATGGACACATAGATAGGTGAATGGAGAGAGAAGTAAATAGACAAAAAAAAATCTGTTTCAAAATCGAAGGATATGAGTAGATTCCTGATTAATCCAACAGATGTACATAATTTATTGAAGTAGGAAGAAAAAAGAGGATGAAATGTAAGCCATTGCCTTATTTTGAGTCAGACCTGGATCATCTAATTGAATGATTGACTCCAGTTTCAGAAATCTTGTCGTTCTTGCCCACAAACACCTACTTTTCACAGGGTCTGTTTTCTAGGCCACTATCTCAGGACTACTTACTGTATGAAAAAGAAAATGCCTCAGTGCTTCCTGGGAGGGATAATTCTTTGGAAGAGGTGCAGTACTTCGGATGAGTTCTCTAAAAGTTTAATGGGAAGAAAGTCTTCCGCGCCCATTAAGAACTAGGCTTCCCAGGATGAACTGGGACTGGAATAGAGTTCTTGTCCATGTGAGTGCAATATATGAATCTGAAGTTATGTGTCAATGGCAGAAACTCTGAGAATTTTGCAGGGGAATTCTGAGGGAATTCTGGGAGCTGGAGTCCAAAACAAAAACAGAGCAAATGGTATACCCCTATCATTTATTCATCCATGAATAACTTTTTCTAGTTGTTCAGTCGCACAGTCGACCCTTTGTGATCCTATGGACCATTGCCCTCCAGGCAAAATAACCAAAATAACACAACAGTATTATACAGGCTTTTGTGTCTAATTTTATGGCACTTGCATACACACATTATAAGGGAGTGCAAAAAAGGTTCTGTCTGTATTTGTTGATGTCATGTACAAGAATCAATCAGGAATTTTTGTTTCAGTACAAAAATGTTACCACATATAAATATTCTTGCTTTGCATCTTCCACACTGAAATTTTTAGGCAGCTTTCAGATTTACTATTTGAAGTTAATACACTGTTGTGTTCTGATGGTTTGTATTGTACACATGGATTACAATGTATCTGAGCCAATGTAACCTTGCCTATAGCAACAATGTAACCTTCAGCTGTATCATATAAACCCTGTAATAGGACGCGAGCTAATGACCACCAGCTGGCAGCAGCGAGCGTCCAAGCTCTCTTGGTCCAAACTCATCAAAGGCAACAGCGCGGGAAGTTTTCCCGCCACCACCTACACCTGGACAAGAAGGGCGTGACCTGCAATGACGTCACGCAGACAGTAGCCAATGGGCTACCATGGCACCACGTTCAAATGTGTTACTGCTGTATATAAAGAGCTATCGATCCGCCATTACCTCATGTTCCCTCTGTCCACGATGCAATAAACCTGAGTTAACCCAGCCCAAGGCTGTGTCCTGTGTCTTGGTTTGCATACACCAAATTGGCGACGAAGGTGGGATTATGGATCCCCACGGAACAGCCAGGGCACAGAGCGGTTTCAACATCACCAAACCGCAAGACTGGGAGCTGCTTGAGATGGATTTCCAGGCAGCCCTGGTGGAACTCAGAGTCAAAGGAGAAGACGAGGAGAGAAAGAGGGCCATCCTCACCAGAATGCTCGGGATGGAAACCAAGCGGACGCTGGTGGGCATAATCGCTCCGAAGAAGGTGAGCGACTTTAAGGCGAGCGACATCATGAAACTGCTGCGAGAGCGGTTCTGCCCCTCGAGGGCAATGTTTCCCGCTCGGAGCGCGTTTTGGAGGCGAGTCCAAGCGCCGGATGAGTCGGTCGAGGCATTCGTGGCCGCCATGAGGATAGCCGCCGCCCCCTGTAAATGGGGCGATATCCTGGAGTTGGTCCTCAGGGACGGCGTGTTGTGTGGCCTGAAAGACAAGGAGGTACAGCGCAGCTTGATGAATAAGGAGCCGCCACCCACGCTGGCAGAGGTCATAGAGGCCGCGGAAGCCGCAGAGTCCACGAATGCCGGAGTGGACGAGATGCACCAGTGGCGTGAGTGGCGTCCCAGAGCCGGCAAGGCGGAAAATTCGGTGCACGGGAAGACCGGACAGTCGGTGCACGCGACTCGACGGGCCTCAAAGTCGTCTACGGAAGGCAGCGACGGCGAGGAGGTCCAGAAGGTCCGGAAGGGTGGTCGACGCTGCGAGGGTTGCGGAGCGGCCCACGAGCGCGCGAGATGCCCGTTCAGGAAGGCCGAGTGTTACACCTGCGGCCGTCGGGGGCTCATCGCCAAGGCGTGCAGAAAGAGGAAAGAGGGCCGGAGGCAGTCACAAGACCGCGCAGCCAGACCGGACCGTCCAGCGAGTCCCAAAGATGGCGCCCAGACCACGAGGAAGCAGGACGGCGTGGGCCGCGTCTCGGACGGCAGCGAGGACGACGCCTCAGTGTTCAGCGTGTCCGCGGGACAGTCCCATTACTTCGTTGAGGTATTAGTACAAGGGGCCCCTATTAGGATGGAAATTGACTCGGGGTCCTCCTATTCCATAATTCCCCAGAAAGAGTTCCTGAAAATTGACCCCCACGTGCGGCCCAAGCTTAAAGCGTTGAGGTCCACACTACGGGACGTACAGGGAAACAGCATTCCGGTGTTGGGGGTCGGGAAATTTCGGGTCAAGTTTAAGAGACATTCCGCGGAACTGCCCCTAGTTGTCCTCAAAGGGGGAAGCTGTAGCCTCCTAGGGACACAGTGGTTTCAGCCCTTAGGTTTGTTCATAGGGGGGGTGCATACCGTGGGGGGGGACCCAATACAAGCGGTTTGCGATGCGCATCCCGCCGTGTTTAAGAAAGGACTCGGAAGGTTCAAGGGACCCCCTGTAGCTTTCGACATAGACCCGGAGGTCCGCCCGATAAGACTCAAACCACGCAGGGTGCCGTTTGCACTCAAGGACAAGATAGAGGCGGAACTGGACAAACTGGTGGGCCAGGGGATTCTTATTCCTGTTGACTCCGCGGAGTGGGAAACTCCAATTGTAACGGCTCTAAAGGCTAACGGGGAGGTGCGCATTTGCGCTGATTATAAGTGTACAATTAACAAGGCGATCCGCCCTAATGCATACCCGGTGCCGGTGATCAGCCACCTTTTGGCCAGACTAAATGGGGGAAAGTGTTTCGCTAAACTCGATTTGGCACAAGCCTATCAGCAACTTCCAGTGACCCCCGCCACGGCCGCGGCACAAACGATAGTTACACATAAGGGAGCGTTCCAGGTGTCGCGGTTACAGTTCGGCGTGAACTCGGCACCCGGCCTTTTTCAATCGCTCGTGGAACGCCTCCTAAAGGGCCTGGAGGGGGTGTTGCCTTATTTTGATGACGTGTTGATAACAGGGGGGAGTGAGGCTGAACTGGCGAAAAGGTTGGACAAAGTACTGACCATGTTCGAGAAAGCGGGGCTGAGATTGAGGAAGGACAAATGTGTTTTTTTCGAGACCGAGGTCGAGTTTTTAGGCTTCCGGATCACACCCGAGGGGATTAAGCCGTCTAAATCCAAAGTAGCAGCCATTAAAAAGGCCCCTCGCCCCACATCCAAAACCGAGCTGCAGTCTTTCCTGGGGCTCCTCAATTTTTACCATACATTCCTCCCGCGGAAGGCGTCCGTGGCCGAACCGCTCCATCGGTTACTTAAAAAGGAGGAGCCATGGATGTGGGGTGACGAGCACGAGAGGGCGTTCAAGGAGCTAAAGCAACTCCTAACATCTGAGGCAATCCTGACGCATTTCGACCCCAAACGGCCAGTGGTCCTAGTCTGTGATGCATCCCCGGTGGGGGTGGGGGCGGTGCTTTGCCACGTGTTGGAGGACGGAAGGGAGGCCCCGGTAGCGTTTTACTCAAGGTCCCTGTCCCAAGCGGAGCGAAATTACGCACAAACCGACAGGGAAGCGTTAGCAATAGTAGCGGGGACCAAAAAATTTCACGATTTTTTGTATGGCCGCCCGTTCAAAATCGTGACCGATCACAAGCCGCTGTTAGGGATTTTCACGGCAAGCAAGCCCACGCCACAGATCCTGTCCCCGAGGATGCTGCGGTGGGCTATTTTTCTCAACGCGTACCAACATGAGTTGGAGTACAGGCCCGGAAAGGAGATCAGCCATGCGGATGCGCTCTCGAGATCCCCTCTGCCCTTGTCGGCGGACCAAAAGGCGAGAGCAGAAAGAGACCGCCAGGTGTTGCTACTTGAGGTTTTAGACGCACCCCCAATAGTACCTGCCGACATTGCTAGGGCGACAGGCAAGGACAGGACGCTGGAGAAAGTTAGTTCATGGGTGCAGAAGGGGTGGCCGGTTTCGTCCCCGAGTACAGAGTTCGACCCATTTTTTCGGAAAAAGCTTGAGTTGTCCCTAGAGAGGGGGTGCCTTCTGTGGGGCCAACGGGTGGTGATCCCTGCGCCCCTGCGGACGAGGGTGCTCGAACTGCTGCACGTCAGCCACCCGGGCATAGTTCGTTCAAAGGCGCTAGCCCGGAGTTACTTCTGGTGGCCACAGCTGGACGCGGACATTGAGCACATGGTCGGCACTTGCGAGGCTTGCCAGGAATCCCGACCTGAGGCGGCCCGTCTGCCGCATAGAGAGTGGGACACGGCAAGGGGGCCGTGGTCCAGGGTGCACGTGGATTTCGCTGGCCCGTTCCGAGGAACCATGTTTCTCCTGGTGGTAGATGCGTTCTCCAAGTGGCTGGAGGTTATCCCAGTAAAGAGCACGTCCTCCGCCACGACAATTAGCCGGCTAAGGAGAGTCTTTTCCACGTTCGGTTTACCCGACACTTTAGTCAGCGATAACGCTAGTTGTTTCACCTCCGCTGAGTTCGGAGCATTCATGGAGGCAAACGCCATTCGGCATGTCACATCCGCACCGTTTCACCCGGCCACGAATGGCCAAGTGGAACGCCTAGTGCGTACAACAAAGGACGCGCTACGGCGCATGGGCCCGGGGGACCTGAATCACCAGGTATGCCAGTTCCTTTTAGCGTATAGGGTGACCCCTTTAGCGTCAGGCTACTCGCCGGCGGAGCTCTTGATGCGGCGAAAATTGACCACGATCCTGTCCAGGCTAGACCCGACGAGGGTCGAGGATAAAGGGAAAAACATAGGGTTGGCAGTCTCGAAAGGTTTCGCCGCCGGGGACCCTGTTCACTGCAGGAACTATTCCAGCGCAGGGCCGGCCTGGGTACCAGGGAAGGTTGTAGAACAGACGGGGCCAGTATCGTACCGGGTCGAGACTAACACCGGCCTCCTCTGGAGGAGGCACGCAGACCAACTGAGGCACCGAGTGAGTGGGCCAGTCAGTGGAGCTCAGCAACAGGATTCAGCGTTAGGGTTCTCCCCCACCCGCTTAACCCAAGGGGGAGACAGCAATGGACCACAGTCCCAAACAAGGGGGGAAGGAAGCAGAAGCAGCGGCCCCGACTCATATCATTTTGATAGCAGCGACCCCGACTCATATCCTTTTGATACGCCAGTTTTATCAGGGGCCGGGGAAGGGGGAGAGGAGTTCGCGACCGCTGCCCCCGATAGTAATTTTGAGTTTGATTTTGCGAGCCGGGGGGGTTTTCAGGAGTGTTCCCCCACCCATCCAATTTGCATACACCAAATACACTCTCCGCTCTGTATTACAGAAAGAAATCTATGTCAAAATCAATTCAGGCAAAAGGTGAATTCTATGCCTATAATCAAATCGTTGTTTCAAAGGAGTCACTGCTTTTACTGAGAAGACCTGCCGCCTTTTAAATTTTCAGACAACAAAATGTCTACAGCTCAGTACACCAAATTGTGCCTTTACTCAGTAGCACTGTAAAAAAGATAACATGAAGCAGGAAAACGAAACACTGACTCAGCCAAGTTTATCTGTGTCAGGATCTAAGGCGGCTCTGGTATTTGCAGGATGAGTTCCCCAGAGGCAGCTTTGATGTTCACAGGATTAGGTCCCCATTTGCAAGGCACCTCTAGTACCTGCACAGCTAGACCTTCAGTTTGCTGGAGTTGCCAGGTCCTACCTGAGGGCTCTGGGGAAAGTTCTGGACCATCATAAGTTTCACCTGGAGGGCCTGGGAGGCTGAGCTATCTTCCCCCAGAAACTGTCTCAGCAATTATGGTTAATGAATTTACATTGGCTTAAGGTAAAGGTTTCCCTTGTTCGAAAGCCAGTCGTATCCGACTCTAGGGTGCAGTGCTCATCGCTGTTTCTAAGCCGAAGAGCCAGCGCTGTCTGCTCCTGCAGACGTTTCCGTGGTCATGTGGCAGGCATGACTAGACACCGGAGCACACGGAACGCTGTTACCTTCCCACCGAAGTGGTCCCTATTTATCTACTTGCAATTTCTTGGCTTAGCTCATGAATAATTGCTGGTTCTTGCCTTTGAAGATCTCTTGCCTTGCTCTGGATCTTGCCTTTGAAGGTCTCTCACCTTGCTCCTGGTTCCTACTTCCAAAGAATTCCTGCCCTGTTCCTGTGAACTGTTGGTGTGCCTGGATCTTTGCTCCTTGAACCCCATCTTTGCCCTGCTCCAACCCCTGAAGGTACTTTGCCTTGCCTGATCTCTTGGTCACCTGACCGCTGGGTTGCTTGGACTATGCCCTGTCATCTGCAATAACCCTGTATCCCTGTCTACCTCAGGCTTGATTTTGGACTTGGACTCTGGACTCTATTACAGTTACTTTTGGGCCTGTTGCCAGGTTGCCCTGGGTTATGGTGCTTGTATAACTTTCAAGCAGCCCATGCCCTGAACTCTGACAATCTGGTCTGTAGAGGAATGGAAAAAATGTTATACAAATCTGAAAAAAATAAACTATGGCTGGGAATTAAACATGGTCATTTACAATCCCTCCTCAAGTAGCAGCCTCTACCCAAGGTTTGTGGTCCAAGCATTGACTCTTTGGAATGAATTCAGGGTTTTCCCCCTCTTTTAAATCCCTGCATATGCAGATGGTCAATTTTTGGATTAAAAAAAAGGTTGTCAAACCACATCCAATTTATAGTGACCCTAATAGGGTCTTTAGGGGAAGTGAGATATTTAAGGAATAGTTTTAGCAGTTCCACACTATTCCCAAGTGTCTATGGCTGGGTGAAGATTTCAACTCAGGTCTCTTGAGTCCTACTGCAATAATTCTATCCACTACACCACACTGGATAAATATTTATATTATGAAGTAAATTGAAGAGGCTTAAACCTCCCAGGCTGGTGCCTTGCCAAGGTCAAGGGGTTCTTCTGATACAGAAGACAGTAGCATGCCAGGGAAAAGAAAAGATTACAACACTTTATTAAATTAAAAGAAAAACGGGAAAGCTAAAGGGAAATCAGTAAAATTTAAAGAGAAAAGAATAGCCCTAAGTATAAGAAGCTAACTAGCGCAGAAGGCTAGACCAAAGCAAAGACATAATCTAAATCAGAGGTGCCCAAACTACGGCCCACATACAGGCCGGATACAGCCTGTGATGCCAATTAATCAGGCCCGCACCACCCATGTCACTCCAGGAAGTGGATGGGGGATGCACCCACCAATGCACATGTGTGCCTGTGCCACCCCTGGGAGTGGTTGCAGATGTGCCTGTGCAATGCGCAAATGTGTCTGCTTCTGGGCTCATCTGTTCCGGGGGCATAGTCTGACCCCCGGCGCAAAAAGTTTGGGCACCCCTGATCTAAATCTCTTTTCAGCCACCGGAAGCCTCTGAAACCGTGGCAGGTTTCATTTACTCAAATCTATTGTCGGATCTATGGCTTCATGGATTACACCTCGCCTTCCAGATTGGCCTGCAGAGAAGCTTAACAGTGGCCCTAAATTTCATTTCTTTTATACCTTTTGTTAGCCCCTGTCCCTTGGCTAAGTTCAGAACACATTCCTTCTTAATAGGTGAAAAGTTTGAAAAGTATCTGTCTAATTGGTACATTGATTAGGAGATCCCTCACTAATTGGCAAAATGATAGCCCTTATACCTCCAAAGCACTCGATAATTAGGATCACTCACTAATTGGCAGATTAATAATACATTCAGCTCCAAGGTGCTAGTGTCCTGTATCACCGACCTTGCCCAGCGCGTCTGTGATAAATTCCTTTCATAGTTATTATTGTATTCTATTTGTATCCTATTTCATTGTATTGTGATATGTATATTTTCTGATATATGTACAATGTGTATTAGATGTGGTATTGTTGTGAACTGCTCGGAGTTGCGTTGTCGAGTAGGCGGCATACAAATCCTAATCCTAATAATCCTAATCCTAATAATCCTAATAATAATAATAAAAATAGTTGATAACCACATATCTTTGCAAAACACAAATACCCCAACCAATTATCAGCCACACACTAATATTCATAAATATCTGTGCAAAGACAGAAATATATACATAGAAGCCTATATCTATATGCAGGTAAAACTTGAGCATAGTGGGAAATTAGGATACTTCACTATAGCACCTCAAAATATAAATATTCCTCAGAATATGGCACTATAGCTGGTCTCACTATAAACATAAAAAAGTAATTTTCCACTACATATCAAATGTTTAATGTAACATGCAGTTTGACTTCTTCCACTCTGTAACTTCAGAATAGCTCCCATTTCAGAAGGAATCAGGGTTTGTTTGATGTTCAGGAATTGATACGCGGCAGCCAGCATAACAGGGCCAAACACAACTTTATTTCGGGAACTGAACATGGAGAGCAATGGCGCAGCAGCGCCTATATATACAATACAGGAAAGATACATTCAAGCGGGAAGCAACTGGATTGTTTGGGAGAACATTGGGGTGATCGTGGGGTGACAGAGACTGTGAAGCCTTTCACGCTTCTCATTAGAAAGAGTCCAGCGAGAGCTCAGTTCCAAGAAGAACACAAAATGGAGGATCACCCAATTAAATGGAGGATCACCCAATTAAATACAAACTGTTAAAGCAATACATTCAGTTACATACACAACAATTTGTCACTAGCAATGGAATTTTCATGGGTTTTGAAATACAAATCCCATACAGAATTCTATCCTTGGAGTTCAACCTTGGTTTTTTATTTACAGTATTTATTTTTGAGTTAAAGATCTCCCTTTCTCGAAAGCCAGCCGTGACCAACTCTTGGGTTCAGTCCTCATCTCTGTTTACAGCCAAAGAGCCAGCATTGTCTGCATCTGCAGACATTTCCATGGTCATGTGGCAGGCATGACTAGATGCTGGAGTGCATGGAACACTATTACCTTTCTTGATGAAGCAGTACCTATTTACAGTACTTGCAATTTCTTGCATTTGAACTGCTAGGTTGGCACGAGCTGGGACAGATGATGGGAGCTCACTCTGTTGTGCAGCATTTGGGCCTCAAAATGCTGACCTGCAGACCTTCCGGTTATCAAGCTCAGCATCTTAACCATTAAGCCTTGGCTATATGCTGTAAAATCAACTCTGACTTATACCAACCCTATGAATGAGTGATGTATAAAACATCCTATCCTTGCTCAGCTCTTGTAAACTCAAGGTTGTGTCTTCCTTTTGGAAAATTCCACCTTGCAGACCTAAATGTGGTTCCCCTGCGTGAAAGGTTTAAACTTAATACTGCTAGGCCTTGCTTTGTCTAGCTCCCAGCTAACACTAGTACGGGAACAGGCAGCTTAGGCAGATGAGCCACATTTACATGCATGTAAAATGTCTGTCTGTCAGATGAACCTCCAGAATGGAAAATTATGGGATTTGTAATCCAAAAAAGTCTTAAAATCCCATCCCTAGTTCTCTCTAAAAGGAAATTATTGAAACATCCTTGAATTGATTAATATACCCCTCCCCCCTTCACTTTAGTGCTACTCTTGGCAGTTTACAGGTTAAGATTTAAAAACTCCGCATAATCTTAACCTATAAAACCAAAGGTTAACCGTTGGAACTTGCTATAGGTTGCTATGCCTCGCCCTACTTGCCTGCACTCACCCTTCGTGCACACGGCCGATCTGGGTCCGCAGGTCATCAAAGGATTGAGAAAACAGGCAGTGGGGCAACAGCCCCACAAACGCGAAAAAAGGGAAACAACTTCATTTCCCAACATTCCTTGTGCCGTGCCGCACCAGAGCCAATCAGACTGAGAGGCTCTCGTACGGCGCGGCACAAGGAACATTCGGAAACATGCCGTAGCCAATCAAAAGAAAACCGTTTTAAAAAAACGCAGCACAAACACAAAGCACAAACCCATAACTACAAGCCCCAGCGTCCTGCGTGCCATGAACGCGCAGAACTCTGAGGAAGCCGGCGCGCAAAAATTAAAACAAACAAAAACAAAAACACCGGGAGAGCAAGTCCACCAAGCCAAGGGAACCAAAGCCCCCCTCCCCAACGGCGCCTGAAGCTCCTAACCGGAGTTTCCACTTTAATATCACTGGGTGGGGGGGTGTTGTGCTCCCCCTCTCTACTGGCTCCCCTGGGGTTGGGAGGGTTGGGGGGACCAAAGGAGGCTTTCTCCCTAACCCGCCTGACCCCAGGGGACCTGGCAAAGAGGGGATTCCCCTCCCCACACACATGCCCCATATTAAAGAGAAGAAACCAAGTGGTTACTTCTCTTTAAAAACGGAGTTTGGGGTGGGGGAATCCCCCTCTCCGATGGCTCTTCTGGGTCTGGAAGGGTTGAGGAGACAAACCCCTTTTCTCCACCCAACCCTCCCAAACCCAAGGAAGCCAGCAGAGAAGGGGATCACAACCCCCCCCCACTGATATTAAAGGGGAAACCACAATTTAGATTTCCCTTTTAATATCAGAGGGTAGCCTGGATTCGATTCCCTCTCCTTGGTCCCATGAGTCTGGAAGGTTTGGGGGGACAAAAGGAGTCTGTCTCCCCAACCCTCCTGACCCCAGGGGACCTGGCAGAGAGGGGATTCCCCTCCCCACACACACACATGCCCCATATTAAAGAGAAGAAACCAAGCAGTTACTTCTCTTTAAAAACAGAGTTTGGGGGGGGATCCCCTCCTCGATGGCTCTCCTGGGTCCGGAAGGGTTGGGGAGACAAACCCCTTTTCTCCACCCAACCCTCCCAAACCCAAGGAAGCCAGCGGAGAGGGGGATCACAACCCCCCCCCCACTGATATTAAAGGGGAAACCACAATTGAGATTTCCCTTTTAATATCAGAGGGTGGCCTGGATTCAATCCCCTCTCCTGGGTCCCATGAGTCTGGAAGGTTTGGGGAGACAAAAGGGGTCTGTCCCCCCAAGCCTTCCAGAGCCAGGGGAGAAGGCAGAGAGGGGATCCCCCTGTAGACACCAAAAAACACAAAAACAAACAATCAAAAACATCCAAAAATACACAAAAACAAACAAAAATAACACCAACAAACAAGACAAAGTAAACAAAAACCAAAATTTCAAAACACACCCAGCACCCAGCCAAACACCACAAAATCCAACCACCACCACCACCCCAAATAAAGAGAAACAGCCAACTCACCACCACACGACCTCACACCACAACGACTGGAATAGAAATGAATAAAGAAAGAGACTACTTACTGGAAGAAACTCCACCCAGAGGCCACAAGAGAAAAAACAGTCAAAATACAAGATAACCCCTACCAGCACCACTTGCTGCCCAAAATAGTAAAAAGATTCAAAAAGACACAACAGCCCCACATAAAATGCCCCGAGAGAAAAAAACAAGTAAAAACAAATAACACAAAATCACAATTTTACACAAAACAAAAACAGATGTCAATAAAATAAAATAAAAACTATTCAAAAATCCTGTGCTGAATTTTTACTCAAATAAAAAACAAATACATCAATACACAGTTTAAAAACATTTATTGTGAAAAACATGTACTTTCACATTTTTTAAAAAAATACATACTAAAAAAATTGGGTTAAATAATTTTTTGGGAAAAAGTATATCATCCTTTATTCTTTTTTTCATCCACAAAACCAAAACACCAAACAAAACTCATCACAGTTTATAACAGGCCACCAAATTTTTTTTGTATAAATAAAAATTTAAAAAATTTAAATAGACTAACCTCTTCTTTACAAACATTAACAACAACAACAAAAACTTTCCAACACCATTTAAAATAGCCCGGCAACGCCGGGCAACCTCTGCTAGTAAGATACATAAAACGAATGGAGACTCACAAGTATACGTCTAAAATTCATACAAAAATTAAACAGGATAATCAGTTTTTGAAGGCAGCTTTGGACAATTTTCTTTTCACCAATTTCCTGAACATTATGCAGGAAGGAGCTTGGGATACATTGATTGGTAATGCTCAAGTTCTCGTCATCACCTTTTTGGCCTCCCTCAGAATGGCCATTTTTAGCTACATGAACAGAGAGGAACAGGTGAAACAGGTTTGTGATTTCTGAAAGAGGTTCCAACAAATATTAAAGACCTAAACCTTTAAGGACTTAATAGGTCACAACCATCACCTTGAATTGAGCACAGAAACTAACAGGAGCCAATGAAGGTACACCAGGCTGAAGATACTGTATATGATTGAATTTACTAGACCTAGGAATCGGTCTGGCATTATATTTTGGATCTGCTGGAGTTTTGGTAGTGTTTTCTAGGGCAGCCATATGTATAGCACATTACAGTAGTCTATTTTTAGATGACAAATGTATGAACCACAGATCTAAAATATTCAATAGAAACCCTTGAAATACAAAAATAAAGTATTTCTATGACACATTTTCAGAGCTGGCAACTAGAGGCCACTGTCTGCAATGTAATGTTTACAGGGAGCAGAGGCAGACATTTTGGTCGCTCTCACATGGAAGGACAGAGCCATTTGAAACCCCTCCCCTGCTTCTATGGCTCAGATATATGTGTTAAATATATAACCTATGCCTGTTGCTAGGTATTTCTTATTCAGGTAGGAGTGCAACTAGGTAACTGATTGGAGTTGATAAAAGGTACTCTTGGCCACAGCTGATATTTGAGCCTCCACAGAGAGTGTCAGGTCCAGAAATAACCCTAAGCTATGGACTCAGCACTTCAAAGGGAGTGCAGCCCCACCAAAGCCAGGTAACCCATGCTCTAGTCACCTCCAGACTGGATTATTCCAATGCGCTCTACATGGGGATGCCCTTGATGACCATTCGGAAGCTACAGCTGGTTCAGAATGTGGCTGCCCAGGTGGTGACGGGATGCGGGCATTATGCCTGTGCCTCGCCGCTGCTATGGGAGCTGCATTGGTTGCCAGTATGCCTCCGGGTGCAATTCAAGGTGCTGGTTTTGACCTTTAAAGCCCTTCATGGTAGTGGGCCAGGATACTGAAGAGACCACATCACCTCAAGATTTTCGACCCATCCTAGGAGAGCAGCCCGTAGGGGCTCCCTAGTGGTCCCATTAGCCAGGAAGCCACATCTCACTAGGACCAAGAAAAGAGCCTTCTCGGTATCTGCTGGGGCCCTATGGAACCTCCTGCCACTTGAATTGCACCTCCAGACAGAGTTGCTTCCCTTCAGGAAGGCCTTAAAAATGTGGCTATGCCAGCAGGTGTGGGGTACAACTGGTACAACCCAGCCCAGGGTTCTTATTTACTCCTGCCTGGGTGTCCTTCTTTTTAAGGGGATTGGAGAGGTTTTATGCATGTTTTAGGTAGTTCTATAGTATTCAGTTTTAATTAGCATTGGGTATAGGTTTTAACTGACATTGTGAACCGCCCTAGGTCGCTTAGTCAAAAAAAGCATTTATATAAATCCAACAAATAAATAAATAAAATAAATAAAACTTTCCCTCTAATTGGTTCGACAATCCTCCTTACAGTAGGATCTGTACCTTATCTGGATTCACTTTCAGTTTATTGGCCCTTGTCCAGTCTTTTATTGATGCCTTCTGGCACTCAAGGACATGTACAACATCACCTGTAGTATTTATTTACATGAGCAATGAACCACTTAATTAGGGCCAAGGAAAACGTCAAACATTTTAGACTTCTGCCTCCTTCCAATATTTTGGAGGGCCATTTTCTAGATTGGTCAGCAGGTTGGAGACTGCATTCCTAGCTAGAGTGGGGAGGGCTCTTTATCTTAATAAAAAATGGCCCTAAATAATGAAAATGTTTATTTACCAATTAATGGTGTTATTCATTTATTTCCTTAAATGAAATAAAAAGTAAGAACTTCCCATCCCACCACAGGAACACATACTTAATTAAAACACAATTTATAAAGGGTTTTAATTTTAAAACACATTGTTTTTAATTAATAAAATATGACCCACTCTCTGAAAATCGAATTCATCCCTTCAGGCTAATCCATTAAATAAATCTGATTTAGTATTATTAAATTTTATTTCTGTCTGTAATATTACTATTCAGAATGTTCTTTACCTACAATAAGGGAAAACTGATCAGCAAAAGTAAAGAATCATAGCTCTGCAATTCCCTGTTGCTTAAAGATAACTTTAAATATTGAGACAATATAGGGAGAAAAACAGCCTACAATGAATGAGGAAGGAAATCAGGTTCATAGAAACACAATTTGACCAAGGGAAAATGTCTACAGAGTCAAGACAGAGAATCTATTTTAAAACTGCCACAGCTACTCTAAACCCCATAGCGGTCAAATTAAATACACAAAAATTGGAAATGAAGAGACAGGGCTCAAAAATCCAGATAAACTGGACAGAAAAAGCCTTTCGAGCAAAATATTGTTTTACACTCACAGTTCTCATGAAGTGTGGTGGATTACTCAATCTATGTTGAAGTAGTTAGTCCTGATATAACATATTGCTGCTTTTGTTGTTGTTATGTGCCATCAAGTCACCCCCTGGCTTATGGCAATCCAATGAGTGACCTCCAAAATATTCTGTCCTCAATTGCCTTGCTCAGTTCTTATAAAGTTTATAAACACTGGAGGTTAGGTTCAGTTGCCCCATTTCCTTGGAAATCGGTAGTAACCAGTCCACACCACCTCGTGTAAGTAAGCATATTTTATAGAAAATCTCTAGTCCTGCATTTAACTACCATCTCCTTTCGGCCCTGATTGCTATGTATTCTTTGACCAATGAAAGACAGAAACAGACATCAGCGTAAGGGCCTCTTTCAAGGTTCTTTGTCATCCCTGGAACAAACATAACATTCTATACTAGGCACGCCCAAACTATGGCCTGTGGGCTGGATACGCCTCCCCAAGCCATTCTATCAGGCCCGCAACACCCTCGCCTAACCAGGAAATGAATATGGACACTTCTGTGCATGTGCAGATGCATTTGTATTCATTTCCTGATTTGGCACGGACATGCTCATGCATGCGCAGAAGCATCTGCACCAAACCAAGAAGTTAATCTGGACACTTTCATACATGCGCAGAAGTGTCTGCACCAAACCAAGAAGTGGAAAAAACCAAACCAGGAAGTGAATGCAGAAGCACATGCGCAAACATGCCTACTTCTGGGGGCATGGTCTGACCCACTCAGCTGTTCTGGAAGCATGGTCAGGCCCCCGGTGCAAAACGTTTGTGCACCCCTGTTCTATACCATGTTCTGTTAAAGGTTCTAGGACAGATGGCCTACTAATTGAAATTTGTTTCTATTCCTTCTTCTTCCAATCAATTCTCTACATTTCAGTATTATTAACTAGCCCACATTTGTATACTCCCTTTGCAAGGTATGGAACCTTCACCATAGCAGGGATTCATGTACAGTATCTCTGCATGTGAAACCACTCAGCAAAATGGGACATTGTTGTGTTCTGTAAAGCTGTGCCTTTAACAATGTACCGTAGCCATGTGGTAACAATGTAACCTTTCTGTGTGCAACATTATAACCTTCAGCTGTATCAATGTAAACCTGATAAGGGGACGCGAGCTAGTGACCACTAGATGGCAATAGCGAGCGTCCAGCTCTCATGGCTCAGATTCACCTGGATCAGCAGCGCGGGAAGATTCCCCGCCACCTCTTCACCTGGTCAAGAAGGGCGTGACCTTCTACGATGTCACGCAGGCAGCAACCAATAGTCTGTCGACGAGCCACATTCAAATGTATAGCCAGCTGTATATATTGAGCTACTCATCCGCCATTACCACATGTTCCTCCGGATCATCATGCAATAAACCTGTGTTAAGCCAACCCTTCGGCTGTTTCGTTGTCTTTGGTCCCTTACACTAAATTGGCGACGAAGGTGGGATAATGGCAGCCCACGGGACCAAGACATGCGCCGGTTTCGAAATCAGGAAACCGGGCGACTGGGAGATCTTCGAAATGGACTTCCAGGCAGCACTGATTGAGTCCGAAGTCACGGAAGAGGCAAAGAAAAGGGCCATCTTCACCAGGATGCTCGGACAAGAAACCAAAAGGACCTTGGTGGACCTGATCGCACCGAGGAGGGTGAGCTAATTCAAGGCCAAGGAACTCATGCAGATGCTGCGTGAGCACGTCCGGCCCGCCACGGCGATGTTTCCCGCTCGGAGTGCATTCTGGAGGCGAGTCCAAGCGCCCGGGGAGACGGTCGCCACATTCGTGGCGGCCCTGCGGCTGGCGGCCGGCCCGTGCAAATGGGAGAATGCCAAAATCACCCTCCGGGACTGTGTGCTGTGCGGCCTGAACGACGCCGAAACCCACCACACATTAATGAACCAAGAGCCGCCTCCCACGTTGCAGGAGGTTGTCAGAGCGGCACAGGCCGCGGAAGCTACAAAGGCTGGGGTCCAAGAACTCCAGGACTGGCGGCCGAAGTCAAGCAAGGCAGAGACTCCGGTGCATGCGGCCCGGCAAGCTTCGAGGTCGTCCGCAGAGAGCAGCGACGACGAAGACGTCCGGAGGGTCCGGAAAGAGAGCCGGTGGTGCGACGGCTGTGGAGCGGCCCACGACCGCGTAAAATGCCCATTTCGGAAGGCCGAGTGCCACAACTGCGGCCGCTGCGGACACATCGCCAAGGTGTGCAGGAAGAGGCGCGAGACCCGGAGAAGCTCAGCAGACCGTTCCGCAGGACAAGACCGCTCAACGAGACCCAAGGACGGCACTCAGGCCACGCGGAAGCAGGACGGCGTGGGCCGCATCTCCGACGGCAGCGAGGACGACGCCCCAGTATTCAGCGTGTCCGTAGGACACCCCCGCTACTTTGTTGAGGTACTAGTCAAGGGGTTCCCATTAGCATGGAAATTGACTCGGGGTCCTCATATGCAATCATTTCCCAGAGGGAGTTTTTGAGAATTGCCCCCCACAGGCGACCCAAGCTCAAAACGTTGAGGTCCACACTACGGGACGTGCAAGGGAACAGCATTCCAGTGTTGGGGGTTGGAGAATTTCAGGTTAAATTCAAGAAGCACGCCGCGTCCCTCCCTCTAGTCGTGCTTAAAGGGGGAGATTGCAGCCTCCTCGGGACTCAATGGTTCCAGCCCCTGGGGTTGTTTATTGGGGGGTGCACACCGTTGGGTTGCACGCCGTTGGGTCTGACCCGATTCAGGAGGTGTGCGAGGCGCACCCCGAAGTTTTCAAAAAGGGACTGGGGAAATTCAAGGGGCCCCCAGTGACTTTCGACCTGGACCCGGAGGTCCACCCAATTCGACTCAAACCACGCCGGGTGCCGTTCGCACTCAAGGACAAGATAGAGGCGGAACTGGACAAATTGGTGGGCCAGGGAATCCTTGTGCCTGTTGATTCTGCGGAGTGGGAAACTCCAATTGTAACCGCACTAAAGGCCAATGGGGAGGTCCGCATATGCGCCGATTACAAGTGCACCATCAACAAGGCGATCCGCCCGAATGCGTATCCGGTGCTGGTAGTCAGCCATCTGCTGGCCAGGTTACACGGGGGAAAGTGTTTCGCTAAGCTCGACTTAGCACAGGCCTACCAGCAGCTCACGGTGTCCCCTGCCGCAGCTGCTGCGCAGACCATAGTCACCCATAAGGGGGCGTTCCAGGTGACGCGCCTTCAGTTCGGCGTGAATTCGGCGCCTGGAATTTTACAATCACTCGTGGAACGCCTCCTGAAGGGGCTAGAGGGGGTGTTGCCTTATTTTGATGACGTGTTAATAACGGGGGGAGTCGGGTCGAATTGGCCAAGAGGTTGGGGAAGGTCCTGACAATATTCGAAAAAGCGGGGTTGAGACTGCGAAAGGACAAATGCGTCTTCTTCGCGACCGAGGTTGAGTTCCTGGGGTTTTGTGTGACTCCTGAGGGGATAAAACCATCCAAATCCAAGGTGGCCACCATTAAGAAAGCCCCCCGCCCCACCTCCAAGCCCGAGCTGCAGTCGTTCCTAGGGCTGCTCAACTTTTACCACTCCTTCCTCCCCCGGAAGGCAGCAGTAGCTGAACCGCTACACAAACTGCTTAAAAAAGATCAGACATGGAAGTGGGGCGAGGACCAAGAAAGGGCATTTAGCGAACTAAAACGTCTCCTAGCGTCTGATGCCATACTGACCCATTTCAACCCCAAACGCCCGGTAGTCCTGACCTGTGATGCATCCCCGGTGGGGGTGGGGGCGGTGCTGTGCCACGTGCTGGAAGACGGAAGGGAGGCCCCAATAGCATTTTACTCCAGGTCCCTGTCCCAAGCGGAGAGAAACTACGCACAGACAGACAGGGAGGCACTAGCAATAGTTGCGGGGACGAAAAAATTTCACGATTTTCTGTATGGCTGCCCCTTCACCATTGTAACGGACCACAAGCCCCTGCTAGGCATTTTTACCGCAGATAAGCCCACCCCACAGATCCTGTCCCCGAGGATGCTCAGGTGGGCCATTTTTCTCAACGCGTACCAGCACGCGTTGGTCTACCGGCCCGGGAAAGAGATCAGCCATGCGGACGCTCTATCAAGGTCTCCCCTCCCCCTGACGCCCAGCCAGGTGAGCAAGGGGGAGCGGGACCATCAGGTTCTTATGATAGAGGTGCTGGATTCGCCCCCCGTAATGCCCGCCGACATTGCCAAAGCGACAGAGAAGGACAAGACGTTAGCGGCAGTTAGCTCCTGGGTGCAGAAAGGGTGGCCGGCGTCCTCCCCAGCGGAGGAGTTTGCCCCATTTTTCAGGAAAAAGTTAGAGCTGTCCCTAGAGAGGGGGTGCCTCTTGTGGGGGCAGCGGGTGGTGATTCCCACTTCCCTTCGGCCGCGGGTGCTCAAACTGCTGCACGTCAGCCACCCCGGCATCGTGCGATCCAAGGCGCTGGCCCGGAGTTACTTCTGGTGGCCCCAGCTGGACGCCGACATCGAGCACATGGTCGGCACTTGTGAAAGTTGCCAATGCTCCAGACCAGAGGAGGCCCGCCTTCCCCACAGGGAATGGGACTCGGCCAAGGGTTCGTGGTCCCGGGTGCACATTGATTTCGCGGGCCCGTTCAGAGGCACCCTGTTTCTTCTTGTCGTGGACGCCTTCTCCAAGTGGTTGGAGGTTATCCCAGTCACGAGCACCTCCTCGGCCCAGACCATTAAGCATTTGCGGAGGCTCTTTTCCACGTTCGGCATACCCGACACATTAATTAGCGACAACGCTAGTTGTTTCACGTCCTCCAAGTTTAGGGCATTCATGGAGATTAACGCCGTTCGGCATATCACCCCCGCCCCGTTTCACCCAGCCACCAATGGTCAAGTAGAGCGCCTCGTCCGCACCATGAAGGACGCATTGCGGCGCATGGGCCCCGGGGACCTGAACCTACAAGTGTGTCAGTTTCTGCTAGGGTACAGGGTGACCCCGTTGGCGTCAGGATACTCCCCCGCAGAGCTCTTAATGCGTAGGAAACTGACCACCATCCTTACTAGGCTAGACCCCACGAGGGTAGAGGACAAGGGAAGGAACATTGGGCTAGAGGCCACGAAGAGTTTCAGTGTAGGCGCCCCCGTGCATTGCAGGAATTACGCCAGCGCGGGCCCAGCCTGGGTACCGGGCGTAGTTGTGGAGCAAACCGGCCCCGTGTCGTACCGCGTGGAAACCAGCACAGGGCTACTGTGGAGGCGGCACGCGGACCAGCTCCGACGCAGGGTCTCCGATGAGCAGGGCACAGACCAAACAGAGAAAAAAACAGCGTTAGGGTTCTCCCCCACCCGTTCAGCCGAAGGGGGAGGGAAAGGGGGCCGCGGGTCCCCACCAAGGGGGGAGGAGGATGTTCTCGTAGATATCCTAGGGGATCTTTCTGAGGAGGAGGAACCCGACCCCATACATATCTCGCGGAATTCCCCCACAAATGCGGATACCCCAAATGAGTTAGAATTTGATTTTCAGAACCGGGGGGGTTTCGGAGTGGTCCCCCACCCGTCCAAGCGAGAAGAGGGGTTTTTCGTTAGCCCCGATTGCCCCCGGTCTGCCCACAATGGAGTTCTTCCCTTCCCCTAAGGCCAAACCGCGGCAAGCCACTAACGAGTCTCCCTCTCCCATTACAGGACAAGGGACCAGGGAACAAAGAAGCAGTAGCGCCCCCGTGGGGGGTCAGCCCTCATCACGGCCCAAACGCACATGCAATAAGCCATCTTGGCTGAGAGACTTCGTCTCATCCTAGGGGGGAGGGATGTTGTGTTCTGTAAAGCTGTGCCTTTAACAATGTACCGTAGCCATGTGGTAACAATGTAACCTTTCTGTGTGCAACATTATAACCTTCAGCTGTATCAATGTAAACCTGATAAGGGGACGCGAGCTAGTGACCACTAGATGGCAATAGCGAGTGTCCAGCTCTCATGGCTCAGATTCACCTGGATCAGCAGCGTGGGAAGATTCCCCGCCACCTCTTCACCTGGTCAAGAAGGGCGTGACCTTCTACGACGTCACGCAGTCTGTCGACGAGCCACATTCAAATGTATAGCCAGCTGTATATATTGAGCTACCCATCCGCCATTACCACATGTTCCTCCGGATCATCATGCAATAAACCTGTGTTAAGCCAACCCTTCGGCTGTTTCGTTGTCTTTGGTCCCTTACACTAAAGACATACAGTCTACTCAATAATGCCTTGGGTGTTGACCCCACCTACTTAAATGCCACACTATGTATCACACACATACAAGCTCCCCTGCTTGTGAATCTAAGCATGTATTGACTCCCATAATTCCAGCAGGAAAACTTACACACACATGCTCCCTGTCATAAGACTGATTTACAAACAGATATTTAGGCAAAATGTTTTGCTTCCACCTTCTTCAGTTGCTCTGGTAAAAGTGACAAATGAAGAAGGTAGAAGCTGAAATATTTTGCTTAAATAGATCTGTTTGTAAATCACTTTTATAACTGTGTATATATTTTGCTAATTAACTGCATTCTTTAAGTGGATCCAGAAAAACTTTGCCTGATGTACAGTTTAGTTCTCATCACATTTTCTTTCTTTCTATCTGTATGTCTGTATATTAAACACTTCATATACTCTAGTACAGGAACGCCCAAACTACGGCTCGCAGGCCCAATTAGGCCCACACATATAATTAATCCAGCCTGGGCGAGAACCCGGGCCCGCTCTGGACCGCCCACTACCTGCCCCCATCACCTGACATAGCAATACATCACCTACGGTGGCGGTGGCGGCGGCGGCAGCGGCGATCGGGCTTCGCTCATGCTGCTCTGAGCAGCCTCCACTCAGTCCCAGCACTTCAGAATCCTTTAGCAACATGGATTACCACATTGAAAATTTTTTCTGAGCCTTCTATGTTTCAAAATTCACAGCGTTGGAAGGGTAAACCTGGTGTGCCAAGGCTGACATCAGCACGGCATGCCAGGTTTTACCCGTCCAGTGCCATGGATTTTGAAATGGAAAAGGCTCAGACAATTTTTTCAATGCAGCAATCCACATTGCTAAAGGCTTCTGAAGTGCTGGGACCAAGCAAAGTCTGCTCGGACCAGCAAGAGCGAAGCCCGATCGCTGTCACCATTGAAATTGTCAGCAGCGGGAGCTTTCCGCAGCTGCGTGTCGGGGGTGGGACCAGCCCTTGGGGGAAAAGTTTGGGCACCACTGCTCTAGTAAAAGTGCAATTCAGTTCTCCACATCTGTATGTACACACACACATATTCCTGTATCGGCATAAACTTAACTATGTGGAATCAACAAAGCATAATTACATATGGGTCATAAAATGTGTGAAATCTGATATGTTTTGTTGATTCTTATTCTCGTCTGTATGAGGAGACCATATTTTATATTTTTTTGTGTGTGAAGAAGACAGCCTGAATAGAGAAGTAACTTCCAAGAAACAGCTGAATTCATACCACTAAATTCTAATCCATGGAGAGTGTGAGATATTATATTTGCTAACATCCCTGCCTTTTTTGATGTTTCTAGGATGCCTTTTCCCAATAAGATTTCCTTGCTATTAATTGGATATTGTATCTTTAAACTAGAAAGCAAAAGGGGGGGGGACCTCGGGAAGGGTTTCAGTTTTAATAATTTTCCCTGCTACTTTCCCCTTCAAATTTGCACATAAAATGCTACTACCAATATCCAGCTGGTTCTTAACTTGGTGGAAAGAGGGTCTTCGTGAAAGCTAGAAGTCCTGAGCACCAGCCTGTATATGTCCCATGCAGACTTATGCATATTTACTCATAAATAAGTGGCATTGATTTATATGGGATTTTACATCCTAGAGTGTACTTAAGATTGCGTAAATCTCCTTTAAATCCATGTACATCAATTTTTTGTATAGCATAGTCCAAAGAATAGAATGTGGGAGAAAGAAATGCTAAATGTGTGGAGTAGATGGAGAGTTACATCTCAGACTTTTAAAAACTATTAAATCAATAGGAGTACTTGAAGCTCACTGCTTGCCTTACTGACTTCTGACCCACTTTGTCATTATAGTTATTTCTGTTTCAATTGAAAACATTACATGCCCCAATTCAAACATCAAAAGGCAGCTGAGCAAACCATACCAATGTCTGCCAAGTATTAATTTTGAATATTGAATCAATTATTTGAACTACATTTGCATAAAGCACTAACAAGACATCTTTTTAAAAAAATCTTCAATGTTCTTCTTTTGCATGAAACCCTAAGCTTTTGAACTTCAAATCAGAGCACAGCAGATTACCCTGAACACCTGAAGCCAAAATACAGGTAACGCTTTAAAAATACAAAATATGTCATAAATCTTTTAGTTGTCATTAACTTCCAGTGACACTTCAGCAATTTTAAATGATTTTTACATGCCTCATTAGCAATATATTCCACTTTATATAAAGTCCTAATATTTTTCATCCAAGGTGTACAATTCTATATATTTTTATGTATCTGCCCTTCTCAGCTTCTTCCATGGAGTTTGTCTGGAAACAGTCTATAAATATTTATAGTTATAATGTTTCTTCCACAGAATTTTTAGTTGTGAGTGCTATTCCATGACAAAGAGAACAATATAGAGCTGTGATGGCAAACCTTGCTGCCGTAAATTCACCTGCAGCTGTCGTAAATGTTTTTACAAGTTATGGATGTGTTTTATGGTGGGATGAACCACGTGACCAGCCTGCTCAAACACATGACCAGCCTCCAGCGTGAAAAGTTTGGCTAACCCTTCTCTAAGTGCTTTGACTTCATTTACGTGTTAGTTGTCTATTATGGGCTGCTTTGTTTGCTTTCATTGTTTGCTTTCATGCACTACCGGTTGCTTTTTAAATGGGTTGACAGGCTGGTGTTCTTCATATGTTCTGCACTCATAATTCCTTACCATTGGCCATGCTGGCTCAACATCATGGAAACTATGAAGTACAAAACAGCCAGAAGAGACTAGCCTAAAAGGTAGTGCTTTAGAAATCATCCAGTGACCAACATGTAGCTAGTTCCATGCATTGGGGATATGAAGAGTACTCGTAAAATTTGTCATCAATTTTATCTGTCTTGACACAAGTAAACATTTCAACAAGAAATCAGACAGTTTGAGGGGGTCTTCTCTTCCTATGAAAAGCAAGATAATAGAATTCCTCTGCTTAAAAATATTTTTTGTTGTTGTACAGGATCATTTCTGCTTCAAATGCAAAGCAGGTCTGTGCAAGCCCAGAATGATTGACTCACTGTAAGAAAGGCATTAACCATCCAAGGTTTTACATTATTAAATGTCCTTAAAATTAGTGTTCGGTCCTCCTGTTTTGGACAGCTAATTTGAATCCATTGTGGTGTTTCTCTCCATCCCACTCACAACAAACAGTAGTGCCTTAGGAAATCTTGACTGTCCTCAGAGATGTACCCCTATTACAGCTTTAAGGCATATATATCTTCTAGTATATCCTGCAAATCAATTTAGATTTAATCCTAACCAGGGACTAAGCATCATGAAGGAGTAGAATTGAAGGCCATGTTTTTTACTAACTAGTAGTATTACCTGCTGTCATCCCCCAAAGTACTGTGTCACAGGTGACTTAGATAGAAATGGGGGTAAAAGACAAGGTAGATTCTAATTAGAAGAAAAATTGTGGCAGAAAACAATTTATAACCTGTCTCATCATTGAACTTACCATTAGGCAAACCTAGCACAGGCAGCAGATTTTGGTTGTCATGAAAGGGCAGTAAATTGTTGAGTCAAAATTTTTCTACATACAGTACAATATCAGAGAAATCAGGACTTTCTTCCCCTTTTTGCTTCCTCTTCTTCAGCCCCTAGTGACCCAAAATCCCATCTCCAAAGGGTTTCCCAGTTCTCTAGGATATGAGTTTTATATAATATATAGGAGCTGCAATTGGAATCACAGAATCACCTATTTTGGCATTATGAAGCATGAGATAGAAATCTGTAGAGCAGTTTCGGAGCAGGAGAGAAAGGAGGAAACCAAGCTCTTTCGTCTTCCTGCTGAATATCTTGCATAGCATTTCCCATCCTAAGCCATGCTGTTCTTGGACTTCAATTCCCAGAAGCCCAAATCCCTGTGAATCCAAATGAATGAGTTTACTGCGCATACATTCAAGTGGATTAACAGGGACCTGGCCTTCTGGGAATTGAAGTCCAAGAACAGCTGGAGTGCCAAGGTTCACCATCACTGTTATAGACCATAGAGTTGTTTTATGATTGGTTAAAAATGTGATGGCAAAAACCAACAGCCATCTCATAAGAATATCATCAAAAGCCCATATTTGTGGCATGATGTCATTATTTTTATATTTATACGTACCAGGAATGTACATGGCTGTTTTCCATGTTTCCCCATCTTCATCTTATTCCAAACAACCCAATAGGGTAAGTTTAGTGTAAGGGACCAAAGACAATACAACAGCCGAAGGGTTGGCTTAACACAGGTTTATTGCATGATGATCCGGAGGAACATGTGGTAATGGCGGATGGGTGGCTCAATATATACAGCTGGCTATACATTTGAATGTGGCTCGTTGACAGACTATTGGTTGCTGCCTGCGTGACGTCGTAGGAGGTCACGCCCTTCTTGACCAGGTGAGGAGGTCGCGGGGAATCTTCCCGCGCTGCTGATCCAGGTGGCTATGATCCATTAGAGCTGGACGCTCGCTACTGCCCTCTGGTGGTCACTAGCTCGCGTCCCCTTATTAAGCATACATTGATACAGGTGATGGTTATAATGTTGCACACAGAAAGGTTACATTGATAACACATGGCAAAGGTACATTGTTAAAGGCACTGCTTTACAGAACACAACATCCCTCCCCCCTAGGATGAGACGAAGTCTCTCAGCCAAGATGGCTTGTTGCGTGTGCGTGTGGGCCGTGAAGAGGGCTGCCCCCCCCCGGGGGCGTTATTGCTTCTTTGTTCCCTGGTCCCTTGTCCTGAAATGGGAGAGGGAGACTCGTTAGTGGCTTGCCGCTGTCTGGCGGTCTTAGGGGAAGGGAAAAACTCCATTGTGGGGAGACCGGGGGCCGTTGGGGCTAACGAAAAAACCCCTCTTCTCGCTTGGACGGGTGGGGGACCACTCCGAAAAAAAACCCCGGTTCTGGAAATCAAAATCTAACTTGGTAGGGGTACCCGCATTTGTGGGGACTTTCCGCGAGATATGTATGGGGTCGGGTTCTTCCTCCCCGGAAAGATCCCCCAGGGTATCTATGAAGACATCCTCCTCCCCCCTTGGTGGGGGCCCACGGTCCCCTTTTCCTCCCCCTTGTGCTGAACGGGTGGGGGAGAACCCTAACGCTGACTTATTTCCTGCTTGATCAGTGCCCTGCTCATCGGAGACCCTGCGTCGGAGCTGGTCCGCGTGCCGCCTCCACAGGAACCCTGTGCTGGTTTCCACGCGGTACGACACGGGGCCGGTTTGCTCTACAACTACGCCCGGAACCCAGGCTGGGCCCGTGCTGGCGTAATTCCTGCAATGCACGGGGGCGCCTACACTGAAACTCTTCGTAGCCTCCAGCCCAATGTTCCTCCCTTTGTCCTCTACCCTCGTGGGGTCTAGCCTAGTAAGGATGGTGGTCAGCTTCCTGCGCATTAAGAGCTCTGCGGGGGAGTATCCTGACGCCAACGGGGTCACCCTGTACCCTAGCAGAAACTGACACACTTGTAGGTTCAAATCCCCTGGGCCCATGCGCCGCAACGCGTCCTTCGTGGTGCGGACGAGGCGCTCTACTTGGCCGTTGGTGGCCGGGTGAAAAGGGGCGGAGGTGATATGCCGAACTGCGTTAATTTCCATGAATGCCTTAAACTCGGAGGATGTGAAACAACTAGCGTTGTCGCTAATTAACGTGTTGGGTATGCCGAACGTGGAAAAGAGCCTCCGCAAATGTCTAATGGTCTGGGCCGAGGAGGTGCTCGTGACTGGGATAACCTCCAACCATTTGGAGAAAGCGTCCACTACAAGGAGGAACAGGGTGCCTCTGAACGGGCCCGCGAAATCAATGTGCACCCGGGACCACGGCCCCTTAGCCGCGTCCCATTCCCTGTGGGGAAGGCGGGCCTCCTCCGGTCTGGAGCATTGGCAACTTTCACAAGTGCCGACCATGTGCTCAATGTCGGCGTCTAGCTGGGGCCACCAGAAGTAACTCCGGGCCAGCGCCTTGGATCGCACGATGCTGGGGTGGCTGACGTGAAGCAGTTTGAGCACCCGCGGCCGAAGGGAAGTGGGAATCACCACCCGCTGCCCCCACAAGAGACACCCCCTCTCTAGGGACAGTTCTAGCTTTTTTCTGAAAAATGGAGCGAACTCCTCCGCTGGGGAGGATGTGGGCCACCCTTTCTGTAGCCAGGAGCTTACTGTCGCTAACATTTTGTCTTTCTCTGTCGCTTTGGCAATGTCGGCGGGCACTACGGGGGGCGAATCCAGCACCTCTATCATGAGAACCTGATGGTCCCGCTCTCCCATGCTCACCTGGCTGGGCGTTAGGGGAAGGGGGGACCTAGATAGGGCGTCCGCATGGCTGATCTCTTTCCCGGGCCGGTAGACCAACGCGTGCTGATACGCGTTGAGAAAAGTGGCCCACCTGAGCATCCTTGGGGACAGGATTTGAGGGGTGGGCTTATCCGCGGTAAAAATGCCTAGCAGGGGTTTGTGGTCCGTCACGATGGTGAAGGGGCGGCCATACAGAAAATCGTGAAATTTTTTCGTCCCCGAGACTATCGCTAATGCCTCCCTGTCCGTCTGTGCGTAGTTTCTCTCTGTTTGGGACAGGGACCTGGAGTAAAATGCTATCGGGGCCTCCCTTCCGTTCTCCAGCACGTGGCACAGCACCGCCCCCACCCCCACTGGAGATGCATCACAGATCAGAACTACTGGGCGTTTGGGGTCGAAGTGGGTCAGTATGGCGTCGGACGCCAGGAGGCTTTTCAGCTCACTAAATGCCCTTTCCTGGTCATCGCCCCACTTCCATGCCTGGTCTTTCTTAAGCAGCCTGTGTAGCGGTTCAGTCACCGCTGCCTTCCGGGGAAGGAAGGAGTGGTAAAAGTTGAGCAGCCCCAGGAACGACTGCAACTCGGGCTTGGAGGTGGGGCGGGGGGCTTTCTTGATGGCTGCCACCTTAGACTTGGATGGTTTTATCCCCTCGGGAGTCACACAAAACCCTAGGAATTCAACCTCGGTTGCGAAGAAGACGCATTTGTCCTTTGGCAACCTCAGCCCCGCCTTTTCGAATATCGTCAGGACCTTCCCCAACCTCTTGGCCAATTCAGCCCGACTCCCCCCCTGTTATTAACACGTCATCAAAATAAGGCAACACCCCCTCCAGTCCCTTCAGGAGGCGTTCCACGAGTGACTGGAAAATTCCTGGCGCCGAATTCACGCCGAATTGGAGGCGCGTCACCTGGAACGCCCCCTTATGGGTGACTATGGTCTGCGCAGCAGCTGTGGCCGGAGACACCGTGAGCTGCTGGTAGGCCTGTGCTAAGTCGAGCTTAGCGAAACATTTCCCCCCGTGTAACCTGGCCAGCAGATGGCTGACTACCGGCACCGGATATGCATTCGGGCGGATCGCCTTGTTGATGGTGCACTTGTAGTCGGCGCATATGCGGACCTCCCCATTGGATTTTAGAGCAGTTACAATTGGAGTTTCCCACTCCGCAGAATCTACAGGCACAAGAATCCCCTGACCCACCAATTTGTCCAGTTCCGCCTCTATCTTGTCCTTGAGTGCGAACGGCACCCGGCGTGGTTTTAGGCGAACAGGGCGGACCTCCGGGTCCAGGTCGAAAGTCACTGGGGGCCCCTTGAATTTCCCCAGTCCCATTTTGAAGACTTCGGGGTGCGCCTCGCACACCTCCTGAATTGGATCAGCCCCAACAGCGTGCATCCCCACGGCATGCACCCCCCCAATGAACAACCCCAGGGGCTGGAACCATTGAGTCCCGAGGAGGCTGCAATTTCCTCCCTTGAGCACGACCAGGGGAAGGGACGCGGCGTGCTCCTTGAATTTGACCTGAAATTCTCCAACCCCCAACACTGGAATACTGTTCCCTTGCACGTCCCGTAGCGTGGCCCTCAATGCTTTGAGCTTGGGCCGCTTTTGGGGGGCAATTCCGAAAAACTCCCTCTGGGAAATGATTGAATATGAGGACCCCGAGTCAATTTCCATCCTAATGGGCACCCCTTGGACTAGTACCTCAACAAAGTAGCGGGGGTGTCCCGTAGACACGCTGAACACTGGGGCATCGTCCTCGCTGCCATCGGCGATGCGGCCCACGCCGTCCTGCTTCCGCGTGGCCTGGGCGCCGTCTTTGGGTTTCGCTGGGCGGTCTCGTCCCGCGGGGCGGTCTGGGGAGCTCCTCCGGGACTCGCGCTTCTTCCTGCACACCTTGGCGATGTGCCCGCGGCGGCCGCAGTTGTGGCACTCGGCCTTCCGGAAGGGGCATTTCACGCGGTCGTGGGCCGCGCCACAGCCGTCGCAATGCCGGCTCTCCTTCCGGACCCTCTGTACGTCCTCGTCGTCGCTGCTCTCTGTAGACGACCTCGAAGTTCGCTGGGCCGCATGTACCGGAGCCTCTGCTTTGCTCGACTTTGGCCGCCAGTCCTGGAGTTCTTGGACCCCGGCCTTCGTAGCTTCTGCGGCCTGGGCCGCTCTGACGACCTCCTGCAGCGTGGGAGGCGGCTCTTGGTTCATTAATGTGCGCTGGGTCTCGGCGTCGTTCAGGCCACACAGCACACAGTCTCGGAGGGTGATTTCGACGTTCTCCCATTTGCACGGGCCGGCCGCCAGCCGCAGGGCCGCCACGAACGCGGCGACCGTCTCCCCGGGCGCTTGGACTCGCCTCCAAAACGCACATCGCCGTGGCGGGCCGGACGTGCTCACGCAGCAACTGCATGAGTTCCTTTGCCTTGAATTCGCTCACCCTCCTCGGTGCAATCAGGTCCACCAAGGTCCTTTTTGTTTCTTGTCCGAGCATTCTGGTGAAGATGGCCCTTTTCTTCGCCTCTTCCGTGACTTCGGACTCGATCAGTGCGGCCTGGAAGTCCATCTCGAAGATCTCCCAGTCGCCCGGTTTCTTGATTTCGAAACCGGCGCATGTCCTGGTCCCGTGGGCTGCCATATCCCACCTTCGTCGCCAATTTAGTGTAAGGGACCAAAGACAATACAACAGCCGAAGGGTTGGCTTAACACAGGTTTATTGCATGATGATCCGGAGGAACATGTGGTAATGGCGGATGGGTGGCTCAATATATACAGCTGGCTATACATTTGAATGTGGCTCGTTGACAGACTATTGGTTGCTGCCTGCGTGACGTCGTAGGAGGTCACGCCCTTCTTGACCAGGTGTGGAGGTCGCGGGGAATCTTCCCGCGCTGCTGATCCAGGTGGCTATGATCCATTAGAGCTGGACGCTCGCTACTGCCCTCTGGTGGTCACTAGCTCGCGTCCCCTTATTAAGCATACATTGATACAGGTGATGGTTATAATGTTGCACACAGAAAGGTTACATTGATAACACATGGCAAAGGTACATTGTTAAAGGCACTGCTTTACAGAACACAACAGTAAGGCATGTTTCTCTGAAAAGTACTCGCTTGGCCAAAGATACTATATCAACATTGTGACTAAACTGAGGTTTGAACTTGAGTTTCAGTTTTCCAAGTCCGAGGTTCTAATTGTACAGGTACTAGCTTTCTCAGGGTTGTGAATATTTTTCTAAATGATGCCAAGTTTGACAATTATTGATATAAAAACAATGGAAAAATTAATCTGCTTAATTTGCATAAAATGAAAAACCAATATTAACTTGCATCATTGCCAATTAACATATTATGCTAATGAATCTATCTGGTATAACATACAAATTAGGGAGTCTGGATTTGGAGAACTGGAATATAGCTACTCTAAGTCACGGGTGCCCAAACTTTTCAGGCCATGGGCCGGTCATGTGGTTCAGGAGGCAGGACACTACGGCTCCTGGGCCGTATCCAGCCCCCGATGCCAATTCATCCGGCCCATGAAGCCCTCGTCGCTCCCGGAAGTAGAAGTAAAACACACCCGCATAGACACTTTTACTTCTGATTCCAGGAGCGACGAGGGCTTCGTGGGCCACATGAAATGGCATCAGGGGTTGGATCTGGCCCCCGGGCCATAGTTTGGGCACCCTGCTCTAAGTTAATGCACCAGTCATCTATTTCTTTGACATTGCAATTTCTTTTCTTTCTTGGGCAGATCATTCTGTGATCAGAAAAATGTATAAATCTCCCTTTATCACTTGGTTTAGAAATAAAGTGATAATAAGGGAAGCTTTGCAGTTTTTTCTAATCACAGAAAGCATTATGGTATGCATGTTTATTTAATTTATTAATGCTATTCCTAAATCGTAAGATGTTCCAGGGATCCGTAATGGAATCATTTATTTGCTTATGTGTGCATTCGCTTGATCAGTACATTAGTCACAGTTGCTTTAGGGTTCATGCTCGCAAGAGGATGCTAGAAAATCATTGTGCTCTATTAAAACAAGCTAAAGATACTTTTCTCCACAGAACGATCATGTCAAATTTAACTCAATTAATTTTTCCCCAAACTGAATTTAACATATTGCCAACCCCCTCAGTTAACTATCTCTAATGAAAGTCTCCATAGAAAAAATGGCTTAAGTATTCAATAGTAATGAGAAAGGAGAACTGCCAGTGTACAAGATGTGCAATATTTTCTTTCCTAGCAATCTGTTGAATAATTCAGCATAAGATTCTTGTGTACATTCTCTGACTGACTGTCTCTCCCCCCTCCAACTTTCTAATAATTTACTGCCTATAACCTGCATATACCTGTAGTTCAACTTCTCATTGCTTACTTATACATATGTATACATTCATAAGCAATACCAAGAAGGAGGTGATTAGTATGAGTCTGTTAAAGTAGTTCAATCCACCTGCATTATATTCATTGCTTTACAAGCTTCCTTTCCCCATTATCACATTGGTCACTGCAGTGCCACTGTATGATTTAATGATGGGGAAAAAAATAATTTAAGCCTTGAACCAATACACTAAAATTTCAGTTCTGTTATTCCTGCTCTCCAAGTTGCTGAGTAGAGCAGAAAACAAACCAATCCAAAAGGCAATGCTGCATATTTGCCCAGCTCTATTGTGTATTATTTTATTTTTTAAAAAAACCTCAATGCTAAATCCCCATTTTTCAGTCCCCATGAAAAAGGAAGTTTGCTGAAATATATAGATACTAGCAGAGATGCCCGGCTCCACCTGGGGGCATTTACCTGGGCGGCAGAGGGTGGGTGGTTATTGCAGCGTGTGGCTCGAGGGTCTCTCCGTCCCTGCTGTAGGAGACAGGGGGCTGAGCAGAAGTTCCTCGTGCAGCGGCCTCTTGCATGGGTACCTGGCCTCGCGTGGGCGGACCCACCTGAATCCGAGGCGGCTTCCATGTGTGTGTTCCCCTTTGCAGTGCCCACCCATCTTCCACTGTTCCCTCTGTCTGCCTCAGTCCCCAGCCGTCATTGGGCTTACCCGGTCAGGCCGGGGAACAGCATGGCGTGTGCTGTTCCAGCAGCGCCGGTGGCCAGTCCTCCTCCGGCATCTGTGTGCACAGTGATGGCTCCCGGCCCCATTCCGCAGTGTGTGTGTCTTGGCTGCTGGCCGTTGGTCAGCACGGTGTACGCAGTCTCTGCGGGGGGCGGTATGGCTTCCCCCACAGGCCACGGTCACAGCATGATCCCCCTGGCCCTGTCTGCAGGTTGGCCCACCAGCCAGGGGGCAGCATGGGCTGTGCAGGCCCGGCAGTGGCGGTTGGCATGGCATATGAGCCATGAGGGGCGCATGCACGTTGAAGGTCACGCGCTGTGCGTGTGACCCTTTGCTTCTCAGTTCCCGTGCATGTGCGCAGTACCCATGCACATGTGCAGTGCATTTCCCTTTATTTGTGGGGGCCACGCCCCACCCTCAGCACCCTTGCCGTGCTGAGCAGGGCTGCATAAGGTACATGTGTGCCAACTTTCACGGGGTTTGTTCGAGGGGTGCGACAGCCCATGCCGGTCATATAGACCCAGATCTCTGCTTTATAGGTATAAATTTGCATACATACATAAAAGGAGTCACAAAAATGAATATTGAAGCCTATAATTTATGTAACATATACATTTCTGGGTTCAGAGGTAAATGGTATTTGAAAAGCAGAAAGTGCTTTGCTTGCCACATAGATATTTCAGTGGATCTCCTTTAAATAAACAGCATCAACATGTTATTTTAACACAATGCCATAAGAAACACTATTATGATACAGTGAACAAGTAAGAATTTTTCTCCCTGGTTCAACTCTCACCTTATCATAAACTCAGTAGATAAGCCTTAGGCAAACTACTATTTTCTCAGCTGCATCAGCAATACTGGGATAATATATCCAGATAATACTCAGAAAGCAGCCGCAATATTGAGATAATGTAGAAAAAGTACTTTGAACACTTGAACGGGTATTATGAAGTTTCTTATTTTATACATCTTATCTGTCTATCCAAGGGGGACAACTTCAGCAAGAGTGAGGGCCATTTCAAAAATTGGCTCAGGGGTCACCTTCCCAAAGAGGTATGGCTGAAATGGAAAAGTGTACAATCAAAGTGGATGTTAAAAATGAACTCTTCAAAATTAATCATGTATGCATTAGCCAAACCAGGTGCCACCAAACTCCCCATAACCACTCCACAGACTTGCAAATAAAAAGTGCTATGAAATCTAAAATAATTGTGTTCCAAAACAATATCTAAAAGGTCCAATAAGAAGTGTGTATGTGTGTGTGGGGGTGTGTGTGTGGTGGTGGTGTAAGTCCTGACGGGAATCCAAAAGTCTTTGAACAATAGTCCTAATCTCCTCCAAAGGAATGTTAGTATACAGTGCTTGAACATCCAAAGTAATAAAACCACCACCTTCAGGAATAGAAAAACCCTCCACCTGGGAAACAAAATCAGTAGTGTTTTGAATAAAGGAGGAGGGAGGTATTCCGGGAAAAAGGATTAATATAGTGATCCAGGAATTGTGAAATAGGCTCTGATAAGGAATTTATTGATGCTATAATAGGTCTCCCTGGGATAAGACCCTCACGTGTGCATTCTTTGTGTATTTTCGGGAGCAGGTGAAAAACGGGTACCTTGGGATAGTGATTTAAAAGGAAATCATATTCCTTATCTGAAATGAACCCCACGGCAACACCTTCAAAAAGCACAGTCTTGATTAAGCTAGTTACTTTGGCAGTAGGGTTGGAGGTAAGTTTTTTATAGAAAAGCTCATTTGACAGTTGTCGATGTGCCTCAGCAATATAATCTACTGTATTTAAAATAAGCACACCACCACCCTTATCTGCTTGCTTAATGAGAATGTCTTTATCCTGCGCTAATCCCTCAAGAATGGAAATATCGTCTTTGGACAAATTAAATCTAGGCCTAATTTTTTGTTTCTCCCATAGCTCAATATCCCGCAAAATAAACCTCTGGACTACCTCTATAGATGGGTCATTCACAGAGGGCATAAAAGTCAATTTAGTCCCAAAACTATCCTGGGAAAAAACACTTAAGTTTCAACAAATGAATTAATTTGTATACATCAATTCTAGTATTAAATGGATTGTAATTTGGTGTAGGAACAAACCCCTAGCCCAGCGAAAATAATTCCAAAGCCCTTTGAGAAAATTGTTTACAAGAGAAATTAAAGACTAAGTCTTTCTTTTCCGGGATGCTTTTTTCTGGGGTAAAAAAGACTACGACAAAGGAGGAGGTTGCTGGGATGATGTTCCAGACATGGAAGAGCGTGTAGTAAAAGTCCTAAGCCTCGGAGCCCCAGCAAATTCTACGTCGCTAGATATAGAGGTACCTTCCGAATCCAAAGTGTCCGTAGAAACCAAAGGCTCTTGCCATGTAACCCTCTTGTTAGTAAATGTCCTCTTCTTCTGATACCACCACTTATAAACACGTGAGGTGGCATAATCAAGTATGTCCCTATCAAACTTTTTGTTTTTAAACTCAATTAAAGAGTCCTGGAATTTCGCTAAATTGGCTTTAAGTTCCTCATAGTTTTTATCAAAATCAGTTCCAGAAGACGCTTGAATATTGGATTTAAGGTCATTAATCTCATCAGTGAGAATATCAACTTGATGATTAGAATGTTCAATTATTAGTAAAATTAAGTCAAATGAGCAGCAGTCAAGAATGGCTGCCCATTTATCACAAAATTCCTTGTCCTCACTAAAAAGAGTGGGGCCCTTGTGAATGTGAAGCCCACAGGATATCCGAGGCATCTTGTGATAGTCAGCCAAAAAGGATGAGTGTAACATAAATCTTAATTTTTTCTTCTCAAGTGTCTCAATGGTGGAGAAATCATCCCTGTTGGATTCTGTAGGTTGTCTATATGAAACAATATTCTGCAAAATACGTGTTCTGTCAGCAGTCGAACAAGCGAATCCGAGTTCAGTAGACGCCATAGCCCAAATAGTTCAAGCAGGAGAAGGGGCCAAACGGTGTAAATCCCAAACAAAAGCAGTAAGACCGTTTGTGGGGACCATTACCCTTCCCTGTAGACTTTGCCACCCAAGGCCATTAGTCCTCAGAGTTGTCAAGTTAATTAACCACCTCCTGACAATTGACATTGACTTGTTGGCAGTATGGTCTACTCCAATGCTTCCTAATCTTTGGTTTTTGGACTTCAGTTCCCAGAAGCCTAAGTCAATTCCTCAAAGCACTGATCAGCCAATGTACTGAGTTAGGCTTCTGGGAATTAAAGTCCACCAGTGTTTCATGGAACATAGTTTGGGAAAGGCTGGTCTACTCTATTACCACTCAAAAGCAGTAAGACCGTTTGTGGAAATAAAATGAGAAGAATTTAATGCACTTTAATTAAATTCCAAAACAGATCCAAATTCCATCTAGTAATAAGAAGTTTCAGTGTAAACCTTCCTCAGGGATCTATAAAACATAATGATACAGAAATATCACTAATATTTTGTAATAGCAAACAATACACATATACATATATACATATTTATAACAATCTCGGATACATAATCTTATCATATACATCAAACAAGGGATTACCTGTAAATTCTTGTTATGATGTGTATCAAACAGGAGTAGTCAATCTCCATATTGATACCATGCGGGTGGAGAGTGTTAAAGCGGTGGATGTAGAAACATTATCTTTGTAACAACTTCTTTTCAATGTTGCTAAGGGAGTAAGGATCAGATTTGCAGCATTCCAAGACCACAAATTTAAAATCCCGGTCACTATGACCTGCTTCAATGAAATGATTTACCAAGGGTGCTGTGGTGTTGCCCGCCCAAATTTTGGAGCGATGTTCGCCCACCCTAGTTTTCAGTTCACGGGTAGTTACACCCACATAACCCAAGCCACACTTACATACGAGTGTGTGTGTATATATATACACACACCGCCACCGCCACGGTGATTTCTTGAGACTTCCAGCAGTGGGGGTGGGTGGCGCGTGGTGGAATTTGTAATTTTAAAATGGCAGCAGCACCATCTTAGAATTACAGGACAGTGAAACCCCTTACGTAACTTGTTTTTTTGCATAAATTGGGACACCGATTTACACACACAAAAAACCCTTACATAACTCATTTTTTACATAAGTAGAGGCATATGTAAATTGGGTTTTTGCTGTATGTTGGAGGATGGTGAGGGCATGTGGGAATCTGATAGGGATGAACCATAAGCCAAGTTCATGAGAGTGCAAACACTCCTGTTTGGCTTTTGAATTTCCCCCGAGAGATGTCCTGCATCCCTTTACTATGTTTCAATCTTTCCCTGAAAGAATGTCAGTACACATGTAATCAAGGTCTAAGCTTCTACTATAGAGAGACTGATCACGCAGGCTTCACAAGGCTAGTATGCTATCTTAGCTGCTCTAACCAATTAGGACTCTAATCACATACTGTAGCTTGCATGATTCTCACACAGTATCCTAATGTTAGAAACAATGTATGCCGAATGTAACCTACGGCTGAATACTCTCTATTGTTCACTATGCAACCCATTTTGCTCCCTTTCTACTGAATGCACTATTGTTCCTGTATTCTTATCTGCTGTTGAATTTTGGCAATAAAAGATACTGATTGGGATGGGTCGAGAGAGCTCTCCCCAGGCAGTTGGCTGGACCGTATCTCTGTCTGGGCATTTTCATGGTATCAGGATTTCCTCCCACAACAGCTGTATACAGACTGTATTTAAGGCTTTACATAGGACATTTAAACCTTAATGAGTTTAAAAAATTTTATGTCACCTTTTATTTTTCATTTATGAGATCTAACAATCCCCATACCACAAAAGTGCTTTCCATAGGAAAAAAAGGAAATGCACTTCCAAACTGATAAAATTCAGCTGTCCAGGTAATATGGCCATCCACAACCAGTAGGGGGAGAAGCTGTTTTCAGGGTACCCAGGCAGCAAAAAACTGCCAGCCATTGTCTCTAAAATAGATATAATTGTACCAACTGATACCAATACACAGCAAGCAATAATTATATTTTGTAAAAGGCAAGGTCCTTCAGACTCATTCCTGTCAAGTATCCCAGATTGGCCGGGATTTCCTGTAATTCCACGCTGCTAACTCTACTTTCCCACCACCATCCCATAATTTGGCTGGCGGGGAAAGTAGTTACTGCACATGCGTGTATGCACAGAACGGGTTCTGAGCAGGTCCCGTTTTTTCCAGAGTCGCACTTGACAGGTATGTTCAGACTTCTAACACTTCCAGGCATTCCCATGTTAGCAGCCTCAGTGAATTAGGCTTAGACTGAGGTATAGCCTCAAGTAGCTCTAGTTAGGTATTTGGTGAGCAAGTACTTGTCCAATATAAACGTAAGAGTCTCTGTTATCCATTATTCAAGCTGTAAAAGCCTTGTCATTTTTCAAATGCACTCAGTGCTACAGGGTATCATTACAAGTGAGTTTGCCACTAGTGGTAGGAGATGCAGAGTACTTAATCACAAGCATAGTACTTTCTTCTCAACTTTTACCAGGTTGATCACTGAGGACCTGCTGTGACTCTTAAAAAGGAGGTCAGGATGAGTGATATTTCTTCCTCCTGCTACCTTGGAGCTATGGCTTCTCTGCAAGAAAAAGCCTAGCCATTTGCTGCTCCCCAGCTTTATCAGAGATCCCATGGGAGCCATTGTACAGTTATAACAGACTGTGCCTGGATGGGATTTCTTGCATTTGATTCTCTAGACAAACTTTGACTTTGACATAACACTGTGCTAACTGTGTTTCCATTGAGGCCTGCTAAAACCATGCATGAGCAATGAGTTATAGGTAATGATGAGCTATTGCACAGACTAAAGGCTGCTGCACGTCCATTCCATGAGCTAGAATGAAAATAAATTGCAACTGACAAGTTGCAATGTGAGAAATGAAAAGTAGGTACTAGACTCTGTCTGAGCAATGAGCAAAGATGTCTTATGGTGCAGAACTGATTGTGCTAAAATTCAAGGCCTGGAAAAGCTACTGTTTTTGACAAGTGCTATCAGCAACCCTGAGCAAATGAAAAAGTAACTTTTGCAATCTCTACTGAGATTACAGAGGACAAGTCACATGTTCCAAAGATAAAGGTAAAGGTTGCCCTTGCTCAAAAGCCAGTCGTATCTGACTAGGATTCGGTGCTCATCTCTGTTTATAACTAAAGAGCCCATGCTGTCTGTGTTTGCAGACATTTCCGTGGACACGTGGCAAGCATCATTAGACACCGGAGTGCACTGAACACTGCTTACCTTGCCACCAAAGTGATACCTATTTATATCTACTTGCAATTTCTTGCTTTTGAACTGCTAGGTTGGCAGGAGCTGGGACAGAGACGGGAGCTCACTGCTGTGCAGCACTTGGGTCTTGACCTGCCGACCTTCCAGTCATCAAGTACAGTGTCTTAACCACTAAGCAACTGCAGTCCCTTGTGTACCTGTATGCATGCATGTGAAATACATTTGTGTGGATAGGGGTGTGTGCATGTTTATATGGAAGTTAAGAAACATGGCAATCTGGAAACAGAACTTTACAGTTCATTTAAATATGATAAAAAAGAGGAGCCGTGAGTGAGGGGAAATGGCTGAATGTTATGGAAGCTTTCCAATTGTTCTGAATGAGGTCACACTTTTCTGAAGGATTAATTCTGCAATGTGGATGTTCTTTGATGAGGGGTGTCTGTGAAAACTTGGATAGGAGTAACAGTTACTGTAAGTGTGAAGATGGTGTGCCATATCCAACACTTTTTAGAGAAAGCAGGCCTTTCCCTACTTACCGTATTTTCCGGCATATAAGACGACTGGGTGTATAAGACGACCCCCAACTTTTCCAGTTAAAATATAGAGTTTGGAATATACTTACCGTATAAGACTACCTCTCTTCCAATGCACACCAAATAAAAATTAACCCACACTCAACCTGAAGACGCGCAGCCCTCCAAGTCGAATGGGCAGGTTCTGGTGGAGAGCCAATCCACGCTCACGTTCTCCTCCTCGAGGTACAGGAAGATGTGTGCAGCTTGCTTCCCCTTGCTTCATACTCCCCAGACAGAGCAGGGACTCAGCCGCGGCACCCCCCACCATATGCGCCGGACATATGAAGCAAGGGGAAACAAGCGGCAGTTAAGTACCTGTCCTATAAGACTACCCCCGACTTTGGCACAGATTTTTTGGGTTAAAAAGTAGTCTTATACGCCAGAAAATACAGTACTCATTTCTGCTTACATTCTAGCTAAGATGCTAGTGACTGCTCGTGTTGGGGGTATTTGGAATTTGTTTTTTGTTTTTTTCAATGGTGTAGGGGGAGGGGCGGTGTTGTGTATGGAAACACTATATCTTTAAGAATGAATGTAACCACTCCAATGTAAGAATGTAACCTTGCAATGAATACAATGTTTCTCAGCTATAATGGAACGCGAGCTAGCTACCCATAGAGGGCAGCTGCGAGCGTTCAGCTCACATGGTACAAATTCCCCAATTACTGTCAACCACGGGAACATTCCCGCCACAGCTACACTGGTGAAGAAGGGCGTGACTCTGAATGACGTCATGCAGGCGGTGGCCAATGGGCTACCGTGTATCCGTATTCAAATATATTGTTGCTGTATAAAAGGAGCTGTACCTCCGCCATTACCACATGTTCAGATTGCATACCACCAAATAAAGATGTGTTTAGCTTTGTAACTGCTGACTGCTGCGTATCAATCTGCCAACATCAAAGGCAGAAATGGAGATGTCTGCCCAGACTCACCCCTGCCCTCAGAAAAAGAAATTTAAAACTGTCTGGATGCTTTTTGATTAAAGGAAACAAAAAACCTTTTACTTACAGTACATACTTGTGTTATTTGTTGGGAAAATAGCAATCTTGCATGCATTAAAACTGGGTATCAGTGAAGAGGCTTTTGCAGCCTAATTTGATTACTTTGTACCATTAACTGTTTTGTAAGAATCATTTTCCTGCCTCTGGCATTTGAGCCACACATACCCCTTTCCTGTTTCTTAACTTGCTTCTGGTGTTTTGTTGATAGTTTTTTCCCCTGATCATCCTCCAAATTGCCATGCTGGAGACTCCATTTTCCTTATAGGTGACAACTGTAAGAAAAGATTTTCCCCCCTATTTTTAATGCTTCCACAGTATTCTTACCATACAAATGCTAGTTTTTGGGGAGGTATTGATGAGACCAGGCTAATCTCTCCACATTTCTCTGTGCTGTTCTTGCAATTCATACTCTTTTAATTAAGATAATGTTTAAATCTCTCAAAACTTTCCTCTTATACAAAGTAGAGCTACATCTTCCCACATCTTTCTTTGGAAAGCAGAAAATGAAGGAGATAAAAAATGGCTAACAAAGGAACAATGGGAAGGAAGGAGTTGTGTCAAGGTCTGTGGGGCATGAAAGCATGCAAGATTTTTCCCCAACAGCCAGGGTTCACTATGGAATGAATAGGGTGGATAGCACAGCAATCAATGGCAGGCAGGGCCTGTAAGATCTTTTAGTGTTTGGGAATCAAGACAATGGAAACGGCTGTAAGCTAGCCTAACACATCTTTATTGCATAGAGTACAGTACGAACATGTCGTAATGGCGGACAAACAGCTCTTTTTATACGGTGGCTATCTAATTGAATCTGGCTCTTCGACAGGCATTGGCTACTGTCCAAGTGACGTCATCCTTGGTCACGCCTTTCTTGTCCAGGTGAGGTGAGCGCGGGAATCTTTCCCGCGCGGCTGAAGGCATTTGAGTAATGTGAACCATGTGAGCTGGGCGCTCGCTATTGCCCCCGGTGGCCACTAGCTCGCGTCCTCATACAGAAGGTTACAGTGTTACCTGTACCCATTCATGTGGTTACAAATACATTCAACACACTACATTCAGTACACAACATCCCTCCCCCCTAAGATGGGACAAAGTCCCTTAACCAAACTGGTTTCCTGCATGTGCGTTTTGGCCGTGCGGCCGTTATGCTTGACTCGGCCATGCCCCCTCGTCTGTGTCCTCCTGGTTCTTGTCCTGCAATTGGAGAGGATGACTCGTTAGTGACTCGCCGCGGGCTTGCCGCCTTGGGATGGCCAGGAGAAGGGGGAGGAAGGGTTCCCGACGTGGATGTGGACAAACCGGGGGCACTAGGGGCTAAAGAAAAACCCCGCTCTTCGCTTGGACGGGTGGGGGAACACTCTGAAACACCCCCCCCCCCCCGGTTTGATAACTCAAAATCTAATTCAGGGGCAACAGTGGCAAACTCATTTCCCTCCTTCGAGGGGCTGGGTAGAACTACAGGGGCAAACTCGTTCCTCTCTTTCAAGGGACTGGATAGAGCTGGCGTATGAAAAGGATATGAGTTTGACCCTAAGCTTCCCCCCCCCTGTTTGGGACTGTTGCCCTACGTTTTCTCCCCCTTGGTCTAAACGGGTGGAGGAGAACCCTAACGCTGAGCGTTGCTGATGATCCCCTCTGTCCGGCCCCCCAATCACTCGGTGCCTAAGTTGGTCAGCGTGCCTTCTCCAGAGGAGACCCATGTTGGTCTCGACACAGAATGAGACTGGTCCTGTTTGATTAATGACTACCTCCGGCACCCATGCTGGCCCAGTGGTGGCGTAGTTTCTGCAATGAACAGGCTCTCCTATCTGGAAATTTTTGGTGGGGCTGTGCTCAATATTTCTTCCTCTATCCTCGACCCGGGTGGGATCCAATCTAGTTAATAATGAGTGTAACTTCCTCTTCATGAGGAGTTCCGCGGGAGAGTATCCCGACGCCAATGGCGTCACTCGATAAGCCAACAGAAACTGGCAGAGCTGCCGGTCCAGATCCCCGGGACCCATGCGCTGCAGCCCTTCCTTCATTGTGCGCACCAGACGTTCCGCCTGGCCATTTGTTGCAGGGTGAAAAGGGGCTGAGGTAATGTGCCGAATGGCGTTGGACTCTAAGAACGCCTGGAACTCGGCTGACGTGAAACAACTCGCATTGTCACTAATTATGACGTCAGGTATCCCGAACGTGCATATCAGTTTGCGCAGCTGTTTTATAGTCCCCGCTGATGAGGTGTTGCGCATTGGAATTACCTCCAACCACTTGGAGTATGCGTCCACCACAAGTAGAAAAAATGAACCCCTGAATGGCCCTGCGAAGTCTATGTGGAGGCGGGACCACGGTCCCCTAGCCGTGTCCCATTCTCTGTGTGGAAGGCGGGACTCCTCAGGCCGAGAGCTCTGGCAACTTTCGCAGGTGTTCACCATGTGTTCAATGTCTGCGTCTAGCTGAGGCCACCAGAAGTAGCTTCTGGCCAGCGCCTTAGAGCGCACAATCCCTGGGTGGCTGACATGTAAAAGCCGTAGCACCCTTGCTCTTAATGCCTGTGGGACCACCACCCTCTCCCCCCACAACAGACACCCCCTTTCTGCGGACAACTCAACCCTCTTCCTGAAAAATGCCGCAAACTCGTCTGCGGGGGGAGCTGCGGGCCACCCCTTCTGTACCCAGGATCTCACAAGGGCTAACGTTTTGTCCTTGGCCGTTTCGGCAGCAATTTCCTTGGGCAAAATGGGGGGTGCATCTAGGGCTTCAATGAGGAGGACTTGGCTATCCTGTTCTACCTCACACTTTGGGTCCCCCAGGTGGGGCAGAGGAGATCTTGAAAGGGCGTCCGCGTGGCTTATCTCTTTCCCGGGACGGTACTCTAACGCCCCCCTGTATGCATTCAGAAAAATCGCCCACCTAAGCATCCTGGGGGAGAGGATCTGTGGAGTGGGCTTGTCTGAGGTGAAGATACCCAACAGCGGCTTGTGATCGGTAACAATGGTGAATGGGCGACCATACAGAAAATCATGGAACTTCTTTGTGCCCGCAACAATGGCAAGAGCCTCCCTATCTGTTTGGGCGTAATTTCATTCTGCCTTGGACAATGATCTCGAGTAGAATGCAACTGGGGCTTCTCGCCCCCCCCCTCTAGCACGTGGCACAGGACCGCCCCCACCCCCACTGGTGAGGCGTCGCAGACCAAGACTACCGGCTTCTTTGGGTCGAAATGGGTTAGAATAGCCTCCGAGGAGAGGAGTTGCTTGAGTTCCCTGAAAGCCCGCTCCTGCTTCTCCCCCCACCGCCAAACCGCATCCTTCTTCAGCAGCCCATGCAGGGGCTCTGCAATCGTCGCTTTCCTGGGCAGGAAGGAATGGTAAAAATTCAGCAGCCCCAGGAAAGACTGCAGCTCCGGTTTCGCGGTGGGGCGAGGAGCGTTTTGAATGGCTGAGACTTTGGACTCAGCGGGTTTCACCCCCTCAGAAGTTATGCGGAACCCCAGAAACTCCACCTCCCTGGCCAGAAACACACATTTGTCCCTCCGCAACCTCAACCCCACGGATTCGAAGGCTGTGAGGACCTTATCTAGTCTCTGGGCCAGTTCTGCTTCGCTCTCCCCAGATATCAATATGTCATCGAAAAATGGCAAGACCCCCGGTAATTTCTTTAACAAACGTTCCACAAGAGACTGAAATGCCCCCGGCGCCGAGTTCACGCCAAACTGTAGGCGCGTCACCTTGAATGCCCCCTTGTGAGTTACAATGGTCTGCGCAGCAGCTGTGGCTGGGGTTACTGGAAGCTGCTGGTACACCTGCGCCAGATCTAGTTTAGCAAAAACTTTTCCCCCATGTAAAGTGGCCAGTAGATGGCTAACTACCGGCACCGGATAGGCATTAGGGCGGATCGCCTTGTTAAATGTACACTTGTAGTCAGCGCAAATTCGCACTTCCCCATTTGCTTTCAATACTGTAACAATAGGAGTCTCCCACTCTGCAGAGTCCACCGGCACTAAAATCCCTTGCCCCACTAATTTGTCCAGTTCCGCCTCAATTTTGTCCTTGAGGGCGAATGGAACCCGACGTGGTTTTAGTCTCATTGGGCGGACCTCCGGGTCCAGGTCGAAGGAAACTGGGGGCCCCTTGTACTTCCCGAGTCCCTTCTTGAATACCTCTGCGTGTGCGTCGCACACTGCCTGAATCTCATTCCCCCCGATGGCATGGACGCCGCCTATGAAGATGTCCAGGGGTTTGAACCATTGTGTCCCCAAGAGATTACACCCCCCATTTTTTAGAACTACCAGGGGGAGTTTCCTTCGGAGTCCCTTGTACCGTGTCTCGAAGTCCCCAATCCCCAATACTGGAATCGCATTTCCCTGGACATCTTTTAAGTTCGCCCCCATCTCCTTGAGTTTGGGTCGCTCCTTGGGGGGAATCCGCAAAAATTCCTTATGGGAAATGAGGGAGTAAACAGACCCCGAGTCTATCTCCATCTTAACAGGGACCCCTTGCAACAGTACCTCAGCATAAAAACGTGGTTGCCCTAGAGGCACGCTGTGGACGGCCACGTCGTCTTCCGCGTGCACTCTCAGGCACACGTGGTTCCCCTCTGGGTCGTCGCCGCCATCGCCGACTCTGCCGACGCCATCCCGGCTGCTCGAGACGCGCTTACTCTCTTCCCGGCGTTGCTTGCAGACCCTGGCGATGTGGCCCTTCCGCCCACAGTTGTGGCACTCAGCTTTCCGGAATGGACATTTGCTCCTCTCGTGGGACGCTCCGCACCCATCGCAGCGCCGCCCCCCCTTCCCCTTCTTCTCGCTCAGCCCTTTCCTGACCTTCCGGACCCCCTCATCTTCGCTGGAGCCTGGGGTGGCAGAAGCCTCTGAGGATGTGGGCGAGCGTGGGGCAGGGGTCGCCCTCCAGGCCGCCTGGACGGCGGATGCAGCTGCCTCGACTGGTGGGGGCTTTGCCTTGAGAAGCTTGTACCCGGCCCACGTGGATTCAGCTGCTAGAGCCTCTTGTAGTACCTCTTTAAAAGTGAGGTCGTGGCCTCGGTTCATGAGTTTCCTCTGGGTCTCCCCGTCTCTCATCCCGCAGAGCATCCTGTCCCTTAGGGCCACGTCTAGAATTTCCCGCCATTCGCATGGGGTTGCCAAAACGCGGAGGGCCGCTGCATACTCGGATATTGACTCACCCGGCTTTTGGTCCCTCCTCACGAAAGTGGCCCTGGCAGAGAAGAAGGATACCTTGGGCTTGAAATGATTCCGCAGAACCCCCAGAATTTCCGTCACCGAAACCTGGTCCACCTCTCGTGGTGCCACCAGATCCATCAGTGCTTGCACGGCGTGGAACCCGAGCATCGTGATGAGAAGACCCTTCTTCTTCCCAGCGTCGGTGATGCCCGCATACGCCACCGTACTCTTGAAATGCATTTCAAACCAGTCCCATCGCTCGGGATGGGTCACGTCGAAAACTGGCTTCTGTGATATTGTCTTGTCCCCGTGGGAATCCATATCCCACCTTCGTCGCCAATTTAGTGTTTGGGAATCAAGACAATGGAAACGGCTGTAAGCTAGCCTAACATATCTTTATTGCATAGAGTACAGTACGAACATGTCGTAATGGCGGACAAACAGCTCTTTTTATACGGTGGCTATCTAATTGAATCTGGCTCTTCGACAGGCATTGGCTGCTGTCCAAGTGACGTCATCCTTGGTCACGCCTTTCTTGTCCAGGTGAGGTGAGCGCGGGAATCTTTCCCGCGCGGCTGAAGGCATTTGAGTAATGTGAACCATGTGAGCTGGGCGCTCGCTATTGCCCCCGGTGGCCACTAGCTCGCGTCCTCATACAGAAGGTTACAGTGTTACCTGTACCCATTCATGTGGTTACAAATACATTCAACACACTACATTCAGTACACAACAGATCTATAGCAGGAATTCTCAACCTTTTAAAGCTGGGGGCCAGGTCACACTCCCTCAAACAGCTTTGGGGGCTGGACGGCCATTTTGCCCTTTCTACAACACACAGCACTTCCTAGTGTGGTGGAGAGCACATGAAATGGTGCCATCAGCTGCATCCGGCCCACGGGCCGCAGGTTTAGAATCCCTGATCTTCCTATACTGGCTTTTTAAAAAGCTCTGAAACCTACTCTCTTTTTTGGAGGACCTGAATTGAATTATTTGTTTACATTCCTGATATCTATTTTTAAATTGTTTTAGTGAGTGTGCTGGATTGAAATTTATTTTTAGAGTTCTATTGCAGCTTTGAAAATTTTTAGTAGATTTAATTTCATTTAATGCTTCTAATTGTTTGTAATCATTTGTGTATGTGCCCATTGGTGGCTTTCTGCACGTCCTTCAGAATGGAAACATGTAATATATAGACAGCTTTAAGCGGTTGGTGGGACCACATGCAAATATAATTGAGACACTCTGCAAAGTCAAAGTCAATTCTTTGAACTTTAGAAAATAATAATCCGTCAATCTGACTTCCAAAAGATGGATCGTCACTTGTTTGTTGCACATTCAAGCATCAGTTACATAGAGTGTTCTGGGAATTGCAGTTCAAACGTCCTTTCAAGATACTCATAACAATACATCAAGGTGACTTTCCCATTTCCAAACAAATGGTACTCCCCTCCCCCCACCATACTACTGGGACACAGTATTGAGTAAGGCAAGTTAGGCAAGGAGGACATGAAGCATTTCAGAAAGCACTTTGCATTGTTTTACTGATAGTTTGTTTAAAGTGGCACATCTGGCTAATGGCAAACATATGATTTGCCTGCCAACTATCTTATCATAACTACTAAAGCAGCAACAATACAGCAGATGCTGCAAAGAATATTAAATATTGCACAGAAAGAGAATTCTGCAGAGAAAACAAAATTTGGCCAAAGAACTGAAGACTGTAAATGTGTATCACAACATGGGAGCCTATAAGAAATTGTCCATGAAACCAGAATCACTCTACATAACAAAACATTTATTTATTTAAGGCATTTATTCCATCTTATATCCCAAGATCTCAAGGTAGAGTACAACAATAAAAATATAAAAGTTAATTATTTAAAAAATATTTAAAACATCAGTGTGCAATAAATACATTGGAGACCACAAAATGCGCCAATTATATCCTTAATCCCTATAGGCCAGTTTAGGCGAACCTATTGCCAGATGAGGCACACAGAGCCGTCTCTGTGGGCACCTGCACCATAGAAGGCAGGCCCCGCCCTGACAGCACCAATGCCAACGCCACTTCCCCACCTACCCCTCTCCCTCTGCTAATGGGGAGGTGGGAGGGGACGTTGAAATCCTGCCCCGGAGGCAGTGATGGAGATGAGTTGAGTCCACCAGAAACCAACCACCCACCCATCCTCCTAGGAGACAGAGGAGGCAGCAGTGCACGTGCTGAGGGAGCACTCACAGGAGGGGGGTTGGCCAAAGGGGGCTTGCGCACACATGCCCAAGTGACATCACCAGCAACAACACATGGGTGCATGGGCATGTGTAGTGCCTGCCCACACACCTCCTCCTCCTCAGTTACTCAGTCTCTAAAAGGCTCACCATCACTACTATAGGCTTTGGTGAATGACCATGCTTTTTCCCAAATGAGGTTACTGTGATAATCAGTCAAGCCTCTAAGGCAGTGCTGGTTACCCATGGCACTCCAGGTGTTCTTGGACTTCAATTGCTAGAAGCCCAAGTTAACACTCCTACTGATCAAGGCTTCTGGGAATTGTAGTTCAAGAACACCTGGAGTGCCAAAGTTCACCACCACTGCTCTAAGGAGAGCAGTCTTCTACAGATATGAAAGCCTTCCCTATGGCCCCACATATTGAATTATTCTCCAGGACAGGACAAAGAGAGGGCCTCTTACCTAGAAGACTTCAGTGGATCAAGGAACTAATCTCCTGACTAGATTTTGAGTACAATGATGATTGTGGCTCATTGTGGCTAGTGAAGCAGACTGTAGTTTTCAGAGGTTTTGTTGAATTTGCAAGATGGGCAAACAGGAAGCTGCTCTTCTTTCCTCAAATCAATTCAGTCAAATATGAAGACGGTTATTTTTGACTTTCTGTTCCACTGCTCTATTCCATATTATGTTTTGGGATTTGTATTCATATTTTTGTAATGGGTGTGGATCAAAGATCACACTCCTCTTCACCTATGTTTCTCAAGGAGCTCCACTTCAGGAGAAAACACTTTTCATGGGAGCAACTAAACCAATTCATCCTCCCAAGATTTCAATGCTCTCTCACAAATCTAGGTTAGTCTCCAGTAAATAACAAAAAAATATGTATGCTTTAATTTGCACTGTAAATTTTTCAAATCTCTTTATTAGCTAAAGGACTTTGAAATAATGGAGATTTATGGAAGTTGCAGTGCAAAAGATGGCCAAAATTGTAATTTAGTATAACCAAAAGCACAACAAAAGCCAGGGTTCTAATTCACACAGAGAGACTTGCTTTCTTCAGATCTGTCACCTACCATATTTAGGAATAGAATGAAATCGGTACAAGATAGAATGAAACTAGAATTCTGCTTTCTTTCCATTAACTTTCTCCATGAATGCCTAACTAATGATAAAATAACTCTCCATTCAAATTTTCATCAGAGGTCCTTTTTTATTAGGTTCTTGTCCTGACTAGAGACAGGTAGTAGTGGTAGAGTGCATAAAGCCAGAGACAAATAAGGCATGGAAACTGACAGACCCCACGTTACAGTAAACTATACTCCTTCCAACTAAGGAAAGCATAGTGTCACCAGGCTTGAAGGAATCGAACAGGTATACATTGGACAGATAAACTCATTTGACTGATTAAAACAGAAATGTGGTCAGAAGGGGAAATCAAAGAGAAGACTAAATATGAAAACTCCAGTCGTCTACCACTGAAGAGACCAGAAATGTTATTTAGTTGTCTTGCTGTTTCTTTTTCAGCCTTAAATCCAACATAAGATTTCCACCAGCATTGTCATGTTGTAAACTGCCCAGAGTATTTTATACTAGATGGGCAATATACTAAGACGCTGACTGGGAAGCGGAAGGTCAGCAGTTCGATTCCCGAGTACTGCAGGACGGAAATGAGCTCCCGTCTTCGTCCCAGCTCCTGCCAACCTAGCAGTTTGAAAGCAAGAAATTGCAAGTAGATAAATAGGGACCACTTTGGTGGGAAGGTAACAGCATTCCGTGCGCTCCAGTGACTAGTCATGCCTGCCACATGACCACGGAAACGTCTGCAGAAGCAGACAGCGCTGGCTCTTCGGCTTTGAAACAGAGGAGCACTGCACCCTAGAGTCGGATACGACTGGCTTTCGAGCAAGGGAAACCTTTACCTTTACCTTAAGGTTTCCCTTGCTCGAAAGCCAGTCGTATCCCACTCTAGGGTGCAGTGCTCCTCTGTTTCAAAGCCGAAAAGCCAGCGCTGTCTGCTGCTGCAGGCGTTTCCGTGGTCATGTGGCAGGCATGACTAGACACTGGAGCACACGGAACATTGTTACCTTCCCACTGAAGCTCATTCCGTCCTGAAGTACTCTGGAATCGAACTGCTGACCTTCCACCTCCCAGTCAGCGTCTTAGCCACTTGAGCCACTGCAGTCCTTGCAATATATAAAGTGCAATATATAAAGTGAATGAATTTTACTGTTGCACAAGTGGTTGGATGACACACTTACCTTTCCTCTGAAAATCCATAGGTACCTTCAAATGAGTGCAACAGGACTCATCCTAACACAACAATGTAACTGAATACAAGTACAGTAAAACCTGACTTACATATGCCTCAAGTTACATAAAATTCAACTTACATAATGATTTTTGCACTAAAACTATGTCACAATTTACATAAATGTCCTGATTTACATAACATAATTTCCTATGGGTTTGCTTCAAGTTACATAAAAATTCATTTTTTCTATGTGGTTGCTTCGAGTTATGTAAAAATGCATTTTTCCTATGGGGTTGCTTCGAGTTACATATCATTTTCCTATGGGTTTGCTTCGAGTTAAGCAAAAAAACTGATTTACATAAAAGCCTATGGAACAGACTTTTACGTAAGTAAGGGTTTTACTGAATTAGCGTTTAAATTTTTATACCACCTTGAACAGCTTAGAGAGAATAATTCAAATAATGATGACTTGCCAACAGTAGATATTTATGACAAAATAGAAAGCCAGTTTATGCAGCAAGTCATGTAATACCTGCTAGTTATCTCTGGGTCATTTGGCACCTTATACCTTGCATCTGTGCCAAATTATGAGCTATCATTACTGCTTTTCTTGTCAAAACACCCAGAAATGCACATTTCTGTGTAGTCTAAAAGACAGGAGAGAAAGCTACTCTATACATGGGTGAAAGTACACCCTTTTATCATTACTTCAAACCTGTCAGAACTGAGCGCTGACAGTAGATGACAAGTTCAGGGTCTAATTAAATTCAAATTAAGCCTTTGTTAAACCCTGCATTTTCTTTGTTCAGCAGAATTAAAGTTGCTGTGTTGGACTATGCTCATTTCCAAAAGCTGTTATAAGGTATGGTTTAACAATTTTGTTGTCTTGTAACATAATCAATCCCAGGACTAAAGAAAAGATCGAACAGGATTTGAAGTTATTTGTGGAGACTGTCCATTTCCCCCATGCTGATAAAATGAAGGAGAAAAATACACCAAGATGCAGGGAAAAAAAATCTTGGCTGATGTATCAAATGTTCAGCAAACCAGCTGCTGATATCTTATTTCAATGTCTCTTTGAATTCAAATGTCCTCATCTCCCCCTAGCGAAACTAAGTCCAAGTACACACACAACTGCATACCGTTTCCCAAAGGTTGTATTTTTCTTTTGCATCTTTTAATCCCCTAACTCTATTTAAAAAAGAAATTAAAAGCTTAGTTATCTGTAATACATCATTCACATCAACGGGACTACATTATAAATTAACAAGGCAGGTTGAAAGTGGAAGTTTCAAATTATATTGACAGTACTTCAATAGAGAGCCTGGCTGTAGTTTGACTTGCTGTACCGTTGTGAAGTAGAGCATCTTTGGCTCATCAGACAGCTCAGATAAATACTGCTTGTTCTGCTTCTGCAAAAATGATGCTGCGTCTGCAAATTTTTACAGAACTAGCATATTTTGCCCGGCGATGCCGGGCTTTTTAAAATTGTGTTGGATAGTAAAGGGTTTGGTTTTTTTTTCTTGAACCAATGGTGCTGGGCTGTTTTAAATGGTGTTGTAAGGTTTTGTGATTTTGTGGCTTCCAGGCGCTGCGTCCGCCTGCGGCGGACTTGCGCTTCCAGTGTTTTTGGGTGTTTTTTTTGCGTGCTGGGCTCTTTATATTGGTTTTTGAAGGTTTCTGTTTTATGTTTATGCAAAATTTTCTTTTAATTTATTTTATTTTATTTTATTTAGTTTAGTTTAAAATTAAATTTTGGTTTTTTAAATCTTTATTTTTACACATTTTTTATTCTTTGTTTTGGTTTTTTTGAGTGAAAAGTGATTTCTGGTTTTTTGGTATTTTTTGAGATTAGTGTGATTATTTTTGAATGTTTTTATTACTTATTTGATTAATTTTGGAATTAATCTTATTAGTTTCAATATTTTTGAATGTTTTTTCTCTTTTGGCCTCTGGGTGGCGGTGGTGAGCTTTTCTTCCTCTCTATAATTGTTCTCTTCTGTCCTCTGGGTGTCGCTTCCAGTAAGTTTTTTCTTTATTTTCTCATTTGAGTTCCGGTCCTCATGGATAGAAGACGTCTTTTGGGAAGCTCTCTGGTTTTTTTGGTGTTTTTTTTGGGGGGTTGGATTTTTTGGGGGAGGGGTCTGTGTGTTTTTTCTTGTTTGTTTTTGGCTGTTTTTGTGTTTCCTTTTTGGATTTTTGAGTGTTTTTCATTGTTTTTGGTTTGTATTTTTGTTTACTTTTTCAGGGGGTGGCTTTCTTTCCCACGGGCCATGCTGGCTGGCCTGTGGGAAGAGAGGGCATTGGCGAGGGAGGGCTTTCTTTCCCACAGGCCATGCTGGCTGGCCCGTGGGGAAGAAGGGCAGTGGCGGCAGGGGGTTCCTTTTTTTCCCCGTGGGCCATGCTGGCTGGCCCATGGGGAAGAAGGGCAGCGGCGGGGGGGGGGTTCCTTTCCCCCCCTCCCCGCGGGCCATGCTGGCTGGCCCGGGGGGAAGAAGGACAGCGGCTGCAGGTTTTTTTTTACTTTTATTTTTCTTGCGCCGGCTGGCCCATCGAAAGAAAGGGCAGCGGCAGCGAGGGGTTCTTTTTTTCCCCCACGGGCCATGCTGGCTGGCCCGTGGGGAAGAAGGGCAGCGGCAGCGGGCGTTTTTTTAAACTTTTATTTTTCACGTGCAGGCCGCCTCAGCGTTCAGCGCGCTAATGGCATGCAGAACGCTGGGGCTTGTAGTTTTGCCTGCGCGTGTTTGCTTACTGTAGCAGTTTTTTTCCTGCGGCTTTTTTTTATTGGCCACGGCACGTTTCCGAACGTTCCTTTTGCCGCGCCGCTCAGCCTGATTGGCTCTGGCGTGGCGCAAGGAACGTTGGGAATTGAAGTTCCCTTTTTTTGTTTGCAACTGGGGGGCTCCTGCCCCCGGGTCGGAAATTTCACCCCGACAGTTACCTGCGAACCGGGTTCGGGCGAGTGAACGGAGGCCCATTACGGGCAGTGGGGCCTGGTGCAACATCCTTTGTCACATTCCAACGGTTAACGCACCATTTTATAGGTATAGATTTGAAGACTCCAGAAATACAATTGTAGTATAAACTTAGCAATATAATAGTTGTGTGCTGTAAATTGACTCAGTGTCCCATTTTAGGGTTTTCTGGGTAAAGAATACACAGAAGCAGTTTATTTTTCTTTTCTTCTAGGAGCATCCTGGGACTGTGCTGCATGCCCATAGCTACACAGGCTGGTTCTTCTCCCAGGAAAAGTGGAGAATAAGAATCCTAGCCTCTGCTGCCAGATACCTAAACCACTGAGCTATCCAGCCGGCTAGTCAACTTGGCAATACATTTGCACAAATATGATCCTAGTTTCCATATAGATATGCCTGCAATAATCTCCACGGCTACTATACTGTAATGTCTTGCACTGCAACTAAGAACCAGCAAAAACAACTTGTATTATACAACCCACTACATTTATTCAGTGATCAAAAAACCTGCTAGTTTAAGACCATAATTCAGGCTCAATCACAGTGAGTCAAGCTATACAAAGCTAAGACATGGGAAATATGTGCCATGAACATGAATAATATTGCACAATACTGTACTGTATCATCATTTGTGCTTTCTTACAATGTACTTATCCCTACAAGCACTTAGGTTTTGCTTTGGTCTTTCAGACACAAATTCAGATGGATGGGGAGCCTGCAACCAGTCAAGATGCACCTTCTTGTCCTTTCCTTATAACTTTGTTGATAGAGGAATCATCCCTGAGTTGACCGATGCCTCCAGAAATTCTAACATCACATCTTATGGGTTTCAAAGTTTGAGTTTCTATACAGAATATCTTTTGTTTGTTTCAAAAGCTATTAAAAACTGCCCACCTACTGGTGCCTATTTCATTATCCCCAATTCATTTACAACAACTGTATGTTATAATCAAGCCATGGTTTGCAATTCAAGCATAGTTTAGAATGCAAAGCATGGAGCAAGAGTGCATTTCCGATGTTGATATGGCTTCAACTCCTACAACAAGGTCAATTTCAGTAGCCATTGCAGGGTAGGCACAAAAGAAAGGGCCTAGCATGTGGACTACATATTACCTTCTATCTAGAGAGTCTTAGGAAGTCAGCTTGTCTTTTTATGTATCATATGAAAGAATGGTTTCTGATTCTGATTTGTTTGTAATGTATTAACTACATACTGAAGTAGATACCGTATTTGCTGGCGTATAAGACACACTTTCCCCCTTAAAATACACTGGAAAAATTGACTGCACCTTATACTCCAATGTGTCTTATATGCTGGCAAATACCATATTTGCCAGTGTACAAGTGCACTTCCCCCCTTAAAATACACTGGAAAAGCCATCTTATACGCTGGCAAATATGGTAATTGGCATGAAGTTTAAATTAAGCTCCTACAGTATTGATGACTGAACCTTCCCTTGCAGAAACCATCCTTCTTCCCCCACTGCTTTGCTACTTCTGATTTCTTTTAAAAAAAGAACAAAGTATTTTTTAAAAAGAAATTCTCTTCTTAAACATTACATTTTGTTCATCACAACACAGCTAATGAGAATAGGCTCCTGAAGGCATGCCTTTTTATTATCACAATTCAAAATATCTATGGCTAGTATCCTATTTCAAGTCTCAAACTGAGACTATCACTACTAGCCAATGTGTCAGGCTTAAAATTAAAACTTTGTATTCACTTTTTGATAAAAAAAATATTGCTTCTGTTCAGATGTAAAGCATTTGTGTTGAAGACTAAATATGTATGGATCGATGCTTGGCCTTTAAAATCCCGTTTCCCTATTTTTATCCATTTTAAAAAATTAAACAAAAAGTTGCACATTGTGCTTTAACCTTATTTTGGGGGAGGAACAGTTCATATCTTGGGTTTTAGAATGGAACTGGGTTGATTGACTTGAACCAGAATTATCATGTGAGTGGTTTAAAGCAAGATTTAAAATCTATACCTATAAGGAAGGACGTTAACCGTTGGAATGTAACAAAGGCTCCTGCACCCGTCCATACTGTCCTGTACTGAGCCGCCTGCACTCGCCTTTACCCGGCTCGCACAGTGCCGCAAGGGTCCCACAGTCGGCAGTGGGGCAACAGCCACACGAATGCAAACAAAACAAAACAACTTCAATTTCCAACTTTCTCCGTGCTGTGCTGCCCCTCAGCCAATCAGGCTTACAGGTGAGAACAAAGAAACTCTCTACTTAAACCCCCCAGCCCAACAACACCAAATTAAAAAGAAAATAAAAACAGAATAAACAATCAAGAAACACTTGGGGGGAGTGTTAAGTAGAAACTCTCTACTTAACCCCCTCCAACCCAACAACACAAAGTTAAAACAAAAAACAGAATAAACAATCAAGAGCACTTACCAAACACGTCCTCCCTCCATGGGGTCCGGAACTAAACTGAACAAAGAAAGGAAAATCGCAATAATCTTAATAACAGCCCCACCTAGAGGCCGGAAGAGTAAAAACAGTCAAAAAATATGTAAAAATTCAAAATGACAAATATACATAAAATAAAATAAAACAAATAAAGTCACAAACCACAAATGCAAACCACCCAAACCACCCCTAACAAAAAAAAAACATAATAAAAACTGCCCAGCAAGGCCGGGCAAACTATTCTAGTCAACAATAAAAAAGGAGATCAGCTCAAATTACTGATTAACACCACATTTGCAACCAACACTCTTATAATTTTTTATCAGCGGTGTTCATTTACAACTAAACAAAATACTGATTGCATTGTTCTACACTCACAAAACATCTATTGTATTGAAGGTTTTAAAACACATATATAGGAATTATCTACCATTTTCACACTTAGAATGTTACTAAGAGAATAAAGAAACCTACATGCTGAACAACTCACTTTCTTCTGGTGATCACTTGGATCCTTCACTCTGGCACAACTCACTACCATGAAGAAAAAGCAGCAAGCAATAGCTGATCAACAGACCTGAGAGCTAGTGAGCAAGCTAGAATAACTTTATTTGTATTAGATTAATCTTAAACATCTATGTTAGTAAATACAGTATTCTTATTTGAGCAATTATCAAATTGGTTCTTCATTTACATAGAAGAGACTTCTTTAACTTAGTACCTACATTTTAGAAAAATAAAATCTGGATTCTGTTTAAAAAAATCATCATAATACTCCTTAAATCTTAAACCAGTTTCACTCACACTTTCCTTCCACAATAGTTCTATCATTCTCCCACCTTCTGACTTCTTGTGTGTGGAGGCAACTTTAAGGAGAGGCCTCATCAGAAATCTTCTGGCCAACTTCAGTCAGGGAATCCTACATCACTGTCATAAAGATGTTCTATGACAATATCGGATGACAAATATGTGTTATCCAAATACATTTCAGCTAACTATTAGTTTGTTAAACCAACTCAACCTCCAGATATTTTTTTTAAAAAAACTTTGCAATAAAGATAATGCTCAAAGCTAGTTTTCAATGAATGTTTAATCAGTTCTAGTTTAACAGTGTGGCTCCAACATAATATGTTGTTGAGCTGACATCAGTGACCTTAGCTGCCACCCTTAATTTTAGCAAAACTGAAATATGTTTTTTAAAAAAATCAATCAGTCTCCCAGATTCACTAGGATGTTGCTCGTTTCGTTTTTAGAAGACAGATTGTATGCAATGACAAGCATACCTCGGACAAAGAAAACAATTAACTTTACATTTTTACTAAACCAAATCACATCTTTTTCCCAACATAACATTGACAGAAGAAATTATCTAAAATATTAATTACACTGCACAACACTACGATAGGTAAACATACTAAAAAAAAGTATCTAGAAAGTAAACTCAATAATTTGTGCCAAACCAACTATTAACCTTTTGGGTGCTCAAATAAAGGACCAGATTAACCACATAGTATTCGTTTGTTTCTTCCATCCACACCAGCTCCATGTGTACTTTTCCAGTAGAATCCACATGATTCAGATAATAACTTGGTCCTAAATACTGATACAGGATAGATGGTTTGGCAGACAGTATCATGTTGACTGGAGTACTAACACACCAAAATGGTTTCTGTGAATCATTCAGAAGGGTTGTATCCATGATGAAACAGTTCTATAGAATGCAACAGAAAGAGAAAAGAAAAAAATGGGAGAAAAATTAATCTCTGTAACTCTTTTCCTCAGGCAACTACAATGATTAATATTTTAAGGTAATGTCTCCAAAGTTTTCCCTGTAAAGTTGCCTTCATTATCACAGAATAGCAAATAATACCAGCTGCAAGGAAGCCCTATCAATAAAAATATTAAAGAACAGTAAAGATATATTTTCATACTTTATCAGTACCTGGAGATGGAGGCCACTCTTTATCTAGCTATTTTTTTTAAAAAAAAATGGAATAGCAGAGGCACTTCTATATCTATAAAACAGAAATCTATGTTTGTGTGTGCTCCAAAGGCTCCCATACCCCTGGACCGATCCCTCTGAAATTTGGCACATACATACCTTGGGCTTGGGAGATCAGCACTGTGGGGTTCTCGAAACCCATGGGAGGGCGTAACCCCCCCCCAAATTGGGACGCAATTGATCTATACATGTGTGTTTCCCAGTGATATAATTGAGCTGATGTCATAGTCTCAGGTAGGTTGAGATTGTGACATCATCTGACTAGCTCAGCTGTAGCCCTGAGCTCAGATGTAGTTTTCACAGTAGGAGTGACCCACATACACCCCATGAGGTTTCCAAGAAGGAAAGGCTGGCCTACATTAAAGAAAAGAAAAACCCGAGTGAGTTTTCACAGTAGGTTTAATTTAATTGAATTTTTCAACTTGTTGAAACTCTGCATAAAGAGTTTCAGTCCCAGATAAATATTTTAAAATGGAAGAAATCTAAATGGGTTAGTTTACAAACATTCTATTTGTGAGATAAATCAGGATTCCATTAAATTAAATATATACAGAACTCTGATGGCTAGCATAACAAATTCACGATGGTAGCTATTTAAAATATTTTTATTTGCAGTTATCAACTATTCTGAGCAAAACAGATTCATTGTAATTTACCGGAACATTGCCTTCAAACGCATCTACCCTCCAAGACAACCCAACATTTCCAACAAGAGGTAGATGTTGGGCATTCTTTTTGTAACTTATCACTGTAAACCTCAGGTATCCATTTCTAATGTAATCTGTCACAAGGGAGACATAAAAGTTAGAGAACAGCAGAGGCAATAAAGTCAACAGCAGTTTGAATGTTTTACTCTCTATTTGTGATTATCGACTGGCCAGTATTTTCTACAAAACGTGGAATGATCTCTAAGTCTCAATGAGTATAAAGAAAGAAAACTCAATTTCTGTATACCCTAACTGCTACCACTATTAGGTTCTGGAATAGTCAAGACAATGGTTTTGAGTAGACCTAAAAGAACACTAAGGTTCCATGGATTCATGGATGCTAAATTGATTTACAGTATATCACATTTATACACTTTATGTCTATTTGATACTGTGGAGAAGAATTACAAATAATTTTCTTTGTTACTAATATTGATGGTTTCTTCTGTTTTTTAATTTTTTTTGCCTGCTTCACATAAACTAGCAAAACCAGAGAAGTTCCATTCATGCAATTCAGGAAATTGTTGCTCCATTTGTTACAATGATAAATAAAAAAAATTAAAAATTCCATTTGTAATAATTGTTTGAATACACTGTATTTTTAATATACCAACTGTGATAATTTTATGCCAAATCAAATTTTATGTTCCTAAAGTAACAGAATGACTTCCAATCTATTAAAAAGTGCTAAAATTGCATTTTTCCCCCAAATCAGGTTGCTTTGTCATCTAGGAATAGAGATGTTTCTGAGGGAAGACAGGAAAAGAGTCCCGTCCTCCCGTCCCCCATGACTTCAAAATTTCAAGAAATGTTACTTCTCTACTCCTAGATGATGAAGCAACCTGAACCACTCACAGCTCACCATCCAATTAAGTGGCTAAAATCTTAGTTGCAAGGCCACCTTCTTACACTCTGGAATACAGACCTCCACACAATACCCCTAAAACAGTATTTCCCAACCTTTGGTTTTTGGATTTCAATTTCCAGAAATCAATCCCCAAAGCACTGATCAACCAGGGCTTCTGGCAATTGAAGCCCTCCTGTAGGGCATGTGCCCCACATTGGGAACCACTCAATGGTAGGCTCAAAAAAAATTACTACCACACTGTGGGCGTGGTATGGTGGGCATGGTAAGGGGGAAAGCCCTGTGTTGCACCAGAATTAGGACTACTTTATTTCAAAACTTGGATGGGCGGGGCCAGACAGAATTTCTGCTACCGGTTCTGGTGAACTGGTGTGAACCTGCTGATGCCCACCACTGGAACCACTACTTTACACACTTTGTGAGAGCTCAGTGTTTCTCTTCATTGAAATACACAGTCTACTAGTAAGAATGCCACCTTTTATTTCCTACATTTTCCTATAGCATTTAGACTCATATCTTGTCCAGGCATCTAAAAATGAAAGATTAAGGACAGAGATGAAAGATTTATTTTAAATATGTGCTACCTTTTCTACAAAACAAACTATGAAAAGTGCTACACATATATGTATTTCCGTGGCTGTGTAGATCAATATGTAGCTGATAGCCATGCATGCCATATTCTGGGTCAATATCATCCATGATGGCCTTATCTTGGGCTTCAAGATGTTTCCTGGAACAAGATGAACAGTAAGGACCATTGTCTGGTATACAAAGCAAGATGAGTTACTAATAGTCTCAGAATCTGCATGCTTCTGCAACCTACTCATTTCAACTTCATTGGTTTATACATACACATACAATTAATTACTCTGGCATCTCTAAAATGTTATCCCTCGAGAAACTTATCAGCTAATTGTATCAAGAGAGGAAACAGGGTGGTTTTAATTTATATAAAATCGGGAAAATCTGATTTAATCAGGTAACACCCGCCCTCTCCCCAAAGTTAATAAGTATATATGCTTATTTTGCACATATACAGGTTCTATTTTTAGAAAGTCCATTTTATCCATGTTATAAACTTTATTTTGAAAAATCTAGAGAAAAAAATTATTTTAACCAATGTTGCAGAGACATATCTGTCAACCGCGCATCCGGAAAATACGGGACCTGCGCAAACGGTTCTGTGCAGGTCGCCTTTTACGCATGCATAGAAGGCTATGCCGCTTGCGTAGCCTCCTACGCAAGCGGCGTAGCCTTCTATGCAAGCAGCGTAGCCTTCTACACATGCGTAGAACGGGGTTACTCAAGTGTAAAACCCTTCTACGCATGCGTAGGCTACGCTGCTTCCATAGAAGGCGACCTGCGCAGAAGGGCTGCAAAGTACCTCCTTTCCCCCGCTGCCAAATTCTGGGGTTTCGGCAGCACGGGGCGGGAAATTGCGCAAATCGGCGCCAAAAACCGTGAAATCCCGGCCAATCTGGGAAGGTTGAAAGGTATGCGCAGAGAGCCAGTAATTAGATTTGCCATTCTAAAGCAATCAACATTACTCAAGGAATTACTGAAAGCATCCTTGGAGATTTTAAAAATGTTTCCAAATTTTATATCATTGCAGGGGTGGAGGGGGAATCTCCAATCCTGGAGTAACTTCAGTTGAAATGAGTTGATCAGGCCTGTTATTGCTTATACTCCTGTACTAGTGTTGACTAAGCCAATTTAAGAACTGCAGATTTTTTTTTCTAGGGCACCTTTTACATTAAAGACTAGACTGTGTGTTTCAGAAGGTGGCAAGATTCATTAAATAACCCATTCAGAAGTCTAAGGAATCCAATAAACTTTAGTCCCCAATGTAAAAATTGCTGGACCATGTTTTCAAAAATATTTTTAAAAGATTATAATTTCTATTCCATATCAAGATATTTGCATTCTAAAATGTTTTCAAATTAAAATTATCTTATAAGGCTTTCCTTAAATCGAAAAGCAAAATTTTGGGTTTTAATTACCGTATTTCCCACTGTATAAGATGCACTTCCCCCCCTACAAATACACCGGGAAAATAGAGTGTGTCTTATACACTAGTAACACACACACTGCTGGTGCGGTTCGGCGGCTAGAAAGGATCAGCGGCTAGAGACAGGGAAGGGCTATTCCGAAAGCTGCCCAACTCCCCATCCCCCACTGGTGGTTCAGCAGCCACCCCTGACTGCTAAGAGCCAAGTGAAGGGCTGTTTCCAATGGAGCTCTCTTGCCTAGCCAATCCCGCCCTCTGCCTCCTGGTGGTCAGCGGTGGTGGGATGGGGGTGGAAATGGGCTTAAAGGAACCTTCTTCTTCTTTTCCCCCTCCATCCCACTCCACTTGGCTGGTGGTGGAATGGGGGTGGTGGAAACGGGCTTAAAGGATCCTTCCTTCCCCCCTCCATTCCACTCTCCACGGCTGGTGGTAAGATGGGGGAATGGGCTTAAAGGATCCTTCTTTTCCCGCATCCTACTCTCCTCTGCTCCTGGTGGCCAGTGGCGGTGGCATGGTGGGAAAATGGGATTCAATGGAGCCCTCATTTTCCCCCTCCCTGGCTCCTGGAGTTAATTTTGGAAATTCATGAAAAAATGCAGAAAATTATTTTTCCCCTTTAAAATGTGTATAAAATGGGGTGCATTATACTCTAATGCATCTTATACACCAGCAAATGAGGCAATTTTAAGCTTTTTTATCAATCCTGAGACTGTTATACCTTCTAAGCATCTTGGAAGGAAAAGCAATATTCTCAATTGAAGAGAAACCTGCTCCTATAAAATAAGACAACTGAATATAAAGAATTTAGCTTTACTTATGCAGCGACGTTTAAACATTTTAGGAAAGTTTTAACAATTCTCCTTCAACTATCATGAACAGGCCAATCTTATGGGAGTCTGGTAGGAAGCAATGAAAAGACATGTTGCCTCATCTACAGCCCTGCCACTGGTACGTGGACTATCCCCCCAGTAGCAGGATGTTGTCCACAAACCAAAACCAAGCTTTCACTTGTTGCTCCAGAGCTAACAGCAGCAGGAGCTAGTTATGTTAGCTCCAGGACTAGCATTGATCACCAAGTCCACATAGATCCCATTTGAGAGAATGGCACAGGTTTAGATTCAGATGTGAAGCTGGCTACTCCATGCCCCAGAAAGCTTCACTTTGTGGGCCTCTCATATAGCAAGCACTGATAGTAAATTTTCACCTCTCTTGGTATAAGGTGATACCCAGTGCAATGTATTGGAAGTAAGTGATGAACCAGGGTTCAAATCCCCCTTCAGCCATGGAAGCTCACTGGTGAAAGCACTTCTTAAATCTCTCACATTGAAAGGCCTTTAATAATATAATAATTGTGTACCATCAAACCAATTTTGACTTAGAATACTCTCAAAAGTGCTGCTATAAGTAGAGAATGCATAGAAGTTGTTTGACGTTCCTTTCTTCTGGAGGCACTCAGGAACTGTACAGCTTGCCCATGACTATCTAGGCTGGCTCTTCTCCCTGGAGGCACAGTAGGGAATTGAACTCCCAACCTCTAACTCTACAGGTAGATCCCTAGATCACTATTAGAGTTGCTACCAGTCATTTCCAGCTTGACAACACTTAACAACAACTGCATGTCATAGAGGCATTTTCCATAAGCAAGCAACCACCAACCTCAGCGCAGAAATATTTTCAATGAAGCGACACCAAAACACAATCCTGACTCCTTCAAGCACCAACATTATGGGCTAGGGCCCTAAATAATGTAATCCTAAAAACTATAAACATTTCTGCTATATGTGGCTTTCCAGTTACCCTATTGTAAACGCTGTCTAACATAATTCACATTTATATTTTGAAGGATCCACAATTATGTGCTCTCATGAAATGCAACTGTAAAAAGCTTGCAGTACAAACTTCCTGTACTTTTCATGCGCCTGTACTTACACTGTCGCAGTGCCAAGAGTGTTTCTTTCAATGAGTTGATGGTAATGAAGACATGCCATAATAAAAGCAATTCCATTTTTCTGCGAAAATTAATTACACAGACCATATTTTTCAGCCCAATGTATTAATTTCCCCTAAAGTTCTTTTATAAGCAAAATCCATTTAACCCACATAGAACTCTTCGTCCTGTTCCAAAAGTAAAGCAAATCACTATTCACTGATGTTCATGGCCCCACAACCAAGAAGGCTCGATTATGACCCACTTAGAAAATAGCAGGGGTGGATGTGGGGTGTGTGATGACTCCCAGCATCAGCAAGGGCATTCACAAGCTATAATTACTGTATATTTTGTTGTTGTTTTAAACTGTAATCAGGAGATGGCAAACCAAATATCCAAAACACTGCAGATGCTTGTTTCGTTATTTTTTTTAATGTTTTACATTTTTCTGAAACAAAATGGTTCTTGTTCCTAAAAAATATGTTCCACTAGCAGATTTTGCCCGGCGGTGCCGGGCTGCTTTAAATTGTTTTGGAAGGTTTTTGTTTTGTTAATGTTTGTACAAATGAGATTAGTCTGTAATTGTGATTTTTAAAATGTTTATTTATACACACGGGCTGTTATAAACTGCGATCAGCTTTTTGGGGTTTGTTTTGGTGGATTAAAAAAAGAGGAAAGGATGATATATTTTTTACAATTATTTTATTTAACCAAATAATGTTTTAGTATGTGAATTTTTTAAAATAGTTGTACCTTGGATAATAATTTTAAAAATGTGAAAGTACATGTTTTTTACATTCAATGTTTTTAAACTGTGTTTAGATGTTTTTGGGGTTTTTTTAATGAAAACTCTACACAGGATTTTAGAAATGTTTTTATTTTATTATTTTGTGCTTTGTTTGTGATTTGTGTGAATGTGTGATGTAATGTTATGTTTTTGACTGTTTTTTCTCTTGTGGCCTCTGGGTGGGGCTGTTGAGTATTTCTTTTACTTTGACTATTTTTTCTCTACTGGCCTCTGGGTGGCACTTCTTCCAGTAAGTAGTCTCTTTCTTTCCTCATTTCAGTTCCGGCCGTCGTGGAGGTAGGACATTCTGGTAAGTTGGCTGGTTTAATTTCTTTTTTTGGGTTGTTGTTTTTTGGTGTTTATCTGTGTTTTTTTTCTGTTTGTTATTTTTGGTTTTGGTTAATTTGGGATGTTTTTGTTTTTTGTGTTTTTTTTTTATTAATGGTTTGTTTGTGTTTTTTAGTTTTGTTCCTCTTTCAAGGGGGGGAGGCACTGGTGCCTTGGCCCTCTCTTGAAAGCAAAACACTTTTAAGGAAAGTAAAGTCAGCGGGCGGAGCGGCATCTGCTGGCTTTGCTTCCCTGGGAATGGGTTCACTTTCAAGGGGGGGGGCAAGGCACCAGTGCCTTGGCCCCCTCTTGAAAGCGAAACAGTTACTCGTAAAGTCAGCGGCCGGAGCGCCGTTCGCTGCCTTTGCTTTGCAGAGGAATTGTTTCGCTTTCAAGGGAGGGGAAGGCACTGATGCTTTTGCCCTCCCCTTGAAAGCGAAACACTTACTTGTAAAGTAAAGGCAGCGGCGGGAGCGCCGTTCGCTGCCTGTGCTTTGCGGAGGAATTGTTTCACTTTCAAGGGTGGGAAGGCAATGATGCCTTCGCCCTCCCTTGAAAGAGAAACACTTACTCGTAAAGTAAAGGCAGCGGCCGGAGCACAGTTCACTGTCTGTGCTTTGCAGAGGAATTGTTTTGCTTTCAAGGGGGGGAGGCACTGATGCCTTCTCTCTCCCTTGAAAGTGAAACACTTACTCGGAAAGTAAAGGCAGCGGCCAGAGCACCGTTCTCTGGCTTTCCTTTGCGGAGGAATTGTTTCGCTTTCAGGGGGGAAGGCATCAGTACCTTTCCCCCCATTGAATCCACCCTGTGTTTGTGGTTTTTTTCCCACCCCGGCTCAACTTTTCTTGAGGCCAGTGATGGTCTTGCCGTGTCTTTGGCGGGGTAGCGTGGAGGAAGAGGAGTCCTTCTCCTCCCCATTTCTCTGTGAAAGAAGGCCGGCGGGTCTTTGCGTGGCTGTGAGGCGCTGTGTCCGCCTGCGGCGGACTTGCCCTCACATTGTTTTTTATTTTTGTTTTTCACACGGTGGCCTTTTCAGCGTTCTGCGCGCTCATGACGCACAGGACTCTGGGGCTTGTAGTTATGGGTTTGTGCATTCCGTGTGTGCGACGGTTTTCTTCTACGTCTCCATTTTGATTGGCCGCGGCGTGTTTCCGAACGTTCCTTTTGATCGCGCCTCTCAGCCTGATTGGCTGTGGCGTGGCGCGGTGCATGGAACGTTGGGAAGTGAAGTCCTTTTCATTTGTTTGCATTCATGGGTCTCCTGCCCCACTGGCGCATTTCTTGACGCGACAGTTACCTGCAAACCCAGTTCGGGCAAGTGCACGAAGGCTCGGTACGGGCTAGTAGGGCCTGGTGCAGGATCCTTTGTCACATTCCAACGGTTAACGCACAGATTTATAGGTATAGATTTCATTCCTTCTAGCAAAGAAGTTTTCTTCCTTCTTATCAAGAATGTGGAATCACTTTTCAGTATGGCAGGGAAGAAGTGAGATGTTCACCGCGTACTTCAGAATTTAAGTCATATATGTGGCCATTTAGGCACTCTCAATTAAGATCCAGGACTAAAATTTCACAGATGCATAACTGTGTTATTTTATAGAAGGGGTACCTAAACTACGGCCTGCAGGCCAGATCTGGCCCCAGATGCCAATTCATCCAGGCCGTGCTATCCTTGATGCTCCTGCAATCAGAAGTAAAACACACCCACACATTTATGACAACTGCAGGTGCCTTTACAACAGTGTTCTGTGCACGTGCAGCCACATTTTACTTCCGTTCCCAGTGGAAGGAACCACGTGATCGGTCCAATCAGCTGTCCGAGAGGCGTGGTCAGGGCTGTAGCCTGAAAAGTTTGGGCACCCCTGTTTTATAGCTTACTAGCTGATTGCCTAGCCTTGCTGGGGGTTATTTAATTATTTTAATTGATTTGTTTTAATTTTTAAAGTTAATTAATTAATTAAATTACATAAAATAAATTAATTGTTTTAATTGTTGTTGTTTTTTGCTTTTTTAACTCTCTCTCGCTGTCTCTCCTGTCTAGTCAGCTTCCCTTTTTCCCATCGCTGTTTCACGAGCTTCTCTCGACACAGCGAGGGGAAGAGGAGCTGAGGAGGCTAAGTGAGGCCGGGGATCTTGCGGCCTGCTCTTCTCATTTTTCCCTCTGCCCTTCCACCACCACCAGTGTCAGCCAGTCCAAAAAGCAACACACTCAGCTCCTGTGCTGCCCGGCTGCGCGTGAGGGGCCTGCTGCTGTTGGGGCTGGCTGGCAGCGGTGGAAGGGCGGAGGGAAGGATGGTGGGAAGGGGAGTCTGCAAAATTTCTTGCCTCACGTTACCTCTTCGTATGGGTCCGCGGTGCTGGGGTAGCATTTGTCACCAGCCAACCCAGGAGGCGAGTGAGAGTTCTGCTGCTGATGGGCATGACTGGCAGTAGCAGCAGGGAAGGGCAGTGGAATATTTGCTGGAAGATGGGCGGGCAGCGAAATCACCAGCATGACGTACACTCCTCACCAGAGAATGCGCTGGCGGGGGTTTCATCAGTCACCTGGCCCTGAGGCCGTGGATTTTGCGGCCCGTTCTTTCTCCCTCTCACTTTCTGCCACCCTCTGCCACCGCCGGACAGGCTCAACAGCAGCAGACCCTTTTCCTGGGCTGGGTGGCGACGGGATCAATCCCGGTAGAGCAGGTCCCACAGGGGAGGCAATGTGAGGCCGGGGATTTTGTGGCCTGCTCTTCCCTCCCCCCTTCTGCTTTCCCCCCTGGCCAGGGCCCCCCGCCGCAGTCCCGGTCCCCATCTGTTGTTTTTCTGCTGTCACAGGGTAACTTTGGCCTGGCACGGCACGGCAGTTGTTGGGCTGGCCTGGCTTCCTTTTCGTGGCTGCCACCCCGCCTCTCCCGTACACTTGCCTGTTGCCATGACTCTCATGCACATTCGGGCTGAGCTCCCGCTTAGCTGTTGGACGCTGGCCGCAGGGAACGCTGAGGGTTGTAGTTTCTCTTTGTTGTTGTTGTTGTTTTGTCATGTTCGTGGGGCATTGGGCCAACTCTGCTCCTGAACCCTGGCGGCGATGGTCTCAGGGACAAAAGGTAGGTGTGCACGGCGCATCACGGGATAGGCTGAATGTGTGTGGACACGCATTCCGCACACGCACGGCCCAACCCCATTCTTATAGGTATAGAAAAGCAAGCAGACTACCATTCATTTCTATATCATACAAGCTTTCAAGCATCAGGCCAGGGGTTTTCAACCTAAGGCCCGCAGGCCGAATCAAGCCCGTGGCACCATTTCATGTGGTCCCCACCCCTCCAAGGGCATTCGGGAAACAAAATGGCTCCCCATTTGAAGCTGTTGGGATAGAATGGCTACCCCCATTGTGTAACGATTAGAGAACCAAATAGATATTGGCATAAAACAGGAGCATAAGGATAAAATGGAGGGACGAATAACAGAAAAGGAAGTAAAAGGGGTAATAGCTAGTTTGAAAATGGGGAAAGTACCCGGGGAAGATGGATTACCTGCTGATTTTTATAAGAAATTGAAAGATATAGTGGTACCAAAATTGGTAAAATTGCATAATTATATATTGGATGGTGGGCAAATTCCGACTTCATGGTATAGGACTACAATTCTACTGTTACCAAAACAGGGAAAATATTTGGAAAAAGTGGAATCTTATAGACCTATTTCGTTGATTAATCAAGATGCCAAGATTTTCACAGCGACATTGGCAAACAGGTTAAATAATTTTATGGGTAACTAGCAGATTTTGCCCAGCGGTGCCGGGCTTTTTAAAGTTGTGTTGGATAGTGAAGGGTTTGGGGGTTTTTTCTTGAACAAATGGTGGCAGGCTGTTTTAAATGGTGTTGAAAAGTTTTGTGAATTTGTGGCTTCAAGGCGCTGCGTCCGCCTGTTTATTTTTATTTTTTGCGCGCCAGCTTCCTCAGTGCCGGGCTCTTTAAAATGGATTTGGAAGGGTTTTGTTTTATTTTTATGCAAATGAGGTTAGTTTTTAATTGTGGTTTTTTAATTTTTTATTTTTACGCATGGGCTGTTCGAAACTGTGTTTTTTTATTTTTGTTTTTGTTTTTTTTTTGGTTTTTCAAAAGAGGAAAGGATGATATAATTTTTTATAATTATTGTATTTAACCAAATAATGTGTTACTATGTGTATTTTTTTAAATACTTGTGCCTTGGAAAATAATTTTTAAAATGTGTAAGAATATGCTTTTTTTTTTAAATCAATGTTTCCATACTGTGTTTAGATGTTTTGTTTTTTTGGGTGAAAACTTATTTCTTTTTTTCTTTTTTTTTGGATTTTTTTTGTGATTAGTGTGAATATTTTTGAATGATTTGATAACTTTTTTCAGTGTTTTTGGAATTAATCTTATTATTTCGAATATTTTGGGATGTTTTTACTCTTGTGGCCTCTGGGTGGGGCTGGTGAGCTTTTCTTCTACACTACAATTTTTCTCTACTGTCCTCTGGGTGTGGCTTCTTCTTCCGGTAAGTATTCTCCTTTTTTTTCTCAATTGAGTTCTGGTCATCATGGAGTGAAGACGTCTCATGGTAAGCTCTCTGGTTTTATTTGGGGGGGGGTTGTTTTGGTTTTTTTGGGGGGGGTGTTGTGTGTTTTTTCTTGTTTGTTTTTGGATGTTTTTGTGTTTCCTTTTTGTCTTTTTGATTTTGAGTGTTTTTGGTTTGTGTTTTTGTGTTTACTTTTTTAGGAGGGGGTCTTTCTTTTCCACGGGCCAGGCTCAATGCCTGGCCCATAGAAAGGAAAGACGGGGCGAGGGGGGGTCTTTTTTTCCATGGGCCAGGCTCGAAGTCTGGCCCGTGGAAAGGAAAGACCGGGTGGGGGTCTTTTTTTTTCACGGGCCAGGCTCAATGGCTGACCCGTGGGAAGGAAGGGCAGCGACGGTGGGGGGGGCTTTCTTTTCCGCAGGCCATGCTGGCTGGCCCATGGGAAGGAAGGGAAGCGGCGGTGGGGGGGGGCTTTCTTTTCCATGGACCATGCTGGCTGGAACGTGGAAAGGAAGGGCAGTGGCGGTGGGGGGCCTTTCTTCTCTGCGGGCCATGCTGGCTGGCCCATGGGAAGGAAGGGCAGCGGGGCTTTCTTTTCCACGGGCCATGCTGGCTGGCCTGTGGAAGGAAGGGCAGCGGCGGCGGGGGGGCTTTCTTTTCCGCGGGCCATGCTGGCTGACCCGTGGGAAGGAAGAGCAGCGGCGGCGGGGTTTTTTTACTTTTTTTGCGCGCCGGCTGCCTCAGCGTTCTGCACGCTAATGGCGTGCAGGACGCTGGGGCTTGTAGTTTTGCCTGTGCGTGTTTGGTTACTGCAGCGTTTTTTTTTTCCTGCGGCTTTTTTTAAATTGGCCGCGGCACGTTTCCGAACGTTCCTTTGCCGCGCCGCTCAGTCTGATTGGCTCTGGTGCAGTGCGGCGCAAGGAATGTTGGGAATTGAAGTTCCCTTTTTTTGTTTGCGTCCGGGGGGCTCCTGCCCCCCCCCCCCGGCCAAAAATTTCAACCCGACAGTTACCTGCGAACCCCATTTGGGCGAGTGTACGGAGGCTTGGACGGGGTTAGTGGGGCCTGGTGCAACATCCTTTGTCACATTCCAATGGTTAACACACCATTTTATAGGTATAGATTATATAAATGTAGTCCAGGTGGGTTTTTTGAAAGGGAGACATTTGGCAGATTTGACAAGAAAAGTGGTGGATTTAATAGACACTGTGAAACAAACAAAAGAAAAAGTGGGATTAATATCTTTGGATATTTTTTAGGCATTTGATTCCTTACAATGGGCTTCAATTAAGGAAATAATTAAATGCTATGGATTTGGTGATAAATTTAGAAGGGTAATTGATCAACTATATCAACAAGATACAGCTACTGTCAGAGTAAATGATGAGGTTACTGATGAGATAAATTTAGAAGCTGGTACGAGACAGGGCTGTCCACTATCTCCAATTCTGTTTATTATGACAATTGAGTTGCTAGCAAAAGCTATAAGAAAAGATGAAGCAATAGAGGGAGTTATGGGAAATAAAATAAGTTTATATGCTGATGACACTTTGATAATTGCTAAGCATCCCGAGAAGACAATGGATAGAATTCAAGCGCAGTTAAAGGATTTTGAGGATATTACAGGTTTGAAGATAAATTGGGATAAATCAGAAATGATGTTATGTAATATAGGAAAGGAAGATCAGAAGAAGATAAAAGGAATGGGTAATATTCAAATTAAAGATAACTTGAAATATTTAGGGATAAATGTCTCAAATAGGTTTGAAGAGCTCAAGAGATTGAATTATGATAGCTTGAAAACAGAAATTAAAGCTAAGATAAAAAGTTTTCAAAAGTTGAAATTGTCATGGTTTGGAAGAATTGCACTCAGTAAAATGATGCTTTTACCTAGAATTAATTTTTTATTTGATGCCTTGGCAATTCAATTGAAAGATAAGGACATTAAAGAGTTTCAAAAATTGATTAATGATTTTTGTAATGGGGGAAAGCCTAGATTATTAAAAAAATCGTATTTATCTCAGAAAGAGGGAGGACTAGGAATGCCAAATTTGTTGGTATATTATCGAGCATTTCAAATTAAGAATGTTGTGAAGATATTGGCTAGGGGAAAAGCAATCTGGGAAGAAATTGAGATGAAGGATTATAAATATATTGGTAATATGGTCTTTTTAGGAGCTAATATGGGAAAAGTAGTAACCAAAAATAATATGATGAAGGGACTGGTGAGCTCATGGAAAAAAGTTAAGAAGGTTTTGGCCCCAAATATTTCACCGATTATTGAATTGGAGGACATGGCAAATTTTCCAATGAAGATAGATAAAAGGGTAAAAGAAATTTTGGATAAAAATGAAGTTTTCCTGCTGAAAGACTGGTTACGGACCTGTACGGATATTGATAAAAGAACAGATTTGTTTGGGCAAATGAATTTGAATTGGTTTCAGAAAATGTTGGTAAATAAATGGAATAGTAATTACTTGAGAGAACCCGACTCGGAAAGAGAGAAGACTGAGTTTGAGGAGCTGATTGTAAAAATAAGAAAAGGAGATAGAAATATTAAGGGATTAGTCAGTAAATTATATACAATATTGAATAAGGAGGGTAATCTACAAGAGGATTTGAAAACAAGTTGGGAGCAAGATTTGAATGAAAAGATAGAAAATGATACATGGAGGAATAAATGGGGAAAAAGGATAATGAGAACTATGTCAGTTAGAATAAAGGAGCATAATTACAAAATGTTGTGGCGGTGGTATCTGACCCCAGTAACGTTGTCTCAGATTGATAATAAAAAAGATAAAATGTGTTGGAGATGTAAAGATACAATTGGGACATATGAACATATGTGGTGGAGTTGTATAGTCATTAAAGACTTTTGGAAAAAAGTTGAGAAAGAGATTGGTGAAATTATAGGTAAGAAAATTAAACTGGGGTCAGGTATCACTATGCTAACTGATGTGGAATGTTTCAATCTAAATAAGGATGAAAAAGAGTTATTAGAAATAATGTTAACAACGGGCAGACAATGTATTGCTAGACATTGGAAAAATGATGTAAATATAAAGATTGAAGAATGGTATAAAGAAATGTGGAATTTAGCATTGAATGATAAAATAATTTGGGAGATTTAAAAAAGGGTGTTATTAAAGAGAACAGATTTTGGAAAATTTGGCAGGCTTTTGTGGACTACTCACTTAGAGGGGATGAAATGAACAGACCTGGACCGGATCAAAGAAACTTTTGGAATGAAAGTACTAAGACAATCTGATTTTTCCAGGGCATTGTAAATATCACAGGGTGTATTAATATTATTTTTATTTGTATTATTATTTAGTATTTGTTTGATTACTATTATGGAGTTCAAGAAATTAATTATTAAGCCATATTTCAAATAAAGTATATAAGAATTAATTGTCATGTATAAAGATAGGTTTAATAAGGTATTAGTATATTAATGTACTAAAACAATAAGGCATTTGTATGGTTTTACTTCTTTTTTTTCCTTTTTATTCATGTATGTATTATTGTTGTATTATTGTTTATTGTATGTTAAAAATTATAATAAAAATGTAAATATAATGAAGCTGTTGGGATAGAACGGCCACCCCCATTGTGTAGGCAGGGCAAAATGGACGTCCGGTCCTCAAAGCTGACTGACAGAGCGTGACCTGGCCCGCAGCTTGAAAACGTCGGAAACCACTAGGCAAATGCCAAACAAACTTGGCTGACTGTCTGAAAGCTTGTACTGCATCATTAAAAGCAGTCTACAAAGGAGAAAAATGAAAAAAATATTCAATAATTATTCTTAAAATTCAAACTAAAGATGACAAAATACTAATTCTTACTGCTTAATAAATGGGGAAACTACAGTAAATCCCCTACTTACGAAAAAAGTCTATTCCGTAGGCTTTTGCTTAAATCGTTTTTTTATGTAACTCGAAGCAAACCCATAGGAAAAATTATTTTTTTACGTAACTCAAAGCAAACTCACAGGAAAAATGAATTTTTTATGTAAATCGAAGCAAACCCATAGGGAAATGATTTTTTACGTAACTCGAAGCAAACCCATAGGAAAAAGCATCTTTATGTAACTCAAAGCAAACCCATAGGAAATCGTGTAAATCGGGACATGGTTTTAGCACAAAATCATTATGTAAGTCGAATTTTATGTAACTCGAGGCATATGTAAGTCGGGGTTTTACTGTAGTGCCTCAAGCCCTCAGTCTAAAGAAATACAAAATTAGTTGCAAATCTGGTAAATCAAATATTGATGTTATCCCTCAATGGCAGTATGGAAGATTAAGCACCATTGTTGAGCACAAAACTGCTAGTCTGCAGAAACAGATCAACTGGCTTGAAGTCAGAATAGCTGCTTTATACACTTTCCTATTTGTAGACAAAAGTTGCTCACTAAGGGGGATACTAATGGAAGGGCTGAAAGTGACAGATCAAGCAAAAACTCTCTGAACCAAAGTGTACATAAATTTTCTGTGTCAGTGCCCAAAATCACAGTGGTTTTCTCAAACACTTGTTAAATGCAACATCCGTTATTTATCTGTATCTTTCAAGCTGAGAGAACTGCTAGTGGGGTTACCTAGGAACTTAGTGAAACTCTATAAACAAATCTAGAAAACAGAAAATAGATCCTGCCCAAAAATGAAAGTCAAATGAGCCATTATAAAACACATTCAACAAAACACTAACAGCTAACCAAAGTACAGACTTATAACTATTTATGCAACTACAGGTAATTTAACTACAGTGGAACTCTGGATAACGACAAAACTTGGTTCCACAAGTCATGTTGTTATCCAGATTTTGATGCTATGCAGTCCCTATGGGAGATGCTCCGCATAAGGACAAAAAAAAAAATGGCAAAAATGTTGTTATCCGGAGCATCGATACCAAATGCCTCACATAAGGATGTTTTTTGGCGTTTTTTCATCTTTATGCAGAGCACCACGTGGTGCATAACAAACGCGTCGTTATGCAGATTTGCCCTTATCCGGTGCTGTCATTATCCGGAGTTCCACTGTATTATGAATCCTGATTTTTTTTCCTTGCAAAAATAAAGGTATAGAAGCTCATATACCATGTAAAAGCTGTCACAAATAATCACAACATTTTACTAAAAAAATTAAAATCTTACTTTCCAGAGTCCCACCAGAAGTCCTTGCTCCAAGTGATAAAGTTCAACAAGTGCATCATAGCCAATCTTTTTTGCCTTTTCAGTCAGATTAGCTATATCATATTCAAAAAGTAAGGAATACCGGCAAAGCCTTTCAGAAGACCTAAAATTAGTTAGGCAAAGAATGGATATATACTGTAGCTGAAAAGTTATAGTTACTTTTCAACTTCTCAACTAACAATGATTAACAACATGGCATACTAAAAACAGACATGGTATGTTTTCCTCAGAATAAATTATAAACATAACATTGCATTTATGGGTTGATCAATGTACCCACTATTTACCATATTTTCTGGCATATAAGACCCACTCTCCCCCCTCCCCCCTTAAAATTCACTGGAAAATGGAGTGCGTCTTGTACTGCATATAGTGGGCTATTTTGGTAATAACGGGGTGCGTCTAATACTCTGATGCATCTTATACGCCAGCAAATGCGGTAATATTTAAATACACTTCCCTTCCATTATCTGTGTTAAGCAGCACCAAAATCAATCAGCTATTCCTTTCTTTTCCTGAACTGCTATATATGGGAGAAAAGAGCTTTTTCCAGGTATTCTAAAAGCATGTCTACCCCACATTCAAGGAGGGAAGTGCACTAGCTTTCCCCCTCTGTTGTTACTTTCTGTGTGAAAAAGCAACAGTTTGAAGAAGGGAAGGCTACAGTATCTGTGTCTCCATGCAAACCAAAAAACACACACAAACTGGCTCACATATGGAAACACAAATACAACATCCTCTTCTTTTTCACTTTAAAAAGTTAAAGGCATCTACAGCTCAGCCTAATCTCCTCATTCCATTTGGAGTACATATTCTTACAGAATGACCCAAGAGAAAGAAGACATAGCAACCTATCAGTGCCATTGCTTCAGGTCTATGTTCCCTTAGTCCAGGAATTCTCAACCTGCGGCCTGTGGGCCAGATGAAGCCTGCAGTGCCATTTCATGTGGCCCCCCATCGCCTCCACCAGACCAGGAAGTGCCATGTGGTGGAGGAAAGGTAAAATGGCCATCTGGCCCCCGAAGCTATCTGAGGGAGCATGACCTGGCACTCAGCTTAAAATGGTTGAGAACTTCTGCCTTAGTCCCACTGATACCTAAGGCCGATATATGCACGTATCGCTTTGCATGCCTTCTACCTTAAAATTAAGGTAGCTGATCACACATATGAGCAGAAAACATAGCATGTAGAGCTCAATATGGCACAGCCCTTATTGTTTCATCACCATAGCCTATTTTATTAATTGCTATGGACGACTAACTAATCTGTAAACAATGCTGCAATATATGACCTTGCATAATATACATAGAACAAGGATTCCCAACCTTTTTACGCCACAGGTCAGACCATGCCCCCAAACAGCTGAGCCCCCTGGAAGCGGATGCATTTACGGCTGTCATAAATGCGCCCACTTCCATGTTTATAACAGCCATGGAAGCATTTATGCATGCGAGGGCGTACCCTAGTTGGGACTTACCAAATAAAGCAACAGGGATTCATTCAAAGGCTGCATTACTTACAAGGGGATGGAAACCAAGTCCAAAAAATAGTGTCAATAAATAATGAATCAATGAACTCAAACAAAAACTCCTACAGAAAATGCTAATAACATACATCTTAAAGATCTGGCTTTAAGCTGAACTTACCAATTCTTAAGACAAACTTTATCGTTATTCAGAAGTACTGGTATTATTCCACATAACTGCAAAGTTGACAAGGTCTCTAAGCGAGGCCAATTTACACTGTACCAAGATAAAGTAGCAGATGTCTCATTCAAAAAGATGTCTGATTGATCTATTACTTGTTTTTTTCCATTTTTGTCCTTCAGTATGATCACCAATCTCAAACCGGAGATCCTGTTATTGGGAAAACAAAAGGAGGTTTTAGACTGTCATTTTAATATACAGCATATGGAAATGTGCAGCTGTGGTAATCAGCATGTTTGGAAATTTCTAGTTTTTCCCCTATAAGCAAAACCAAGCTGACAAAATAAAAAAGATCCTTTCAATGCTATGAATTAATATTTTCTCTTTTATAACTTTATATATCCAGAACCAACAAAAACTTGCATATATCCCTCTCACTATCTGAAGTATTTTCTTCATTAGTTCCTGCAGACTTATTTTAAAATTGTCAACGTGTACTTTACAACTTTGCTTACTTGATAGCTTCTTTAGTTTTAAGTGGAAGACCAGTATAATTATTTATTGGCTTTAAAAGCTGAATTATGTCAGCTCTACGAGCAGATATTTTCTTCGAAATGTACTCTTTCTTCCAGTATCCCGATTCCCTTTCTTGAGACTGTGGAAGGCTACGGGGTACTGCAGACTCAACAGATATAGCCCTCCACTTCTTTCTTTCAGGTGGAAAAGACGAGGTGTATATTTTGAACCATATGGTACTAAGGAAAAGAAGCACAAACATTTATAACACAGTTTATAAAAGGCATCACCTTCCTCCTGCATTTATAACACAGTAGTTTAGGTCTTTATACAGTGCTAAGAAATATAACTGCAAAGCTATTTTTAACTTGAAAACATTAAAAAGCAGAATTATTCTGAGCTCACTTGAGGACCATGCACAATTTAATCCTTTCTAAACCGGTAAGAAAACTTGTATTAAGTGACTTTACTCAGGCATTTTCTGACTGTATGGGATTTCCAATACAGCAGAAGTGTTAGTGTTTGAGTTAAATAGATACAACTTCAATTTTCTGAATCCATTAAAAGTCCCCATGTTTTCTTGACTGAAGTCAACCTAATGAGAGCCAAAAGTTGTTGCTTCTGCTTGTTAGCATCATGGCTGAATGAAACATCTCTGTATATTACCCTGACTAGGTCATATGAGTACAGTAATACTCTGGATAACGCTAAAACTTGGTTCCACGAGTCTTAGCGTTATCCAATTTTTAACGTTATGTAATACATTTATCGCATACCGTTAAAAAAAGCTGGCTTCCTTTGGGGGAAGCTGGGGGCAAGTGCACCCGCTTGCTTTCCCCCAAACCAAGCCAGAGATAACAGCGTCTGATCCCCAGCTTGGTTTGGGGGAAAGTGCGTGGGCGTACCTACGCGCATTCCCCCATACCAAGCCGGGGATCAGACACTGTGATCCCTGGCTTGGTTTGGGGAAAAGTGGGTGGGCGCACTCGCCCCAGGGTTCCCCAGACCCTTCCGCAGCCTGCGGACCCAGTGGACAAGGCAGCGGCAGCAACAGCCACGGGGGCATAATAAAAAAATGCCCCTGTGGCTGTTTCTGCCACTGTTGCTGGCCTGTCCACCGGGTCCGCAGGCTCCAGAAAGGGTGGGAGAAAAGATCCCCTCGGTCCGTGCCATTCTGCGAAGCCCAGAGACTTTGCTGCGATCGAAAAAGTCCGGGGGACCAACCCAGGCGGCTGCCTTGTGAAGGGGCTGTTCCGCCAGCCAGCCCCCTGGATCATTACTGATCCAGGGGGCTGCCTTGCGAGGAGACAGGGCTCTTTCCCAGACCTCCGCAAGGCATCCACATGGATACCAACCCAGGCGGCTGCCTTGCGAAGGGGCTAGGAAGACCACCGCCTGTTTTGCAAGCCAGCCGCCTGGATCATAACGGGGACTGATTGGATTGCTTTCACAAAGCCTTCCGGAGGAGGGGGTGCCAGACACGCCGGACACAGCGGCACAAACGGCAGAAACACCCACAAGGGCCTTTAATACAATGCCCCCGTGGCTGTTTCTGCCGCTGCCCTGTCCACTGGATCCGCAGACTCCGGAAAGGGTTGGGAAGAAAGATCCCCTCGGTCCCTACCATTCTGCAAAGCCCAGAGACTTTGCTGCGATTGAAAAAGTCCATGGGACTTTTTTGATTGCAGCAAAGGCTCTGGGCTTCGCAGAATGGCGGGGCACAAGGGGATCTTTCCTCCCAACCCTTCCGGAGGTGGAGGGGGTGGTGGGCACGCCGGACACAGCGGCATAAATAGCCACAAGGTGTCCGCCACCCCCTCCACCTCCGGAAGGCTTTGGGAAAGCAATCCCATCAGTCCCCGCCATGATCCAGGCAGCTGGCTTGCGAAACAGGCGGTGGTGTTCCTAGCTGTGATCCCTGGCTGGGTTTGGGGGAAAGTGGGTGCACGTACCCGTACACATTTCCCCAAACCAAGCCGGGGATAAGCCGGCTTGGTTTGGGGGAAACCGCTCAGACCACCCATTTCCTTGTGCTGACAGAGCACACACGGGCTCTCACCCCAAGAAAACTGGCACCCTGACGCTTGGGCCTACGGAGGCCCCCTTGCCCCACCCACCCCAGCAAGGGGGCCTCCAGAGATTTCTGCCTCAAAGCCGGCAGAGCTGGTTTCCAGCCCTGCAGGCTTTGGGGCAGAGATCAACGTCGGGGAATTTGAGAGAAACTTTTGGATCGCACAACATTATCTTAATGTTGTACGGTGCAAAAGTGTTCCTCAAATTCCCCAACGTTATCCGATTTTAGTGTTGTCTGATGCATTCGTTATCCAAGGTTCCACTGTAGTTCTGTTGCCAAAAAAAAAATAGAATACGTTTATTCAGATAATTTTGCTTCCAGTTGTTTTGTGCCCATAGAAAGAAACAATTAACATAGCATGTGGCTGATAAATTTTCTAGATGCAAAATAAAACTACAGTATTGTAAAATGTCTATCTTGTAGGTCTAGTTCTTTGTGCACTGCAACAAAACATGACTCTGGGCATCTAAAAAGTTCCATGTATCTGGATGGGGGTTAAAATGGCCATGTTTTTATTTAAAGTGAAGATAGAAAATTGTTTTAATATAGCCAAAGGCAACAATTTCAATTACATTAATGAAGTCAAACTGGCATAGGTCCTGTTAATTAGCAATCAACATTCAGTTTTATGCAATTTTCTGTTCATGCTGACACACTGGATCTAGTTGTTAAGAGGATGCATGTATGGCATTATTCGTTTTCTCAAATTTTCTCTGCTATCTTTTTTAAAGCCTCAAGCTTATACAATGTCATACGATCAAGTTCATAATAAATTTGACCTTTTAAGACATAACTTTTAACATTTATCTTCCCCCAAAACAGAATTCTATTGGTTTTGTGTTCTGAGTTAATTTCCAAGTACAGAGTACTAATCTATCAATTTATTGCCTTCATTGTTGTTCTTTAATTTGCTTATTCACTGGCCAGTTATTTTATGTTATGTTATTTTATTTTGCTTATTCACCACACACACAAACACACATACACACACAGAGAGAGAGAGAGAGAGAGAGAATGAATCCTATTATTCTCCCAGCCAAGAAATCAAAGAATGCTTAACTTAAGTATATCTAGAGTTTTATACTTGAGTTGTGCATAGAACTCCTCAGGAGCCAGTGAACTACAGATATCATACATAAAATCCTGTTAAATTAAGACTTCTTCCAAACTCTTACACCAAAAATTATGCTAAGAGAAACCTGAAGGAGGCATGCAATTTAGGACATGATCTAGGACAGGGTAAATTTTGTATGATTCGTTTTGGCAGAAGTAAATTTGTACAAAACAGATAACTGATGTCTGCCTATCAAACCAACATGATCATAAGCATGTAGGATCTGTACACAGGATTTGTGTATTTTTATTGTATGATAAGGGTTCTCAAACAATATATGAGGCAGGCCATTACCTAATAATTCACCCTTGCTTTGACCCTTAAATAAAGGTATATCACATTCAAATAGATGCAAACGTCAACACAGTTTAAGAAACACCCTCCAGCAAAGCTCTCTAATATGAACTGGATTAAGATAAATTTACACTGCCCAATAAACAAGTATTTCAAAAGTTCACCTATATCAGGTTCTATTGCTGAAATATTAAGATGACTGTCTGCTTCCCCTCTCTTACTTGTCATTGGAGATATAAAAAAAACGTTTATTCACACAGCCAGCACAAAGCAGAGACTGAGCATCCAAATAGGAAAATATCTTCAGCAGTATCTCTGAAGGAATGCTGGAAAATGAAAATGAAAATTTGATGCACTCATGTGATCAGACCTAACAAATAACACTGAGTTTAAGATGAAAGGTAACATCATCCATGTGTAAAACTAAAGATGTCCCCTACAATTCCATAAATCTAGATTTAACATTCATTCATCCCTTCTTTGTTAAAAAAAGTAGGTATTAGCTCTAGAAACTGATCGGACAGAAAGGAACCATATTGGTCAAGGAACCAGATTGTCCTTTGGAAACTATGGCAGGTTCAGTAGCTTTTTATCACTCAAAGTGTAGGTCGCCCTTGCTCGAAAGCCAGTCGTATCTGAATCTAGGGTTCAGTGCTCATTTCCATTTATAGCCAAAGAGCCAGCGCTATCTGCCTCTGCAGACATTTTGATGGACATATGACAGGCATGACTAAACACCGGAGTGCACGGATAACTGTTTACCTTCCCACCAGTGATGCACTACAAAAAAAAAATACTACCTACTCTGTGGGCTGGCCAAATCTGTGGGCATGGCCAAACAACCTGCATTGTGGGCTATGGAGGTGGGTGTGGCCAACAAAGTGGGCGTGGCCTGGGGAATTTCCACTACTGGTTTTGCATAACCTGACAGAACTTGCTGCAGTGCATCACTGCTTCCCATCAAAGTGGTACCTACAGTATTTATCTGTTTGCAATTTCTTGCTTTCATGCTAGGTAGGCAGGAGTTGTGACAGAGACAGGAGCTCACTCCATCATGCAGCATTTGGGTCTTGAACTGATGTCCTGCTGACCTTCCAGTCATCAAGGTCATTATCTTAACCACTAAGCCACCGCAGTCCCTTTTACCACTCTACCTACTGTTGTGTATGTACAATGTTGCTTTAAGAAATGTATGAATGTAACCTGACCACAATTACAATGTAGCTCAGCTGTTAAGGAACGCGAGTAAGCTGCCTATAGAGGGAAACTGCGAGCGTTCAGTTCACATGGTTCACATTCCCCAAATCACCGGCAGCCACGGGAATCTTTCCCGCGCGAGGATCACCTGGAGAAGATGGGCGTGACTCAGAATGACGTCACGCCGGTAGCAGCCAATAAGCTACCGTGCAACGAGATTCAAATGTATGTACTGCAGTCTATAATGAGCTGTACCTCCGCCATTACCACATGTTCATCCTGATCATCACCCAATAAACCTGCGTTTAGCCCTCACTGCGGCTCCTTCTTTGTCTTCCGTGCAAGACACTAAATTGGCGACGAAGGTGGGATCAATGGCGAATCCCAAGGTCAAGCCTTACCACTTCGATATCAGCGACCCGGAGCAATGGGAGCTGTACGAGTGCCAGTTTCAGCACGCGATGGAAGCCGTGGGCGTCGACGACGACGCGAAGATGCGCTCACACTTTCTGGCCCAGGTGGGGCCGGCCGCGCTGAGCATCCTGATGAACCTGGTGGCCCCACGGAAGGTGGACGTGGTGCCCCTCGACCGCATCCTAGAGTTACTGCGCGACCATTTCCAGCCCCCCGTGTCGATCTTCCCGGCCAAGGTCGCGTTCCACAGGCGAGATCAATGCCCGGGAGAGTCAGTGTCCGCCTACGCGGCGGCCCTCAGGCTGGCAGCGGTGCACTGCCAGTGGGAAGACCTGGACACAGCACTCCGAAACCGCATGCTGTGTGGCCTGAGGGACGAGGAGGTCCAGAGAAAATTGATGACCCGCGACTATCGCCGCACGTTCAATGAGGTACTGCTGGAGGCCCAAGCAGCCGAGGCGGCCAGGAGCGGGGTCAGGGTGTTCAAGTCCTGAGGGGCCACATCCGAAAGGGCCAAGTCACCAGTGCAGGCGGCCCGGCGGACACCGGCGAAGACGGCCTGGCGGGCCCCCAAGTCACCCGCCGGCACACCAGCGACGTCTGAGGAGTCGTCTGCGATGGCAGACTCCTGCTCCAGCGAGGACGACGACGTCCAGAGAATAAAGAAACGCGGGGAGAAGCGACAGACCCGCGAACGGCAAGACCGCCGCTGCAACAGGTGTGGGGCGTCCCACGACCGGACGAGGTGCCCGTTTCGGAAGGCCGAGTGTCACAACTGCGGCCGAAAAGGGCACATCGCCAGAGTATGCAGGCGCGGGCAACCTGAGGACAAGGGCGCCTCGAGCCACCCCCAGGCACACCAACGGAAGGCGGCCGGCACCAGGAAGGTCTCGACCAGCTACAGCGAGGAAGGCGTGAACCGCGTGGGCCTGGAGCACCGGCGTTTCTTCGTAGAGGTACTGTTACAGGGGGTCCCGGTGAGGATGGAGATAGACTCGGGGTCGTCATATTCCATCCTGTCCCAAAAAGAGTTTATGCGCATTCCCCCAGATGCGCGGCCCAAACTGCGAGCCATGAGGTCACACTTACGGGACGTGCAGGGAAATGGGATCCCAGTATTGGGGGTGGGGAACTTCAAGGTGAAGTTCAAGAGTTACTCCGAGAAACTGCCCCTAGTGGTGCTCAAGGGGGGAAGATGCTGCCTCCTGGGAACGCAGCGGTTTGCTCCCCTGGGAATTGAACTGTCCGGCATTAACGCCATCGAGACTGACCCAATGCGGGACGTGTGGAATGCACACCCGGACGTTTTCAAGAAGGGGCTCGGGACATACAAGGGCCCCCCGGTATCCTTTGAGCTGGACCCAGAAATCCGGCCCATCCGCCTCAAGCCAAGGAGAGTGCCCTTCGCCCTCAAGGACAAGATTGAGGCGGAACTGGACAAATTGGTGGGGCAGGGGATTTTGGTTCCAGTTGATTCGGCGGAGTGGGAAACGCCGATTGTTACGGCTCTTAAATCAAATGGGGAGGTCAGGATTTGTGCGGACTATAAATGTACGATCAATAAGGCCATTCGGCCAAATGCATATCCGGTGCCCGTGGTCAGCCATTTACTGGCCACGTTACATGGGGGGAGGTGTTTTGCCAAGCTAGATCTGGCGCAGGCATATCAGCAGCTCTCCATAACCCCAGCTGCTGCCGCTGCGCAAACCATCGTCACGCACAAGGGGGCATTTAAGGTAACGCGCCTACAGTTCGGCGTGAATTCGGCCCCCGGGATCTTCCAGTCCCTCGTGGAACGCCTTTTAAAGGGACTTCCAGGCGTCCTCCCATATTTTGACGATGTGTTGATAACAGCGGGGAGCGAATTAGAGTTAGCAAAGAGGCTAGACGGGGTCCTTTCAGTATTCGAGAAAGCGGGACTTCGACTGAGAAGGGACAAATGTGTATTCTTTGCGAGGGAGGTTGAGTTCCTTGGGTTCAAGATAACCCCAGAGGGCATCAAGCCTTCCGAGTCCAAGGTTGCGGCTGTGCAAAACTGCCCTTGCCCCACCGCGAAACCGGAGCTGCAGTCATTTCTAGGGCTCTTAAATTTTTACCATTCCTTCCTGCCAAGGAAGGCATCCGTTGCGGAGCCACTGCACGCTCTCTTAAAGAAAGAGGCGGTTTGGCGGTGGGGAGATAGGCAAGAGAAAGCTTTCAGGGAGCTAAAGGCGCTTTTATCCTCGGATGCTGTCCTGACACATTTTGACCCGAGGAGACCAGTAGTTCTAGTCTGTGATGCGTCCCCAGTGGGGGTGGGGGCGGTGCTGTGCCACGTGTTGGAGAGCGGGCGGGAAGCCCCAGTTGCATACTACTCCAGGTCCCTTTCCAAGGCTGAGCGCAACTACGCGCAAACAGATAGGGAGGCCCTGGCCATAATCGCTGGAACCAAGAAGTTCCACGATTTCTTATACGGCCACAAGTTTACGGTGGTGACTGATCACAAACCGCTCCTGGGAATCTTCACCACGGGCAAGCCCACCCCTCAAATCCTGTCCCCCCGAATGCTACGTTGGGCGATTTTCCTTAACGCCTACCAGTATGAGCTGGTCTATCGCCCAGGGAAGGAGATCTCCCATGCGGACGCGCTGTCCCGGTCTCCACTCCCTAGCTTAGGAGACCCCGCATGCGAGGTAGAGCAGGACCACCAAGTCCTGCTGATCGAGTCCCTCGACTCACCCCCCATCGTCCCGGCCGACCTCGCCAAGGCCACAGCGGCCAAGATGCTGGCCCAAGTTAGCTCCTGGGTTAGGAAAGGCTGGCCCACTACTCCCCCCGAGGAACACTTCAAGCCATTCTTCAGGCGTAGAGTAGAGCTGTCCCTGGAAAGGGGCTGCTTACTCTGGGGCCAGCGGGTAGTCATCCCAGAAAAGCTGAGGGCCAAGGTACTGAAGCTACTGCATACCAGTCACCTGGGAATAGTGCGCTCCAAGGCGCTGGCCAGGAGTTTCTTTTGGTGGCCCCAGATAGACGCGGACATAGAGCGATTAGTGGGCACATGCGAGAGTTGCCAGAGCTCCCGGCCCGAGGAATCCCGGCTACCCCATAGGGAATGGGACACGGCCCGCGGGCCATGGTCCCGGATTCATGTCGACTTCGCTGGCCCTTTCCGCGGGGCCATGTTTTTGCTAATAGTCGATTCCTATTCCAAGTGGGCAACCATTAAACAGTTGTGCAAGGTCTTTGCCTGTTTCGGCCTGCCGGACGTCCTTGTTAGCGATAACGCTAGCACCTTCACGTCTGCGGAGTTCAAGACCTTTATTGAAAGAAACGCCATCAGGCATATTACCGCTGCCCCGTTTCACCCCGCCACAAACGGTCAGGTAGAGCGCCAAGTGCGCACTACGAAAGACGCACTGCGGCGCATGGGTCCCGGCGAGTTAAACCTCCATCTGTGTCAGTTCCTCATCTGCTACAGGACAACCCCCCTAGCGTCAGGGCTTTAGCCAGCTGAACGCCTCATGAAGAGGCGTCCGGCAACACTTTTTGACCGGATGGATCCGTCCAGGGTGGAGGATGAAGGGAGAAATATAGATATCGGGGTAGGTTGCTCCAAGAGTTTCTCGGTAGGGGACCCGGTTCACTGCAGGAACTACGCGGCCTCCGGGCCAGCGTGGGTACCAGGGACGATAATTGAGCAGACGGGGCCAGTATCCTATAGAGTTGACACTAGCTCGGGTTTACTCTGGAGAAGGCACGCCGACCAACTCAGAAGGCGGGTCACCAGTGACGGGGAATCAGCGTTAGGGTCCTCCCCCACCTGCATTACCCAAGGGGGAGACACGGCGGAATCCGCGGATACAAATGCATACCCTGGATTCCCAGCCACAGAGGAGGATACTTTGAAAGAGAGGGATGAGCTTGATTATGATTTGCGGTACCAGGGGGGTGTAGCGGAGTGGTCCCCCACCCGTCCTAGCGAAAAGAGGGGTTTCAGTTCAGCCCCTGGTACCTCCAGTCCCCCCAGCCCTTTTGTTTAAAAATATACCATAACTCCAGCCCCCCGGAGACAGTCACCCCCGAGACAGGCAGCAGGGGGGAATCCGCCCGCCTCAGCCTCTAGAACGCCCGGACAGGCAACAGGGGGTGGCGAGACCACGAGGGCCTCATCATCAGTCCCGAGATTCGTGCTGGGAGGTACCCCAAGCTCCTCAAGCGGCAGGCAGGAGTTCACGTCCCAACTGTTCATTCCATTCCCGTCCCCCAATGCAAGGTTGTCGCAGAGTCCCCACCGAACCACTAATGAGTCCCCCCTTTCCGTTGCAGGACAGGACTCCGCGGAACCAGGAGCCCCCGGCTCCCCTATGTTAAGTCAAGCGGCCGCGCGCCCCAGACGCACGTGCGGCAAGCCACAATGGTTGAGGGACTTCGTCCCATCCTAGGGGGGAGGAGTGTTGTGTATGTACAATGTTGCTTTAAGAAATGTATGAATGTAACCTGACCACAATTACAATGTAGCTCAGCTGTTAAGGAACGCGAGTAAGCTGCCTATAGAGGGCAGCTGCGAGCGTTCAGCTCACATGGTTCACATTCCCCAAATCACCGGCAGCCGCGGGAACCTTTCCCGCGCGAGGATCACCTGGAGAAGATGGGCGTGACTCAGAATGACGTCACGCCGGTAGCAGCCAATAAGCTACCGTGCAACGAGATTCAAATGTATGTACTGCAGTCTATAATGAGCTATACCTCCGTCATTACCACATGTTCATCCTGATCATCACCCAATAAACCTGCCTTTAGCCCTCACTGCGGCTCCTTCTTTGTCTTCCATGCAAGACACTAAACCTACCCATTCTGTGATGTCACTACATCCTGCTTCCCTCCTCAATATCAGGTTTAATGTCTCCTTGAGCAGAGAATAGTCATGGGAGGTCTACACCTCTCTTAGCACAGAAAGCAAAGTCTACCAGTACTTTAGAAACTTTTCCAAGCACCAGGTGATTCACTTCAAAGCATTCATGTTCCCAAACTTTAGCAGTTCAAGGAGGAACTTCCCTGTTCCCAAGAGACGTCCCAAGTTCTTTCAGGGAGCTGGATTGGGCCTGAGGAGGCGGAGGTTTCCCTTCCCTGTTTTACATAAATGCACAACCTTAATCTATTCATTTTAAGGAATTCATGCACAAAGGTTTTCTATCATAACAAACCGTGTCATGGAACTTTCTGTCGAAATACTTTTGTCACCACTTGCAGAATAACCGAAACAAAAGTTTAATTTGAAGTGCAGAGGAAATATTATTACCACCAAGTTCTTAAAGTCGTCATCTCAAGTTTAACTTAACTTCTGAGTAATTTTCAGGGACAACTGCAAAAATGGAAAGTCAGCTTGGCTTTCTAATTCACGTAAAGACACCATTAGGCAGGACATTCTTGCAACAGTCTACCTAAATATTTAAATTATTTTTTTCTTATAAGAGCATTATTGGAATACAGTATAATGTTAAGGAATATCACTGTGCTCTACAGAATTTGCAGATACAGTAAAACCCCAACTTATAAATGCCCGAGTTACATAAAATTCGACTTACATAATGATTTTGTGCTAAAACCATGTCTCGATTTACATAAATGTCCCGATTTACATAAATTTACGTAACACGATTTCCTATTGGTTTGCTTCGAGTTACATACAAAGTTCATTTTCCCTATGGGTTTGCTTCGAGTTATGTAAAAATTCATTTCCCTATGGGTTTGCTTCGATTTACATAAAAATAATTTTTCCTATGGGTTTGCTTCGAGTTACATAAAAAACCGATTTAAGCAAAAGCGTACGGAACGGACTTTTTGCATAAGTAGGGGTTTTACTGTATAAATGACCAGTTAAAATTTTACTGTAACACAAGAAGGTGTATTTTACCTGTTGACGCTGATTGAAGAACCTGATTTCTTAGTAGACTTCCGATATTGACTGTGAATGTGCATCTTTTTGATTTTAGAAAGCTGCAAAGCCAAAGCAGTGGACTGTTCTGCTGAAACACTAAGCGGGGGAGTTACACCATTTTATCTACTTACGATCTCCATCAAGAGGATTAAGTTATTGCACTGCTACAATGTTCAAACGTTTTAGACTATCATAATTGTATCCTATTATTGTATGCCATGTTTACTTTAAAGATAAGTACAAATGACAACTCTGTTAAAGAAATTCCTGTAAAAGACAATAATTATGGATCTGACAACACTTTATATTAACAAGCCAGATGCTGCGCTGCTGTATCAACAACGAAGAAAAACTTTCTGTATAGATGCTGGAGTTCAATCAACAAGCAACTTCAAAATACAGATCACGTCCCACATTGAAAGAGGATACATTCAAAGATCCTCTGTGGATAGCTCCATTTACACCACACATACCTGAGTCGTAAGCGGGTGGTGGTAGTGCTGTAAATGCCCACCTTTCATGTGTGTTCGGAAATATTTCTAGAACATTTCAATGAATATTTTTGGCCTAAGGATAACTTCTTCTATGTCTATGCCAGACGTGAAACTGCCAAAATGAAGCACCTTTTGGTGAGTTCATTCTGCAGTTCCTTTTGCCTGACTTAGTGTGAGAAAGATTAGCTGGCAACACAAGGTTGCCATTACCAGACTACTCCCAACTGAGGTTCAAAAATGTCACAATCTTCAAGGAGCCTCTTTCTGTGTACCCCCTATGGATAAATGAAACCATAGCTATCAAAACTAATGGATGTTGGGGGTGCTACATATATAATGTATTTCAGGGATTTTTCACTGAATATTTCTGGAAGCATGGATAAATGGATCCGTGGATACTAAAACTATGTACCGTATATGGGAGAGCAAGCGGTACCAAGGCACAATAACTACAAAGTACCAAACATTGAGGCAAAAATAAAAGACTATGGAAGCAATATGAGATCATTCTCTTTTTCATACAAGTTGTTCCAAAATCTCTGATTACCAATTTGAAACAATTGGCAATAGCCACAAATTTGTTTCTGAACATAAAAAAATCATTGATCTTGCAAACATATTAAACATGATTCCTAATAATAGCAGCAGCAATGACAACAGTTATGGTCTAATAATTTAGCCTTCCTGGTCAAGGATGATATGGCTTTTATTTTGTCTGGAAACATATTTTACTCATTTTTCTCCTGATACTTTTAACACTAACCAGGTAAAGTTCTTCTCTACAAAAATTATTTGGGGACAAAGGTTCACCAGGTAATTTTATAGGTCACACTGTTAAAATACATTAAGCAAGTGTCATTTTGCCTCTTTATAAATCTATGGTGAGGCCCCATCTGGAATACTGTGTACAGTTCTGGTCGCCATACCTCCAGAAGGATATTATGGAGTTGGAAAAAGTGCAGAGGAGGGCAACCAAAATGATTAGGGGACTGGAACACCTTCCTTACCATCTGAGGCTGCAACGGTTGGGCCTCTTCACTCTTGAACGACGGCGTCTAAGAGGTGACCTGATTGAAGTTTATAAAATCATGCATGGTGTGGACAAAGTAGATAAGGAAAAACTGTTTCCCCTATCGCATAACACTAGAACTAGGGGCACTCCATGAAACCTTTGGGTACTAGTTCTCAAACAAATAAGAGAAAGTACTTTTTCACCTAGAGGATCACTGGTCTATGGAACTCCCTGCCAGAAGAAGTGGTGACATCTGTCAGTCTTGACAGCTTTAAGAAAGGATTAGACAAGTTCATGGAGGACAAGGGTATCAATGATTATAAGTATGGATACTTAAGGACAACCTCTGGGTTGGAGAGATAGGCAGGATATCTCACAATGCCATTTCCAGGGAATCCTAAGCAGGTGAAGGCATCTCCTTGGGAATACCCTGAATGAAATGGTGAGCCACTGTGTGAGACAGAATGCTGGACTGGATGGGCTGTGGCCTGTTCCAGCAAGGCTGTTCTTATGTTCTTATGTAAACAAAGCCAGAAAAGTGGCTTTTAGTGGCCACTTCTGGTAATCACCAAAAAAATAGATCTATTGTCTGATGAAGAGGATTTGCTCCACGAAAGCTCACATTTAAATGCAGAAGTTAGTCTTTAAGGTGCCACAACGTTTGTCTTTTTTGCTGTTTTGTTTTGTTTACTCTCTCATATACATATATTGCATATTTCAGGATTTTTAATTTTTAATTGAATGTTTTTAGACACCTGGATAAGTGAAACCGTAGATACAGAGCCCATGTATAGACAGGACTGTATTAATTTTGATCCAATTGTAACATTTACAGTGCAACCTGAAAAAAAGATGTAGTAGTTATTATAATAATTTCGTGTCAGAAATTATTCTGGGTTGAAAGGAGTTTGGCGGAAGAAACTCCGCTCAGGAAATGCCCAAATGAGTCTCCTTTCATATCCCCAAGAGCTGGGACAGAGACGGGTGCTCAATCCGTCATGCAGTACCTGGGTCTCAAACTGTCGATTTGCCAGCCTTCCAGCTAACAAGGCAAGCTCCTTAACCACTGACTCACTGCAGCCCCACCAGCTAATAGTTAATCAACTATTTTGGAGCCAGAGGTTAAAAGTTCAATTCACCACTGTGCCTTCTTGACAGGGGCTGGACTTGATGATCCATAGGGTTCCTTCCATTCTAAGATTATTATTATTATTTATGATTATGATTAGATCCCTTGCCCAAAGAAAGCTGTTCTCATTATAAAAATATATATAAGGCAAATGCATCCCGTAGGGAATAAATTCTGGGATATCTGGAAGCTCTATGTAACAATGATGGGATTAAACCCAGTCAGGATTATAAATTTTGGGAAACAACTTGAACAGCTAGATTCACATTAGACCACTGGCACCATATCTCTTAAATGCAGCACTTGTATTGGGTTGGGATGTGGGGGCACTAGGGTTTATTGTCGATAATTGTTTTGTGTCAAAAGTCTACACGATATAGGATCGGATGAACGAAGGTGGGGGAATGCAAAATTGATATTATGGTGAAGGGGTTTTGTTGGTTTGTGAAAAGAAAATAAGTAAACAATGTAAATATGTATAAATATGAAAAACAGTTATGAACTTAGATTTAGATAAATACTTAGAAACTGAGAACAAACGTAAAATAAGAATTACTTATTGTACGGATGGTTGATGGACTAAAAGTTTTATTGTGTTGTAGTATAATTAAGTTGTGTGTTGGATGTACTTATTATTATTTATTTAATTAATTAATTTATAGGCCAACTTCCTCGCCTCGGTGACCCGAGGCGGCTTAACTCCTCTTAGCACAGTCTTTAAAAAGTCACACATCATTCATTATTGGTTTACAGTGCAATCCAAGCGTGGAGATACCCTGGCTGTAGTCGATTTGGGACTGTTAAAAGCCTTTTTGTATTATTTATAATGTCTTGCTTGTGTTTTATTTAGGGTTTCTTTCCGTATTTTACTTTAAAATTAATAAAAATCTATTTTTAAAAAAGAAAAGGCAAATGCATCCCCCAGCAAGATACAGAAGATATAATAACAATAAAGCCCAATGCAGCATTCAAAATTGTATTTGCTCTTGTTTATCCTATTACCCCTATAAGTTGTAACAGCAAAAACGTACACATTAAATAAAACACCTTCTAATATGAGGGGAGGAAAAAGTACATTCAAATGGCTTTGCTATTAAAACAGAATTTGTAAACCAGGAAGATATGAAAAGACAATACAGTACAGTACTTTTTTAAAAAAAAAATTATTAAAAGCATGGGTGCGCAAGCATCTCATAATGTTTAAAAACTAAGAGGCATGCACTTTTTTTTTTTTTTTTTGCACTATAACTGGGAAGGGAAACGATCCCTCCAAACAGATTCCTCGCTGATGCGCGCGGCGTCAGGGAAAAAAAACCGACGCTGCCGCCGTTACCTGCCCGGGGCGGAGGAACTCGTTGCATCCGCGTTCTTGCCTACGGGATGCATTACCAGCGGCGGCGGCGGCGGGGAAACCTTGGGACGGCCCGGGCGGAGGAATCCTAAACTATGCTGCTTTAGAATCCAGCCGCGTCCTGTTGCCATGGTGACGACCGTCAACCAGTTGTCGCTGATCGAGTCAAAGCTGAAGCCACACACAAAGAGCTCCACTGCCCACAGGACAGACCACACGATGTGCAAAATAGCTCCCCGCCCGGCTGGAACCTTCCGCCGCTCTTTTCTTTTGACTCGGCGGCTGGGGGGGGGGGGCGGGGGGGCGTGGCGAGAGGGGCCGGACTACTTCTGTCCCTAATAAAAGGAAAGGATGGAGATGGGTGCGCAGGTGCGACTGGTGTGCGTGGAATGGAGAGGCTCAATGGTTGTGGGATGATGGGGCATGGCGCGTGTTGTCGAGGGTCCCTTTCACATTCAGTTGGACCATTTCTGCCCCTAATAAAAGGAAAGGATGGAGATGGGTGCGACGTGTGCGTGGAATAGAGAGGCTTGATGGTGCACTGGTTGTGGGATGATGGGGCATGGCACATGTTGTCGAGTATCCCTTTCACATACAGTTGCCACAGTGACAGGGGAGTCTGTTGCAGCAGAATAACCAAGAATCCTGTGGGCTCTTTAAAACTAATTGACCGATAATCCTGTTGTAAGTCCCCGGTGGTAATGTATGGTTGCGAGAGCTGGACCATTAGGAAAGCAGAACGCAGAAGAATAGATGCCTTTGAAATGTGGTGTTGGAGGAGAGTTTTGAGAGTCCCCTGGACAGGGAGAACAAATAGGTCAATCCTAGAAGAAATCAACCCTGACTGCTCATTGGAAGTAAAGATGAAGCTAAAGTACTTTGGGCATCAAATGAGAAGGGAGGATTCAGTTGAGAAGGCCTTGATGCTGGGGAAGGTGGAGGGCAAAAGAAGAAGGGGGAGGCCAAAGATGAGATGGCTAGATGGTATTGTAGACACAATGGGCACAGAACTGGGGGGGGGGGCTGAGGGGGGTGGTGGACATACCTGTCAACCTTCCTGGATTGGCCGGGATTTCCCGGTTTTCGGTGTCAATTTTTGCCCTTTCCCGCTCCGCGCTGCCGAAACCCCGGATTTCGTCAGCGGGGGAAAGGAGGCACTGTGCAGCCCATCTGCGCAGGTCGCGTTGCACGCATGTGTGGAAGGGCTCTACACTTCCGTAGCTCCCTTCCATGCATGCGCAGAAGGCTATGCCACGTGCGTAGAAGGCTATGCAAGCGGCGTAGCCCTCCACGCGCATGCGTACAATGTGACCTGCGCAAACCCGGTTCGTGCAGGTCCCGGATTCGCCGGAGCCGCGGTTGACAGGTATGGTGAAGGACAGGCGCATGGAGGAAAATGGGTACATAGGGTCGCAAAGGGTCAGAATCAACTGTGCGACTGAACAAGTCCCCAACTAGAGTAGACCCCTATTGCTATCAGAGTTAATGAAAGTAAAACCATATTAGAAGATGGAGGAAGAAGCTCACTGGACAAGGAATCGTATTAAAGGGGGATATGGCTGATGAACTTGACCTCCCATGCATCACTTCGAGGACCCTGAACATGCTAAGGGTCGGAGTCCCTAAATGCTAGATAGACCACAACATAAAGGGGAATACTTCACCAATATACTCAAGTGGGGGCTGCTGGCGGACAACAACACACGGTGTGAATGTGGAGAGATACAGAATCCTGTTTATTTACTGGTCTGCCAATTACTACCAGAAACATGTACCGATGAGGATTTATGCTTGGCCAATGAGAAAGCCAAGAAAGTGGCTTCATTTTGGCAGTCCAAAGTTAGATCTGGAAACGAAAGAAGAGTAAATGAGATGTTAAGGAGTGGTGGTTTAACCAGTGCAACACAAACCCCAGTGAGTGTCTGTGGCTGAAATGGCATTTGAACCCACTCATTTGTCAATGGGAGTGCAGTGGTGTTACTGTGCTGGCTGAGTAAAAGGGTAGCATGCCCTCCCCTTCCCTCCATTATAAATTTTAAACTGGACCTTGGGTCAGCAGCACCAAATCCAGCAGAGTAGGAGTAGATAATCTGATGCTACTCTGTGCCAAGTGAGTGTTCAGATATATTTTTTAATTGGTGTGTTATCATGTTCCCCCAAAACACCAGGATGACCTTATCAGCAGATATGAAATTGCTAAAATATATTTTCAAACATTAACTTTTTAATCTAAAAAGAATAGGGATTACTTTAAAACCCACCCACCCCTCTTTTTGCAGCAAATCCATCCAGGAATTGTAGAAATACTCAAAAGTTAAAGCACTCCTTTTAAAAACAAGTTGTTGGAGCATGCTCACTGGAAGCTTTTTGCTAAATAAAATTTTAAAAAAGACCCAGGCACTCCAAAGTCTTCTCTCCCTGCTTTGAACAGGCAGAAATTCAACCACAACAGCTCTTGCTTTACCCATTTGGAAGACTAACTTTTCTACTACACATCTGTTCTAGATGGCTTTTTACATAAAACAGTCCTTCATTTCTTTTGGAAAAAATTCCACATTTCTTTTTTTCTTATCCCCATCTCCTGATGATCACATTTAGAATCATATAATTCTGGACAATTTGATTATAAGTGGCATTTTAACATCTTAGAATTAATTATTCTGTATTTCTGGGTGGGCTTGCTTAAATGTGAGCGGATGGCAATGAATATAGCACACTAAAAAAGGCAAGTTCGAGCAAAGCCTTCTAGTCCAAGCTATGAAATTAAAGTAACTCTGGTGATGGAGATTGATGCATGTCCTCACAGCACAACTGCTTAAAACTATTTGCCTTTCCCCAACTATTCTCTAATTTTCATGTAAAATGAGTACCCAGTGTGTTCAGGGCAAAATGCTAAATATGTTGTGAACCACCCAGATTATGCACTAAATGCTATGGGGCAGTATATAAATAATTGCCTTTGCTAGATGACGTTTCCCAAAAAGTTGTAAGTGGGAGATTGCTGCAATAGCATATCTCACAGGGCTGTTATGAGGACCATGGGTGCTGCCTGCAGCAATTTTGAGAAAGATTGGGATAAGAAATGCAGCAAGAAGTAAATGTCATTTCATTTAATGCTTCTTATATTTCATCATATTTCAGTTATTCACATCCATGGAGTGGGCAAGACGTGCCAAATATGACTGAAGTCTGTATTTGTATTTTGAATACACCAATTGGCCTTGAGTGTAGAATTTCTCTTCCTGGTCCTATGAAAGCCACTTGCTCCCAAAATTGATTTGGAGATCTCTCCTAGTACTAGAAGGGACTGTGGTGGATCAAGTGGCTAAGACGCTGAACTTGCTGACTGAAAGGTTGGAGCTCGATTCCTGGATACTGCATGACGGAATGAGCTTCCGTCTCTGTCCCAGATCCTGCCAAACTAGCAGTTCAAAAGCAAGAAATTGCAAGTAAATAAAAAAGGACCACTTTGGTGGGAAGATAAACAGCATTCTGTGTTGAGGCATGCCGGCCACATGTCCACGGAAACGTCTGCAAACGCAGACAGCACTAGCAATTTGGCTATAAACAGATGAGCACTGAACCCTAGAGTCGGATACGACTGACTTTCGAGCAAGCGTGACCTTTACCTAGTACTGTATTAGATAACTTTGCTCCTATGGTTGTTAATGAGAAACTTCCCAACTGAGCCTACCTCACAGAGTTGTTGTGAGTACCATAAATGCTGCCTTCAGTGACTTAGAGAAGTGAGATATAAAATGAGCAAAAAGTAAATGCCAGTTCATGTAATTTCCTCTCAATTTATTGTACTGTATTTTAATATTTCAGTTGGTACCATCTAGGTCCATGATAGCTAACCTTGGCACTCTAAGTGTTCTGGAACTTCAATTCCCAGAATCCCTGATCAACAGGAGTGCTGACTTGGGCTTCTGTTAATTGAAGTCCAAGAACACCTGGAGTGCCAAGGTTCGTCATCACTGATCTAGGTACTGAGGAGGGGCATGTCAAATAGAGTGCCAGTGATTCTTTGCTAATCACCAGGCCTTCTTCCTCCCCCTTTCTTTTCAAAAGGCAAGGGGGTATTGTTTGAAAAATATACAAGGAACATGTTCTTAGAGCTTTTTGGTTTGATATAGCTTTTCTTCCAAGGAAAAGGTTTGGAAATTGGAACATAGCTTTCTAATCTACATTATGCAGAGCAAGCAGGGGAGAATTAGTTTAGTAAAGATTAAGGTCACCCTTGCTTGAAAGCCAGTCTAGAGTTCAGTGCTCATGACTAGAACCAAAGTGGTACCTATTTATTTACTTGCAATTTCTTGCTTTCAAACTGCTAAGTTGGCAGGAGCTGGGACAGAGACAGACGCTCACTCCGTCATGCAGCACTCAGGTCTTGAACTGCTGACCTGCCGACCTTCCAGTTGTCAAGTTCAGCGTCTTAACCACTGAGCCACCAAAGTCTCAGAATTAGTTTACCTGAGAAGTTAACGGGTGTGTGTTTCTTCATTACTTACAGCCTTGCTTTACCATTTCCTTAAGCATTAATGATAATTGCAATCATATATCTCATTGCAAGCGATGGATGTACAGCATCTTTAATTTTTCTTAAGGGCTGGGGAGAGGCGCTGCAGGAGTGTTTTTTACTTCATCTGCCAAAATACATTGGCTTGTGATGAATATGATGCACTTTGATGCAGGAGGTGCTGCTTTGGGAACTCTGACTTTTTAAAATATTTTCTTAGCAGCTATCAGCCCTATCAGTCCCTGAAAAATAGGTGGGGAAGTAGAAGCAGTGACAGATTTTACTTTCTTAAGATCCAAGATCACTGCAGATGGAGATTGCAGCCATAAAATAAAAAGGCAACTGATTCTTGGGAGACAAGCTATGAGAAACCTGAAGAATGTAGTGAAAAGTAGAGACATCAACCTTGCAAACAAAAATCCGTATAGTCAAAGCAATGGTATTCCCAGTGGTAATGTATGGATGTGAGAGCTGGACCATAAGGAAAGCTGAGCGCAGAAGAATACAGTGATACCTCATACAACGTCCAAACTTGGTTCCACAAGTTTGGCCTTTATACGGATTTTGACTTTGTATGAGGCATGAAAAATCCTAGCCACGATGCCTCATACAACGTCCAAATCCTTGCCATAGAGATACATTGTACTATAACAGCACAGACTTCAGGGCAAAGTCAAGAAAACTAACAGAACTTTAAGAAATCATTGTCTAAAGGCTAAATACATTACAAAAGCATGTCAAACAACCATGATTTTAGGGGACAAACCATACCAGAAGTTTTTAACTTTTGAAAACTTTATGAAGTGCAGGTTTAAAAGTTGACATGTCCTATCATGCAGCACAGTGTTAATCTGCAGCCATGCAGCCGATCATCCATTTTGTACAAGCTCATGCAAAACCCACAGGAGCAATGCACGCATGCATCCTGCCTTTTGTACTGCCCGAATGCCTCATACAAAGTCGCAGCGACTTTGTATGAGGCAATTTTTTTCAAGGAATTAGGCGATGTTGTATGAATTCGATGTTGTATGAAGCGGACTTTGTATGAGGTATTACTGTAGATGCCTTTGAAATGTGGTGTTGGAGGAGTTTTGAGAGTCATCTGGACTCAATCTTAGAAGAAATCAACCCTGACTGCTCCTTAGAAGGTCAAATAGTGAAGATGAAGCTAAAGTACTTTGGACATCAAATGAGAAGAGAGGATTCACTTGAGAAAGCCTTGATGCTGGGAAAGGTTGAGGGCAAAATAAGAAGGGGGCGGCTAGATGGCATTGTTGAGCTGGGTGGGTTGTGGAGGATGGAGAAAATGAGATGGCTAAATGGTATTGTAGCCGCAATGGGCACAGAGCTGAGAAGGTTGAGGAGGATGGAGGACAGAGGTGCCTGGAGGACAATGGTCCATGGGGTCGCCAAGGGTCGGAATCGACTGTGCGACTGAACAACAAAAGCAGCTAGAACGGGAGCTTATACAGGTAAGTGCGCCAGTCACAGTTGGCAACGCTAAGGACCGTTTTATTGCCAAGTCTGTTAACAATAGGGTACTGCAGTGGCTCAAGTCGCTAAGACGCTGACTGGGAAGCGGAAGGTCAGCAGTTCGATTCCCAAGTACTGCGGGACGGAAATGAGCTCCCGTCTTCATCCCAGCTCCTGCCAACCTAGCAGTTCGAAAGCAAGAAATTGCAAGTAGATAAAATAGGAACCACTTCGGTGGGAAGGTAACAGCGTTCCGTGCGCTCCGGTGCCTAGTCATGCCTGCCACATGACCACGGAAACGCCTGCAGAAGCAGACAGCGCTGGCTCTTCCGCTTAGAAACAGAGATGAGCACTGCACCCTAGAGTCGGATACGACTGGCCTTCGAGCAAGGGAAACCTTTACCTTTACCTGTTAACAATTGCCTGGTTAAAAATATTGGTAAAGGTAAAGGTTTCCCTTCCTCGAAAGCCAGTCGTATCCGACTCTAGGGTGCAGTGCTCATCTCTGTTTCTAAGCCGAAGAGCCAGCGCTGTCTGCTTCTGCAGACATTTCCATGGTCATGTGGCAGGCATGACTAGACACCGGAGCGCACGGAACGCTAGCTTTGCAAAAAAAAAAAAAAACTCTGTGAAGTGCAAATAATTATTATTTATCGTATGGCAGATTCACATCACAATTAAAAGCAGGTGATAAAAAATGCGATATATAAAATAAGCCAGCAATCTTCTGCCAAGCAGCACGCTATACCTCGGAAACCTGAATGTGCGTGCGGACACCGCACCAAAGCGCACCTTTCCCCTCGGGAGGAGGGTGCCGAAACGTATGAATGGAAACCCAACCCAGCAAGCTACGCCAACTCGTGCTTATTTGAGCAACATGGCGCTTTGCATTTTGGGAGATGTAGTCCTTTTTTTTCCCCAGCGCCTAACAGCAGAGTGGATTTCCGGCGGACCCAACTACAGTTCCCAGGGATGTTTGCAAGAAGAGAAAACACACACACAAGGGCACACCACCCACCACATACACACACACATATCAATGGCGCGGCTTAGACAGGAGTCCTAGGTGATTGGAGGGCTCGTACACCTTTCGGTGCATTAAAAGTGCATCCATTAATCCTAGTAGCAACCGGATAAGATTTGTGTTTCCAGGGCTACGTTGCAACCGAGAGTAAACAACGGAATGATGCGTCTGATCCTTTGCACAAGGCAGGCGAAAGTTTCGGGGTAAATAACCAGGTCGCCTATTTTTGGAGCAGGGCAGCCGAGAGGCAGGGCTTCGCCCTCCTGGTCATGCTTTCTGTCGTGCGAGGGATCCATGGGGGCGACTGGCTGCTGGGATCCTCCGGGAAGTGGCCCTCCGTGCTCCATAGGAATGCGCTTCATCACGGGACTTGGCCGCTGCGCATGGTCCTGGGAGGAGGATCGAAGCCCCACCAACACCAGGGCGCCCGCGGGGGACTCAAGCACAACAACCTCTGGGTGCAAGCAGGAGGTCTGGGAGGAGCTGGAAAGCCTGGAAAGGGCGCGCAAGTGCCTATGCCACGAAGCCATAAAGGAGGAGCGTCACCGTCGGCTGCTCAAAAAGGTACAGAGACTTCGAAAAGGAAGGCATTTATTTATTCACATTCATTATTCATACCCCGCCCTTTGGATGCGAGCACCACGCAGGGTGGCTTACAAAATATTTATATATAAACACACACAAGATCAAATTAAAATCATACACGATAACCAATAAAAACACACAATAATGTGGGTTAATTTAACTCCACCTGAATGTTTAAAAACTACAATACCCATACTTGTCAACCTTCCCGGATTGGCCGGGATTTCCCGTTTTTCGGTGCCAATTTTCACCATTTCCCGCCCGGAGCTGCCGAAGCTCCGGAATTTGGCAGCGGGGGGAAAGGTGTTACTGCGCATCTCTTCTGCGCAGCTGGCTTCTACACATGCGTAGAAGGCTTTTACACATGTGTAGAAGCCTTCTACGCATGCGTAGAAAGCTTCCGTGCAGAAGGGGATCGTAGAAGCCTACGCATGCGTAGAAGCGAGCTGCGCAAAACCGTTCTGCACAAGTCACTTTTATGCATGCGTAGAAGGCTTTTGCGCAGGTCCCGGATTGTCCGGAGCCGCGGTTGACAGGTATGACAATACCTGTACTCATACCTGTCAAGTTTCAGGAAATTTCTGTCAAATACGGAAAATTTCCCGGCCAAAACAGGAAAACTGGACAGCTATGCTTCTTCTGTGCTGGCCTCCAGTCTAATTGCAGTCTAACTAATACGGGATGACGGCAGGAAAGAGTGTAAAATATGGGGGTTTGACAGAAATTTCCCGAAACTTGACAGGTATGCCTGTACTGTTGCAGCGGTGCAGTACACTAGGTTTTGACTTACCTTTTCCGTTGCTAAAATGTGTTCTGCGTTGTTGGGATTTTTTTAATCGGGATGGGGTTTGGCTACACAACTACAGTATTACATGGGAATCAGCCACTTTAGGGTTCAGTTGGGTTTATTTATTTTTTATTTATTTATTTATTTAGTCGTATTTATATATGCCGCCCACTCAGGCAGAACCCGACTCAGGGCGGCATTACAACAAATTCTAAAAACATATAAAAACACTTTAAAAACCCTTATCCCACCCATCCATCCCACCCACTGTAAAAAAGGAAGAGAGAGTTCTTAATTCTTTACGTAAGCCAGCAGGCGGGGACCGTGATCCCATTCGGGCCCTACACCTGCCCTGCCAGCCAGGTCTTCAATCCTTTCCTGAAGGGCAGCAATTCTCTTTGAAGTCTTAGATCTGTTGGCAGGAGGTTCCAGAGAGTTGGTGCGGCCACGGAGAAGGCCCTCCTTCGGGTGCTAGACAGATGTGCACCCCTAACTGATGGCACCATTAGAGAGCCCCTCCGGTCCACTCTAGTTGGACGGGCAGACACTCTTGGGACGATGCGGTCTCTAAGGTATCCTGGCCCACTGCCATATATGGCTTTAAAGGTCAAAACCAGCACCTTGAATTGCACCCGGAGACAAACTGGTAACCAGTGCAGCTCCCGAAGTAGCGGTGAGGCATGGGCATATCGCCCACATCCCATCACCACCCGGGCTGCCGCATTCTGGACCAGCTGCAGCCTCCGAATGGTCGTCAAGGGCAGCCCCATGTAGAGCGCATTACAATAATCTAGTCGGGAAGTAACCAGAGCATGGGTGACCATAAGCAAGGAGCCCCGGTCCAGGAGCGTGCGCAATTGGCGAATCACCCGAAGTTGGGCAAAAGCCCTCCTGGCCAGCCGCCACTTGTTCTTCCAGCAGCAGCCGTGAATCCAGAAGGACCCCCAAGTTGCGCACTGGGTCTGTCTGGGGCAAAACAGCCCCATCCAGTACCAAAGATGGTAACTCCCTGGATAACACGGGGCCCCTTATCCACAGCCACTCTGTCTTGCTGGGATTCAGCCGAAGCCCATTAGCCCCCATCCAGACCCCAATGGCCTCCAGGCATCCGGATAGGATTTCAACAGCATCACTGGGGTCCCCACGGGCCGAGATATACAACTGGGTGTCATCCGCGTACTAATGGTACCACACCCCGTGGGAACGAATGATCTCACCCAGTGGCTTCATGTAGATGTTAAATAAGAGGGGAGAAAGCACCGAGCCCTGAGGAACCCCATACTTGAGGGACCTAGGGCTGGACCTCTCACTCTCTAACCACACCGACTGGGTACGGCCCTCCAGAAAAGAGGAAAACCAGGACAACACAGTGCCCTGGATCCCCAATCCTTTGAGCTGTTTACCTGTGGATGGTCAGGTATTGCCCCGTGCAGTGAATCCACAGGAAATCTTTAAAGAGGGGAAGTCACACAGGTAATTATGTTACCTGTATGCTCCTAGTATGACTGCCCAGGTATGCCTGCTTTTTTATGCATTTGGTACATTGCTGTCCTACCTTTTGGCTCAGTTTGGTTTCCACAGTCATTTATTTATTTTTTTAAATGTGGAGACAGCAGCCGATTGGTCAGTATTACAACAAAAAAAGTAGGTTTTAAAAGTAGCAACAAATAGAAACTTGGATGATATAAGCATGGTAGAAAAAGAAAAGTCTTCAAGTGGCAAACACTTGCATAATTGAAATTTTTGCATAGTTGTAGCAGTTGGATACTATTTCAGTGGTCAGGTCTCTGACCGTCTCCATTCTATTATAATCCGATATCTGCATTGCATAGTTGTAATAGTTTCATATTATTTCAGAGGTCCATCCTATAATTTTGGGGGGTGGGCAGGGATTCTCTCCCAAATAGTGATAGTGCAGTTCTAGATGGAGAATTCATAAGACTTCCCTAAACTTGAAATCCTAGAATTCCTTAGGATGGTAAAGGTCGCCCTTGCTCAAAAACCACTCGTATCAGACTGTAGAGTTCAGTGCTCATTTCTGTTTATAGACAGAGACAGCACTGTCTGCATCTGCAGTCATTGCCGTGGTCATTTGGCAGGTATGATTAGACATGGGAGTGCATGAAATGCTGTTACCTTCCCACCAAAGTGGTACCTATTTATCTACTTGCAATCTCTTGCTTTTGAACTGCTAGGGTTGGCAGGAGCTGAGACAGAGACGTGAACTCACTCTGTCATGCAGCACTCAGGTCTCAAACTGCTGACGTGCCGACCTTCCATGGAATGGGACCATTATAATTAAAGGGGTATCAGACTGCTGCAAGTGTTTAGTGTAGACACACATAACGTAGCAAAATAAGCAGGTGGCATGCCTTCCTGCTGAGGGTGAATTTAGAAGTACCAGTGTACTGAAGCCTCCTGCTTACTACTCTTCCCATGTAAGACAATAGGAAAAGTGTTTCAATGTATGTTCCAATGTATGGGCAGGTCAGTGGAAATATTATTTCAAGAATTTAGGATTCAGGCCATGTGAAGTTTTAAGGAGAAGCATCAGCACTAGTCAGAGTATGGCAAATATAAGTGGTGTATTTGCCAGATATGCGGGATAGAAATATAAATAAAGTAAGTAATGAAAAGAAAGCAAATAGTTAATGTATTATTGCATTGCTTGGAATGTGAAGAAGTGTTTCTGGGGTTTTCTAATCTGCGCAACTCATTCTGAGTGCCAATTCAAGACTTTTTGCTGCCTAAGGCAGAATAACAAATGTCCCCTCCCCAACTATTGTACCCAAAGGCAACCAAATTAGAAAGATGTTGATCGAAATCTAGTCTTAAAAGAAAGCAGAGGCAGTTTTCTTTCAGTTTCCTTGGCAGCAAACCTGTGTCAAATTTACTCTGGGGACACCGCTAATATGTGTGTTAAAAATGAAAACATCCCAATCCCCCCCCCCCCCGTCCCCATTGATATAAACTGCTGTATTCTTAACTCAATCAATTTTAGAAGCAGTTTTTAATGAGCCCGTGTGTGGCTACTTGTGAGGCTCTAGCGTCGGTCTTGTCGCATTTTGTGTAACTGCTATTTTGTCTTGTTTCAGTGAAAGAAGCTGGACGAGATTTCACCTACTTAATAGTGGTGGTTGTCGGGATTGGTGTCACAGGTTGTTAAAGAAAAGAGAAAAATTCAAAATTTCAAGTTGTTTATTTGTAGGCTGGGTCAGTAGTTCCTCTTGGGTTGATTTGCATGTGATGCTTCCTCTGTTTCAGGTGGTTTATTCTATGTGATTTTCAAGGAACTATTCTCTTCCTCCAGTCCTAGTAAGATCTATGGCGATGCCCTGGAGAAATGCAGAGCTCACCCTGAGGTTTGTTTTCTTGTTTATGTGAAAGCTTCTTGTTTTTTCTTTCGTGTCTAGGCCAGACTTTAAATTGCCAAAACGAAGCCACCTTTGGTGAATTCATCCCATCATTCCATAGTTCCTTTCACCTGACCTAGTGTGCACAGCGGATCTTAGGGACATGAAAGGAGCCTAATTCGGGCGTCCCGAGTGGAGTTTCTACAGCAAAAATATTTTCAACCCAGAGTAATTTCTGACAAGAAATTTATTTATTTAGTGTGAGAAAGAATAGTCGGCTCAAAGTTGCCATTGCCTGGGGTACACCCAATCATAGTGCAAAAATACTACAATCTTTAAGGGGGCTCTCTCTGTGAACCCCAGTTTCTTTCTAAAATTGCTCTTATTTTGTTACCTGGAAGGAAACCTGGCCCTTGTGGTACGGTGGTTAAATTGCTGTACTGCAGCCAAAACTGCTGACATAATGAAAAATTAAATCCCGATGGGGCTCCAGGTTAATTCATCCTTCCATCCATCCGAGGTCAGTAAAATGAGTTTGTTGGTGGCAAAAGTGCTAATTACCTTGTGAACTTTCAGAGAGGACTCTAAGCACTATGGGATGGTATATAAGTGTAATTGTTATTGCCACCTGTGGATCCTCTTAATGACTGCAACTTACTTTTTGCTGGTTTTAACATGAAAGCTACATTTTAAACTTGAAAGGAAGACTGGTTCACAACCCCTGAAGATGGGTTTAAATGTAGGATTGACCTCCTTTTGTTGTGCTGAACGTGATGTCAGACGATAAGCACTAAAGCTCTCCTATGAACACTGATGACTCAAAATGGTTTCTCAATTTTTTCCCCATGATATATTTAATTAATATCTTTCCTGGAATTTTCAAAGATTTTGTCCCACTTGAAGCTGGAACTTTATTCTTTGAGGGATCATTCTCCAACCACTATATAAAGCTACCCAATGTGGCTTTTACTGGTATTTTTAACACTAGTTCTGTGTCTAAAAATTTAGCCAGTTAAGACAGCAACTGTGGCATTTTAAATTTGTAAAGGAACTCTGAGCTCACAGCTAGGTTTTGTCTTTTCAAAAATGGAGGATCAGGCTTTTCTTTTATGTGCCTAGGATTTCTACAGGTGAAACTGAAAACTATCATATCACCTGCTACAATACAGTATAACTGAAAGACATGCAGTCCCTTTCCTGGACTTTTTTGAGTCCCTCAAAGGGGGAGGAAATCTCACATACAAATAAAATTAAAAGATTGGATTTCCCCCTCAAAACATGTTGAGGAAATCATGTCTGTAGGTTGCAGGTGACCACTGCAAGCTTGCAGGGCAGAGATTGGCCGTTAAAGGGTATTTATCCTGCCCGGGAAGGATAAAGGTGTATAGCTAGTATGCTATATGCTGCTTTGTGTTTCTGCAGTCCCTTCCTTTCTCATTTTTACCTCTGGTTGTTCTGCATATCCCATGATGTCAGCTCTACCCTCTTATCTCCTCACACCTATTGTTTTACTTCATTCCTGAAATTAAAAAGAAGTCTTGAGGTCCAGATCGTATGCACATTCTTAATTCACCCAATAATCTATCGTACTAAAATGGTTTTAGAATTGTTTTTATTGCCAGTATAGCTATCTTGATTTGCTACAGTCATTGATGATGATGATAATCATTATCATTTTAGAATTGCAGAGCTGGAAGGGAATCCGATGGATCAGAGAGATGGGGAGAAGCTTTTGTAAAGGAATAAGACACATTCGGAAAGTTGCATCAGTACCTATGTCACGAAGATAAGATTATCCAAATTTTATACCACAGCAACGGGGGGTTTCTCCAAAGCATTTTGCATTTGGGGGAAACTTTCCCATATTAGGCTGTCAGAAATCTGCTGCAAATGCTCTGTGTTTTGCAGGGGATTCTGGTTCAGGTACTGTAATGTGGGAGTTTGCATCCACTATGCATGGGCCTCACTGTTGCTCTGGGTACAACAAAAGTGTACCTTATAATATCCCCTGAGTACCTTCTGCCACTATTCATTTCAGAGCAGATGATTGTAGGCATGCAGTAAAGGAAACCTGTATGGCAGTGGTTTCCATCATGGGGCCCTTGCCGCACAGGGGGACTTCAATTCCAAGAAGCCTAAGTCAGTACATTGGCCGATCAGTGTTTTCGGGAATTGACTTAGGCTTCTGGGAATTGAAGCCCAAAAACCAAAGGCTGGGAAAACACTGCTTTTTCACCCAGAGGGTCACTGGTCTATGGAACTCCCTGCCAGAAGAAGTGGTGACAGCTGTCAGTCTTGACAGCTTTAAGAAAGGATTAGACAAGTTCATGGAGGACAACAGTATCAATGGCTATAATTATGGATACCTAAGGACAACCTCCGGGTTGGAGAGATAGGCAGGATATCTCTCAATGCCATTTCCAGGGAATCCTAAGCAGGTGAAGGCATCTGCTTGGGAATACACTGAAGCAAATGGTGAGCCACTGTGTGAGACAGAATGCTGGACTGGATGGGCTATGGCCTGTTCCAGCAAGGCTGTTCTTATGTTCTTATGCTGTATGGTGTCACTGATGGTATTGAGGAAACAGCTTACCTAGAGCTCAATAGAAAATGAACGTGATGTTTTGTCTTTACTAATTAGGTAATAGGATTTTTTGGTGAACCCATCAAAGGTTATGGTGAAGCAACTCGACGTGGGAGAAGACAGCTGGTCAGGTACCTACTGATGATTTTTTTACAGAGGCTCTAGATCTACCCGTCCCCCCTGTAAACAGCTGCTGATTGCGTCATTTATCTTCCTTGACATCTGTTGTAAAACCTTTTCTTACCATCCTTTCAAGCAGAAGTTGGCAAATGAAAAAATAACCTTGAGGTGTGGGCAAGCAGCTTCAATCTAAGCTTGAAGCCCAATACAGTATTATTCTTTGCAAGTGGATGTGCTTGCCAAGAAACTAGTGGTGTTTTCAACTTAAATACATGGTGGCAGGACCCATTTGTCAGTCTTGTTGTTTGTTGGTCCATAGCAAAATAACGCTGCCCCCACTGAAACACAAGTGTCCGTGCAAGAGGACAGAACTAAGAAGCAGCTCTTATACAATTTATAAAAATTTATGCCAATTTTATTTAAGGAGTAAAAATGAAGGGAAGCCCAGATTGTCTTGAAACATCTTTCTTCTCGCAGCGGAAGCATTGTGTTGCCCCCATTCGCTTCAGAGAAGTGGGGTATGGAATCGTTTGATGACTGTAGGTCTTTCTCAGTTTTGCAGTCTTAATGGTCAAGACGTTGAACTTGATGACTGGAAAGTCAGCAGTTTGGGACCCGAGTGCTGCACAATGGAGTGAGCTTTCATCTCTGTCCCAGCTCCTGCCAATAGGTATTGCTTTGGTAGGAAGGTAACTGTTCCATGCACTCCATTGTCTAGTCATGCCTGCCATATGACCATAGAATTGTCTGTAGACTCAGACAGCACTGGCTCTTTGGCTGTAAACAGAGGTGAGCACTGAAGTTTGAGAGCACAATGGTCTAATCCTGGTCTGATGTTGGTGTTGAATTTATATTTCAATTGGCAACATTGCACACAGCATAAATGCACAAGGATTATTTAGTTATGTCTGCCAGTGTGATAAAAATTGGTAATTTTAGAAGGCCAGGTGAGTTTATAAGGGTTTCAAGTTAAGTGAGGTGTTGAAGTTTGTGACTGCAGTCTTATGCAGACTTCCTCATGCACATTGTCCAGTGCTTTAGTTCAATGAGATGTGTTCTGCCCTTAGTGTAGTATCAGACATAAATCAATGACCCAAATATTTTCATTTAATGTGTTTGTGGATTGGACGACCAAAGGCTTCAAACCAGTATGGGTCAGATTATACATAAACATGCAAGTGCATAAAGCAAGACAAGCTACGCTACAGCAAAGATATGTGTAAAGTTCATATAAAAACTGATATTTACTTGCTTTAGAACTTGCTTTAGATTTTGTTGTTTACTTCCTCTTTGTCTTCCTTGCTCATAGTTTAGGCAAGATGTGCCCAAACTGTGGCCTTCAGGCCGGATCTGGCCCACAGCACCAAATCATCTGGCCTGTGCTGCCCTTAACGCTCCCAGAAGTGGAAGTAAACTGTGCACGCACATGTACAAAAATACTGCTGTAAATGCACCCACGGCTGTCATAAACACGTTTACAACAGCCACAGGTGCATTTGCGGCAGTGTTTTCATGTGCGGGTGCATTTTACTTCCATTGGGAGGAACCACGTAACTGGCCCACGGCCCAAAAAGTTTGGGCACCCCTGGTTTAGACCTACGTTTCCCAAACTTATTCTATCGTGAAACACTTTACAACTCCTAAAATTTTAATGGAACTTTTTTTAATAGAAAGATAGGTTTGGATTTTTAAGTTTTAATAGAAAATAACGTTGCTATGAAGCCAGCCCCTACTGATTTGCAAATGGTTGCAAAACAAACTTCTCTTGCAAGCTGATGCATCACATCGAAAGGATGGATGCAAAACACATTTTGTGGCATTCCACATTTGCCAATGAGCTTTACCAGAAATTTCATATATTTTTTCACAGAACACTTCTTGACCTATGGAACACCAGTGTTCTGCAGAGCATAGTTTGGGAAACGCTGGTCTAAGTAGTGGCTGTACCATGTCTCTGAAGTGACCTTTTGGTTTTGGTGAATGATGTACATGAAAATTCGCATCTTACAACTGTATTGTTGTGTTTTTCTTTGTCTCTAACATTCACAGCTCTCCAAACCTCTTCCTGTTTTATTTTGCTTTAGCCACATTGAGTACGTAAAAGATGGACTGAAGTATATGCGCCTAAAGTTCTATATTGAGGGCTCAGAAAAAGGCAAACAAGGAACTGTTCACCTAGAAGTGAAACAGGTACAAGAGCTTCTATGAATTATATAGACCAAGATTGAATATTCAAATCATTGAATGAAAAAAAAACTTAACTTCCCTTATTCTAACTTTTTTAAAAAACAGAATCCTGACAGCGGGAAATATGAATATCGTTATATATTCGTGAATATTGATGACTATCCCCGAAGAACCATAATAATTGAAGATAACAGATAGTAAATTGATTGAATCTTTTTATGATAGTGGTAATGCAGTTTATAAAAATGGAATAAACGTTGCAAAAATTCACAGAAAGATCCTTCTGCATCATAAAATGTTGCCAATGTATGTGAAACCAGTGGGCTTATATAATGCTGCTGGATAAATATTGGAAATAATGAATCATGGTTGTAATAAACACAATAGTGTTGATGCATGTACTATAAATCGGTGGCAGCCTGTGACCCAGTAAAGATACAATTCATTGATTGTGAATTGTGAATCAATTTTTGTACATGCACAAACTTTTTTAGAATTTCAAGATGAATTTCTTGTTAGAAATTGGATTTTGTACCAGTTCAGCAATAAAGAGAACATAAAATAAACAGAATATTCTCTTTTTCTAAGCACAGTTCACACATAATTTCTGATTTGCTCATTAAAACAAAAATACAAAGCTATGGTGTAATAGCAGTGACAAGATGCCTTAAAATATAACTTAGAGCTGCTGTGCTGATGTTCTCTCACCATGAACTTTTGGGTTGAAAATAATGCTTGCAAAGAGCTGAAATACTTTCCAGAAATACAGCCTTCCCATTATGAAAAAATATATCTTACTCGGTTGTATAAATTGCCATTGTTTTATTTGCTGCTGCATTCCTGCCATTTACTCCATCCTTTTTTAAGCATTAATGGGTGACCTTATGTGAATCCAGGTGTTAGGTAGTAGAGAAATAAAAAAAAGCCTGGTAAACCCATTCCTGTGACATATGATGTTGGCTGTACTTTGTCGGATTGTGGGTGTTCAGAATCTGAGAACATAGTTTCCCTAGACCAATGATGGCCAACCTTGGCACGCCAGATGTTCCTGGACTTCAGTTCCCAGAAGTCCTGATCAGTAGGTGTGTGCTGACTTGGGCTTCTGGTAATTGAAATCTGAGAACACCTGGAGTGCCAAGGTTTGCCATGACCGCCCTATACCTTCAGTAATTGTAGTTTAACATTTGAACACCACGTTACCTTACTATATTTCTTGGGACAAAGTCATTGAAGGCAGATAAAGTCAAACAGGTAGTGTGAGAGCATTTTTTTCTTGGATCAGTCATATCATTGATTATCCTGATTAAGGGAACATACCATAAATGATTTCTCAACAATACACTGGATAATCAGTCAAGCTTGGCTAAATTCTAATGTCATTGAGAGCAAAGAAATAAAAAAGGCAACTTAAAAAGAGGCTGACAAGTCAGCAGTTTGAGACCCAAGTATTGTGTGATAGAGTGAGTGGCCGTCATCTGTCCCAGCTCTTGCCAACCTAGCAGTTTGAAAGCAAGAAACTATAAGTAAATAAGTAGGTACTGCTTCGGCGAGAAAGGTAGCAATGCTCCATGTACACCATTGTCTAGTCATACCTGCTGCACAACCATGGAAATGTCTACAGACACAGCACTGGCTCTTTGGCTGTAAACAGATGAACAAAGTCCCCTAGAGCCAGACACGACTGGCTTTCAAGCTAGACCATTACCTTAAAGACACTACTATACAGTATTTGAATTTGACTTTCATGGATCAAGCCCACTTCTTTAGACCTTCGTGACTGTGGAAGTGGACTTTATCCATGAAAGTTCACATTCAAACGCAGTAGTTAGTCTTTAAGATGCCTCAATGTTTTTGTCTTCTTTTAAAAATTTGCTTTGTTTCTTGTTTGGTTTAAGAGCAAACAAACTATAGAATGGGCTTTACACCCTGGATAGAGAAACTGCCTTTCCTTTTGATACAGTTAAAAAAATTCCCAAATAGTGGAATATTTTTCTGTGCTGCTGAAAAGGTTGGTTAAAGGTATTTTAACCTTCAGCACTGTCCTAGAGGTGTCTGTTCTGCTTTGTGCTCATTTGAAAGCTAAGGGACACACTTCAGTTTGTCAAATTTCGTATATTTAGGGTATGCTTAAAATATAGTGCCATCTGGTGGGTTTTATGGCAAATCACTTCACTTTTATCTTCCTGATTCATCTTGATCTGTTTTTAAAGTGTATGCTTCAAATTATGCAGTACTGTAGTGGATTTTAGGATACCTTAAAGCAGAACCTAATAGTCATATCCTGTGTCAAATCCCACCACTCAACAGTCATTGATTGGGAAAGGCAACTTAAAGCTCGCAAGAGACTTTTGAAGGAGTGATCAACAAGACGTACCAGTTGTGGGCAATGGTGTCTAACAAAGTAGCAGATGCCATTTTTCTCTGCCACTTCTATAGTTTTGAAGGTTGAATGCATAAAACGTTGAAAATATTTGCCATCTGACAGATTGCATTTTGGAATGCACTAACTGCTAACAAAAAATGATAAATCATTTCTACTAGCATCGCGATCTCTGTGTATTGAAAGACAAACACTGAGGTGAGTAGGGACAGCTTTTGTCATGAACTTGAGAAAAGTTACTTTGTTTTAAAGTTACTTGTCACTGCTTCTCAAGGTTGAGAAAGGGAGCTTTAAAGTGCAGTGATTCAAAGTGATTCCTGGGTGCATTACGTCATCGGGATTAGTGCCTCTAGTGGACAGAGAAACACCTGAGAAGGATTCTCTAAGTTCAGTGTACTGGAGTGAACTTTGTAATCAGAGTTCATTATCCTTTTGAACCAGCGGTCATTGACCTCACCAGAAGATGGGAGGGGGGCCAAAATGAGAGCTGGGCACTTTGCCAACAAACCCTGACCTTGAAAGATTTTGAGAAGATGAGTGTTATCTCAAGATCTAGTCTCAAGGCCACCAGAAAATTCCTTAGGAGGGAGGAAGAGGGGGAAATGGTGTATAAAAACCCCTGAATTTCTTCGGTTAGAGAGTGCTTCTTCAAAGGAGGCGAAGCCCTGTGCTTCTGAAGATAAGATCGGGAGAACATCAGGAGATGGCACTTTAATTTTATGGGGCCAAGCCAGGCCACCTTTTGGGAGATAGAAGAAATCTTGCTAGGCTGACACTTAGGTGAAATTTTATCGAGGCTGGACTTTTAAATTTGGGAGATGAGTCCAGGATGATACTTAGAATCTGTGTGTTTTCTTATTTTTCAACATAAGTTGTGTGTTAGAGTAGAATTAAAGTAGGAACCCAGGAATGGGAAATTTTATTTCTAGAGTGTTATGAAATTATTAGCTTAAGTTTAGCTATGGTTTTAGTTTGGATTTCTTAATTAATTAATTTACTGTATTGTATTATTATTGTTTTCCTATTATATTTTCATGCTGTTATATTGTGTCTATATTTGATTTGTTATGATTATATTGTATTTTTGGATTTTTTGTATTATTGATTATTTGTATTATTATACTGTTATAATTGTATGTTTATTAATTGTATGTATATTAATTTTTTGTTGTAATTGTACTTATATTATTGTGTTGTAAGCCGCTCTGAGTCGGCATTTTGGGCTGAGTGGAGCGGGGTATAAATCCAATAAACAAACATTATTCTGTGCTTCTCATCACTTCTACAATAAAAGAAGGGATGGAACCAGGATTGGTTTCCCTTCCATAAAAAGACAAATGGATTTTGTTTTGCAAACGAGATTGTTGGTTCAAGCATTGAGATAAACCTTGCTACAAGAGTGCGGGAACTTGCAATACTCCCATTGCAAGACCTTGGAAGTTCGCCCAGGAGAAGGGAAGATCAAAGGAGCAGCTCAGACTGCAGATATCTTCACAGACCTACCGTAGGAGTAAAATTCTGTTACTTGGCAGTCTGAGAGGAGGGCCTGATGCACCGCCTAACCGTCCCATAATAGGTGGATCTTGGGTCCTCGCCCTCTTCACCTGCGTGCCCTGCTTTGGTCCTGTATCTGGAGAAAAGGGAGTCCAGATTTGGGGTGCAAGGCGGGGCGGATGATGGCAACAGCTTTAACCTCTCAAGCATCTCAGCAGCTTCATGGAGGGAGGGGGCATCGTTTTGAGGACTGCTGTGGGTACAAGAGTTTAAGCTTCCTCCTCAGTGAGCTGATCCATGGAGGGAATTGGGAAAGCACTGTGGACAGCAAACACATTGAGCACCACCAGGTCTTTCTCCTTGTCTTAAAAGTTGACTTAGGTACTGTGTAATAAGCTTCTTTGTATTAAGGTAAAGGTTGCCCTTGCTCGAAAGCCAGTAGTATCCAACTATAGGGTTTGGTGCTCATCTCCGTTTATAACCAAAGAGCCAGTGCTGTCTGCGTCTGCAGACATTTCCGTGGACATTTGCCAGGCATGTCTAGACACCAGAGTGCATAGAATGCTGTTTACCTTCCCACTGAAGTGGTACTTATTTATCTACTGCTACTTGCAATTTCTTGCTTTCGAACTACTAGGCTGGCAGGAGCTGGGACAGAGACAGAAGCTCACTCAGTCATGCAGCACTTGGGTCTCAAACTGCTGAAGTGCTGTGAAGACAGTGTCTGCAGATGTTTCTGTGGCAAACAGGAAGAACATTCAACACTTTAAAAAGCAGAATTATCACAGATTCTATGGTTGTAATTCTAATATATATACAGCATCACAGGCACTGCAATTTTCTGATCTTTTTGCTGGTGTTCTTTTCTGCCAACATGCCTGAGTTAGCACATTCAGAAACCTGTGCTCTTCTACTCCACCCCTTATTCTGACAGGGCAGCTTCCTAGCTGCAGGGTCAATTTATCAGAATAAAGCACAGGCAAGGCAGCTTCACCAAAGAACTCAGCAATTTATTTTTAAGCTGGACTAAGCTTTCTCCTTCATTGCCTATTGACCTACTGCCTGGCAATAAATTATATCATTCCCACATGCTTGGAATCCCTCATATGGACAATTCAGAAGGAATGATGACTTGCTAATTTGCCAACAGATTACAGCAGTATGTATACTAGAATTTGAAAGCATTTTCAAAAGAAATCAGTTTGCTAAATGTTAAAAAAATATACATAATAAAGTTTTGTGGTTGTCGACTTTTGCCGCTATGCTTCAACACCATTGCTTAATGATGTGACTCCAAAATAGCAGACTGAAATCCTTGAATAAATTGCAAAATACCTTATGGTGGTTTCCAGCAATGATCCCACGCAGAAGCAGTAACATATCTTAAGAGGAGGATTGATTAAACAGATGCTAAGATATAGTTAGTTGGCTGGATAGCTCAGTGAGTATGGTATCTAGCTGTAGAGCCAGCGGTTGGGAGTTCAATTCCCCACCATGCATCTCACAAGAGCCAGCTTGTTTGGCCTTGGGCAAGCTGTGCGGTCTAAGGATGTTTCTAGCGCAGTGTTTCCCAACTTTTGGTTTTTAGACTTCAGTTCCCCAAAGCACTGATCAGCCAATGTAATGACAGGCTTCTTAGAATTGAAGTCTCCCTGTGGGGCATGTGCCCCACGTTGGGAACCGGTGCTCTAGAAAAAGGAAATCGGAAAGCATCTATGTATTCTTTAGCTAGAAAACCCTGGAAAGGGTCACCATAACTCAGAATTGACTTGACAGCACACAATCATTAACTACTTATCATCACTGTGTGCTGTCAAGTCAATTCTGTCTGTATCCTTGTGACCCTTTTCAGAGGGTTTTTTTTTTCGTGTCCGACTCTAGGATGCAGTGCTCATCTCTGTTTCAAAGCCGAAGAGACAGCGCTGTCTTCTTCAGATGTTTCCATGGTCATGTGGCAGGCATGACTAGACACCGGAGCACTGTTACTTTCTCACTGAAGTGGTCCCTATTTATTTACTTGCAATTTCTTGCTTTCGAACTGCTAGGTTGGCAGGAGCTGGGACAAAGACGGGAGCTCACTCCATCCTGCAGTACTCAGGAATTGAACTGCGGACCTTCTGCCTCCCAGTCGGAAACCTTTACCTTTTAGATAGAGAGTAATTAGAAATGGTTTATCACTGTCTTCATCTGGGGGCATCCTGGAACTGTGAAGTTTGCCTATACTCATCAGGTTGGCTCTTGTGAGATACATAGTTGTGGATTCCGCGTGCCCAGTTGGCACGCATGGCCTCTGGCAGAGGTTAAACCTAGCGAGCACGCTCCTGGCCCCTGGCCCTTGCCAGTAGAGAGAAATTAAGGGGGGTGGATAAATGATAGGGTTTGATTCACCCAATTCCCTGACCTGAACAACGGCTCTGCTGAGAGAGCAAATCTCTAACCTCTGTTACGTATTAGGCAATTACTCACTCTGAGTTAAGCTTAATCTCTGGTGCAAATAGGAGTCATGATTGCCTTAGTCTAAGCCCAAAACAATGGTGTTGTTCCAGCCAGTGTTTGCCCGCACTAATTAACTTCCCCAAAAGAGATTCCCAATTAACCTGAGTAAATAAGTGATGTGATTTTCTGTCAGATAACCATCCTACTCTCGTGATCTACTCGAGAGTAAGCGACCCCCAAGCGGTCTACTCGAGAGTAAGCGATCAGCACAGCCAGGTTCTGCGCTTGAACCTTGTCCAATCATCCCAGAGGACAGAGCAGCAGCCCCAGTCGGAAAGCCATCCGATTGGGAAGACAGCTACGTGGTGAGGCATTACAGAGAGGCATCCTACAGCTTGCTCCCGACTTTTGCGGCGGCTTGCGCCAAAGGGAAAAACGCGTTCTGCTCAGGGCAGCTGTGAGCCCCTGACAGCGCAGTGGCCACCGAGGGCCCGTGGCCGCAGTCCACGCTCCGAGCTCTACCCAGAAGCGTCGTCGCCAGAACCTATTGCCTGCCAAAGACGCGTCGACTCATCCCGAGGAGGAAACTTCCGAGGACCCAATCGCAGGTAATATGGGGACCTATCCTCAGCGACAGCATCCATCCGCTAGCCAAAGAACTCGTGAGGAAGAGTTCAAGATCCTGGCCAGGATATTTAATTTGCGTTTTCACAGCGGGGAGCTAGCGAGACTTTTGGTGTACCTAGGGGAACACTGCCTGCTTTACCCAGAAGTAGGTACGTTAACCCTTGAGCTCTGGGATCAGATAGGAGACTGCATTCAGCAACCCCCGAAAGCTCCAGAGGGCATAATTCGCACATGGAGCAAATGTAGGAAGCTCTCAGCAGAGGTAGACCCAGTCCGGATAGAGACCCAGAAAACCCCAGCGCAGTCAGAACCATCAGCCCCAAGAAGTCTCTATTCGTCATTTCAGCTTAAGCAGGGCAGTGTAGGGAGCATCCCCTCAGTGACAGCTGCAGACGTCACTGAAGGAATTCATGGCATGAGAGGCCTTGGCGCTTCTCTGACAGTTAAAAGTTCCCTGCAAAGAAAGAACTCCATTCAGCGCAGGGGTGAGGAAGATCCATTCACGGGGAAATTGCCAGTGGCACAATTAGCTAGCGCCCAACTGCTGTGCTCAGCCTATCTGAAGGCAGACACACGTTCAGGCAGGGCTGCTCAGCGCCCACTGCTCACGGAAATCTGCACGGCCCCTGGCCACGCAGGGCTCCAGAGCAGACCCATTGCCACACTCAGGCGCAGAGCAGTGCCAAAACCCCAAGGCGCCTGCTTCCAGTGTGGTAAAATGAGACACCTTAGAAGAGAAAGCCAATCTAGACCAGGCAGATCTTCAAAAGATTGTCTTAATGCCAAATGGCCACCCTGGCATGCATTTGGCCCAGGCTAGAAAGGAGGCAGCCATCGCCCTGGCTATGCCAGAAGAACCATCCCAGCAATAGTACCCCGAGTTCCCCCAGGGCTCAGGCAGAACCTACTTGTCTCACCTTGGGAGTAGCCCAGAGAAACTTGCCCCTAAGTAGAAGCACCCAGATGGTTGTAAAATAGCCAGCTGTGTATTAGCCATCTCCTCATGTGTAGTACAGAACGCTGCAGATCAGGGGAGGAATGTGCGGATGCGTAAATAAATGTGTGTATGCGTGGTGCACCACTGAATGTATGACTGCAAGAACTGTGTATGATTGCAAAAGCCTTGTCTCTATGACCACAGTATGACTGGAAAAGTGTTCCTTGTGTGTAACTGCGTGGTAATGTCACTGTGAAATATGTGTTAAACAATTTGCACTCTGCTCATGGGCAGGAACCATTTAAAGTTTGAGAAAGCATGATGAACAAAACCCCTTGCCTTGCCTGCTTAGCAGCTTAAGCAGGAGAGGAGGGGGGGGAATCCTAACCTACAATAGGGCGGGGTGGTTCCCCCTTCCTCCCTTGAGACTTTTCTTTGTCAAAGGATTAAGCCACTCTTGGAAACCGGTTTTGCAACTCTTACAGATTTTTCTTTTCAGAAGCGCGATCTGAAAACAAAAATCACTTCTATGAGTTTTCCTCACTGTATCATAAGCTATGGGGCCCCTTCCTACGTCTGTGTTCCTCAAACCCCCATCTCTGTGTTTAAGGTTTTTTGAATGTCTCTTAGCGTCTTGGAGTCACGTATCCCACTAGGAGTGAGAGAATTGCATTGTCTTCATGTGCGTATTGTGTTATCATCTTGTAACCTCGGTTCTCAACCTTTTAAAGTCAGGGGCCAAAGTTCCGGGGCCTCAGGCAGCTTTGGGGGTCCGGACAGTCATCCTGCCCTTCCTGCGCCACACAGCCCTTCTTGGCTTGGTGGGGGTAGGGGCAGAGCAACGTGGGCTGCCTCCGGCCCACTCGCCCACATCTGGCCGCAGGTTGAGAATCGTTCTAACTCTCCTTCATTCTCTTAGGAAAGATATTGTTCTGGTATTTTGACTTTAATCTGTGCAAAGTAACTCACTCATTGTACCCCTTTCACAGGAAAAAGCACGCAAACATTCTTGCGCTCTGTATACTCAGAAAATACTTACCTTTTTTATAGGAACAAAATTCCTCTCCAGGCCTTAACCAATTTCCTTCTTTCTACAGCCTTAAATTGCTTCCCTTCACAGGCTCCAGAGTTACCTGACCTAATCTGATTTCGTTATGATAAGAGTTGTTGCATTCCCATTGTGCTAACTTCTGACTTGCCTTTCCTCCTTCCCTCCTTTCGCCAGTGGAACTCCCTGCTGGAAATGTTTAACTTGTGTGTCTTTTCATTTTTTTGTGTATTATTTCCTTACAGCTGGCACGTCATAGTTGGCTGGTTTTTAATAAGTCTTAGTAGGTCATTTTAAGTATGGCACCTGGCCCGCAGCACCCTCTCTAGTGTGCAGACACATTTTGCAAACTCCAGAGCATAGAGGAAGGATTAGTCCCTAAGCTCCTGAGCATGTGCAGAGTGCCACCCATTAGCCAGGACTGCCTAGGACCATTTTAAGAGTGCAGTCAGGTCACACCCTTCAATCAGATACAGGCATTTTTAGGCCACCCCTTCCCTTTTTGCTGCTAGTCTAAGCGCAGGCAAAAGGCTAAGCCACCATCTGGCACTCTTCTAACCGTGTGCACGCACGCCATGGGCGGATGTGCGCAGGGGGGCCTTCTTGAGAAATTTACCCAAGGGAAGCCTGGCGCTTCATGCGCCAAGGTTTGCCATAAGACCCCAGACTCGTCTCTCTTCAAACGCAGACAGTCACCTTGTGTGAATTTATGTCACTGGTTCCTCTTCAGGGGGCTAGGACAGTTTTCACTTATGGGGGTCACACATATTAGGTTCTTACTTGGCAAGAGGACCAAGCTTGGCGCAAGCGGGCAGAGTTGGCAGCCGTGAACCTCGCTTTGCGCACCTTTGCCAAAGAACGCTTAAACATAATTGCTGACAGCCAGTTTCCTAGGAATTTGCTTCACAGTCTACCGGGAGCACACATCACTCCCGTGATAGACAAAAATTTGCTAAGTTTGTTCCTCACAACTCCAATTCAGAGTCATGCATTCCCTCTTCAGAATGCCAAAGCGCTCGCAAGGCAGTTCAACCTGCCACTTTCCCAAGCCCAAGGCATAGTCCGTTCCTGTCTGCATCGTGCAGGGACACCGGGGGGGGCCCTCGTGGGGGGTCAACCCACGAGGGACAGAGGCCATCCAGGTGTGACAAAGGGACGTCACACATCCCCACATTTTGGCAAATGGCAGTACATGCACGTTTGCATTAATACAAACAAACAGAAAGGGGGGGAAACCACGTCCCATAGTTGCACAGCAATTGCTATCCTATAAGTGCAAAAACCAACTAACTCTTTCAGAATTTTTATCTCCCAAACAAGTCTCTTCCCCATGCAGGTCCCAGAGGCGAGAGTCAGACCCGGATGATTGCAAAGAGCGGCACCAGTCACTGTCCTGGATGTCATCAGCTGTCCGTCTTCCTTTATGACTTACATCTCCAAAGACATTTCTATGAACATTTTTGCATACTCAGTGCTACTTCTGAGGACCATGCTTTTCCCCAAAACAAGACTTTTCCAAGCTCAAGTTACACATGAAACCCCACCAAGAAGAGAAGCCTCATCCTTCGAGAAGCTGCTGAATGTCTTTTATTGCTATTGTTATCTGTAGTTGCTATTATTTATTCATGCCTTGTACAATGCTCCAGTTGGGATTTGCAAGGGACACTTGAATTTCTGTATATTGTTAATAACGGCCAGCTTCCACCAAAGGAAGCCAGACCGGCCCATGTTTTGCACCGGCCCATTGCTTGGAAAGTTTGAGCACCCGGTAGCCGATAATCCCCAGCCTATTTTCACACCTCCCTATAGGTGTTAGAAAAGACATTTGCACAATGCCAGAAGCTGCAGAGATAGCTTAGAATCAACCCAGGTCACAGTATCAATGACACATCTCATTACCTAAGAGACCGCATCGCCCTGAGGACGTCTGTCCGTCCAACCAGAGCGGACCGGAGGGGCTCTCTAATCGTTCCATCAGCCAGAGGGGCTCGCCTCTCTGGCACAAGGAGGAGAGCCTTCTCCGTGTCTGCACCGGCCCTCTGGAACCTCCTGCCAACAGAGCTACGTCTCCGGACGGAATTGCTGCCTTTCAGAAAAGATCTTAAAACCTGGCTGGCGGGTCAAGTGTGGGGTGCAGGTGGAAGGGTAACCGCCATTGGGTGGTTGGTGTAGAAGAACTCTTCCCCATGGTGCCTTTGGATCCTGCAGCCCTTGTTTTTAGGGGGTGGGTAGTTTTAACTGTTTTAACTGTTTTAACTTGTGTTTTTAATTTTTATTGTGAACCGCCCTGAGTTGGCTTTGGCCGAGTGAGCGGTATATAAATGTGATAATTAAATTAAATTAAATTAAATTATCTTGCCTTGCTACAGAAAGCAGTCTGAATTCAGACCCACAGCTCTGAAAAAACAGGCTGTAGTCAGTATATTCAGCGTGTCAGGCTTAGCCATAGGCAACGCTCGGAGAATTGGTCAATTGGTTTGCGGATTAGCAAAAGCCATCAACCACACCTCCTCAGCAATAGCGCTGCTCAACCAGGAGCAGGCAGAGCTTCGCCATGCCATACTGGATAATCAAGCAGCTATTGATTATCCCCTATTGTTACATCATATGGGCTGCAAGTCTGTCCACAGCATGTGTTGCTTAAATCTCACAGACAATACCCACAAGATACAGAGCCAGCTCACGGACCTCCACACCCTAGTTAGGGACATCAAGGAGGATTCTTCATGGGGGTGGTAGGACTCCTTGTGGTCGCGGTTCCCCTGGGGACGGCTTCAGACGACACTCAAAGTGATTGTGGGGGTGGTAATACTGGGCAAAACAGTGTGTTGTTTCGTGCAATGTATTCCCTCACTGCTATCGAGATGTCCCCCATGGAGGGAACCCCGAAGCGTCATTCCCGCTCATCAGCTGGTACCCCTCTTGCGCAGAGTCGTCGGTCAGGTCCTTAAAACAGAAAGGGGAGATGTGGATTCCGCGTGCCCAGTTGGCACGCATGGCCTCTGGCAGAGGTTAAACCTAGCGAGCACGCTCCTGGCCCCTGGCCCTTGCCAGTAGAGAGAAATTAAGGGGGGGAATAAATGATAGGGTTTGATTCACCCAATTCCCTGACCTGAACAACGGCTCTGCTGAGAGAGCAAATCTCTAACCTCTGTTACGTATTAGGCAATTACTCACTCTGAGTTAAGCTTAATCTCTGGTGCAAATAGGAGTCATGATTGCCTTAGTCTAAGCCCAAAACAATGGTGTTGTTCCAGCCAGTGTTTGCCTGCACTAATTAACTTCCCCAAAAGAGATTCCCAATTAACCTGAGTAAATAAGTGATGTGATTTTCTGTCAGATAACCATCCTACCATGCGCAGCCTTCTGCATAATATATACTAATGATTTTCCCTCAATAAATCACTGGTCTTCGCTCCATCTTGCCTCGTGTCGTTCCTTTGACCAGTCTCCTCCGGGACCTCAAGGGCCGCTTTACGGCCCCAATTCCTACACATAGTGAAGAATTGAATGCCCAACCAGATGAAATCGACAGGTTATAATGCATTATCATCAACTCAGTTTTCTGCCATCTTTTCAGTCCTAGCATATATTACTAACTCTACTAATAGGTATAATCTGATATAATAAGAACCTCCTCAAAAGATTGTGTTATTTTTTTAACCACAATTGGGCGTACCCTGGGCAATGGCAACCTTGTTGTGATGGCTAATCTCATACTAGGTCAGGCGAAAGGAACTTCAGAATGAATTCAACAAAAGGTGGCTTTGTTTGGCAGTTTAGAGTCTGACCTAGACACGAAAGAAGAAGAATCAACCTATAAACTTGTGATGGGTAGCTAGGTTGCTAATACTGCTCCATGCATGCAAGCCACACCAGTTTATCTTTCATACTCCTTTCCCCATGATTTTCCAAGACTCCATAGGGATCCTTTATAACCGGAGAAAGCCTTGTGTGTTGTGGGATGAAGAGGAACATTTAATGTCTGAAATGGCTGCAACCTCAGAACTTACGTGGAGGGGGATATAGGAGACTTTTAATTAAAATTAATTAGTTTAACTTTAATTTTTGGTGATGGTTGGTGATGTCATCAGCCTTCTGTGTGCAGGGCTGTATCAGTTCTCAGAAGGAATTCATGGGATAGAAGGCTGAGCCCTGTGTTAGCTACTATGTTGCTCAGCAACTGGTAGTCTGCACTGGTGTGACAACAAGACATGAGTTGAGAAGTTTGTTGTCCATAAATCTCTTTGTCCCCTTAAATACATCCTTTATGTGCATGATGTGCAGCCCATCTAAAGTAGCTATGTCAGTAGGTTTCCATGACATTCTAAGATAAATTCAGAGCAGAGCTCTGGCCATTACCTAGACTCAGCTGAATGACCTAGGCTTAGCTTTCATGTCAAAACTACATTTCAAAATATGCAGGCCTCCTTTTGCTTTCAAAGAAGGAGTTTATGATGGTTAAGCAATTTCTAATCATGATTTCAGCGAGAATAAAGAGCCGCATTTTGTTTCTCTACTTTTACGGGCTTGCTGTTGAAAACATCGATTATGACCGCTCTTGAACTGCATCCAGACCAATGCATTTCCCCCACCACCACCACCACCACCCTTGGTATCCTTTTATTTTACTTTCCTCCTCGTCACCTTAGACCAATCCCAATCAATCTCTCAAGATTCATGACGGCTGCCAGCACATTGGGGGAAAAGAAGAAATAAATCTTAACTGGCAACAAAACAACAACCATGCATTAGCCACCTTGCGCCATGTTTGACTGATAGGAGTCAATTAGGTAAGGAAACACTTTTCATTGTTTCTACCACAGAGTTTTTAGCACTTTTCCTTCACCAGAAAGGGATTGCTGATGGACTGTCAGACTTCCTTATTGGGGAAGTTCATCACATCTAAGGTACCCAGTCTGGGATAAAATTCCAGCACTTCCTACTGGGGACTTTTCCACGAGGAGATTAATCATAAGCAGTACTTTTAGCACACTATGTACCCTAGTCAATTTTATTTGTCATGCAAACAACTTGTGAGGAAACCTCTTTTGACAGAATCATTAACCTTTAAAGAAGTTTAGTTAGAGCACAAATTCTTCATATCTCAGGGATCTGTAGTCAGCCAACTACCCATCAGTCGATCCATTCAAGACAAACCTGTAATCTAGAACGGTTGGATTTCATTTTGTAGAAAATTAATTTCTAGTCATCAGCCTTGTGCAAGGATTTATACCTATAAATCTGTGCGTTAACCGTTGGAATGTGACAAAGGATGTTTAGCCAGGCCCCACTAGCCCCGACCGAGCCTCCCTGCACTCGCCAGACCGGGGTTCGCAGGTAACTGTCGGGTTGAATTTTGCGCTAGGGGGGCAGGAGCCCCCCGGACACAAACAAAAATAGGGAACTTCAATTCCCAACATTCCTTGTGCCACACCACACCAGAGCCAATCAGGCTGAGCGGTGCGAGCAAAAGGAACGTTCGGAAACGCACCACGGCCAATCAAAAATAAGTTGCAGGAAAAAAACTGCAGCACATATGGTAAAACAAACACCAAACTACAAGCCCCAGGGTCCTGCACGCCATGAGCGCGCAGAACACTGAGGAAGCCGGCGCGCGAAAAATAAAAACCGCCGCTGTGGTTCCCGTGGCCTGGCCAGCGAGGCCAGGCCACAGGGAAAAAAAACCAATGCCGCCAGAAGCGGCGCTGGCCTTCCCGCGGACCAGCCAGTGAGGCCAGGCTGCAGGAAGGAAATACCAAAAAACCGGGGCTGGCCTTCCTGCAGCCAAGCAAGCAAGACCAAACCCCTCCCCCCCGGCCGCTGCCTTTCCTTTCCACAGGCCAGGCATCGAGCCTGGCCCTTGGAAAGAAAAGACAACCCACCCGGCCGCTGCCTTTCCTTTCCATGGGCCAGGCATTGAGCCCGGCCCGTGGAAAGAAAAGAACCTTACCAAAAAAAAACCTAGAATCACAAACATACAAAAACAACACAAAAAACATACACCACCAAAAAAAAACAAACAACACCCAGCCAAACACCATTAAAAACAACCAAAAAACCCCACAAAAACCAAACCCACCCCACCCACCCACCCCCACACACAAAATAAATAAAACAAGGGAACTCACCATCAGACGTCCTCACTCCACGACGGCCGGAAACGAAATGAATAAAGAAAAAGAATACTTACCGGAAGAAGCTCCACCCAGAGGCCACGAGAGAAAAAACAGTCAAAATGCAAGAAAACACCTTACCAGCACCACCTGCTGGCCACAAAAGTAAAAAAAAATCACAAACACACAACAGCCCCAAACAAAAGGCCCCAACAGTAAAAACAAGTCAACAAAAAAACACAAAATCACAATTTAACACAAATCACAAACATTGGACAATAAAATAAAATAAAAACTTCAAAAGTCCTATGCTGAATTTTAACTAAAATAAAAACCCACAACATCTAAACACAACTAATCACAGTTTATAGCAGCCTGCCTAAATAAATAAATAAATAAATAAACATATTAAAATTTTCAAATATAGACTAGCCTCTCCTTTACAAACATTAACAAAAATAAATCCACAAAAAAACCCACCAAACAAAAAATGATCACAGTTTATAACAGCCCAGCAAATAATGTATATAAATAAACATTTTAAAAATTTCAAAAAGAGACTAACCTCTTCTTTACCAACATTAAGGAAAAAAAACAATTTAAAACAGCCCGGCACCGCCAGGCAAAATCTGCTAGTATTCTATAAGAATGAATACCCTCAGGTCTTCCTCTTTTCCCTTAGTTAATTAGTTATATCAGCATAATTACTAGTAGGGATTTTCTTCTAGGTTCCTGTACTTACTCATAAGAACATAAGAACAGCCTTGCTGGAACAGGCCACAGCCCATCCAGTCCAGCATTCTGTCTCACACAGTGGCTCACCATTTCCTTCAGGGTATTCCCAAGCAGATGCCTTCACCTGCTTAGGATTCCCTGGAAATGGCATTGAGAGATATCCTGCCTATCTCTCCAACCCGGAGGTTGTCCTTAAGTATCCATAATTATAGCCATTGATACCCTTGTCCTCCATGAACTTGTCTAATCCTTTCTTAAAGCTGTCAAGACTGACAGCTGTCACCATTTCTTCTGGCAGGGAGTTCCATAGACCAGTAATCCTCTGGGTGAAAAAGTACTTTCTCTTATTTGTTTGAGAACTAGTACCCAAAGTTTCATGGAGTGTCCCCTAGTTCTAGTGTTATGCGATAGGGAAAACAGTTTTTCCTTATCTACTTTGTCCACACCATGCATGATTTTATAAACTTCAAACAGGTCACCCCTTAGACATCGTCGTTCAAGAGTGAAGAGGCCCAACTGTTGCAGTCTCAAATGGTAAGGAAGGTGTTCCAATCCCCTAATCATTCTGGTTGCCCTCCTCTGCACTTTTTCCAGCTCCATAATATCCTTCTGGAGGTATGGCGACCAGAACTGTACACAATATTCCTCACCATAAATTTATAAAGAGGCAAAATGACACTTGATGACTTATTTTCTATACCCTTCCTAATGATCCCTAGCATTGAGTTTGCTTTTTTCACTGCTGAGGCACACTGGGTTGACACCTTCATTGAGTTGTCCACCAGGACACCAAGGTCCCTTTCCTGGTTTGTCGCAGAGAGTTCAGACCCCATCAGTTTATAAATGTAATTGGGGTTCTTTGCCCCAACATGCATCACTCTGCACTTACTAATGTTGAAGCTCATTTGCCACTGTTTTGCCCACTCCCCCAGTGTCAGGAGATCCCTCTGGAGCTCCTCACAATCTCTCACAGTTTTCACTACCCTGTATAATTTAGTGTCGTCAGCAAATTTGGCTACCTTGCTTTTTACTCCTACCTCTAGATCATTTATGAAGAGGTTGAAAAGCAGGGGTCCCAGTACTGAACCTTGGGGGACCCCACTCTTTACTTCCCTCCACTTGGAGAAGTGTCCATTTAGTGCTACCCTCTGTTTCCTGTCCCTTAGCCAGTTGCTGATCCAGGACAAGACCTGTCCCTTTATTCCATGACTGGTAAGTTTATTCAAGAGCCTTTCGTGTGGGACCTTGTCAAAAGCCTTCTGAAAGTCCAGATAAACAATGTCAACTGGATCCCCCTTATCCACATGCTTGTTGACACTCTCAAAAAATTCCAACAGATTAGTGAGGCATGATTTGCCCTTGTAAAAGCCATGTTGGCTCTCCTTTAGCAGTGCCTTCTCTTCTATGTGCCTATTAATTCTATCTTTTAGGATGGTTTCCATCACTTTACCTGGGGCACATGTCAAACTGACAGGTCGGTAATTTCCTGGATCACCCCTGGATTCTTTTTTGAAAATTGGTGTTACATTCGCTACCTTCCAGTCATCAGGCACAAAGCCTGATTTGAGGGAAAGATTATATATTTTGGCTAGGAGATCAGCAATTTCATCTTTAAGTTCCCTGAGAACTCGTGGATGGATGCCATCTGGTCCTGGTGATTTGTTAGTGTTTAGTTTAACAAGACATGCAAGGACCTCCCCCCTGGTTATTTCTATCTGGCTTAATTCTTCGGTTTCCCTCCCTACGAAGATAGGCTCTGTTTTGGGCATGTGGTCTCTGTCTTCTTCAGTGAATACTGAAGCAAAGAATTCATTGAGTCTCTCTGCAATCTCTGTTTCCTCTTTAATAACCCCTTGCCTTCCATTGTCATCTAATGGTCCAATGGCCTTCCTAGTTGGGTTCTTGCCTCTAATGTACTTAAAGAAGTCTTTGTTATTTCTCTGAATATTTTTAGCTATACGCTCCTCAAAGTCTTGCTTTGCTTTCCTGATTGTTGCCTTGCATTTGTTCTGCCAGAATTTATGTTTCTGGCTGCTGTCCTCACTCGGACAAGCCTTCCATCTTCTAAATGAGCTTTTCTTGCTCTTGATCACTTCCCGAACAGCTCCTGTAAGCCACATTGGAGTCCTCTTGGACCTGGCAGTGCCCTTTTTCCTTTTTGGTATGCATTCCAATTGGGCCTCTGTTATTGTTTTTGTAAACAGCCTCCATGCCTCTTGGAATGTTTGGACTCTCTCAATTTTCCCTTTCAGCTTCTTTTTTACTAGTTTCCTCATCTTTGGGAAATTTCCTTTTTGAAAATTTAAGGTCTCTGTGTTAGATTTTATCAGTGACTTGCGGTCTATGATCAAGTTAAACATAATTGAGTTGTGGTCACTGTTCCCTATTGGATCAGTCACATTACTTGCACCAGATCCTGAGGACTCCTGAGTATTACTCAGGATCAAGTCAAGGATTCTTGTACCTCTAGTTGGGTCTTCAACCATCTGTCCCAGGGAACAATCATTTAGCATATCTAGGAACTTTATCTCTTTATCATGTGCTGAACAACAGTTCATCCAGTCTATGTGAGGGTAATTGAAGTCCCCCATTATAACCAGGCTTCCCTTCTTGGATGCCTCCTTTACAACATTCTCCAACTGCCAGTCTCCCTCAAGAGTTTGGGTCGGAGGCCGATAGTATATGCCTACTGTTAGACCATCCTTGTGCCTGGTACTCTTACCCACAGAGCTTCTAATGGTGACTCCAAATCACCTAGATATTCCAATTCATACGATTTTATCACTTTGACATACAAGGCTACACCACCTCCCGTTTGCCCCTTCCTATCCTTCCTGTACAGTTTGTAGCCTGGGATAACTGTATCCCATTGGTTATCATCCGTCCACCAGGTTTCAGTGATACCAATAATATCAATATTCTTATCTATTGCTAAGTATTCCAACTCCCCTATTTTGTTCCGGAGGCTTCTGGCATTTGTATACACGCATTTATATATGCTTTCCTGATACAGTCTTTTGAGTCCAGTTGCATTGTTAGACTGCCTCTTGCATCCTTCTGCTAGAGTGCTGGTGACTAGCTTCTTGCTCTGCTCAGTAATTTTTGCATCCTCCTCACTACTCAAGTACACACGGATGCTGCCCAGCTCCTGTCGGCTTTCCCCCAGTTATCAGTTTAAAAGCTGCTCTGCAGCCTTTTTGATGTTGAGTGCCAGCAATCTGGTCCCATCATGGTTCAAATGCAACCCATCCCTCCTGAACAGATTTGGCTTGTCCCAAAATGTTCTCCAGTTCCTGACAAATCTGAAACCCTCCTCTCGACACCACCACCTCATCCACGCATTGAGGCTTCTGAGCTCTGCCTGCCTGGTAGGTCCTGCACGAGGGACAGGCAGCACTTCTGAAAATGCTACCTTGGAAGTCCGGGACTTCAATCTTCTTCCTAACAACCTGACAACTCTTTCAGCCTTTTCTCCCTGCAAACATAGCTCAGGACTGAGAGTCAGGAAGCAAACTGAAATACTTCAGTGCCTCTTCATTTGACAGTTTCCAATAAGAATCAAAATGTTGATACAGTGGACTCTTACTTAACAAGCGACTTGCTTAGAGGGCCATTAAACAATTACGTGATCCTCGAGGGGGTCGGGGGTCTGCCATCTGAATTACAGAAAATTACATGGGGATGTGGGAGGGTCAGGTCAAAGGTTACATAATCCATTTGGAGCTGTTGTGGTTTCGAAACATTATGCTTTTTAAAGTTTAAAAATGATCTCTGGGAATTTTGATCCAATTTGAGATTATTGAATTGTTTGTGCAGTCTATTTCTATTTTGCCAATAGTGAAAAGCTCTAAAAATTAGAGTTTTGATACAAAAGCTCTGGATTGCGTAATTTTCAGGGGGGGGGGCGAAGTAAAAATTATGGTCAGATTACATGGGGGGAGGGGGTCAATTTTCCACAAAAAATGGATCACGTAATTGTTGAATGGCCCCTAACACAACATTCACATAACAAAAGGAAATCCATAGAAAATAGTGGCTCGATTAACAATTTTTTTCCTGAACAGATTAATTAGTTTCCAATGCATTCTTATGGGAAACTATGTTTCAGTTAACAAAGTTTGGTTTTCAATGCATTCTTATGGGAAACTGCATTTAATGCATTCCTGTGGGAAATTTGCTTTACAAATTTTTCATAGTGCAAAAGTTCCAGGAGAACGCATTAAATTTGTTAAGCAAAGGTCCACTGTATAGGCATGCGGTCCTAGATTTACAATCCAGAGTATCAGTATAACACTATTCATACAAGCAGATTAGAAGAGCAAACTTAATTCCAGTTACAGTTGGCATTCTTTGAACAAAGCAATTTATTTCATGAATGAATTCACTGTTCAAATAATTGTGATTACTTTCAGATAAAAAATTTACAAGGATCCTCAACAGGTTTCCCTCTATTGAGCATTGTATTTGTTGCAAACATTATGCATTGTTATAAAAGCTTAATGAAAACAAGGTGTTACATATGTATGACCATCCAGCTCCCCTTTTTATCTCCAGCAATTATAAGAGAAAGAGATCCACGGAGGATGCTGTGGCTACGGCCCTACATGCTGTTCTGACCCATTTGGAGAAACAAGGAACTTATGCGAGACTGTTATTTGTAGATTTTAGTTCTGCTTTTAATACTATTCTTCCGCATAGATTGGTGCCCAAATTATTAGATCTGGGGCTTCCGCCATGCTTAGGCAGGTGGATACTAGATTTTCTATCAGATTGTTCCCAATGGGTCAGGATGGGCTCTCATGTCTCTGCGGATCTCAGTATAAATACGGGGATGCTGCAGGGGTGTGTGCTGAGCCCGCTTCTGTACACGCTTTACACATATGATTGTGTTCCCAGTTACCCCAGCAATAAGATCATCAAGTTTGCAGACAACACAACGGTGGTGGGTCTGATTACTGCTGGGGAGGGAGAGTCGGCTTACAGGAAGGAGGTTGAGATGCTGACGGAGTGGTGTAGGGAAAACAATTTATTCCTCAATGTAAAAAAGACAAAATAGATCATTGTGGACTTTAGAAAATGCAAATTGAACATCTAGCCACTTATTATTGAAGGGAATTGTGTGGAACAGGTCTCGGTATTTCGATTTCTGGGAATGGAGCTGAGGGATGATCTAACATGGGGAGCAAACACCAAAGATCTGATGAAGAGAGCGCAGCAGAGGTTATATTTCTTGAGAATCCTCAGGAAGAACAATCTTTCAAAGGACCTGCTGTTGGCATTCTACCACTGTACCATAGAGAGTGTGTTAACCTATGGTCTGTGTGTATGGTTTGGGAGTTGTACAGCTAGGGAAAGAACAATGCTGTCCAGGGTCATAAAGACTGCAGAGGGGATAATCGGGCGTACTCTTCCCACTCTAGATCAAATCTATGCCACCAGGTGTTATAAGAAAGCTGTAGAGATTGCGCAAGATAGTACGCACCCCGGAAATGATCTCTTTCAGCTTTTGCCTTCTAGAAGAAGGTATAGGGTCATAAAGACCAGGACCAGCCACTTGAGAAATAGTTTCTACCCAAAGGCGGTTCTGGCTTTGAATACAGTGCAATGCAGTCTATGAGGGAGCTTCTGTATATAGTTTTTAGAGTTTTTAGGGTTTTAGAGTTTTAGAGCTTTTAGGGGTTAAATGTGTATATGTGGGATGGGAGTATGTTGATAATTTTGTATAGTTGTATTTTGTTTAGGTTTTGTTTAGTGTTTTTCCCCCCAATCCCGTTGTTCTGTGCAGGACAATGACAATAAAGATTTATCTATCTAATTGCCTCACACAACTTGCCAGTTTAATTGGAAAGAATTTAGAAAACAATTTGGAATGCAAACCTGCTGAGGAATCCTGTAAAATGCAGCAGCTGACACCAACTCAGACATCCGTATAGAGCAGGGGTTCACAACCTAATGACTGTGGGCTGGATCTGGCCTACAGTGCAATTTCCTGTGGCTCCAAGGGCATTTGAGAAACAAAATGGCTACCCCTTTGAAGCTATTGGGACAAAATGGACACCCCCATTGTGCAGGCAATGCAAAATGGCCGTCCGGCCCTCGAAGCTGACTGAGAGAGCATGATCCGGTCCCCGGCTTGAAAAGTTTGGTATAGAGGCTGGTCAAGATAAGGGTATCATTTTATTTGCTTTCTGTCACCTTTTTCTACAGGATCTTCCAGTAACCTGAGGATTGTCTTCTTCTCTTCCTTTCTCTCCTTTTCCCTCTATTAACACAGATGAGGATGTGGGCGTATAATCCTTGTCATGCTTTTGAAGAGACACAGACTGCCCATTACAGTTGCACAAGAAAAATGCCTGAAGAGTATAGTTACAGTCTATTATTACCCCTGCATTCTGGATTATGTTCATGCCATACTACCTCTATAGTCCTTATTGGTAACCTTTCAATGAAGAACCACCTTCTTTCACAGACTGCATCTGCAAACCAGCCTAGTACAAAAGAATGCAAGCTTTCCCTTTCAAAAAAGTTAATTTTTAACTATAATTTTAGAAACGCATGACACGGGGACTGGGAAAGTCTTACAGCAGATGGACAACAGAGCAAGAAAGGGTGTTCCTTGGTTATCTAGGGCTGGGACGGAAAAGTGATGGTCCTCAAACCATTGTAAGTGCATTTATCAGATCTCAGGAAACCTATTAAATGTTGCTTGTGGCATCATACATGAAATGATTTCACTAACGGAGGTAAGGTTGAGCCTCTTAGTGTATTTCATGCAAATGTGGTTGTGTGCTTTCTCTACAAAATGAGACAGAAGAACCACAGTTAATACATTTCTTTAGCAGAAACATATTTCTCACTCTGCCCAAGTAATTAATTTGCACCATCGGCCTTGGGACTTTCACCTCAGCCCAGAGAGACTTCTTCCTCATTCCTGATCTGAGGGATTCGGGTCACGTCTGATTTCACAAAGGCCGAGAAAGTTATTTTTGCACTATGGCTTCTTTAAACATCTACCTTGGCCACTGTTAGACTCTACTTTCAAGAATTATCATGCACAGAGATACCTGAATACAAAGATCTGAGAGGAGGGCCAATTATCTAACAAATTAAACTGTCCTGAAACAAACAATAATGGCTCAACTGTGTTATACTTTCCTTCCTTATCCTGCCACTATGAAATAAAATGTGATGCAGTACTCTGAGTTCATGAGGAGGAGACCATATGTAGGCGCCCACTTCTCAAAGGCCCGTTGTTGTCACAGACACCAACAGGGAGAGGGATCAACATTGCCAATGTAGCAAAACAAAAAAACAGTGTATGGCCTTTCCCCCTCGTTTGTTTTCATTCCCCTTTAATTTTGCCAAAAGGCGAAGACAGACTAATATGGCTGTTTCTTTGAAAGTTAAATATTCTGTCAGGAGAGGGCGCTCAATTCATACAAAAGCTACCCCTTGTTCACGTTAGTGCATAGTTTAAAACTGGCCATATATAAAATTTAAACATTCAAGCAAATGATTTTTTTTTTAATGACTGGACTATTTTTGACCAGAAGCAGACTACTTCAATAGCATTGTCTTGTTGGTTTACTAGATCTTTTGTATGGGGCATAAATTGCATACATATAAATGCTGCATTGATTGAATTTCTCCATGTTTACAGAAAGTTTGTCCTATAGATACGTATCTCCCTTTTATTTGATTATTTTATCTTCTTACTTCACTGTGAAGTCTAGTACAGTAATACCTCATACAAAGTCCGCTTCATACAACATCGGATTCATACAACATTGCCTAATTCCTTGGAAAAAGTTGCCTCATACAAAGTCGTGTGACTTTGTATGAGGCATTAGGTTTTTCCCAGGTTGCATTGTGCCTGGGCAGTATAAAAGGCAGGACACATGCGTGCATTGCTCTTGTGGGTTTTGCATGAGGCAGAGTGTTTAGGAGTGGTCTTGAGCACGATTTTGGATTTTTTTGAATTTTTTCGTCAGAATTTTTAGAAGCATTCCTGGGATTTTTGCAGCATTCTTCAGGTTCTTGGACAATCAGGGTTGTCTGACATGTTTTTGTAATTTTAGCCTTTAGACAATGATTTCTTAAAGTTCTGTCAGTTTCCTTGACTTTGCCCTGAAGTCTGTGCTGTTATAGTACAATGTATCTCTATGGAAACAACATTGTACGAGGCATCGCGGCAAGGATTTGGACGTTGTATGAGGCATCGCGGCTAGGATTTTGCATGCCTCATACAAAGTCCAAATCCGTATAAAGTCCAAACTTGTGGAACCAAGTTTGGACGTTGTATGAAGTATCACTGTGACTTTCAGATGGTCCAGCTAGAATATTGAGACAGAAGCATTATCCAGAATGCTTTCCAATCCAGAAAAACTGCAGTATTAAAACTACCCTGAAAGCAAAGTAAATATATGGCAGTGTTAGCAAATAATTCCTTTTGTTGAATACCAGTTGTAATTCTTCCTCTGAAGTAGCTGGTTTCTCCCCCCCCCCCCCTTTATCCTTTGCTAGGCCAGCTTCAGAGCTGATGTTTTCTCCATAGCGGATTAGAATCAAGGATCAGTTGAGTTTGGGATTCTTCCAAGGATGAACTGAAAGGCTATAGATTCTTTAGGGGAAAGGGACATTCACGGTTCTGTCCCTGATCTCAACATGGAAAATCTCTCTGCTATCTTAATCTGGAAGTCAATCTGTGCCATGGAAAACAGAATTGAATTGTTTTGGTGGGTGGGAAAGACAGGTAGAAATCTAAATGAACTGGAACTCTAAGCAAAAATCCATTAGTATACCTTGGTATTGAACCCCAGTAGACTACTGACTATCTGCCCTTCCACAAAAGTCCTTTCCTGTGTCTCTCATAATTACTTTTTTTAAAAAAAAGCTCCAGGAATTTCCTTGGCTTTCAAGAGCATGTTTTCACTGCACAAAAGGATTAGCAGAAGGCAGTGGTGAAACTGAATATCCAGCAGAATTCTACCACTGGATCCTGGCCATATTATCCCTGGAATAATGTTAATAATTGTCCTTTCTTATCTAGGATAAACCAAAGGTGAAGCAAGTTTGTCTTTTAGGTATCTTTATTCTACTTGAAATGTTGCAATGTAAGTAACTACAAATGTTCCTATTAATGTTACAATCTAGAAAGTAAAGTGAATAATGTATTGATATCATTATCTGGTGTAATATAACTAAAATAGAACAAATAACGCTTAAAGTACATACTTTTGCTGCTATTTAATCTTAATTAAAAGAACCATGATGGTGCAGTGATTAAACTGCTGTACTGCAGTCAAAAACTGCTGACATTGTGAATTTGATCATGATGGGGGTCAAGGTTGACTCAGCCTTCCATCGTTCCAAGGTTGGTAAAATGAGCACCCAGCATGTTGGAGGCAAAATTGCTAATTACCTTCTGAACCAACCAGAGAGTTCACTAAGCATTATAGGGTGGTATATAAGTGTAATTGTTGTTGTTTTTAACTGGCCTTTTGAATGTTGCAGTAAATCCTGTTTGCCCTGAGCTCTGAAAAGGTCTTTTAGGACAGTTGAGCCAAGTTGCTGGCACAATGGTCCTTAATCATAACAGCTTGTGAATTTGCATCTGTAGTTCTTGCAGGACCGTTACACTAACATTACTGTTATGTTGTGGTTTAATGTAATTCCAAATTATCCACGGTCTCTTCAAGCAAAACAATCAGTAGCAAAAAAATGTCTACCCTTGTGAAGGGAAGTTGTGTTGACCAGCAATTCAGAGCTGACACTTGCTCCACCTAGGTCAGTGGTGGTGAACTTATGGCATGTGTGCCAGAGGTGGCACTTGGGAGTCATCTCTGTAGCCACCCATGCAGTTCACCCCAGCACAGTTTGCCCACCCCTCTGCCCAGCAGCTCAATGGGAGTGCTTCCTCCCTCCTCCAGCACAGAGTTCACACCGCCCTTCTGCCCATCAACCCAATGGGAGCACTTCCTCCCTCCCCCCAGCACAGAGTTCATCCCTCCCCTATGCCCAGCAGCCCAATGGGAGTGTTTCCTTCCTCCCCTGTTGCTGTGTTGGCACTTTATGATAAATAAGTGGGGTTTGGGTTGCAGTTTGGACACTCGGTCTTTAAAATGTTTGCCATCACTGATCTAGGTTACTAATTATATTGACACAGGCCTAGCCAATGGGCATAGTGGTGAGAGTATTGGACTGAGGGCCTATCCACTCAGAGGAATTTGGAGTGCTCTGGCTCATGATTAAAAGCTTCTTAAATTTGGTGCAGTCTATTTTAACTCTCATTTGAGTGATCCTTCCATTCACACAGTTTCAAGTTTTTTTCCCATCAGAAATTCCCACCCTGGTCTTTGGATCTCTTCAATTTATCCTCCATTCAATGCTTGATAGACTTCCTAATGCTCAAATAGGATAACAAAAAGATACAGTAAACAGTTGAGTTTATTCTTGAATATATTCTTTGTGACTAGTACAAGTGTTATTGAGTGACAGCATATTAAACATACAAATGACTGAAACAGACAAAATGACTATGTGGTCTAAGTACCAATGTTCCCTTCCTTCATTAAGAAGACAAACCAACAGGCACCAGAAGTTCACGGTTTTTTTCTCTCGCTTGCTCTATTCTGCAAGACAAATAGCAACATATTATTCCCTAACATAAAGGAAGAGAGCTTAGTCTCTTCTCACAATAACATGAGACAAAACTTTTATCTCTCCTGAGAACTGAGGTGTAATTAAGCAATGCACATGTATATGAGTTCTGATCAAAATGCTCTACTGTATTTCACCTGGATTTACTACATTTACATACAAAGTCAAAGATCTAGGTTTCTCCTCATCTTTCAGCACACAAGAAACTGAGGTCTTGTATTTAACTGGGAAGCGCAGGTGTTTATTTTTCCTCGAAGATAAATCAGAAGTTCCTGGCAATTATCTCAAGACCCTCTTTTGCAAAGATCTTAATGAAGGTACTTTCACCATGGAGGTACCATTCTCTTCCATCAGGAGGACTTCTCTGGATGATCCTTCAATTTTGTTGAATCAATTTGAGGGGATAACAGGTGAAAATTATTAGCAGTACTGTATCTTCCATTTAGAATACTGGGAGCTTTGGATCTACAGTATGTTAAATGGAAAAGTACACATGCATCCGATTTTTTTCCTTTCATAGTGTTTTATTTTTCAGGAGAAAGTTATAGCCAGTGATAAAAGGAAACATGAACATTATTACAGTATATGTAACTGATGGCATACATGAAAGGAATTGCATAGACACCACCTCTTCCTGGTTATTTTGGTGAAAGAAATATGAAGAACTCATGGCAGGGGGGGGGGAGAATTGTTAAATCATGAGAAAGTGTTGTTTGTCTCACATCAATGTATAAACAATCAGGATTCTTAATTTCAAGAGCTTAATAATTGCACATAATTAAGTAATTAACATGATGCTTTAAAAAAAACTCTACGTCAGCATTTAAAAACAGTTGAGTAAAAGGCAGCATTGAAAATGCTCCAGGGAAGCAATTTATCTTGTCTCTCTTGAGATTATGGGATGAGTGTTTAAAGTTGTTTTCAGTTTCATGTGAAGGTGGTTAGGAATGCACGTCTGGTTCTCTTCTCCAGAACAATTTCTGTCCAGTTACTGCTTCTCAATAAGATGTTTACTCAGACAGGTAGAAATGGTACATAAGGGCCACGATCACTGCTACTATTGCCGGGATCACCCAGTTGCTCCAAGAACTGCAAAAAATGAGAAGTGATTGTCATGGAAAGTTCACTTAAATCTAAATAAGAGTTTACTGAAAACTGAACTTCCGTAAACCTTTACCATATGTGTCTCCAACAAAGGCAGGAGATCATAAACTGCTTGCCACCACACCCCCAGCCAAACCCAACAGGTTATATAGTTAAGCAATAAAGTTAAACTCTTGATATGATTCTTAATAATGAATAACAAAGATTTAGCAAAACATGAGCTGAGAGAAGGCAAAGGTGACTAGATGAGTTCTAGATGTAGCTGGTTTGTGCACTTCAGTAGGGTACTTGAGTAGATCTACAGAACCAACTGTTAAACAATAACACTTGTGTAAATCCCATTGATTCAGTGGGTTTACTCTAGTGGGAACTAGTGAGTGAACTAAAAGTGAAGCTCTGGTGATAGATGCAAGTATGTCTTTCTATTCATTAATTACAATCTATCACAGGATTTTGCTCAGGAGAGGAGTCTTGCAGTTGTCTCTCTTCGTCCTGTCACTTCTGAACCCCTAGGAACTTGTTCTAGAAGACCGAGAGACAAGCTAGGACTGCATGGGGGTTGTAGTCAGGGCTGCAGAGAGGAGTACATCCTTCCTTATACCCTACTTCCAGTGTGTAGCTCACTGGGAAAAACTGGTAATACAATGTGTGCAATATGCCCATTCAAAGTACCATAAAATATTTCCAAAGGGCAAGTACTGGTAAATTTGCAACCAGTATAATGATTATATCATCACATACTTGAAAATGCTATTTTAAAAAAGAGTGTGCCCTAGACAATATACAATCAATCTGTCCTGATTTTAACATGGTCTACAGACTATATAGTCTATAGACTCCATTAGGTTCTTTATACAGCACACACAACACATTTTTTCCTTTATGTTAAGATTAAAAAGGTATTTAAGAAATGAAGAAGTCTGCTAACAAACAAGACACACCCATAGCTTCAAATATCACTCCACTTCCAATGGAACATATCCAATTTAGGCACATGCAACTGGGCCAGTGAACTTTGATCCCCTCGTAAAATTGCTGCTACACATCAGGTGGGGCGGAGGCTGCAAAACAGGTAGGGGCACCTTCCCTAAGTGGAAAACCAGGTCATGGAAAACAGGTTTGGGATCCCATTTCCCCCAGATTTCATCATGGAAATGCAACAGGCATATGAGAGAAGATAATTATCCAACCAGTCTTTTAAAAAGAATACACAATACTAATGAAAACCATACGATACCTGGAATTAGATTCAGAAGTGGTAAGGTAAATCTCCTGCAAAACAAAGTAATTCATTAGGTGCAGATTGTAAGTGAACCCTGCTGCCTATTCTTCTAATTAACTAACTCATCTCATGGCTGATGCCGCTCTTTTCTTGTCATTCTCTCACGTTATTTTTCACAGGCTGCAGTAACTCAACTCTCATGCAGTTTAGCTTATTATTAACAATCAGTGCTCACTTGCCAGCAGCACAGTGCTCTCTTGTATTCATAGAGTTCTGGCAAAGATTTTCCTAAGACAGAACAGAAAATGAAGCTGTTTTTACTCCAGTGAGAATGAAAACTTAACCAGAGTGACACTAGGCTACCACAGCTGATTAGTGAAATATTCAAGGGACACAGAATGGAGCAGAAATGGGCAAGAACAGTGTGCCAATCACTTTCATGAACAGGATTCAAACCTGCCAAATGGAAATGTGCCAGTGTGCCTCCGGGTGCAATTGAAGGTGCTGGTTTTGACCTTTAAAGCCATTCATGGCAGTGGACCGAGTTACTTACGGGGCCACATCTCCCCAAGGCATTCTACCCGTCCTACGAGGGCAGACCGCAGAGGCTCTGCGGTGGTCCCTTCGACAAGAGTAACACATCTGGCTGGGACCAGGGGAAGAGCCTTTTTTGTGTCTGCCCCAGCCCTGTGTAACCTCTTATCATCAGAACTGCGCCTCCAGACGGAGCTGCTCCCCTTTTGGAAGGCACTCAAGACCTGGCTGTGCCAGCGGGCCTGGGATCCATCTTGTGTTACGGCCCAGGTCCGCTGGCTGATCTAGTTGCCCAAGGTTACAGGTCACTGATGGGAGCTGTCAATTGTTTTTATGTAACTGTTTTTTATGCACTTTTTGTATGGTTTTAGCGTGTCAGTTTTTTACTGTTTTACTTTTTCTTAAGGGGTTGGGGAGGGGTTGGGGCTGGGTTTTTAGATGTTTTTAGGATTATATGTATTTTTCTATAAATGTGGTGAGCCGCTCTGGGTGGCGTGGCATTCGTGTCAGGAGAGCGGGATACAAATATGAATGAATAAATAGATAAATAAATAAATGTTGCCCCAGCCAGATTCAGTCCCAGAATCGGGAATTAATTATACCAAACTTCTCATTTGTTAACTATTACTTTAAAAATATTTCAGTTTATAACCTTTCAGTGAACCAAATTTTGTTTGTAGAACCGACACAAAACTGCTCCCCCGCTGACTGAAGAACAAAGTTCAGAATAAGATGTAGCCGCTAAGTCAGGAGTTCTCAACCTTTTTAAGCCAGGGGCCGGGTCACACTCCCTCAGACAGCTTCAGGGGCTGGACAGCCATTTTGCCCTTCCTACACCACATGGCACTTCCTGGTATGGTGGAGGCTGTGGGGGGCCACATGAAATGGTGCCCTGGGCCACATCTAGCCCACGGACCACAAATTGAGAATCCCTGCACTAAGTGAAGCATGCCTACATAACAAGCAGTCTATATCTAGAGGACAAAACACTATTCTCTTGTAATAATCATTCACAATCACAGTTTGGATTCCAACTGAGAAAATTACCCTGGCATAATACCAGCAGTATAAAGTTCACATATTAAGATACTGACAGACATTTGCTGCCAAACACTGAGTCATGTGATAGGTGTATAGCATATAGCAGCAAATGCCTACACCAACTTGCTAGCTCGCAGTCAGCCACAAATGAAATTTACACTGATGACATCACACCAGCAGGTGTAACTGATAGAATTCTGGCCATTATGGGGAAAGGTGGTAAAGTCAGCACATGAAAATTCACGGAGCCGCCGCAGCTTTTCAACTGCAAAGCAATTTGGGGTAAACCGTGATGTATTGCACAACGTTAACGTAATGCAAATTTTTCCTCAGATTTCTTGACGTGCGGTTTTAACGTTGTGCGGTGCACACATTATGTGGGGTATTACTGTATTCAGATATTGCTAAGTATTAGCAAAGTGTTACATTATTATCCAATGTGGATAGTACAACTCAATATTTGAAACTGCTGTCAAGTAAAAGTCCTTACTTTCTACATACTTAAGAAGAAAACTGGTAACTTCGGAAGGTCTTGGTGGCTATTTCACCTCCCAAACTCAGCAGCAACAAAAGAAAAATGAATGATCATGTGGAAAGATGTGACTTCTGCTGGCCCATCATCAATTTGAATTGCAACAACAAGAGGTTATAAAAGATAAAGTGAGGGTTGCCTATCCCCGATTTAAAATATCCAACCATATTTCATTTTTCTTTCCATAAGTTGGAGATGTTTCTCTCTGTCCATGAAGATGCTCCTTCATTCACAGAAATATTGTTATATTCTTCCACCCAACGGTATTGCTCAAGAGGCATAAAACCAAAACTGTTGTTCCAGCTCTGCAAAAGCATACATCACCTATTGCATAATCAGAAGCTGCAATACAGGTTAACTAGTGTAATCTTGTATGGATTCCTGCACTAAAACTCACTAATAGTGCTAGCAGCAATTTCCCTTCCAATCATAGTTTTTTTTCCAACTGTAGACTCCACTAGTTCTTCATTTTTTCAACTGTTAACAAATTGACTTTCAGGATAAGTAATACATCTAAATTCTAGACTAGATTGAAAAATCTAACCATAGTATGAATTTGTAATTTCCCCCCAAATGTCAACAGATCAACAATCGAAGCCTATGGACAACCCTGCAATTGTCAAAACTCAACACTAAAAAGGCATTCCAATTAATGAAGGGAGATAAAAGATGGAGTAGAACTGCAATCCCACCATCTTTCAAAGAATTCAGTCTTTACAAGAATAGAGTTGCAGTTACTCTCTGAGTGACATTCATCCAGCAACTTACAGATAACATAGCATGCTTAAGAACTTGGAAAACTTTCTCCTATCCATCTCCTGCCACCCTTAAACTGCCTCCAAAATATGACCAGATACAAGAATTAGGAAAATGTTGTTAAAATAATAAAATTACGTGAGGGTTTTAGCATAACCCTGTTCAGTCTGTTGTATCTGTGTATAAAGCTCACATAAAAAAGAACCCCATCTAATCCATGTTCTGTCATCTTTCTGTATGGGAAAGATAACAAGTCTGAAGAAGTCCAGTTTCTCTATCAGTGGGGGATCTCTGTACGTTTGGACCCTGAAAACTTAAAATCCAAACTCACATGGAGAATGCCACAGACAGCAGAAGGTATCTTATCTCATGCTCATATATTCCCCTGTGTAGAAGGGCAATGAATTGAAGGCAAACCTTAGCCCTCCAGGTGTTCTTGGACTTCAATTCCCAAAAACCCTAATCAGCAGGATTAATTCTGAGATTAACATTTGGACACATACAACTGAGCAGGCATGACACAATACTTACTGGTGGCTTCTGAAGTTTATGCTGGTCATCCTGAAAGACAAAAAAAAAAAAAAAACACAGTAGTAAACACATTAGTCAAAATGCCTTAATTTACTGAGAACATATCACTTGATAGCACTAAGATCTTGCTCGATATACTAGTTTACAAATATATATATAGAACACAAAAATGCCATTTCAAGTTGATATGAAATAAAAATGAAAGAATGAACTCAAGGTAATTCAGAATTTGGTGAATCACATACTTTGATGTACATCTTCCAAAATCCCTCAGGCAGCATGGGTGATTGTTCTAAACTCTGAGCCACACCTATTTCTGTGGGGTAATGATTGTTGATAACCTCTGTCACATTTCTCTATCCTAATTTATCCTATCAAGTTTATATTCCATTTATTGTCAGAAAAAATGGATAGGTTTATTTTTTTATTGATTTCTTGCATTTCTACTGCTGCCCCCTCGCCGAGGTTACTCCGGACGGCTTACAACAAATAAAAACTTACAAAAACATTTAAAATAACATTAAAATTTAATTATTTAAAATTAAGAAAAAATATATTTTATTTTTTAAAAAATGCCCTCCCAATACCACATACTAAAACTGACAGCCCGAGCAATAGTTAAACAAGCCAACCCAGGGTAGCTATTTCCCCAGCTGCCCCACACACCCGCTGCGCCAGCACAGGCACTCAAAAAGAGTCTTAAGACTCTTGCGAAAGGATAAAAGCTCTGCCTGGAGGCGAAGTTAGGTTGGCAAGAAGTTCCACAGGGTCGGTGCAGACACAGAGAAGGCCCTCCTCCTCACGCTAGAGACGAGAATGATTCACAAGAATGATCCCAAATGTGAACTCTACAATCCAGACTATATACTTCCTGTTAACAAGTAAGCAATCATACAAGATTTACTTTTTCAAGTCCTCCAGCAAAAGAGCAACAGCTAGGAATGCAGGATGGCAAACCTTGGCACTCCAGCTGTTCTTGAACTTCAATTCCCAGAAGCCCTGATCAGCAGGAGGGCTGACTTGGGCTTCTGGTAATTTAAAACCAAGAACCCCTGGACTGTCAAGGTTCACCATGATGGAATTAGGGTTTCGAATAACCATTGGGTAGAGTGCCATGATAAAAATGAAACACACACTAATATTTTGTTGTCATCTTTGTTTTTCAACCATCTTGGTATCACCCAGGTTTTAGTGCTTTTCAGACAGGAGAACATTATAACTCAAGAATACTGTACTAGTATGGCTCTTAGGAATGTAATTGTAATGTAAATAAGAATTTGTTTTCCAAGTTATGTGCCAAACACGACAGTAAACCAAACACTGGACAAGGACTGAGTTCATATCAAGGCTGCATTTTAGAAGACATACCAGGAGCGCTTGTTTATGTAAATGCAGGGTGGGTGATCAAAATCTATGTTAAGTTGTTTAGCTTTTACTAGTTCTAAGCATAATTTCTCAATAAACATTTTTCAAAGAGTAAAATATAACAGCTCTTGGCTTAGTAGGACAGTTTACAAAGAAGCTCAAACCAAAATAACATATTACGAGATGAAAAAAGTCAGGAAATCTTCAACATATTTATCACCAAAATTACAGATTGCATTTAAACATGGGACTGATCAGAATTTCATGATGATGTTAACTGAAATCTTATTGATTAGTATAGCAAGTCACATTAGTGCTGTAGGCTTATCTGAATCTCTGAAACTTACAGAAAACTTGACTTACGAAATCCCCATTGATTCAATGGGCTCACTCTAGTATGACTTACTATGCTAAGCAACAGGATTTCAGTCACTGAATGTTATTCCATTTCATGCAATGCTATTGTTGGGAATGTTCCACTCAGATATCCTTGAGCAACCTGAGACATGCATTCCAGAATCTCATGATAAGAGAGGTCAGATAAAAAGAGGTCCCATTTCTTTTTAATGCCAAACACAGGCTTGTTGTCGTCATGCCCAAGTTAAATTGGGAGGGGGGAAATCCTAATACATTTTTTAAATGTAGCCAAAATGTGACCTTCCAAGTATCTGACTTCCAAGCCATGTGGGACTTTAAAAGATTTCCTTGGATATACATCTAAAACTGAAATAGTGGCTGTTTACTAGCACAACATTTTTTTTATCTTCCCTGCTGCAGCTCTTTGTATCCTGCCAATAACAACTTTGAAGGTTCCCTCAGTCCTCAAGAACTAATTCGGGGAATGTCAGGCTTCAGCATTACCTTCTCAGTTTCTGTGATGGAAGCACCCCACAGGACTCTCTGAGGACTTTCTGAAAACTAACCTTCAGGCACTGTAGCTGTTAAGTACTATTAAAATCATTGCATACAGTGGTTCCAGTCAAAACATAGTAGTTTTAAAAGAGCAAATGCACATTAGTAGTGGGCGCACGTGGGAGGGGGAGAGTGAGCACTGGGCGCACTCGAACTTTTCTCTTTCCTTCTTGTTCTCTCTCTCGCTCCGCCTGTCCGTCGTCCGCTCGCTTTCCCCTTCCCCTCTGTCTCCACCTTCAGCCAGCCCAGGTCCTTCCTAACCAGTTTGTTGTTGTTGTTCAGTTGCACAGTCGATTCCGACCCTTTGCGACCCTATGGACCATTGATCTCCAGGCACCCCTGTTCTCCACCATCCTCCTCAGCCCGCTCAGCTCGGTGCCTGCTGCGTCCACAATGCCATCCAGCCATCTCATCCTTGGCCATCCCCTTTTTCTTTTGCCCTCCACCTTTCCCAGCATCAAGGCTTTCTCAAGTGAATCCTCTCTTCTCATTTGGTGTCCAAAGTACTTCATCTTCATCTTTACTATTTGACCTTCTAAAGAGCAGTCAGGACTGATTTCTTTCAAGATTGACTTATTTGTTCTCCTCGCTGTCCAGGGTACTCTCAAAACTCTCCTCCAACACCACATCTCAAAGGCGTCTATTCTTCTGCGCTCAGCCTTCCTAATGATCCATCTCTCGCATCCATACATTACTACCAGGAATACCATTGCTTTGACTATACGAATTTTTCTTTTCAAGGTGATGTCTCTACTTTTCACTATGTTCCCCAGGTTTCTCATGGCTTGTCTCCCTAGAATCAGTCACCTCTTTATTTCATGGCTGCAGTCACCATCTGCAGTGATCCTAGATCCCAAGAAAGTAAAATCCGTCACTGCTTCTACTTCTTCCCCGTCTACTTTCCAGGTGCTGATAGGGCCTGTTGCCATTATCTTGGTTTTCTTGATGTTAAGTCTTAGGGCAGCTTTTGCACTCTCTTCTTTCAACCTAATCAGGAGCTTCTTTAAATCTTCCTCACTTTCTGCCATTAGGGTGGTATCGTCTGCATATCTCAAATTGTTGATGTTTCTCCCAGCAATTTTTATCCCATATTGTGATTCCTCCATCCCTGCATTGCGCATTATGTGCTCCGTGTATTGGTTGAAAAGGTAGGGTGATAAAATGAAGCCTTGTCTTACTCTTTTTCCTATTCTAAACCATTCTGTCATTCCGTGTTCTGTCCTAACTGTTGCTTCTTGACTCTTGTACAGATTTCTCTTGAGGCATATGAGGTGTTCTGGTATTCCCTTTTCTTTAAGTACTTGCCACATTTTATTGTGGTCCACGCAGTCAAAGGCCTTGGTGTAGTCAATAAAGCAGAGGTATACTTGTTTCTGATATTCCTTTGTTTTCTCCATGATCCACCGTATATTAGCAATGTGGTCTCTAGTCCCCCTGCCTCTTCTGAACCCCGTCTGCACCTCTGGCAATTTTCTCTCCACGCGCTGCTGAAGTCTATCCTGTATTATCTTGGGCATCACCTTGCTAGCGTGTGGGATGAGCGCAATTGTTCGATAATTTGAACACTCTTTGGCACTACCCTTCTTTGGGATTGGAACGTATACTGATCTTTTCCAATCCTGTGGCCACTGTTTTGATTTCCAGATCTGCTGGCATATCGAATGCAGTAATTTGATTCCGTCATCTTTTAGAGCTTTGAAAAATTCAACTGGGATACCGTCATCTCCACTAGCTTTGTTGTTTTCTAACCAGTGGTGAGCTCCAAAAAAAAAAAAAAATACTACCACACTGTGGCCATGGTATGGTGGGCATGGCCAGGGGAAAAGCCCTGCGTTGCACCTGAATTAGGTCAACAATAAAACCTTGGATAACAACCGCATCGCATAACAACCTTTTTTTTGGGGGGGGGGATTGCATCGTATAACGTTAAAATCCTATGGGATGCATCGGATAACGTTCGCTAACCCTTTGCCAGTTACAATGCATCTCTATGGAGTCTTGCATTATCCAATGCATCCCATAGGATTTTAGCATTATCCGATACATGCATCTGATGCATGCATCGGATAACACTAAAATTCGGATAACACTAAGACTTGTGGAATCAAGTTTTAGCGTTATCCGAGGTATTACTGCATTTTATTTCAAAACTAGGATGAGTGGGGCCAGCCAGAATTTCTGCTACCGGTGCAAACCTGCTGATGCCCACCCCTATAGATGGGTTAAAAGTCTGGCACCCTGAAATGGTGTCTTTTGAAGTCCAGCAAGGCCTGAGCAAAGCCTCCTACCTCCGGGGGGGGGGAGGGAGTGCCTCCTCATCCTCCGTGGGCTTGCTGAGAAGCCTCTCCCCCTTCCCCTTCCCTGGTCGGTCACTGTCCGAGAGCAGCCTCAGCCTGCCTTACTGGCACTCTCGACTTCTTCCCCTGTCCAGACCTCCCTCATGCGTCTGGCATGGGAGGCCTCTGCAGAGGGAGGGGGCTGTGCCAGCCCTGCAGCCCCCCCCCCCCGCCTTCCACCGACCACTCTTTCCTCCCTGTGGCTTAAAAAGAACTTCTAGGCTCCTGTTTTTGCTGTTTGTTAAAGATAAAGACGGAAAGGAAGCTGATGTAGTAAAGCAACTGTCCCTTAAAACAGAAGAATGTGGGGAGGGGGGAGTGAAGAAGCAAAGCAACCCAGAGAAAGAGATCAAAGGTGGGAATTGCAACATAGCACTTTGGGGTAACAATATGCAGAGCTGGCAAGGCTGCAGCCAGGATTCTAGATTTGGGAGGCGGGGAAAAATTTCAGGAGGGGCAAAAAAATTTCAGGAGGGGCAACAAAGTCACACACACACATATATAACATTAGCATCCAGAGGTGGGGGCTGTTAGCTCAGGAGGTTTTGCGGGGGGGGGGGGCCTGGCTACGGCCCTGAGAGCTGGCCATGCTGTTAGATGCAATTAGGCAGCTTTTTGGGACAACGGATTTTGAAAGCTACAGAGCAGCAGGCCGGCAGCAAAGGTTAGATCAGTGATGGCAAGCCTTTTAGAGACCAAGTGCCCAAACTGCAACCCAAAAACCCACTTATTTATTACAAAGTGCCAACACAGCAACAGGGGATGAAGGAAACGCTCCCATTGAGCTGTTGGGCAGAAGCAGGGCAAACTCTGTGCTGGGGAGATGGAGGAAGCGCTTTCATTGGGCTGCTCGGCAGAGGGATGGGTCAAATTCTGTGCTGGAGTGACTGCACGTGTGTCCACAGAGAGGGCTCCGAGTGCCACCTCTGGCACGCATGCCATAGGTTCACCACCACTGGGATGGATACTAAAATTATTACGATTACAATGATGGAAAATATGCCTTTGTAAGATTTTTGACTTTAGGTGCCAAAATAAAGTGATGAAACAAGAAACAGAACAAGCTGGGGTTGGGAGAAAAAAATTGGTGACACCTTATTGTGTCCTTCTATCTCCTCACCTATTCATGGAGTCATGTATAGCTTATTGCCATGAGGTCAGACTTATGTCTGAAGAAGTAGAATTGATCTAAGAAAGCTCACATTAAAATATAGCAGTTTGTGTTTAAGGTCCCATAACCTTTTTGTCTCCGCCCCCTTTGTTTGGTTTGGTTTCCTTCCTAATAATAATAATAATTTTGTGTCAGAAATTATTCTGGGTTGAAAGGGTTCCCACCAAAGTGGTCCCTGTTGATCTACTTGCAACTTCTTGCTTTCGAACTGCTGGGACAGATACAGGCGCTCAAACAGTGATATGCTTTCACTGACTAACACGGCTACCACTTCAAAAAAATAAAATGAGTTACTTCGAAGAAGAGGGCTTCTAAACAAATTTACAGTGGTACCCCAGTACAACGAAAAACATCCGTTCCACTGGTTTCTTCGTTGTACTTTTTTTTTCCGTTGTACAGGACCACTGCAGGGGGTGTGTGCTTCTCAGCCAACTTCCCTCAGAAGCACCCACAATGCTCTGTGTTCAAAGCAGCTGGGGTGGGGTGGGGTGGGGTGAGATTCCTTTAATGTAGCTGCTTTGAGCGCCGCAGCCCGTGCTCCCCATGTCCGCTTTGGGTTTGAAGCAGCTACAGGAGCTGAACCAGAGATGGGGAGTGTGGGCGGTGCTCAAAGCAGCTACAGTAAAGGAATCTCCACCCACCCCACCCACAGCTGCTTTCAGCTCAAAGCATTGCGGGCACCTGCAGCACCAGTCAAATCAGCTGAGGTTGGGGGGGGGGGGATTCCTCAAGTTGCCAATCGCAAAGTGCCTTTTTGGGCAATTAGGGAAAGAGTCCCTAGTGCCACCCCAAAAAGCACTTTGTGTTCGCCTGTTCGCAAAGTGCATTTTGGAGCAGTGAGAGGGAGGGTCCCTCTCGCTGCCTCAAAAGGGACTCTGCGAAAGGAGGAACACAAAGTTCCTTTCGAGGCAGCGAGAGGGACCCTCCCTCTATTTGTTCCAAAATCCTCTCCGTTGTATGATTTTTTTGTTTTACGATGCATTCGTTATATGGGGTTCCACTATATTATGAATCAATCCTGAACAGGGTATACTTTGAGCAGCATGTCTAAAACAGGACTGTAATATGTGTAATTGCTATTGCTATATTTATGTACTGTACGTCATACCTGTCAACCCGCGGCACCGGAAAAACGGGACCTGCGCAGGTCGCTTTCCACGCATGCGTGGAAGGGTTTTACCCCTTCCACACATGCGCAGAAGCACTACGCCACTTGCGCAGCCCCTACGCAAGCAGCGTAGCACTTCCGCGCATGCATGGAAGGGTTTTACCCCTTTCATGCATGCGCGGAAGCGCTACGCCGCTTGCGTAGGAGCTGCGCAAGCGGCGTAGCGCTTCCATGCATGCGTGGAAAGCGTTTCCCCCCCGCTGCCAAATTACGGGGTTTTGGCAGCGTGGGGCAGGTTACGACGTCAATCAACATCAAATTACGGTGTTTTCCCGGCCAAATCGGGATGGTTGACAGGTATGCTGTACGTGTATTTATTGATGTGGATCTGTGGATCTTAACTTGAAAAAGTTACAACTGCCTGTTTTCTTCCTGGGCAATGAGATTTTTTGTTTAATTAAGGAAGATTTGTTCCTAATTAAATGTGAGATACAATGCTTGCCTAACGTACCTAAATTTGTGCCTACTGCCTCTATTTGGTGAGTCCTCACATCAGTCTGGAAGGTTTGGGGTGGAGGTCACCAGAGGTAACAGGAATGTATGGGATTCCCCCCAACCCCAACCCCCAATAGGCACCCTCATTGCTCCCTGTCCAGCGTCCTCCCAAGGTGGGCAACAGCCCTGAATATGCTGATTTGACCTGTATTTTCAAGCTTTCCTGGTTAGCATTTGGATGGAGGGCTACCAAAGGTCTCCAGGTAGAGCTAGGAAAGAATGCTATCTCAAATTCTGGAAAGCCACAGCCAGGCAAAGTTAACCATACTGAATTAGATGGGCTTTAAGTCTGACTCAGGATAGGCAGCTTCTTAAATATCCTTCTCAGAAAGCATCTTCCAGTACCAGGAATAATAAAACTGACCAAAAAATACATCACAAAAGCTCATCCCCTTTTTCTCAGTTCTCTACATATGGCTGAGAACTCAGGGAAATACCCAATATGTCTCCTAGCTTGCGCATGTTTTGCATATGAGTCTGGTACACTCTCTGTAGAAAACAACAGAGCACCCAACAGCATAAACTTGGAGTCCCTAAATGATTTAGGAACTTATGATAACTATGCAAACTTGGATGCATGGCAGATACAAAAGTCCTGTCCATGAACAATGTACTCACTGGATGAACTTCTCCTATAATGTAAGTTTCTGACAGTGCCCTGGCATCTGAAGAATGGCCAACGTCTTCAAAATTTTCTGTAGCATCTCCTCCTGCTTGTTCCCTTAGGACTTCTTCACCACCTGGGTGCTGTAAGAGAACAAAATATGAATATTATCGGTATACTTTAATGTAATTCGACACAGAGATGCTAGTTACGAGTATGGATTTTTACTAACGAAACAGCATGGATTTTTATTTTCCCAACTCCTCAAAAGAAAAACCAACCTAAGTGCACACTTCTCCAACAATAATGCGTTACTAGAAATGTGTGTGTGTGTGTGCGTGTGTGCGTGTGTGTGTGTGTGTGTGATCAAAACATGATGAAAGTCAATGGCTATAATGCTTGATATGTTTTTTGTTGTTCCATACAAAAGTCTTTAAAATAACAAAAGTTGAGACTAGTTATTCTTATTCTTTTTCCGTGTCTAGGCCAGACATGAAACTGCCAAAATGAAGGCACCTTTTGGTGAGTTCATTCTGCAGTTCCTTTCGCCTGACCTACTGATGAAATCAATCCAAGATACAATCTGTCTGGTAACTCTTGAGGGATGGTGGTAGGGATCTAAATTACGAAAGATACTTGGGCTATTTTACAGGTTTTTAGCTGCATGGGCTGTTTGAGTTTTATTGTCTAGGTGGAGGAAGTGCTCTTGTGTTTTACTTGCTGTCTGATATACGGTACATTGGAATGATTCATTCGTTAACTTGGGAGGGGATGGGCCCCCATGCAGTTTTAGGCAAGCAGAAGTTAATAGCTCAGTTATAGAAACAAGTAACTAAGCAAGTTATAAATGTGCCATTTTTCTGGTTTGTCTCTTCAACTGGTTGCCTTTCTGGTCTATTGGTCCTAAGACCGAATACAACCTCTGCCAAAAATAAAACCACCCCCCATCTACAAAGTAATTAATTTAAATGTGGATGATAAGGCTGACCTGGTATGCATAACCAATATCTGAAGGACGATAATAATCAGGTGTTAGTCTCTCCCTGCTAGATGGCCTTTTGGTTTTGTTTGAAACCCTACAATTCAGGACTTAAGGGCCAGGGAGGGTGTTGTAAGCTAAAGAAACTTGATGCAGACTTTCTGTTTTTGCTGTGACAATCTTGAGCATTTGTATTTTGTGCTGGGCAGATGTGGAAGAAAAACAGGGGGTTCTGCTGATATTGCTAAAGATCCAGTGTGCTGTAGGGGAGGGGGTCTCCAACCACCGTGGCAAGGCCACAGGCTGTCCTAAACTGGGCCGCGGAGGTGGGTGGCGCTGGGGAAATTGATGGCAGCTTTCTGCCCTCAACGTGCTCCACTGGGTCTGCCCAGTGAAAAGAACGAGAGCATGGGATTCAGACAAAGCAGAAAGTCAGGTGGTGTTGGGCCCCTCCTCCATGTTGCTTAACTAACTGCTTGTGTGCAGTATGATACCTCACTGCCCGAGTTAAACCATGTGGCTGGCAGGCGGCTACAGCGGGTCTCCTCCCCCTGCCTGTGTGCAGTGAGGTATCACACTGCCCATATTCAAGTTGTGGCTGGCAGATAGGAGAGATCACTCCCACTTACCAGTCCGTGGAAAAATTGTTTAGCATGAAACTGGTCCTTGGTGCAAAAAGGTTGGGGACCCTTGCTGGTAGTGGATAGAATGATAGACATTATATATCAAAACCAATTAGGGTTGACATTCGTCAGATGCAACTTGATGGCATATAACTCATGCAGATACAATGCCCTTTCTGTTGTTTCTCATCTAAGTCTCCAGTGAAAGTAATGGAAATTGTCCCATATATGGTAATAAGGACTACAGTGATGACTGTTCTCGTGGACTTTATAACACATGTCAAAGACAACGCATCAGGTTGGCTTCATATAACATGACTACCAATGACAAACACTGATTGTCAGGCACTGGCTCAATGTCTGTGATTTTTTTAAGCAGGATAGGAAGATGAGAAACTGAAGGTTATAGCTATGATGTTGCCAGGTGAAATTTTTATTCTTCTAGGCATCTCAAATGCATTTTAGTGGGATTTTGAAAGATCTTACTAGTTGTATTTTGCTGCTAGTTTTACAGTACATCGGTTTATGTGCTACTATTAAATGTTCTTTATTGCTCATTTGTAAAGGTTTTTTAATTGTTTTATATTGGTTTTAACTTGTGTACTCCGCCCAGAGTCCATTGGATGGGGCAGTATATAAATCTATTAAATTAAATTAAATTTGATTATATGCTGCTTCTTCTTTGCTTCCTTTTTTACCTCATCTGGTGTCAAGGGAGATGAAAGATTCTTGTTCTTTTCCGCACTTCCACCGGTGTTATTTGGTGTTCTACTTATATTTATGCTTTTAAGGCATGGGTTCCCAACCTAAGGCCGGCCCACAGCACTATTTCATGGGATCCCCCACCCCTCCAAGGGCATTTGAGAAACAAAATGGCCACCCCCTTTGAAGCTATTGAAACAAGATGGCCACCCCCACCCGGGTGCAGGCAGGGCAAAATGGCCATCCGGCCCTTGAAGCTGAACGAGAGAGCGGCCACCGGCTTGAAAAGGTTGGGAGCCCCTGTTTTAAGGTATCGTATATCACCATGAAAACTATTAGTTAATTGACCTACCAGTTAACAGAACAACCAAATAACTGGGCAGAACCACATTACTCTCTACCGCCTGGCCAAGAACAATGGCCTGTGTGAAAAGCTTTAAGCAAACTGTGTGCCGGGGTAGGAAGATCAAGGGCTAATCTGAGAAACTGAAGTTTCCCTGTAGATGACCGCCTGTGTGAATGTGGAGAAGAATAAAATATCTCCCATATGATACAATGCACACAATGCCCCTCAATGTGCACTGAGGAGGACCTTATGTTGGCAAGAGGAAATGCTGTTGATGTGGCCCCATATTGGGCGGATGTCATCTAGTCCTTTTAATTCTATTTTGTTTTAGATGTGTTAATTTTAGCTTTGTATGTTATGATATACTAGTGGGGAGTCAGACATGAATAAAGAAAGATCATGAAAATTCTAATTGCTGAGTGAGTAGTCTAGATGAGCAATAAATAAATGTTTATTGTGTTCAGTTTGGCACTTTAGATATATCTTCTACTAGTAAGAGAATCCTACAGTTAACAAACAAGTGACCTACTATTCCACGCTTAACTGGAAAGGGCTATTCTGCTCAAGTCCAGTCCTATGCAAGGGCTAGTCTTGCTTTTCTCTTTCAATAGCCAGCCTGTATGTCAAATGCCAGTTGCATTTGCCAAATGACAATTTGAACCTTGAACTTGAGCATTAGCACAAATGCCAAGCCAAACCCTAACTGCTGAAAAGCAAATCCAACATTATTTTGCTAAAGCTTAACACATGTTTACCCAGAGGAAGATACCCATATAATATATTAGTCAACAGCACTCACTTCCAAATGAGTATGGTTAGGGTTGTATCTTAATATTGCAAGGGATACTGCATTAGCTTTACATGTTCACAAACTACTCAGGTGGAACCTCACCCCTTCTTTACCAAGTACTGTACTGTCCCATACCTGTCAACCTTCCCAGATTGGCCGGGATTTCCCGATTTTCGGCGCCGATTTGCGCCATTTCCCGCCCGCAGCTGCCAAAACCCCAAAATTGGCAACGGGGGGAAAGAGGTACTACGCATCCCTTCTGCGCAAGTCGCGTTCTACGCAAGGCTACGCAAGCGTAAAAGGGTTCTATGCAAGCGTAAAAGCCTTCTACGCATGCGTAGAACGCAACTTGCGCAGAACCGTTGTGCGCAGGTCCCGGATTGTCCGGAGCTGTGGTTGACAGGTATGTACTGTCCTGCTGTACAAATGTTTGGAATTATACCTCTAGATGCACATAAATCTTCAATTTAGTTGGAAACATGTTTAAATCATTATTAAGTTATAATGAGGGCCTGATATACCTAATTGTTCAGGAAATGTAAGAATTTAGAGATTGCACACCTGGTAAATGGCTTTCCCCCTTGCCAATATGAACTGAATTAACTCGAAGATTTTCTGAGCTCTTGAGTCCCCGTCTACTTTCAATATAGCCCACTTCTATGTTACCAAAGCTTGCTAGCCCTCTTCGTAAGGCCTTTGACTCCATCAGCAACAACTGATGCAAGAGCCAAAACAAATTAGTCATGACAACTATAAGAGTTTTGTACAATGCAAAGGGAAACTTTGCCATTCCACCAGTTATAATTAATTTTACCTCTCATTTTTAATGTTATTCTATAAACCCTATCTATCTATATGACTTGGAATGTATAGTACCCACTCTCTGCATCCGTATATTGATATGTGTTATTTGGTTATGCATTGTAAACAAACTTGTTTATGTTTACATCGATAACTTTTAAACTTTAAACTTATGTCAGTAATCAGAGATTATATGTGGCATCATTGCTTAGATGTGCGATCTGTTCTGTGTTTTTTGTATTGGACACAGAGAAGCGCTGTCAGCATTGCCTAGTTCAAACGTAGTAGCAGTTATTGTATCACAAATCTTGAAAACTGATTTTATTCTATTTTTATTTAAATGGATGTGTTTGTGGGTAATGCATTCTGGCTGCATTTTAAGCATTAAGCATTACAAAAATTCCCTTCATTTAATGTGCTGGTCAAAGTGATATTATTATTAAGCATCTCTAAATTCCTGATCTCCCCCACCCCCCATGACGTATAATCCCTATTATTCAAAAAGTGAACTCTTATCCACGTGCCCATGCACTCTCTAGTTAATTCTATGCTCTCACCACTCCTCTCTATTAGGGTTTTTTTCCCTTCTCCACTGTCACCAGCTGACCGTCGTGTACATTCCGATTTTAATTTTTAAAATGTGTATGTCACAATATATATTTACATACTGTATATGAGGCCCCTGGAACCATAAGAAATGTAAAAAAAATCACTGTTAACAACTCATTCTCAAATCCCCCTCCCTCTAAAAATCAAATTGCCCACACCCTGTTGGGTACCATAGATTTAAAGGATTTGGCCAGGGAGGGGGCCCTGACAATTTTTTGATGGAAGAAGCAGCATTGCCAGAGGATTTTTGACTTTTCCCCATTTATTTCAGGTCAGCCAGAATGGATGACAAATGGTGGTGGACAGGTTGAAAAACAACCAAACTTTGCCTGTGGCATTTCTTCTACTACAAAACTTTCCCTTCTAGTGACATTACCAGACATCCACAAGTATAACTTACACAATAGGATTTGGGCTATGATCTTTTAGATTCCTATCCACTGGTTTGTGTGCTTATATTAAGTTATAAAGAAACCTCAGAGAACTCTGACAGGCTTCTGCAGAACTATTTCACCTATTTCAGAATTAAGTTCATGCCAAATCTATATAACAACCCTGTTACTGAATTGCTACAGAGGTTCGGAAGCAGCCAAACGTCTATAGAAATTCAGCAAGAAAGCATCAGCAAAACCAAAGAGGGAATCACATTCTTACAAACAAAGAGCCATTTCATAACATAAGTAAAAGTGGAGAACAACTTACCGTATTTGCCAGAATATAAGATGCATCAGAGTATAAAACGCACTGTTTCCCAGTGTATTTTAAGGGAGGGGGAGTATGTTTATACACTGGTAAATATGGTAGACACATTGGAGTATTTTAAGGGGGAAGTGCATCTTATATGCCATCAAATACGGTAAATGCAGGAACAGAACAGCAGGGGGGGCAAGAGGAAATATTTGCAATACATAGACCAAAATGTTGTTATTTAGTGTACACAAAATTGTACATTTCAGTCCATTCCTCCTTGGTAAACAAAGCATAATCTCCACTGTGGTTCGGGGAGTTGGGAGCACTCATATACTTAAGTCACGATATGGGCATCCTTAAAAATTGTGACAGAAACAGTTTGTTCACCAAAGATGAACAAACCAGAAGCTACAATTTGGTGTATGCTATGCAACAGGATTTTGGCTGTGATATATTAAACCAGCTTTAATCAAACTGTTGCTCTTCAGATGCATACTTCAATCTGCATTTTTCATGACCAGCATCTGGGAATGAGGGGGTTTGTAATACAACACATTTAGAGAGCATCAGGTTGAAGAAGGCTGGATTTGTTTCTTCAAATAAAATTATCTAAGCCCAGGATTTGTTTTCTGATACCTATTCACAAATAAAGTATGAATATGGCAAGAACCCAAACCATACTATTCAGAAAATTAAGGCAGCTGGACATACTTTGGGTAATGATTCTCAACAAAACAAAAACAAAAAACACCCTTCAAATGTCAGTCTCTTGCATAATGATTTAACTTGTGAACTCGATATGCTTTTTTCTCATAAATAAAATACACAGGTTAAGAAAGTGCATGATACTTATGCACAGTGACTAAGCAAAAGTATGTCGACCAAAGATTATGTGCAGTCAGACACAAAATAAAGTGAAGGAAGTGCATGCAGAATAGAGATTGTGTAAGAAGTGCAAATATGACTGACAAATCCTGCCCTTAAATCAATTCTGATAACTATGCCTGCAAAGAAATGAAGGCAAAGGTCATGTGTAGCAACCAGAGTTGAGTGCTATGAGATTTACACCACGTTCAGCAAACTGAATTTCTAAAATTGGTTGGACAGCAAAATTCCCTTATAAAACAGCATAGAAAAGAGCAATGTGAATCTCAAATATACCATCTCAACAAGGAGCAGAAATGGGCAGCCACAAGGGAAAGCACTTTCCAGCACTGAACTCTTTTTAAAAGAGAGAAGTACATTAGTAAAGGTTTCCCTTGCTCAAAAGCCAATTGTATCCGACTCTAGGGTTCAATGCTCATCTCTGTTTCAAAGCCGAAGAGCCAACGCTGTCTGCTTCTGCAGATGTTTCCGTGGTCATGTGGCAGGCATGATTAGACACTGGAGAGCACAGAATGCTGTTACCTTCCCACCGAAGTGGTCCCTTTTTATCTACTTGCAATTTCTTGCTTTTGAACTGCTAGGTTGGCAGGAGCTGGGACAAAGACGGGAGCTCATTCCGTCCTGCAGTACTCAGGAGTCGAACTACTGACCTTCCACCTCCCAGTCAGCGTCTTAGCCACTTGAGCCACTGCAGTCCTTAGAAGTATATTAACCTCATAATCTATACCAATAAATCCAAGGGTTAACCGTTGGAACTTGCTATACGTTTCTGCACCCGTCATCCTATCCCGTACCGAGCCTCCTGCACTCGCCCGAACCCGGCCCACAGGTTACTGCAGGGTTGCCGAAGGTGCCAGTGGGGCAAGAGCCCCACGAACGCAAAAAAGGAAAAGAACTTCAATTCCCAATGTCCTCTGTGCCGCCCCGCCCCATAGCCAATCAGGTTGAGAGGCGTGAGCAAAAAAGAACGTTGGGAAATGCAGCACGGCCAATTAAAATCGAGCAGCAGGGAAAAAACCACCGCACGAACACAAACAAAAAACACAAAACTCAAAGTCCCAGCGTCCTACGCGCCGTGAGCACACAAAACGCTGAGAAAGCCGGCGCGCAAAAAATAAAATTTAAAAACGCAACAGGAGCGCAAATCCACCGCAGGCAGACACAGTGCCTCACAGCCTCACAAAACAAACACCCACAAAAAACCACGGCAAGACACCCGCCGGCCTTCTTTCCTGGAGCAACGGGGAGAAGAGGGACTTCCTCTCCACCACGCTACCACACCAAAGACATGGCAAGACCACCGCCAGCCTCAAGGTACCTTGAGCCGGGGTGGAAAAAAAAACACCAGCAGCCAGCAGTTTGTCAGGGGAAGCACCCTCCCTGGCGAATGACTGGCTGCTACCTTTGTACTTCCGACACCACTGTTTCAAGAACTAACACAAAACAGCAGTGGAGGTAATACAAAGGCAGTAGCCAGCAATCCACAAGGAAGAGCACCACCCCTTACGGATCCCTGTCTGCCGATCTCCGGTTAGGTAAGCCAGGAAAAAAAAAGGAGACAGAGAGGAGAGAACCATTGTCAGGCAGACAGCTCTTCTCTGCCTCCTTCTCCCCCGACCAACCTAACAAACCTTACCAGGGGAAGAACGGGCTGACTGCCAGCTCCTCCTTTTCCCCATTGCTGCATCGAAACCAAAATTCAAAGCAGCAATGGGGAAAAGAGGAACCGACAGGCAGCCCGTTCTTCACGCAAAAGTACGCACCAACAACAAACACCAACATTAATAAAACACAAATAAATCAATAATTTAAAAACCCATTAATACACAAAAAAGTAAACCACAAAATCCACAAACAAAAAAATTCACAATACCACAAAAGGACAGACAAAACACCTAACTACAACACGAAAATACCTAACTCTAACAACACAACTACCACAAATTACACAAATAAACACCAACAAAATCATAAAAATAAACAAAACCAGAAATAAACAAACCAATTACACACATCTAAAGCCCAACCAAAACAAAAAAGAACAAACAGAAACACCTCCCAGCCCACCACCACAAAATAAAAATAAAAATAAAAATCCCAGAATAAATAAAACCAGAGAACTCACCAGCACATCCTCCCTCCACGAGACCGGAACAGAAATGAAGAAACAAAGACTACTTACTGGAAGATGCCCCACCTAGAGGCCAGGAGAGAAAAAACATGTGAAACGAAAACAAAACCAACAGCCCCACCTGCAGGCCAGAATATTAAAAACAAGTTGAAAACAAAACAGCACCTCCTACAGGCTACAAGAGTAAAAACAAGTAAAAAAAACCAATAAATCAAAAGTTTACACAAATAACAAACATATGTTAAATAAATAAAATAAAAAGATTTATAGCATCCTCTGTTGATTTTTAACTAAAAAAAACCAAAAAAGCAAGACACAATTTATAACAGCACGACAACACCAGGCAACCTATGCTAGTTTTAAATAAAGTAAGAGCGAAAGCATATTGCTTTTTATTATTGGCATAATTCTGCTAAAGAGAATTATTTTTAAATAGGCAAAATAGAAAAATGTTGGATCAAAAGCAATCCCTTATTCAACTATTAAAACGTTACAAATAAGAGAAACGTCCAAGCTCTCTGGAATTCTTCACCAAGAGATATATACAAAATTTGGAATTAAGACAAGTGTTTTTAAAACCAAGCCACATTCAGGGACCTTGGCACCTGATACTCGCTGAAATCCTGTTCCTTTTTTATGCATGTGGAAGGTTATCCAGTCTGGCCAGGTTATCCTGCTATAGCAATAGAGTAGACCATATTCAATGCCAAGTGTCAGGCAGTGGTTAACTAACCTGACCACCCTGAGGACTAATGGCCTTGGGTGGCGAAGTTCACAGGGAAGGGTGAAGGTCCTGAGTGGATTACATCCCACTTGAATCCATCTTGGCGAAGGGCAGCAGCTTCATCAACACTGGCCTGGAGTTGATGAGGGCTTTGAATGCCAAAAGGGCTCATGATCAGAAAGCAACTCGCAGAGCTGGATCAGTGGTACATGTGTCACACTGCAATGTGGAAGGCAGATGAAAGGCCACTGCATTATATTCTCGAAGCAATCTTCATGGCTGATCGCCATGATTGTCACCAATACAGTACTATATTCTGATTTGGATACAGCAGAAGAAGGAAGGTAATACATGTAATTTTCTATGCTTTCTAGCATGCAATTAAAAAGTCATCCCTGGGTTTATGCTTAATACATCCCAGCAGGAACACGTTAGCTAGAAGGCACTGAAAATTACAAGGATGGTCTTCCACATGGGTAACAAATAAAAAAGAATCCAACCACCATCTTTTGCCTTATTAAGAAAATTCTGGAGAATTCAAACACTTCCATTTTTGGTGATCCAAAAAAGGTATTCCTGAACCCAGAACTTTGCTTCTACAGGTGTTGGGTTTTAACAAAAGAAAAGGTCCTCTTTAGAACTTGGGAGACACAATTTTTTTAAACCACAATTTCTAGAGATAGCCACAATGGTTGGTCTTCAAAAAAGTATGGTACGTAATAGACAAAAAAAAGTTAAGTACATATGCAGATAATGATGTTTTGCACGCCTTCTGTACCAAGAGTGAAAGGAATCTACACAAGCAGAGCTCCTTACTTTACTACTAGGCTGTGACAGCAGTTTTTAATGTTAACTCTTGACCTGTAATTCACAGATCAGAAAAGATGAGAAACTGCACCTACCTGCCTCCTGCTGCAGGGCAAGATAACTGATCAAAGGTGTTGGCAGAAACCATATATTCACATGTTTAGGCTCCTTCCTATCAAACCTTTTCATGCACAGCTTCCCTTCCCCCGCCATTTCCAAACATTTAAACCTTCCTTTTGCATTGTAGAAACCTGCCTGTTGCTCTTTCACAGAATTTAAGAATAACTTTAAAAAAAATCTGTGTAAACATTTCTGACTTTATTCAGGATTACTTTCCCTCAATCTTTATGGTTTGCTCAAGGGAACATATCACATTATGTTTTTAACAAGTTGGGTGTGCTCTGACAAATCACACCCACATTAATCACTGAGATTATAATAAGGGATAAAAAAGCAGAGACGCAACAGCAGAAATACATGGACGGACGGACGGACGGACACACACACACACACTCTGGCGTGGATTTGTTTAAAGTGGATCCCACCTTGCCATGAAGTGACCCACACACTATGATCATGGAGCCATCTCCTGTGGCACATATGAAATGAGACATGCAGGATTTAACACCAGGACGGCAATGGACTGCCACAGCCTTGAGGATATTGACAAGGTGTGCCTTCACAGCCAGTCCACCTGACATGGCCTCTCCCGCCTCCATGACCATTTTGAATCAGAATGATTCCTCCTCAGCTCATTTTGCCACTGGGCCCAATATGATAGTTTCCAGTGGCATTTCCTCCACTGAGGGGGGCCATCACCCCACCTAAAGGGGCTCATCTGCCTGTAGCCACTGGCTCCTTTAGGGAGTCAGGTTATTTACAACCGCCCAACAGTTGGTGTTGAGTCTCTGACTGTACGGTCTACTCCATTACCATAGCAAGATGTCCAGTTTCTCTTCCCCCCCCCCCCCTCTCTCACACACACACAGAGTGGCTTTATGAACTTCAACCTCCACTATGCCTGTGTTTTCAGAAATGAAAGAACTTAGTCATATGAGAAAAAAAGTCTTTTTAGGAGGTGGCATTGGAAAAGTAGATATTAAAAATAGAATGATGAAAACAATATTAGGAATATGGAAAAAAGTGAGGAAGGTGTTGGTACCAGATACTTCTCCTATTACTGAATTGGAGGATATTGCAAATTTTCCAATAAAAATTAATAAAAGGATTAAAGAAGTACTAGATAAGAATGAAGTTTTCCTGTTGAAAGATTGGATACGGGCCTGTAGAGATGAGAGAAAAACAAATTTGTATTTACAATTGGAACTGAATTGGTTTCAGATAGGGATGGTAAACAAGTGGAATTGTAAATTTATGAATGAAGCTGGATTAGAAAGAGGGAGGACAGAGTTTGAAGAACTAGTTTTAAAAATAAGAAAAGGACAAAGAGGAATAAAGGGGCTGGTGAGCAAAATATACACAATGATAAACAATGAAGGTAATCCACAGGAGGAGTTTAAAGCAAGATGGAAACAGGATCTAGAGATAAAGATAGAGGATCAAAATTGGAAAAATAAATGGAAGAAAAGAATTTTGAGAACTCTGTCGGTCAGAGTAAAGGAGCACAATTATAAAATGGTGTGGAGATGGTATTTGACCCCAGTGAGATTACATCAGATAGACAAAAAGAATGATAAAATGTGTTAGTGTTGTAAGAGTGCACTGGGTACATATGAACATATGTGGAGTAGTTGCAGCGTGGTAAAGGGTTTTTGGGAAGGAATTGAGAGCAAGATAAGTGAAATTATGGGAACAAAAATTAAACTGGGTTCAAATACCATTATGTTGAGAGATGTGGAAGATATAAAGTTAAGTAAAGATTAAAAAAAAGTGTTATTAGAAATAATGTTGACAATGGGTAGAATGTGTATTGCGAGAAAATGGAAAAATGAAGTCAATATGAATGGTATAAGAAAATGCTGGATTTAGCATTGAATGATAAGTTAACACATGAGGTAAATATGAAAAAGGGTATTATTAAAGAAAATAGATTTTGGAAGGTTTGGAAAACCTTTGTGGATTATTCATTGAAGGGAGAAGAGTTGAATAGACCTGTACTCGCTCACAAGAGCTTTTGGGAATGATCTTACTGAGTTACTCCGTCATCTCCAGGGCAATGTAAATAACACATGGTGGTTAGTTTTTTTCTTTTTTCCCCTCTTTATCTTTGGTTAAATCTTTCATTTTTATATTTAGCTATGTTATTTTTGTACTGAAATCATGAGTTAGAAGTGTGATTTGGTGGATATATGATATAATAGAGATTATGAAATGTATACTGAGATGGTGAAAAATTAAAATTTTAGATTTGGTAATAGATAAACAATTTGCACTAATAAATATAATTATAAGATTAAGGAGGGAAATGGAAGGGGGAAATAATATAATACCGAGTCATAACTGAAGTATAGAGTTATGATTTGTTGTTGTTTTTATTATTGTATGTGATTTTGATGTTTGTCTTTATATATTGTACTTATGTCATAAACCCAATAAAAATATTTTTTTTAAAAAAGTGCAGGATGCGTAATAACGGGCTGAAACTACAGGAAGCCAGATACAGTATAGGTTAAACATCAGGGAAAACGTCTTAACTGTTAAAGGAGTTCAACTGTGGAATTATCTTGAAGGGTAGTGAGTGCTCCATCATTGGAACCATTCAAGAGAGAATTGGACAATCATATGTCAAATCTGCTTTCATTTGGATGCTTGCATTGAGCAGGGGATTGGACTTGATAGCTTAAAAGGTCCCTTCCAACTCACTGCCATGTTTCCAATATGAACTGGGTATTACCAACCAAAATGCAATTTAGCAGCCAGCTACCGGTATATAGTATCAACCTTTACTTCAGTCTTGTACTATTTTGTTCAAGTTAATCCAATCACAATTTGTTCACTTTTAACCTGAGCTGAAGATATACTCATTGCATGGCAAATGAAGACTTTAATCTATTGGGGGTGTGGATGTGAAGTCAATTTTTCCACATAGATTGTCACTGTACTGTTAAGTATAGAATCATAGAATCAGTGAGTTGGAACGGACCTTTTAAGCCATCAAATCCAATCCCCTGCTCAATGCAAGCATCCAAATGAAAGCAGATTTGACATATGATTGTCCAATTCTCTCTTGAATGGTTCCAATGATGGAGCACTCACTACCCCTCAAGATAATTCCACTGTTGAACTCCTTTAACAGTTAAGACGTTTTCCCTGATTTAACCTATACTGTATCTGGCTTCCTGTAGTTTCAGCCCGTTATTACGCATCCTGCACTCTGAGATGATAGAGAACAGATCCTTCCCTTTCTCTTTATGGCCATCTTTCAGGCAATTGAAGAGTACAATCATATCCCCACTTAGTCTCCTTTTCTCAAGGTTAAACATGCCCAGTTCCTGATATGGTTTGGTTTTCAGTCGTCTGATCATCCTTGTTGTTCTTCTCTAATTTGTTTGCATATTTCATAAGTGCTGTGCCCAGAATTGGATCACCAAGTCATTTTTTTAAAAAAATTAATGCTGGATGAAAGCTTTTAAAAAAACAAGTACTGTAATGGATTCAAAGTCACTGTTTTCACAGAATCCCTTCTGTTCAATACTTGGAAATGCATGTGACTTTGCCTGGATTAATAACCTGTATATCTGTCCCTCACCCAGTTTCTTCTCACTTTTCATTCTCCTCTACAAATTTCTTTTCACTAGAGATATTCAACAGGTACCTTTCCTCCAAGAAAGGAACTGGGTTCTGTTTTCAAAAATAAAACCAAAGGCTAGTTGTGTCTGAACTGGTGCAGAAGGCTTCCTACTTTTGACATAGTTATGTCTTTCTTTTTAAGTCAACTAATAGTCCATGTATACTGGACTAAATCTGAAGCCTCCAATTTTAGGACACCGTTACTGTTGAAACCTAGATTCTGCCACCAACTGACCAAATCATTGGCATTCCACACTACAAAGAGCAGACAAAAGCAGTTTTTAAATTAAAAAATATGTTTTATATTGTGTTTTAAAATGTTTTATTGTTAAAATTCATTTTGTTTTAGAAAGACTCATGCTGATAATTTTACCTATATGTTAAAATGTGTTGTAGCTCAAAGATCTCATTAAGAAATAAGCTCAGACGCCGAGAGAACTAAGCAAGAGAATGACACTTGACATCCTGTGAACGGATATGAGCCTCAAGTCCACCAGCTCAGATCTAGGAAGAACAAACATTCTTGAGGGTACTCAAGAGCGAAACCAAATTACAAGATGGAGGAAGAAACTCACTGGGCATGGAATATCATTAAGGGATATAGCTCAACCTCCCCTACATCACTTATAGGACCCTGAATAGTCTGAGGATCAGAGTCCCTAAATGTAAGACCAACATGCTCAAGTGGGGGCTGCTGGTGGACAACAACATGTGGTGTGAATATGGAGAGATACAGAATCCAGCTCATTTACTGGTTTGCCGATTACTGCCAGAAACATGCACTGATGAGGACTAAAGTTTGGCCAATAAAGCCAAGAAAGTGCCTTCATTTTAGCAGTCCAGGGTTTGATCAGGACACAAAAGAAGAAATAAGCTTTATAAATTCTAATTCTGCATTATTTGACATTGTATTCACACAATCATTTTAAATTTAATGATTAGGACCTAACGATTTTATATTATTGATTAAATATTATAAAGTTCCAAAGATTCTGTATAGATTAAGATCAATATTTCCATCTTACCTACTAACCAGTCTAGCAGAAACAATTAGAAAAAAAATATGACATTCTCAAAATATGTCTGTATGTCTGGAAACTATCAGCAACATACTTCTAGGTGAGAATTAACACAACTGACCAGCCCAATTTCTCTCCTCTGACTAAAGTTTTTCACAGATATTTTACTTCTGTCAACATGATCAATTTTGGGATCCTTGGTAGCCCTGCTCTATTATCCACAATTATTTTCAACAGCTTCTTTGAGTGATTTCAATTCATTTGGGATGGCAACATAACCTATCGTCCCGCTGCATTATCTGTGAAGTTGAAGTGTTCTTTTCTTGCTAAAATTATAAACCTTCAGATACTGAATGAAGGGAGAATTATTGGAGGTGGAATCAGTCTGTGCAAGGAGGCTGTCAACAATATATGTTGTGATAACTATTAAAACATAATAATTGATTAATTTGAGTCTCTCGGTAGTGATTTAAAACATGATTTCTAGCTATACTGTTAGGAAATTTAAAAAATCGCAGTCATACAAATTTATTACTACAGATCAGAGGGTTTAGTCAGAACAAATTATTCATCTCTGTACATTCTTCAGGCAGCAGTGAAACTTCTCTGGACAAGTATTCAGGAGTAGTTATTACTGCTCCGCGCAAAGTAATAAATCTTAAAACTGATATAATCTTCATCTATGATTTCACAATTAATAGAAGACTGGCATTTTGGAAATTGATTTTCTCTCCTTTTTTAAAGGTTGCCTGTTACTGACATGGTCAAAACAACCTCTAATAAGCTTTTGGGAAATCCTAGGTGTCCTAGAAACAAATCTTGAAAGTGACATCAAATAAAGCCATCAAAGATTAAAATGAACTGATCCAACATGACCAGATAAAATTCTCAAATATTCTGACCTTTGGATATTTCAAAGATATTGCAACATTGCAGATACAACACAACTGTTACCATCAACGTTTATGCATATCAGAAAACTACTACTGTAGGTAGAATTTTTTTCCTCTTCCATATTATATGAGTTTACTATTTACTGATTGGGGCATCTTACATCAAAAGGCTAAAAGAGCAGAAGGGACCTTTAATTTGCCTGTCGCTCTGCAGATGTTCTGAGCCAGGGATTCTCAACCTGCGGCCCACGGGTTGGATGTGACCCACGGCACCATTTCATGTGGAACCCCCACCGCCTCCATCACCCAGACGTGCCATGTGGTGGAGGAAGGGCAAAATGGCTGTCTGGCCCCGAAGCTGTCTGAGGGAGCGTGACCCGGGCCCTGGCTTTAAAAGGTTGAGAACTCCTGTTCTGAGCAATCACTTAATTCTGACCAATGATTAGTCGCTGAAAGTTTACAGAAGTGCTGGTGAAACTATCTCATCCTCACAAAATATTAATCAGCTCTTTGCAAAGAGGAACAGGGGGATTCAGCACTTTTATCATTGAACAGATCAGCAGATACGACCTGAAAACACCAGATTACAAGACTTCACTGCACAAATCGGTGGAAATGTAGTCATTTTGGTCTTTCCAAGACAATGCAGTTCAAACTGGCTAATTCACCAATAGTCTCCCTTATTAGATATTTGTGCATTTAAAATGCTACTTTGCAAGAAAGGCTCTATTGGAAATTAAGAATGCATTGATTTTTCCTGATTTAAAGAGAATATACACACCAAAAGGAGCAAAAATAATAATAATGATAACCCACACTTCACACAGACACACACACACACAGACAAGAATGTGTTGATCCCCCCCCCCCACAATTAAAGAGAATACACACACCAAAAGGAGCAAAGAAACAAACCAAACTTAACAACACACACACACAAGACTGCTTTAATAAACTACTGTATCCAGAAAGAAAGTGGTTTGGAATAGGAAAAGGAGTAAGACAAGGCTGCATTTTGTCACCCTGCTTATTTAACTTATACACAGAGCACATAATGCACAATGCAGGGATGGAGGAATCACAATAAGGGATCAAAATTGCTGGGAAAAACATCAACAATTTGAGATATGCAGACGATACCACCCTAATGGCAGAAAGTGAGAAAGACCTAAAGAATCTCTTGATTGGGCTGCAGGAGGAGGGTGCAAAAGCTGGCTTGAGACTCAATATCAAGAAAACCAAGATAATGGCAACAGGCCCAATCAGTTCCTGGAAAATAGATGGGGAAGAAATAGAAGCAGTGACAGATTTTACTTTCTTAGGATCTAAGATCACTGCAGATGGCGACTGCAGCCATGAAATAAAAAGATGACTGATTTTGGGAAGACAAGCTATGAGAAACCTGGGGAACACAGTGAAAAGTAGAGACATCACCTTGAAAACAAAAATCCGCAAAGTCAAAGCAATGGTTTTCCTGGTGGTAATGTATGGGTGCGAGAGCTGGACCATTAGGAAAGCTGAGTGCAGAAGAATAGATGCCTTTGAAATGTGATGTTGGAGGAGAGTCCTGAAAGTCCCTTGGACAGCGAGAACAAATAGGTCAATCTTAGAAGAAATCAACCCTGACTGCTCCTTAGAAGGTCAAATAGTAAAGATGAAACTAAAGTACTTTGGACATCAAATGAGAAGAGAGGATTCACTTGAGAAGGCCTTGATGCTGGGAAAGGTGGAGGGCAAAAGAAAAAGAGGGTGGCCAAAGATTAGATGGCATCGTGGACGCAGTGGGCACAGAGCTGGTTGGGCTGAGGAGGATGGTGGAGGTCAGAGGGGCCTGGAAGACGATGGTCTATAGCAGTGCTTCTCAACCATTGGTTTTTGGACTTCAATTCCCAGAAGCCTAAGTTAATTCCCCAAAACACTGATCAGCTTAAGTACTGGCTTAGGCTTCTGGGAAATGGAGTCCAAAAACCAAAGGTTGAGAAGCACTGGTCTATAGGGTCGCAAAGGGTCGGAATCGACTGTGCGACTGAACAACAATCCAGAAAGATATTAAAGGAATAAATAACTCCTTGATCTTTGCACCAGCGCAGACACCCGGTTGACACGCCTTGCAAGTCCCCAACCTGGCGGTCCTTGCAGACAGACCTATTCAGAGTCCCTTTAAATCTCCTGGGAAACTTTCCCAGTTAGGGATCTACTATTACTCACTTCCTCCAAGAACTTGGTGAGGTCATACACGCGGTTGTGCAAAATGATCCAGGTCGCCTGGCTGTGATTCTTCTGTTGTATCTCCTCCAGCTTGTAATAGCGACCCCGCCACGGCTCGTCCCCGCATTGATTCTTATCGCCGGTCTTCGCCATCGCCCCTTTGTTTTCCCTGCGCCTTGCCCAGGGCCAGAAATGCAAAGAAACCTTCCCGACCCACCCTCTTTAGGCGCCGCCGGCAATTCACGGCGGATTCCCCCAGCGGGTGGTGGAACTCTGACCCAAGACACCCCCGCCCCCACTATTAACCTCCCCTGCGCACGCGCACTCGCACGCGCAGCCTTCGGTTCGGGCGGGCCCGCCGAGTCAGAACGCAGCGTCTCCGCCGGACGGCAGGGAGGCGGGGCAATGGAACGCCTGCTCGCGTCCTCATTGGCCGCGTGGAACGCTCGTCTACTTCGTTGTCATGGAAAGTGCGTGTGTTATAACTGTGTGTTCCTTTGCGTTGCGCTGGAGTTCCAAGAAACTGGCTCACTGGCTTACTTCGATAAAGAGAGTTTGCGAAGGACAAGAAGAAGTCAACGGAGGTTATTTACACTGACGTAATCACTCGACCGTGAGGGTCGCGGTGGCTTGGTGGTCAACACGCTGAGCTTGACGGCTGGCAGGTCAGCAGTTCGGGACCCGAGTGCTGCGCGATGGAGTGAGTGCGCGCCCCCGTCGCCTCTCCCTGTTTCTGCCAACCTTAGCAGTTCGAAAGCAATAAATTGGAAGTCGATAAATAGGTACTGGTTCAGCGGGAAAGGTAACAGCGCTCCATGCACTCCGGTGTCTAGTCATGCCTGCCACATGACCACGGAAACGTCTGCAGACAACAGACAGTGCTGGATCTGTGGCCGTAGGCAGAGAGGAGCACCGCACCCTACAGTCGAACACGACTGCCTTCCGAGCAACGGAGACCTTTAACATAAAATGTAAACTGGGAGGCTGCACGTTTGTCTTGGCACAATATATATTTTTTTTTTAATTATGCTGTGAACCGCCCTGAGTTAGCCTTGGCCAAGTGGGCGGTATAGAAATTGAAATAAATGAATAAATTTGCCTCTGCTTTGGACATTTTTATGCAAGGATGGTACAGAAATCTTATTTATTTATTCGATTTATAGGCCGTCTTCCTCGCATCCGTGACCCAATGTTGCAAGCACCCTTGCATAAAGTGCAGAATTGCATACACAGCAAAGCGATGCCAGCTACTTGGACATCTTGGGATTGTGACACCATGGAAAGTACTCTTGGACAGACTCCATGGAAAGGGGGCTGGAAGCACCAAGGAAGGGAATTTGGGGACCCCTGTTCAGCCCCATGGGGATTAAGCTGTGAGGTACCTCAGATAGGCTCCCATGGTATGTTGAAGAAATGGGTATACAAAAAGAGCCTCAAGAATTGTGGATACTTTTTACATTTTTGAACCACAATTGGGCATACACTGTACAACTGCAACCTTTTTTTGCTGGCTAATCTTTCTCGCACCAAATCAAGCCAAAGGAACTGAAGAATGAATTCACCAAAAAAAAGTATTTGTCAAGACCAACCTTAACAATGATCTCAATAAATATTGAGGGACTTTCTAGTAATAAAAGTATTCTAATAGTGGACATGTGCACTAAATACAAATATGACATACTTCTGGTCCAGGAATCCCATTGGGGGACAGCAAGTTACAGACCCAACGTGGCTGGAATGGAATTAGTGATTGAGAAACCACATGACCAGTGTTGGAGTGTAATTGTTAGACCTTACATCAGTAATGTAATGTGCAATAGGCAGCAGACAGACTGCTAACATAAACATTAACAACCTATGTAGCATTAGATCTGAAGGATTTGCACTGGCTGCCAATATACTTCCAGTCTGAGTTCAGTGAGTTATAAAGGGCTAATTAGCTTGGAGCCTGGATATTTGAAGGAGCGCCTCTCTTTAGATAAATCTGTCTGAACACTATTATCTGCGGGGAGACCCTCCTCAGTGTCCCACCATTGAGAATAGTTTGTTATGTGGAGAGCATAGTGGCCTGTGGAATGGTCCCTCGAAGTGACTTAAAAATTTATAGCCATCCCACGCCACGACACATCCATCCGGTTAGCTCCTATTTCAGATAGTATTTCTTCAGTTTTTTTAATCTTTGAAATTCAGTGATGAGTTTTGGACATTAATATAAGCTACTTTGCTCTTAAATATTCCAAGAAAAAACATAACATGGCTAATTCTCTTGTTATGTGACCCGTATGCTGGACAAGCGGCTACTACAGTTAGGACAGAATATGAAAGAACAGGCTTGTTCCCTGTTTGCAAAGGTATCATTCAAAGTTATTCAGCAAAAAAAAACCTACTTACAAAAAAGGTCCGTTCTGTAGGCTTTTGCTTAAATCAGTTTTTTATGTAACTCGAAGCACACCCATAGGAAAAATTATATTTTTACGTAACTCGAAGCAAACCCATAGGGAAATGAATTTTTACATAACTTGAAGCAAACCCATTGGAAAAAGAATCTTTATGTAACTCGAAGCAAACCAATAGGAAAAATTATTATTTTTACATAACTCGAAGCAAACTCATAGGGAAATGAATTTTTACGTAACTTGAAGCAAACTCATAGGGAAATGAATTTTTACGTAACTCAAAGCAAACCCATAGGAAAAAAATCTTTATGTAACTCGAAGCAAACCCATAGGAAATCGTGTAAATCGGGACATGGTTTTAGCACAAAATCAGTATGTAAGTCGAATTTTATGTAACTCGAGGCATATGTTAGTCGAGGTTTTACTGTATTTTATTTTCCTGTCTGTTCAATCTACATGCAGGACACATCATAAAAAAGCTTGGTGATATTCAGATGAAGGAGGAGTAAATATATGTCAGGAAAAATGCAGATGAGACCAAATTTTGGACAGAAAAAGCAATGAGTCGAAACAGCCAACAAAGATTAAAGAAGGAAGTGTAAAAGCAGAATTAAATTTAAACATTAAGAAGACAAAAACATGACTATGGAAAAATCATACAATCTTAATGTTGACAATGTTTTCAAAGAAGTAGCCATTTTAGCCTGTGCAAGTGTATCTATCAAAAAATAAAATTAAGAAAAACAAATATAGTGGCATCTGAAAAGACTTGTGTTTTAGTGTGAGCTTTTGAAGATAAATTCACCTTGTCAGACAAGTGGACTGGACACTTAGAAAGCTTTCTGTGATGAAACCAGGAAAGCTTCTCAAATTCATTAATGCGGTGCTGAAAGCCAAGAATAAGACCATTCCTACTATAGTATTTCCAGCAGCTATATTGTTGTTATGTGCTGTCAAGCCATCTCCCTACGAATGATCTCCAAAATGTCCTCTCCTCAACATTTGTTCTTGCAAACTCAGCCTGTGGTTCTTTTAGGACAAAAAACCAAAGATTGGGAAACGCTGCTTTAGGGAATCCATCTTATATTTAGTCTTCCTGTTTTCCTACTGCCTCCAACTCTTTCCAGCATGATTGTCTTTCCCAGAGTTTCACCCAAAATGATGACAGCCTCAGTTTCATCATTTCACCCTCCAGAGTTCAGTTCAGGCTTGCTTTTGTTCCTGACCAAAATTTGGTCATACTGTATTTGCATTTTTTTCCTGACAGTTTCACTCTTGCATCCGAATATCACTGAGCTTTTTGTATGATATGTTCTGCGTATAGATTGAATAGACAGGAAAATAAAATAACTTTGGTGTAATACTTTTGCAAATAGGGAACCAGTCTGTTCTTCCATATACTGTCCTAACAGTAGCCTCTTGTCCAAGAGTATAGGTCCGTGATGGCAAACCTTGGCACTCCAGATGTTCTTGGACTTCAATTTCCAGAAGCCCAAGCACGCTGAATCCACATGAATGGGTTTACTGCAATTCATCCGGCCCGTGCTACCCTCATCGCTCCTGGAGGCAGAACCGCATGGCAGCGTGGGCCGGATGAATCGCAGTAAACTCATTTTTTTGGATTCACAGGGTGCTTGGGCTTTTGGGAATTGAAGTCAAGAACATCTGGAGTGCCAAGGTTCGCCATCACGGACCTATACTCTTGGACATATATATTAAACATATATATTGAATATATTTTGAACACACACACAAGTGTGTGTGTTTAATATATATGTCCAAGAGTATAGGTCCGTGTGATATATATATATATATATATATATATATATATATATATATATATATATATATATATATATATATATATGTGTGTGTGTGTGTGTGTGTGTGTGTGTGTGTGTGTGTGTGTGTGTGTGTGTGTGTGTGTGTGTGTGTGTGTGTGTGTGTGTATAGAGCTGGAGAAAGAAAAAAGAGAAAAGCACCAGGATTCATGAAAATGTAATCTTGGGAGAATACTTTAAGGGTAGAGTATGTAAGGGGGGGGGAGAGACACACAAATTAAATGGGCTCCTTATCAAATCCAGCCTGAACTCTTACTACTGTTCAAAAGGGTACATTGAGGCATTTGCCCTTTGAATGTGGCATGGGAAGAGGTGGTTCAGCGTGTGCTTTCACTGCTTTAGGGGTGGAAAAGGAGAAACCTCCCTCTAATCTTCCACAAACTATTGGGGCAAGCCATAAAAGTGTGTGGCCTGAAACTTGAGGAAAGAATTCACCTAACTAAAGTCCCCTCACATTTAGATCTCTGGCTAAACTGGTTTTCACTGCCCTTTTCTCCGCAAATCCCCACCCTGCGTTTTTTCTTCCTCTCAGGCTTCCCAGTCCGAAGAGGTGGGAAAAGGGCGGGAAACGGCTTTTCCTTGTCTTGGCTCGGAGTCCGATCCAAAAGGTGAAAAAATCCTCTCGATTGGGATCCATTTTCTCTCTTTTTACTGCCCGCTCGCAGTTGAGTCTGGGCACAGTCCTCTCACAACGGCACCAGGTTAATCTTTTGCTTCCCTGGAGGTTTTTTGGTGGTTTTGTCCCTGACTACTGTTTTTCAATCAAGACATTTTATTGAGAAGTAGTAATTATATACAGTACTCGGAAGGCTTATTAGGTATCTTCAATCATCACTACTTGCTTAACACAAGCTGGCTTTTGGATAGTACTTGCACAACAACATACACTTTGATGTTTACATTGGGTAAATCATTTGGGCTAGCAAAGGAAAGAGTTGTGATGTACTGATTTACTAGGATAAAGTGAGCAATTTTTATGACAAATGCCTCCTACATCTACGAACATTGTCCGTATTCTCTTTGCTTGATGATTACCAACAATGTTGTGTGTACAAGAGTATTGTGTAAGGGATGATTTAAAATCATATGATTCTGTGGTGTTTATTTCTGAAGTGTCCTACTATGCAAAAATTTATCTGGGCGTTGTAATCAAGGGATACATTGAAAGACCGCTTCAAGGTCACCTTGAGGGAAAACAAACCAAATTTCTGTGACTCAATACTCCTATTTTACGTTATTCTGTTCCTTTTGTCCACTTTTAGACTGAAAATTAGAGGAAATAATAAGGGAGTAACATAATTGTCAGTCCTAATTTTACGGTATCTTGTAATAACAGTTATTAACAGCAAAATAAAAACGAGGGACTTTCAACAATTCTTGCACGCTAAAGCCTCAAGAGAAATGTTCCCTGTAAAGCTGCTGGATATTTGTTTTTCAGAAGAAATAACTTTCAAAAATAAAAACCAAAGTTTCTTCTGTGCAATCAGTTCCTCAGCAAACTGTGGTTAACTACTATTCATAATTGATAGTAATAACTACAGTGAGAATGAGCAAATAATAACTAGAATGTCGAGTTACTTCTTTATGTGTTTGAGTGCAGTAAAACTCTGATTTACATATGCCTCGAGTTACATAAAATTTGACTTACAGAATGTTTTTGTGCTAAAACCATGTCCCGATTTACACGATTTCCTATGGGTTTGCTTCGAGTTACATAAAGAATCTTTTTCCTATGGGTTTGCTTCGACTTACGTAAAAATAATTTTTCCTAAGGGTTTGCTTCGAGTTACATAAAAATACGATTTAAGCCAAAGCCTACGGAACGGACTTTTCCTGTAAGTAGGGGTTTTACTATACTCATTTTCAGAACAGGTTTTGGTGCCAGCAAAATTGGACAATATGGGTAGTCTCAGTAAATAGTTCACATATTACTTTTGCCTCTTATTTTATAATAGGATGGATATGCTGGACGGGCTAAAAGAGCTGGACTAGAACTCCAGTAACTTTGGCTTCAAATTGCTCTCAAATATGAAATGCTGTGGGTGAACTCAGTTTTGTCATACAATAGTCTCTAAACCTCATCCTGCTGACTGGGGAGAATGAAATGAGCCTTTAAGTTTAGTTCTTTGGGCAAAAAATGGGATACAAACTAACGAATGAATGAATAAAATGGAGGAAAGCTCTAAGTACCTGTTGTGTTCTGATGGTTTTACTGTACACATGGATTGAAATGTATCTGAGTCAATGTAACCTTGCCTATAGCAACAATGTAACCTTCAGCTGTATCATATAAGCCCTGTAATAGGACGCGAGCTAATGACCACCAGCTGGCAGCAGCGAGCGTCCAAGCTCTCTTGGTCCGAACTCATCAAAGGCAACAGCGCGGGAAGTTTTCCCGCCACTACCTACACCTGGACAAGAAGGGCGTGACCTGTAATGACGTCACGCAGACAGTAGCCAATGGGCTACCATGGCACCACGTTCAAATGTATTACTGCTGTATATAAAGAGCTATTGATCCGCCATTACCTCATGTTCCCTCTGTCCACGATGCAATAAACCTGAGTTAACCCAGCCCGAGGCTGTGTCCCGTGTCTTGGTTTGCATACACCAAATTGGCGACGAAGGTGGGATGATGGATCCCCACGGAACAGCCAGGGCACAGAGCGGGTTCAACATCACCAAACCGCAAGACTGGGAGCTGCTTGAGATGGACTTCCAGGCGGCACTGGTGGAACTCAGAGTCAAACAAGACGACGAGGAGAGGAAGAGGGCCATCCTCACCAGAATGCTCGGGATGGAAACCAAGCGGACACTGGTGGGCATAATCGCTCCGAAGAAGGTGAGCGACTTTAAGGCGAGCGACATCATGAAGCTGCTGCGAGAGCGGTTCTGCCCCTCGAGGGCAATGTTTCCCGCTCGGAGCGCGTTTTGGAGGCGAGTCCAAGCGCCAGACGAGTCGGTTGAGGCATTCGTGGCCGCCATGAGGATAGCCGCCGCCCCCTGTAAATGGGGCGACATCCTGGAGATGGTCCTCAGGGACGGCGTGTTATGTGGCCTGAAAGACAAGGAGGTGCAGCGCAGCTTGATGAATAAGGAGCCGCCACCCACGCTGGCCGAAGTCATAGAGGCCGCGGAAGCCGCAGAGTCCACGAATGCCGGAGTGGACGAGATGCACCAGTGGCGTGAGTGGCGTCCTAAAGCCGGCAAGGCGGAAAATTCGGTGCACGGGAAGGCCGGACAGTCGGTGCACGCGACTCGGCGGGCCTCAAAGTCGTCTACGGAAGGCAGCGACGGCGAGGAGGTCCAGAAGGTCCGGAAAGGCGGTCGACGCTGCGAGGGTTGCGGAGCGGCCCACGAGCGCGCGAGATGCCCGTTCAGGAAGGCCGAGTGTTACACCTGCGGCCGTCGGGGGCACATCGCCAAGGCGTGCAGAAAGCGGAAAGAGGGCCGGAGGCAATCACAAGACCGCGCGGCCAGGCCGGACCGTCCAGCAAGGCCCAAAGATGGCGCCCAGACCACGAGGAAGCAGGACGGCGTGGGCCGCGTCTCGGACAGCAGCGAGGACGACGCCTCAGTGTTCAGCGTGTCCGCGGGACAGTCCCATTACTTCGTTGAGGTATTAGTACAAGGGGCCCCTATTAAGATGGAAATTGACTCGGGGTCCTCCTTTTCCATAATTCCCCAGAAAGAGTTCCTGAAAATCGACCCCCACGTGCGGCCAAAGCTTAAAGCGTTGAGGTCCACACTACGGGACGTACAGGGAAACAACATTCCGGTATTGGGGGTTGGGAAGTTTCGGGTCAATTTTAAGAGACATTCTGCGGAACTGCCCCTAGTTGTCCTGAAAGGGGGAAGCTGTAGCCTCCTGGGAACACAGTGGTTTCAGCCCTTAGGGTTGTTCATAGGGGGGGTGCATACCGTGGGGGGGGACCCAATACAAGCGGTTTGCGATGCGCATCCCGCCGTTTTTGAGAAAGGACTCGGAAAGTTCAAGGGACCCCCTGTAGCTTTCGACATAGACCCGGAGGTCCGCCCGATAAGACTCAAACCACGCAGGGTGCCGTTTGCACTCAAGGACAAGATAGAGGCGGAATTGGACAAACTGGTGGGCCAGGGGATTCTTATTCCTGTTGATTCCGCGGAGTGGGAAACTCCAATTGTAACGGCTCTAAAGGCTAACGGGGAGGTGCGCAGTTGCGCAGATTATAAGTGTACAATTAACAAGGCGATCCGCCCTAATGCATACCCGGTGCCAGTGATAAGCCACCTTTTGGCCAGGCTGAATGGGGGAAAGTGTTTCGCTAAGCTCGATTTGGCACAAGCCTATCAGCAACTTCCTGTGACCCCCGCCACGGCCGCGGCACAAACGATAGTTACACATAAGGGAGCGTTCCAGGTGTCGCGGTTACAGTTCGGCGTGAACTCGGCACCCGGTCTTTTTCAATCGCTCGTGGAACGCCTCCTAAAGGGCCTGGAGGGGGTGTTGCCTTATTTTGATGACGTGTTGATAACAGGGGGGAGTGAGGCTGAACTAGCGAAAAGGTTGGACAAGGTACTGACCGCGTTCGAGAAAGCGGGGCTGAGATTGAGGAAGGATAAATGTGTTTTTTTCGAAACAGAGGTCGAGTTTTTAGGGTTCCGAATCACACCCGAGGGGATTAAGCCGTCTAAATCCAAGGTAGCAGCCATTAAAAAGGCCCCTCGCCCCACATCCAAGACCGAGCTGCAATCTTTCCTGGGGCTCCTAAATTTTTACCATACATTCCTCCCGCGGAAGGCGTCCGTGGCCGAACCGCTCCATCGGTTGCTGAAAAAGGAAGAGCCGTGGATGTGGGGTGATGAGCACGAGAGGGCGTTCAAGGAGCTAAAGCAACTCCTAACATCTGAGGCAATCCTGACGCATTTCGACCCCAAACGGCCTGTGGTCCTAGTTTGTGATGCATCCCCGGTGGGGGTGGGGGCGGTGCTGTGCCACGTGTTGGAGGACGGAAGGGAGGCCCCGGTAGCATTTTACTCAAGGTCCCTGTCCCAAGCGGAGCGGAATTACGCGCAAACCGACAGGGAAGCATTAGCAATCGTATCGGGGACCAAAAAATTTCACGATTTTTTGTATGGCCGCCCGTTCAAAATCGTGACCGATCACAAACCGCTGTTAGGGATTTTCACGGCGCACAAGCCCACGCCGCAGATCCTGTCCCCGAGAATGCTGCGATGGGCTATTTTCCTCAACGCGTACCAACATGAGTTGGAGTACAGGCCCGGAAAGGAGATCAGCCATGCTGATGCGCTTTCGAGATCCCCCTTGCCATTGTCGGACGCCCAAAAGGCGAGAGCAGAAAAGGACCGCCAGGTGTTGCTAATTGAGGTTTTAGACGCTCCCCCAATAGTGCCAGCCGACATTGCTAGGGCGACAGGAAAGGACAGGACACTGGCGAGGGTTTGCTCATGGGTGCAGAAGGGGTGGCCGGGTTCGTCCCCGAGTACGGAGTTCGACCCATTCTTTAGGAAGAAGCTAGAGTTGTCCCTAGAGAGGGGGTGCCTTCTGTGGGGCCAACGGGTGGTGGTCCCTGCGCCCCTGCGGACGAGGGTGCTCGAACTGCTGCACGTCAGCCACCCGGGCATAGTTCGTTCCAAGGCGCTGGCCCGGAGTTACTTCTGGTGGCCGCAGCTGGACACGGATATTGAGCACATGGTTGGCACTTGCGAGGCTTGCCAGGGGTCCCGCCCTGAGGCGGCCCGTCTCCCACATAGGGAATGGGACACAGCACGGGGACCATGGTCCAGGGTGCACGTAGATTTCGCTGGCCCATTCCGAGGAACCATGTTTCTCCTAGTCGTGGATGCGTTCTCCAAGTGGCTGGAGGTTATCCCGGTAAAAAGCACGTCCTCCGCCACGACAATTAGCCGGCTACGGAGAGTCTTTTCCACGTTCGGTTTACCCGACACTTTAGTCAGCGATAACGCTAGTTGTTTCACCTCCGCTGAGTTCGGGGCATTCATGGGGACAAACGCCATTCGGCATATCACGTCCGCACCGTTTCACCCGGCCACGAATGGCCAAGTGGAACGGTTGGTGCGTACAACGAAGGAGGCGCTGCGGCGCATGGGCCCGGGGGACCTGAATCACCAAGTGTGCCAATTCCTCTTAGCGTATAGGGTGACCCCTTTGGCATCCGGCTACTCGCCGGCAGAGCTCTTGATGCGGCGAAAACTGACCACGCTCCTGTCCAGGCTAGACCCAACGAGAGTCGAGGATAAAGGAAAAAACGTGGGGTTGGCAGTCTCGAAAGGTTTCGCTGCCGGTGACCCTGTTCACTGCAGGAACTATTCCAGCGCAGGGCCAGCCTGGGTGCCAGGGACGGTTGTAGAACAGACGGGGCCAGTGTCGTACCGGGTCGAGACGAACACCGGCCTCCTCTGGAGGAGGCACGCAGATCAACTGAGGCACAGAGTGATTGGGCCAGTCAGTGGAGCTCAGCAACAGGATTCAGCGTTAGGGTTCTCCCCCACCCGCTTAACCCAAGGGGGAGACAGCAGTGGACAACAGTCCCAAGCATGGGGGGAAGGAAGCAGAAGCAGCGGCCCCGACTCATATCCTTTTGATACGCCAGCTCTAGCAGGGGCCGGGGAAGGGGGAGAGGAGTTCGCGACCGCTGCCCCCGATAGTGATTTTGATTTTGATTTGGCGAGCCGGGGGGGTTTTCAGGAGTGTTCCCCCACCCATCCAAGCGAGAAGAGGGGTTTTTCGTTAGCCCCCAGTGCCCCCGGTTCCTCCCTAAGAAAGAGCACACCTCCCAACAGCGCCGCGGAGCCGCGGAAAGTCACTAACGAGTCTCCCTCTCATATTGCAGGACAGGAGACCAGGGGACAAAGAGAAGGTAGCAATCCCAGGGAGAGGCAGCCCGCACCGAGACCCCAGCGTGTTCGAAATAAGCCATCTTGGCTGAGAGACTTTGTCTCATAAGGGGGGGGGAGTGTGTTAAGGTGGGCTCGAGACTTTGTCTCGTCCTAGGGGGGAGGGATGTTGTGTTCTGATGGTTTTACTGTACACATGGATTGAAATGTATCTGAGTCAATGTAACCTTGCCTATAGCAACAATGTAACCTTCAGCTGTATCATATAAGCCCTGTAATAGGACGCGAGCTAATGACCACCAGCTGGCAGCAGCGAGCGTCCAAGCTCTCTTGGTCCGAACTCATCAAAGGCAACAGCGCGGGAAGTTTTCCCGCCACTACCTACACCTGGACAAGAAGGGCGTGACCTGTAATGACGTCACGCAGACAGTAGCCAATGGGCTACCATGGCACCACGTTCAAATGTATTACTGCTGTATATAAAGAGCTATTGATCCGCCATTACCTCATGTTCCCTCTGTCCACGATGCAATAAACCTGAGTTAACCCAGCCCGAGGCTGTGTCCCGTGTCTTGGTTTGCATACACCAAAGTACCCCTCTACACCAGGAGTAGTAGGACACACTAGACTGGTGGTATATAAATTTGGCAAACAAATGTATGAATAAAACCCCTCAACTATCAGGTAATATTACGGTTCTGTATTAGATTTCAGCTGGAGTAACTCATTTCTGCCTAATAAACATGTCTGCAGGACCTCTTTCTATTACATCTGAAGACACTGCTGACAATTCAAGCAGTCTCCCAGATGCAAGAGAAAATGACACCATTATTTCCCTCAGGCATTACCTTATCGTATCTAGAAAATTCAGGTTTGGACAAGCTGCATTTCACAATACAGATTATTCTGTAGATTGGAAAACAGGACAGGTAGCCTTCTTCTTTTCCTTCCAAATAAAACAGCCCTATATAGTGAAGGAAGTGTGTTTTTAAACCTCACAACACCTTTCTTGACACTTTATAAATGGTGTTAAGGAATTCCTTCATCTTAATTTAATTTAATATTCACATTTATATGCCACCCACTCAGTCGAACCCGACTCAGGGCAGCATTACAACAACTTTTAAAAACATAAAAACACATAAAACCCCTAGTTATCCCACCCACCCCACCCACTGTAAAAAAAAAAGAGAGAGACTGAGAGGGCTCCTGACTGCTATCTTGTTGTGAGCTGACAGGCGGGGACCGTATTCCCATTAGGGCCCCACACCTGCCCTGCCAGCCAGGTCTTCACACCTTTCCTGAAGGGCAGCAATTCTGTTTGTAGTCTTAGATCTGTTGGCAGGAGGTTCCAGAGGGCTGTTGCGGACACGGAGAAGGCCCTCCTTCGGGTACTAGATAGATGTGCCCCTCTAGTTGATGGCACAACTAGAGAGCCCCTCCAATCCGCTCTAGTTGGACGGGCAGACACTCTTGGGCGATGCGGTCTCTAAGGTATCCCACTACCATATAGGGCTTTAAAGGTCAAAAACAGCACCTTGAATTGCACCCAGAGGCAAACTGGTAGCCAGTGCAGCTCCCGAAGTAGCGACGAGGCGTGGGCATATCGTCCGCACCCCATCACCACCCAGACCGCCACATTCTGGACCAGCTGCAGCCTCCAAATGGTTGTCAAGGGCAGCCCCATGTAGAGCGCATTACAGTAGTCTAGTCGAAAGGTGACCAGAGCATGAGTGACCATGAGCAAGGAGTCCCGGTCCAGGAGTGGGCACAACTGGTGAATCACCCGAAGTTGGGTGAAAGCCCTCTTGGCCACAGCTGCTACCTGTTCTTCTAGAAGCAGCCGCAAGTCCAAAATAGCCTCCTCCAGAACCAAAGATGGTAGCCCCCAGGATAGCACGGCGCCCCTCATCCATAGCCACTCAGTCTTGCTGGGATTCAGCTGAAGCCCGTTGGCCCCCATCCAGACTCCTGGATAGGACTTTGACAGCATCACTTGGGTCCCCACAGGCCGAGATGTACAACTGAGTGTCATCCGCGTACTGATGGTAAAGCACCCCGTGGGAACGAATGATCTCACCCAGCAGCTTCATGTAGATATTAAATAGGAGAGGAGTGAGCACCAAACCCTGAGGCACCCCATATTTGAGGAGCCTAGGGCTGGACCTCTCGCTCTCCAACCACACCGACTGGGTCCGGCCCACCAGAAAAGAGGAAAACCAGGACAACACAGTGCCCTGGATCCCCAATCCTTTGAGCCATTCCAGAAGGATACCGTGATTGATGGTATCGAATGCCGCTGAGAGGTCAAGGAGAGCAAGGACGGACGGATGACCACCTTCCCGCTCCCACCAGTCCAGAGATCATCCATCAGTGCGACCAATGCAGTCTCCGTACCATGTCCGGGCCTGTATCCTGATTGAAAGGGGTCCAGATAATCCACTTCCTCCAGGACACTCTGCAGCTGGCGTGCCACCGCCTTCTTCCTAATCCCTTCCACATTCAGTTTTTTCAACAGCTTAAGTCCTAGAAGACCACAAGTAATTCTGTTTTCTTCTCTTCTTTGCTTCCTCTTTTACCCCACTGGGTGTCGAGGGAGATGCAAGGCTCTAGTTCTGGCACTTCTAGCAGCCTCCCCGGGTGTTATTTGGTGTGCTTGTAATATTTCTTTGATGTTATCTCTGCACCTTCCTCTGGGTCTGCCTTGTGTGTTCTTTGTGCTTCTCTTCTTTCCGCATATGCCTTGTATGGTATGGAATTCCAAGACATTCTGTCCAGATGGGCAAACCACTTTATTTGTTGTATCTCTATATAGTTTAAGATTGGTTCTACTCCAATTATTTCCCTTATAATCTCATTCCTGATTTTATCCCTTCTAGCCACTCCAGCAGCTTTCCTCAGACATCTCATTTTTGTGTTGTGGTAACCAACTTGTGTTTATGTTTTGTTGTAAGTGTCCATGTTTGACACTGGTAACATAAAGTGGGAATGAATATGGTTTGTATGAGGTGTTTCTTCATGTTGATCATTATTGCCCTGTGTTGTAAGAGCTAACTGTCCCAATATTTGGTTTTCTTTACTACACCATATGTTGGGCTCTTCATCCATTTTGTCATCTTCAGTAAATGCTGTTCCTAGGTATTTGAATTATGCCACTTTTTTAATACTTAATTTAATTTTCGCATTTGTATGCCACCCAATCAGGAAGCCCAACTCAGGGCGGCTCAAACAATAATCATACAATATATATAACAATACCAATATAAAATATACTCAATACACAATAATTATACAGTATTCGATCCAAACAATATACAGTATTCAATACAAACGGTACCACGTCACAATACTGCAGCAGCCTTTGCCCCAGCCACAAGTAAGTCTGGGGGGAGGGGGTGAAGTCCTACTGCCCGCCGCTGCAGTGGCCTTTGAGCCCTGGCCAGGGGTGGGGCTCAGGGCACCGGTGGTGGGGTGGTCCTGGCGCCCGTTGCTGCGGCGGCCTCTCTGCCCCGACCGCAGGAGTCCGAGGGCAGCGGTGAAGACCTGCCGCTGCAGCAACCTTTTAAACCGCTGTGGCGGCTCAAAAGGCCGCTGCAAAAAAAAGCCGCTGTCCCCATTATTTTGATATTTAGAATACCCTGTTTCCTTCCTATTTTTTTTAATTATTTAAATTTTAGTTTACAACCATTTGTTGTTTTCCCCATCCAGGAACTGTTTCCCTGTGTACTGTATATAGAATATTACACCCCCTCCCCCCCTTTTTTTTTTTGCAAAGCCCTTATTTTATTTCCAAACCAATAGGCAGCCCTGTTTAGAATTAGTAGAACATGCTGATCTTTACTGGACTATCTGATATCTGATATCAGATAATCTTGTAGTCTTATGTATATTTTTGCTAATCACTTAATTTTTCTTGTACCAGGTTGCTTTGTGGTTGTAACCAAAGAAACATGAATGAAATTAGATGCCAGTCTCTGTTTTTCATCAGTCTGCCTGAGTTGCAAAAACTTTGTGCTGTGAAAGTTACAGTATGTTCAAAACTGGCAGCTACTGAGATTAGAACAGCCCAGAGGAAGATGTGCAGGTAAAGGAAATTAGTTTATTGTACTGTTGCCATGCAATAATTCGAATTATATTCAAAGTTGATGTAGTTTTTAAGAAACCTGAAAACAAAATCATGTAATATAAGTTACTTATCATGGGAAGATCACAGCAGAAGATTGGATCTGTCTTTTACAAGTGTTGCTTGGTCACACAGAGGAATCAACTGTTCCTGATCTGTGTTATAATTGTGAAGAAATCACTTTAGCTCAAGCTATGAAGTTCCTTGTCCCAACATCAGACACATTTTAGCTAGCAGCACATAGCACCTGTATATTTGAAACTATCTTTAGGAACCCAGGCAATAATCACCACACATATGTAGGGGTTTAAGTTGCAGAACTAAAACTGAAAGTTCTGCAGTGTTGAAAACATGATTGTCAAAATATGTCAGTTAAAATGAACTGGAAAGCCAGTGGAAATTGTAGTTTACTTGAGATCATTTAAATTGAAGTGGATGATGGTTTAACTGGGACTCTTTTTATTAGAGATGTGAAAATCTTTATTTTAAAAGTTCTGTTTTTAAAAAAAATATTTTGGCTTTCTGAAAGGGAATCTCCAAAGTTTCCTTGAGTTCCATTTTAAGTACCGTATTTTCCAGCGTATAAGATGACTTTTTAACCCTGAAAAATCTGTGCCAAAGTCAGGGGTCGTTGCGGATTCCCCATGCCCATCTGGCATGGAACAGCCCCGGCGGAGGCTGCTTAGGTGAGAAGGCTCCTGGTGGTGGCTTCTGCGGGCAGCTAAATTAAGGGGGGTGAATAAATGATAGGGTTTGATTCACCCAATTACATGACCTGACCAACGATTCTGCAAGGTAGGCAGATCGCTAACTCCAGTGACTGATTAGGTAAACACTCATCTCCTGGCCAAGGAAATCCCCGGTGCAAATAGTGAATATGTTTACCCCTGTCTAAACCCGAAACAATGGTTTCCCTCACCCCGTGTTTGTCTGAAATAATTAACTTCCCTTCGAGAGGTTTCCCAATTAACCTGAGTAAACAGGTGATGTGATTGACTCCCGGGTGATGGTTTTTTCTACCTGCCTTCTGATCTATAAAAGGTGTATGCATTTTTCCAATAAACCACTGATCTGATCTCGCTCCTGTTGCCTCGTGTTGTCATTGATCAGTCTCCTCCGGGACCTAGCGCCGCCCTAGCGGCCCAACATCGCTACAGCTGGTGACCCCGACGTGTTTTACTCGTGAGTAAGAGACCCCGGAGAGGTCTACTCGTGAGTAGCGATTCACGCGGTCAGGTTCTACGCTTGAACCGCGACCCGTCATCCCGGAGGACAGCGCGGCGCTCCGGCCGGCAGCCAGCCGATCGGAGGAGTAGCCTGCGGCGAGGCATCCCAGAGAGACATTCCTACCGCTTACTCCCCGCTTTCGAGGAGGGTTGCCATAGAGGGAAACGCATTCCGCTCAGGGCAGCTGTGAGCCCCTGACATCGCAGAGGCCGTTGAAGGGCCCGTGGCAGAAGGTCCACGCTCCGAGGTCTACCCCAGACACCCGGCGCCCGAACCTGTTGCCTGCAAAGACGCGTCGACCCGTCCCGAGGAGAAATCTTCCGGAGACCCAATCGCAGGTAATATGAGGACTTGCTCTCATAGACCAGGTCCGTCCGCTAGCCAAAGAACTCATGAGGAAGAGTTTAAAATCCTGGCCAGGGTATTTAAGTTACGCTTTCACAGCAGGGAATTAGCGAGACTTTTGGCGTACCTCAGGGAACACTGCCTACTTTACCCAGAAGTAGGTACGTTAACCCTGCAGCTCTGGGACCAGATAGGAGACTGTATTCAGCAACCCCCGAAAGCTCCAGGAGGGATAGTTCGTACTTGGAGGAAGTGTAGGAAACTCTTAGCAGAGATCGAGCCAGTCCGGGTAGAGGCCAAAGAACCCCCGTTAGCCGAGCCATCAGGCAAGCCAGTCGAACCGACTGCGCCCACGGCACTCTATCCGTCAATTAGCTATCGGCAGAACAGCGTAGGGAGCGTTCCCACGGTGACAGCTGCAGACGTCACTGAAGGAACGCAAGGAATGAGGAGCGCAGGCGCTCCTCTGACAGCTCCAGGCTCCCTAGTCGTGAAGAGTGCCCTTCAGCGCACAGCTGAGATAGAACTTAGAAAGGGGGAATTGTCAGTTGAACAACTAGCTGAACTTAGACAGATTTGTCCAATCCGCTTGGAGATGGACGCGCTCACGGGCGCACAGCAGATAGTACACTCCCCAGTCCCGTACAAGCTTCTCATGGCTTTACGGAAAGCAATTTCAGAGACAGGGCTCCAGAGTCGTTTTACGAGGGGCACGCTTCAGCAAGTGTGCGAAACCACCATGTGGATTCCTCATGATTGGAAAGCCGTCATGAGGATGATGCTAACCCCCAGCCAGTACATGATTTGGGACAGCGAGTTTCGCCTAGAGGCCCAAGCTCGAGCTGCCAGGATGGGAGGCGCAGTACTTCCTGACCAGTTGTATGGTTCAGGTGCCTTTGAGCCCATCAACGCTCAAATTAACTTGCCTCTCGCCACTCTAGAAATGTCAGCCGAAGCTGCCTTCAAGGTCCCAGCGTCTGGCAAAACGGCTAAAAATTACACTGCTATCAAGCAGGGAGCCCAGGAGCCCTACATGGACTTCATCAATCGCCTGGAGGAAGCAATTAGCAGGCAGATTGACAATGAGCAGGCCCAACAAGAGCTTATGATTAAGCTAGCTAAGGACAACGCCAACCTGGACTGCCGTAAAATCTTGCAGTCCCTGGGCAATCGCCCTGACTTGACCTTAACGGACATGATCCGAGCATGCTCCGACGTTGGCACCGACTCCTACAAGATGGGGCTGCTAGCGGCCGCGGTGCAGGGGGGAAGAAGACCTCAGGGCAATGGCAAGATCAAAGGGGCATGCCACACTTGTGGCAAGGTCGGACACTTCGCCAGGGAGTGCCGATCCAAGGGAGGCGGACAAAAATCCGGCCGTCCCAAGGCTCCGAACACCCCCTGCCCGAAGTGCAAGAAAGGCTATCATTGGGCCAGGTATTGTCCGAGTTCGGGAAATCGGAATCCGGGCACGTCTCTGGCCCCAGTCCAAACAGAGGCTTCCTTCACCCAGATCCAGAACTCCCCAGAACTGGACTAGGTTCCAGACACATTCCAGGCACTGCGAGGGCGCAGGCCAGCCCCAAGGGTAGCACAGGACTAGAATTGGCTTGCCAGGTGGACGTTACATGCGATCTGCCGGGCACAGTCTATCTAGTCGATTCCCAGTACATGGGACCCCTACCCAGAGGCTTTATAGGTTTAGTTTTGCCCCGTAGTGTAGCTGGAGCACGCGGAATTCTCATAATTCCAGGAGTCGTTGACTCGAATTTTTCAGGCGTCCTCCAAGTCCAGCTTTGGACACACCTACCCCAAACAATCCACAAGGGGGACACCTTAGCGCAACTGATCTTGGTTCCTTGTCACTCGCCAGCAGGCAGCCAGAGAAGGCTCAGTGCCAGCTCAGAGTCCGGTTCAGCAGACCGCTCGAGCGCGAGTGAGGCAGTGCAGGGATACCAGGTCTTGGCGACAGTGGAGACCAACATTGAGTGGAAGCAGCGCCCCGTTATCGAGGTATTTTTGAACAAAAAAGTGTTCTCAGGGTTACTCGATACCGGAGCGGATGTGACCGTGATAAGCAGAAGCCAGTGGCCGAGGGAGTGGGCCATTGAGCCGGTCTCCGATGTGTGGGGTGTAGGCGGCGTTCAGGAAGCGTTTAGGAGCCGAGAGTGGGTAGAAGTCACAATCCCAAGGGCTGACGGCACGGCGGTGATACGATCGCACATTCTTGACGTGCACGTCAATCTTTGGGGACGGGACATTCTGCAGCAGTACGGCACCATGCTTACCTTTGGGTAATGGCGTTGCCACTTAAATGGCTCACCGACACTCCGGTCTGGGTAGAACAATGGCCGGTAGTGGGGGAGAAATTGGTTGCTCTCAAGCAGCTAGTTAAAGAACAGCTAGACGCAGGACATATAGAACAGTCCACAAGTCATTGGAATTCGCCAATTTTTGTTATTAAGAAGAAGTCGGGGAAGTGGCGACTCCTCCACGATCTCAGAGAGATCAATAAATGTATTCAGCCGATGGGCCCGCTCCAATGCGGCATCCCAAATCCTAACATGATTCCCGAGGGGTGGGAGATTCTAGTCGTAGATCTCAAGGATTGCTTTTATACAATCCCCTTAGACCCCAGGGACCGGGAGAGGTTTGCCTTTACGGTGCCGGTCGTGAACCACAGTGAGCCCACGCAGCGTTACGCGTGGAAATTTTTGCCACAGGGCATGCTCAATTCGCCCACCTTGTGCCAAATTTACGTTCACGACGCGCTGGCAAAGTTTCGAAACCTCTACCCACAAGCCATAGTTTGTCACTTTATGGACGACATTTTGGTAGCGTTGCCACAGTTTGGCAGCGAAATGTTTTCAGACCTCCAGGCTAGCCTGGGGGACAAAGGTTTACTCATTGCCCCGGAGAAAGTGCAGAGAATCGAGCCCTTCTCATACTTGGGCCATCGGCTTCTCCGCTCTTTCGCCGCACCGGTTTTACCTCAGATAAACCTACAAGACTCAGTCACCCTCGTAGAATTGCAGCAAGTTTTGGGGAATATCAATTGGGCCAGACCGTATTTTCGCTTGGATACGGATCTTCTAAAACCGCTCTTCTCGCTGCTAACCTTAGGCAAGCAGCCGGCAGACCGGATAAAAATCTCTCGAGACGCGCGCTTGGCACTCGAGAAAGTGAACCAAGTTCTCAGCCAGAGGTGGGTGGATAGGATCGCCCAGGGGCCATATGCCCCGATCCTGAATTTGTACATCGTACGGTCGGGATCCATGTTCACTGGGGCGCTAGGAGTAGACTCAGAAAGGGAGCGAAAATTGTGGAGTGGGTGTACTTGCCTAACACCTCATCTCGGAACATTGTTCCGCCCCAAGAACTGGTCTCCGCGGTGATCTACCGCGGCAGGCTGAGAGCTAGGGACATTTCTGGGCACGATTTAGCTAAGATCATAGTCCCGTTCACTAAGGAACAAATTCATCAGTTGATGCAGCTAGGTGACTCGCTTCCGATAGCTTTGGAAGGATTCACTGGAAGCTTGGCATACCACTTGCCTAAAGACCCCAGACTTGTCTCGCTTCAAACAGGAACAGTCGGCTTGTTCGAATTGCTTTCGCTGGTCCCACTTCAGGGGGCCAAGACAGTCTTTACCGATGGTGGACGCACATATGGCGTCTTGACCTGGCAGGAGGGCGAAGCTTGGCACACGCTGTTGACTCTCCCACAGAAGTCCGCGCAGCGGGCGGAGTTGGCAGCCGTGAACCTTGCTTTGCGCACCTTCGCCAAGGAACGTTTAAACATCATAACTGACAGTCTGTACGTTAGGAATTTGCTCCACAGTCTACCGGGAGCTTACATTACCCCCGCGATAGACAAGAATCTGCTTAGTCTGTTTCTCACTGCTCAATTTCACTTGCGGAACCGCACGGAGCCGCTCTATATTGCCCACATCCGAAGTCATCAAGACCTACCGGGTCCGATTTCCGCGGGCAATAGCAGAGCGGATGCGGCGGCAAAAGAAATTCAGTAACGTTCAGTTTTGGGAGTTTTCACTACTCCAATTCAAAGTCATGCATTTTTTCACCAAAACGCCAAGGCACTCGCCAGACAGTTCAATCTGCCACTTTCTCAGGCCCAAGGTATAGTACGCTCTTGCCAGCATTGCGCAGGGGCGCCGGGGGGGGCCCTCGTGGGGGGTCAACCCACGAGGGACAGAGGCCAATCAGGTGTGGCAGATGGACGTCACGCATGTGCCGCAGTTTGGCAGATGGCAGTACATGCATGTCTGCATTGACACCTTCTCTCAGTTCGTTTGGGCGACGGCGCAGAAGGGGGAGGCTGCCTCCCACGTGGAGCAGCACCTCCTTTCCTGCATTGCGGCGATGGGCAAGCCACGGCACGTGAAAACGGATAACGCCCCGTCCTACAGCTCTAGGCAGTTGGCCGCCTTCATGGCCACCTGGGACATCAAGCACACATTTGGCATTCCCTACAATCCGCAAGGGCAGGCGATTGTAGAACGGGTCAATCGGACGCTAAAGTCCTATATTGACAAACAAACAGAAAGGGGGAGCCACCAGCCCTCCCCAAATCACAGGGAGAAGCACAGTTTTGTCTGAATAAGGTATTGTTCACATACAATCACCTCAATGTTTTTTCGGACTGTACGCCGCAGGAGAAGCACTTCCGCCGTTCGGAAGCCCTCCCGCGACCTATGGTCCGGTACCGAGTGCCACCAGACCCTTCTTGGAGGGGCCCGGTGCCGCTCATAACCTGGGGAAGAGGGTATGCTGCAGTTATGTCTCCCACAGGTGTCGTTTGGATTCCAGCTCGGTGCGTCAAGCCTCACTTGGAACCACATGGCGTGGACCCAGGTCGACCCGAGTCCGATCCCGGAGATGCAGGATCTCGCCCTGACTGAGGGGACCCGCCGGGAGAGACAGCAGTCGCAGACGACAGCACCAAAGATCACCTGGGGGATGGTCAAGGCCCTCTGCCATGATGCCCAGGACGCCATCCAGCGCGAGGGGGAGGAACTGACACCGGAGAGCTTTGCGGTTGCGATTTTCGCCCGAATTCACGCCAACTCCATGGCAGTCACCATCATCCTGGCCCTCTCCCTGCTTTTGGGGGGAGGCGCTCAGGCCGCCTCACTGGAGGCCAGCGACTTAATGCCAGGCGGAGACCTCTCTGCCCGGATGCAGTACAACATTTGGGAAAGGTTGGCTACCCTTGTCAACCAGTCCGATTTTTGCCTCAGGCAGGACGTCGGCTCTGCCTCGATCCTCAGCACCTGCCTTGTCCCGGTGTGCCATTCTCCAGGCGCACACCCCCGGGACGGGAACTGGCTGGTGAGGCGACTCTTCAGCCCATACATCCCATCAGCTTCCTCGGAATACGCCCGTTGGGAGATGAGGCTGACCATGACTTTACCGGCTGATGCAGCCACTCTCCACACTCCCCGAGTGGTGGTCAGCCCGCACTCTACCTGCGGCCGGATACACGGTTGCTCCGGACCCGGCCGAGCCCGGTGCCGTTGCCTCGATGTAGGCAGCGGCAATTGGACTTGCAATAACCCGGTGTCACTTGGCTCAAAGTATGCACATATCACCCTGCCATCTGGATGGTTCTTTACGTGTAACCAGTATACGTTTAACTACATTCCGGCTAATATTACAGACTCTATATGTTGTATCAGTCGTTTGACACTGTTGCTCCCCACTAAGGATATGATCGCCCCACGCGCTAATATCCCCAATGCTTCCAATGGCTCCAATGTTCCCTCACTCATACGGCACACTCGCACCATCCTGTTAGACAGCTCATGTGAAAGTAGCTTTAGGGTAATGAGACCTGCCGAATACCTCTCTTTGGCAGTCAGCATCTTTGGCGTGCCAGGTTTAGCCGTCGGCAACGCAAAGAGGATCGGTCGCTTGGCCTGCGGTTTAGCAAAGGCCATTAACCATACCTCCTCAGCGATAGCGCTCCTCAATCAGGAACAGGCGGAGCTTCGCCATGCCATTCTCGATAATCGAGCGGCTATCGACTACCTCCTACTATTGCACCACTTGGGCTGCGAGTCCTTTCACGGAATGTGCTGCTTCAACCTTACTGACAACTCCCGGAAAATTCAAAGCCAGATCACAGATCTCCACACCATAGTCGCAGGCATCACCGAGGGCTCTGCGTGGGGGGCTTGGTGGAGTTCTCTGTGGAAGTGGATGTGGTCGTGGATCCCATGGGGGTGGCTTCAGACGGTGCTTAAAGTAGTGGTGGGGGTAGTCATACTGGGCATAGCGATTTGCTGTCTCGCTCAATGCATTCCCTCACTGATCTCGAGGTACCGCCTCAGAAGGAAACCCCATGACGTCACTCCCGACCAACAGTTGGTGCCGCTCCTGCACAAAATCGCTGGTCAGGCTCTTAATATTAAAAAGTAAGGGGAGATGCGGATTCCCCATGCCCATCTGGCATGGAACAGCCCCGGCGGAGGCTGCTTAGGTGAGAAGGCTCCTGGCGGTGGCTTCTGCGGGCAGCTAAATTAAGGGGGGTGAATAAATGATAGGGTTTGATTCACCCAATTACATGACCTGACCAACGATTCTGCAAGGTAGGCAGATCGCTAACTCCAGTGACTGATTAGGTAAACACTCATCTCCTGGCCAAGGAAATCCCCGGTGCAAATAGTGAATATGTTTACCCCTGTCTAAACCCGAAACAATGGTTTCCCTCACCCCGTGTTTGTCCGAAATAATTAACTTCCCTTCGAGAGGTTTCCCAATTAACCTGAGTAAACAGGTGATGTGATTGACTCCCGGGTGATGGTTTTTTCTACCTGCCTTCTGATCTATAAAAGGTGTATGCATTTTTCCAATAAACCACTGATCTGATCTCGCTCCTGTTGCCTCGTGTTGTCATTGATCAGTCTCCTCCGGGACCTAGCGCCGCCCTAGCGGCCCAACATCGCTACAGGTCGTCTTATACGCCAGGTACTCCGGAGCCAGGGGCCGCCCAGAGACCACCACCCCCAGCCGGGGGGTGAGGAGGAGGACCAGCTGAGCGGCGGGGAAAGCCATCTACCGCCGCTGCCGTGAGGCCTCCAGAGCCAGGGGCCGCCCGGAGACCACCACACCCAGCCTCGCGGCGGCGGTGGATGACTTTCTCTGCCACTCAGCTGGTCCTCCTCTTCCTCCTCCTCACCCCCCAGCTGGGGGTGGTGGTCTCCAGGCCGCCCCTGGCTCCGGAGGCCTTGCGGCGGTGGCAGTGGATGGCTTTTCCCACCGCTCAGCTGGTCCTCCTCCTCCTCCTCCTCCTCACCTCCCGGCTGGGGATGGTGGTGAGGAGGAAGACCAGCTGAGCGGCGGGAAAAGCCATCCACCGCCGCGAGGCCTCCAAAGCCAGGGGCTGCCCAGAGACCACCACCCCCAGCCAGGGGGTGAGGAGGAGGAGGAGGACCAGCTGAGCGGCGGGAAAAACCATCCACTGCAGCCGTGCTCTCCCCACCTGGGGAGATAAAGGGAGCCATCCCCGGCCCGGGAGCCCCGAAGATGCCGCTGTTGGAAGAGGGGTAGTCTTATACGGCGAGTATATTGCAAACTCTACATTTTAACTAGAAACATTGGGGGTCGTCTTATACGCCCAGTCGCCTTATGTGCCGGAAAATACGGTAATATTTTGTTGGAAATGAATACAAGTAAATTAGTTGTTAAGCACCTCAACTTTAAACTCTTAACACTAGGGCAATATAATCTACATACATAATTAAGCATTCCTATCAATTGGCAAGGAATTGCTGTTTCTGGGATACAAGCGTGTTTGTTGCATTTTCCCTGTTAGTAGACTGGTGTCTTTTCATTTTTGTCAGAATGTCTGTGCTAAGATACATAAAATCAAAGCCAAGAACCAATTTTCCTCTTTAATTCAGTGACCTAAAGTGGAACCAACTCAATGTCACTTTGGTAAGTCAACACTCATATAAGCCTCATGATTCAGTAGGTCTACTTTTACTTGGGGATAACAGTTGAATTTTGCTGCACTTGTTCTTAGCACATTGCTGAGGAAACAACTGTTTTGTTGTTATGAATTTAATATGTTAAATATTTTCATCTCTTTGTATTTTTACATTTTAATTACATCTTTAAGTCATAAATAAATACAAACATTTGTATGAGATGCTTCTGATTCTCAAAATATGGTGAGAAGTACAGTGGTACCTCGCCTAATGAACGCATTGCATAGTGAAAAATTTGCACAATGAAGCGTTCGTTATGCAATGGCAATACCCCCATAATGAAAAAAAAATCCGTTATGCTGGGTTTTTTGTAACCGGGGTATACCCGCTTAATGGGAACCCTGGTTAACAAACATTTTTTCCTTATGCGGGGTATCTCCCGTAGGGAACCACATAAAGGAAAAAAAAACATAGCGAAGAGCTCCGTGGAACTAAGTTTTTTCGTTATGCAGGGTTCTACTGTACACCTCCACATAGGGAGAGCGTAAGCATTCTTACTCAAATCTACTTTAAATAAGACTTATGCTGTAGTAAGTATGGTTATGATAGCAGCTCTATTATGGAATCATGAAAATCAGTAATATGCCTTGATGCTTTTCTTAGACAACTCTTGCTTCGTCATCAAGATGTCCTTTCTTCACCTGTTCCTGGGACACTGCATCAACTTTCAGTGGTTATGACGGTAATAACATTCCTAAATAATTACTTTATAATACAATACAACATTATCACCCAATGTTCCTCTATTGTCAGGAGTATAGCAGTGTTTTCTATTTACTATTCAGTTGGCACGGGACCTCCAAAGAATATAAGTACAGTAATGCTATCTTCTTCACCCACTTCCGGACTCTGTACATTTATTAATTCAGCTATAAGATCTATATCAGCTATGATAGCTATATTAAATTAAGGGTATAGATCACAAAGTATTGTATCTACTGGAAGAATACAAGAAAATGCCAGTCAGTTATTTAACCACCCCTTATTTTGGTTAAACTAATAAAAGGCAGTCATTTTTCTATTCTAAATCTAGTACTAAAAACTAGCAATTTTGATACCAAAGCATCTCCCGCCCCAACTGCCATATGTCTTGGTGGTGAGCTCTCTCAGGAAATAGAAGGAAGAGAATAACTCCTGCAAAAGAAAACATTTATGCTTTTAAAAAACAAGTGAATAGGTCCAGATGTTACTACCATATAACCTCAGATAAAGTCCAAACTCTGTTCCACAAGTTTGGACTTTATCCGAATCAAATGGGTGATGCATCGAATAACGTCCAAAAATGGACTTTATCCGAGGTTCTTATACCAAATACCTCACATAATGTCCATTTTTAAGCGGTTTTGGACTTTATGCGATGCATCACGTGTGCATGAAAACCATGACTTTATCCGAAACGGACTTTATCCAAGGTACCACTGTATTTATTTTCCTAACATCAGTAGATTTACTTCTAGATTTTGGTAAACTGTAAATTTTCATTGTGGGACTGCGGTGGCTTAGTGGTTAAGACACTGAACTTGACGACTGGAAGGTCAGCAATTCAAGACCTGGGTACTGCACGTCTCTGTCCCAGCTCCTGCCAACTGAGCAGTTTGAAAGCAAGAAATTTCAAGTAGATAAATAGGGACCACTTCGGTGGGAAAGTAAACAGCATTTTGTGCACTCCGGAGTCTAGTCATGCCTGCCACATGTCCATGGATACATCTGCAGATGTATCAGTGCTGGCTCTTTGGTTATAAACAGAGATGAGCACTAAACCCAAGAGTCAGATACGACTGGCTTTCGAGCAAGGGCGACCTTTCCCTTTACCTAAATTTTCGTGCCGTGAGGCAAATCTCCAGTTGTTCTACCCACGTTATAGCCCAGGATTTGAAGAAGCCATAGTCCCTTCTCATCCTTGTTTTCTGAGAATGAACATTGGCTGTGGAACAAACTACAGCGGGTCTGGATTCTTTGTATGCATCCACCCAAATGACTCAGTTCAGTTATCATTTCTCTCCTCCCCTAACCAATCATAATGTCTGCATTATTTGAAAGTCCCGATATCATGGATTTTTGGGATTACATTTTGTTTGTTTTAGGTTCCCTTTTACAAATCAGGAAAACTTCAAGCCTTCGTTGAAAGCCATGGAGCTACAGTAAGTAATGACAATTTATTAAATTGTTCATTTAGATCACAAATATGTACAACACTGAATTTTAAAAAAAAAACAACTTTGTTGGTTTAATCACCAGGACTTGGAATCCATGTCCCTCATCCCAATCCATTCTACACAATGCATATTTACTCTATATACAGCTTCCTTTCCCCAAATGATGTAAACGTTATGTAGTATTGGAAGACTCATATTTTGAAACACAGATGGCACCCCCTTCCTGTGTATAGTACTTTCTTCGTTCATTTACTCACTTGAAATTTATCTTGTAATGTGGAACAGAATACCTACTCTTCAATAATTGTCCTTCCTGCTTCATTGTTATCCTTCACCATTTGTGCAAAGTGCTCCCTTTATCGTGAAACAAGAGTGAGACTACTACACACTCAGACGCCAACAGTGCCTTCATATTTACACGGGGAAACATTATTAAAGGACCTGACAGTGCAATCTATGACACCAGAACTTGGTACACTTGCTCATCTTCTAACACACACACACACACACACACACACACACACACACACACACATACACACACAGACACACACACACACACACACACACACACACACACACACACACACACACACACACACACACACACACATGTTATTTCTAATGTCTTTTTTGTGTCTACTGTCATATATATAATGTCTGTGATGCCTGACAGACACAAAAAAGACATTAGAAATAACATTCAGAAACCAATAGGTTTATTATGCTACAATGTACCTGTCACCAACCTACAGATGACTCTTATCAATAGCCATTAAGATTTCTGCCTTTCATCACGAAAGGTTGTGGGTGACCTTTAATGACCACTGATTGGCCATCAGCATGCCAAAAATCTTACATTTCTATCATGTCATCTTTTCCTTCCACCACTGTAAATGTGTTCATCTGCATCTAGAAAAGTGGACTACAGTATTTGATGGCATATGCCAAACAAGGCTTGTTAGTCCGAAATCCGCTAGCAGGGCTCTTTCTTGTTTATGCTACAATTGTGTAACATACAGTACCTGCCTCCTTAAAAAAAATACTGCTTTCTAAATTTTTGCAACATTGTTATCATAGCTATGTTGCTGATGCTATTATTATTAAGTTGTAAATTATTTAATATTAGTAAATTTTGAAATGGATTCTTAATCTTTATAAAACATATACATTTTCACAACTGAACATGGAGTAGAAAAAGGTGAAAGGTCATCAATGCACACTTGCTGTTTTTCTTGTTTTAAATATCTTTGTCATTCACCAAATAAGTAGTTGGACTGGTTAGTGCACATTTTGAGGTATAGCTAGATTAGTGTTTTACACTTTTAAAGCTCAGACATTCTTTTGTTGTTTTACCAGGACAGTAGGTATTGATATTGCATAATATTGCTTTATGAAATTTAGATGATGATTACCATATAATCATGGAAACAGATTACTCTACATCAATCACTATAATCCTTCCGACTTGTTAAGTAAGAATCAGGAAAAAAAAGTTTTGTTTTCACTGATAATTCACCTTCAATTTTGTATGGGCCGCTTTGGGTCGCCCTTTGGACTGAGGAAAGCGGGGTAAAATAAACAACATTATTATTATTATTATTATTATTATTATTATTATTATTATTATTATTATTATTATTATTATTATTATTATTATTATTATTATTATTATTATTATTATTATTATTATTATTATTATTGAAGCTTTGGAATGTGAAAAGCATTGTACCTGGTGAGAAATAGCAGATCAGAATTTTGATTTGGAACCAGCTTTGCAGTCTGAATTGAAACAGTACAAATAAACATATATAATGTATATGTGTAATCTAACTTTGAAAGTGCTTAATATCTATAATGGATCAGATGAGGGTGAACAAATTGAAGTTTATTCCTGGCAAAATAGAGGTGTATGTCAGATTAGAGAATAGGGATTCATCCTGTGTTATGTGGAGTTATATTCCTCTTGAATGCTCAGATTTCAGTAGTGGACAAGAATATATCTGCACAGTTAAAACTGATGTGCCAGCTGCATTCATTCCTCCAAAAGTCTAACTTGACTACAGCAACAAATCTAATACCATCATCATTATTATCATCATCTTAGAAATGCAGAGCTGGAAGTGATTATATGGGTCACTGAAGGAGGCACAGTGGGGTATTGAATTCCAAATCTCCACAGTTAGATACCTAAACCACTGAACATTCAACAGATACATCCCATTTGGGGTACTATAACATGTTGTATGTAGAGGTGCTTTTGCAGACATTTTGGCAACCAATTAGTTTATAATGCTGAAGTCGCACTGTTGACTAGAGCTGGTTTCATTGACCATATCACTCTATTGTTACAACAGCATCATGTCTGCCAGTCTGTTTCCAGGCTCAGTTGGAAATCCTGGTTATGGCCTGTAAGCCTTATACAGCTTGAGTCCAGGCTAGCTGGTGGACTTTATCTTCCCATATAATCTCCCTCTCTCTCCATATTTGAGATCTTTTGGGGAAGGTCTTCTCTTATTCCTGATGAGGTCTTGAGAGAAGGCATTTTCAGTGGCTGCTTGCCAACTGTGGAATTCCTTGCCTCACAAAGCTAGATTGACCCTCTTCTTACAATCCTTCTACCGTCAAGTGAAAACCATCCTTTTTAAGGTGATTTTTTTAAAAAAAATCTCAAATGTTCTTGAAAAATTGTATTTTTAGTAGGAGGATGCAGCATATTTTTATCAGTTTTTTTTATAAAAAATGTGTTAACTAATAATGTTTTTAACACTTCTATCTTAATGTTATTATCTTAATTCATTGTGATTTTAAATAGAGGTTTTTCTACTACTAGTTGTACACCACTTCTTCTTCTTCTTCTTCTTCTTCTTCTACTACTACTACTACTACTACTACTACTACTACTACTACTACTACTACTACTACTACTACTACTACTACTACTACTAGGCCAGATGTAAAACTGCCAAAATGAAAGTACCTTTTAGTGAGTTCATTCATCATCATCAACATGTTTAATTTCTATACCACTTTACTCGACCCAGCGGGTGACTCAAAGCGGTGTACACAGTCACAATAAAAAATACTGTAACACAAGAAAATATAACTTGATACAATCAATAATACACATAATATCAGCAAATTACAAATTTACAAGTTGGAAAAAGAAATCCAATATCAAGTACAAAATACAAGCCCCATACAGAGACCCTTCTAGTGGTGCCACCTAAATACTCCTACTTCCCCGCGGCCAATGCTGGGCCGGGGAAGGAGTTCAGATGATAACCGCTTTCATCCCCTCACCGGTGGAGAGGGCAATGGGGGAAACACGGCAGGAGTCCGGTCTCGGTGAGAGTCCTACAGCGCTGCAGGCATCTCCCATTATCCTCTGGCAAGGCAAGGGGGAGGGGCATCTCCGCAGGTGCAGCCAGTTCCTTCCCAGCTCTGATAGTAAGGGCGACGGGGGAAATTCAGCAGTTCCTTTCGCCTGGTATAGTGTGAGAAAGATTAGCTGGCAACACAAGGTTGCCGTTACCAGGGAACGCCTGGTTGTGGTTCCAAAACACCACAATCTTCGAAGAGGCTCTTTCTATGTACCCCTCTTGTACAATGCCTCATGTTCATTTATTGGTAGAAAGCAGGGATAGCAAGCAAGCAAGCAAGCAAGCAAATAAATAAATAAATAAAATTCTTGTTTCCAGAAAACCTGTTGGCTAAGTCCCATTGCTGGAATGGGATTTGCTAGGTCCATATCTATATTTGTCCCATTGATTTTAATAAATATACTCTAACCAGGAAGTGCTGGTTGCCCTGTTAGGCAAGGACTTTTCTTGCAAATACCAGGGCTGGCCACTAGATGGTGCTGATGGAAATGTGATGAATATGCCTTAGGGAACAAAAATAAGCTCCAAAGCTCACTAAAAAGCCCCCAAAAATTGTTTTTTCTGTTCCAAACTCTTTGGAATTTTTTGCTGTGTTTTTGCCACTTTAGAAAGAGTTTGGTACAGAAAAATTACGGGCTTTTTGGCTCTTTTCTAACCTCTGAAACATTTTCTTATTTTCAATGCATTCTTATGGGAAATTGTGCTTCGTGTTACAGAAAAAATGCTTTACAGAAAACATCCCTGAATGGAATAATTCCGTAACATGGGGTTTCACTGTATTCCTGTTACCCATATCATGTAGAGCAGGGTTCCTCAACCTATGGCCCATGCGCTGGATCCGGCCCACGGCATCAAATCATCCAGCCTGCACCCTTGCTCCAGCGGCCACATTCGCTGGTGCCACTGCCTCAGTCCTTGTCCCCTCTGATTGGCTTGCCGTGTCCCTAATGGCACTCCCTAGCAGGGTGGATGTTGTAAGACTTACAACATCCACTCTGCTAAGGAGCACCATTAGGGACACGCCAAGCCAATCGGAGGGGACAAGGATTAAGGTGGCAGAAGTAGAAGTGGCTGTGCGTGGCGTTCTTGGCAGCCATGTCTCCGGCAGCTACGTCTTTGGCGGATGTTCTGGCCGAGTGCAGCTTTCCCGGCAACTGTGAGCGCATTTCCTTCACCATGCAGCTCCTCCAGGCCAGTAAGCAGAGGAAGGGGGGGCTTTTGGGGGCTCGGGGTGGTTGCCAGCAGCAGTGTGTGTGGGAGTATGGTTGGCTCAAGGTGGTTCCAGCCACTGCCTTTGGCAGCAGCCACGGTGGGAGTACCACCAGTCCTGTCCCTCAACAGTTCGAGGGAGCGTGAACTGGCCTCCGGCTTAAAAAGGCTGAGTACCCCTGATGTAGAAGTTGTAAAACAAATTCTATTTTGTTATTATTAGAATTGGGGAGCTATTATAGTGAGTGGAAAGAGAGAAAATGACAGCGACACTAGCCCAACGATGGAGTTAGAGATGCAGTGGGTGCAGAGATGGATTGGGACAAAAGCCACTGTCCCAACTACAACTCTAGTGTCCCAGCAGCAGACAGCAGCACAATGCTTGCGGGGTTGTATATTTTGCAAGCAATGCATCCAGCTCCAATGCTGTTTGCTAGTAGTCATTTGCAACCACATGCTGGTAAGCAAGTTCAGGATGAAGAATTATCTCCATTTCTTCCTTGTGTGATGACCTCCATTCACATCTCACAAGTTTGATATTTATTAAAATAAAATAAAAATCACAAACTGCCCACTTGATGATTATTGTTTCATCTTGTTTGACCCTTATACATTTGACAGCTGCAGCTAAGTGGAATACAGGTTGCCTCCCTAATCAGTGGATTCAGTATCTACAGTTTCTTTGCGGATCCAAAAATATTCTGTTTTAAAATCCTGAAATACTGTACATAAATACTGTTCAGTATATTTATTTCTATGGCAGGTTATCAGAACTAGCCACTAGAGGCCACTGTCTGCAATGTAAAATATATGGGGGTCACTGTTTTCTGCAGTAGGTCTTGTAACATAACCCCCAAGATCCCATACCTTGTATCAAGCTGGAGGTATCACTCTTCTGTTTCAGTGTATGATAGCCTCCGGTGCTCTCAGTATTTTGTCTGATATGACTACTGAGTTTTGAAATAACATTGTTTGTCTTTTTAGATGGCAACGCCAGAGAGAGTTCTCCCATCTGTCTTTCAGACCTGTTTTTCCTATACACTTATAGCCAAACTTGTTCCCCGCTGGAACCAAGCTGGTCACCTGTTGATACAAGGTATTTATCTAGAGACTTAGCCAATTCTAACCCTCAAATAGTGTTCTATCTATCTATCTATCTATCTATCTATCTATCTATCTATCTATCTATCTATCTATCTATCTATCTATCTATCTATCTATCTGCAATATTTTTATACTACTGAATTAGTATCTAACACCACTCAAGGCAACTTGCAATAATGAAAATCAACATAAACCGCAACATTTAAAACAAATCAATGACACAAAATGTAAAAACAATTTTTCATATATTATATATATATATATATATATATATACACTAGCATATTTTGCCCGGCAGTGCCAGGCTTTTTAAAATTGTGTTGGATACTAAAGGGTTTCGTTTTTTTTCTTGAACTAATGGTGATGGGCTGTTTTAAATGGTGGTGTAAGGTTTTTTGATTTTGTGGCTTCGAGGCGCTTCGTCCGCCTGCGGCAGACTTGCACTCCCAGTGTTTTTTTTGTTCTTTTTTAATTTGGTTTTTCCTTAATTTGGTTTTTGAACGTGTTTTTTATGTTTATGCATTTTTTAAAAAATTAATTTATTTAATTCAGTTTAAAATTTAATTTTGTTTTTTAAAATGTTTATTTTAACTCATTTTTTGTTTTGGTTTTTTGGAGTGAAAAGTGTTTTCTTTTTTTGGTAATTTTTGAGATTAGCGTGTTTATTTTTGAATGTTTTTATAACTTATTTGATTAAATTTGGAATTAATCTTATTATTTTTAATATTTTTGAATGTTTTTTCTCTTTTGGCCTCTGGGTGGGGGTGGTGAGCTTTTGTGCCTCTCTTTACAATTGTTCTCTTCTGTCCTCTGGGTGTCGCTTCCGGTAAGTTTCCTCTTTCTCATTTGAGTTCCGGTTCTCATAGAAGGAAGACGTCTTTTGGTAAGTTCTCTGGGGGGGGGGGTTTGGGGGGGTGTCTGTGTTTTTTTTTCTTGTTTATTTTTGGCTGTGTTTGTGTGTTATTTTTGGATTTTGGTGTGTTTTTGAATGTTTTTGGTTTGTGTTTTTGTGTGTTTTTTTCAGTGGGGGGTGGCTTTCTTTCTCGCGGGCCATGCTGGCTGGCCCGTGGGAAGGAAGGGCAATTGCGGGGAGGCTTTCTTTCCCACGGGCCATGCTGGCTGGCCCGTGGGAAGGAAGGGCATTTGCGGGGTGGTGGTGCTTTCTTTTCCATGGGCCATACTGGCTGGCCCGTGGGAAGGAAGGGCAGCGGCGGTGGGGGCTTTCATTTTTTCCCCGTGGGCCATACTGGCTGGCCCGTTGGGAAGAAGGGCAGTTGCGGGTGGGGGGGGTGGGTTGCTTTTATTTTTGCTTTTATTTTAGGCTTTCTTTCCCATGGGCCATGCTGGCTGGCCCGAGGGAAGGAAGGGGATTTGCGGGGTGGTGGTGCTTTCTTTTCCACGGGCCATACTGGCTGGCCCGTGGGAAGGAAGGGCAGCGGCGGCCAGGGGTTTACTTTTTTTTTCCCCACGGGCCATACTTGCTGGCCCGTGGTGAAGAAGGGCAGTTGCGGGGTGTTTTTGTTTTTACTTGTGTTTTTCGCGCGCCGGCTGGCCCTTCGAACGGAAGGGCAGCGGCGATGGGGGGGTTTATTTCCCCCTCCCACAGGCCATGCTGGCTCACCCGTGGGGAAGAATGGCAGCGGCGGGGGGCTTTTTTTTAACTAATGGCTAATGGCGCGCAGGACGCTGGGGCTTGTAGTTTTGGCTGCGCGTGTTTGCTTTCTGCGGCGGTTTTCTTTTGCTGCTTTTTTTTTGATTGGCAGCGGCGTGTTTCCGAACGTTCCTTTTGCCGCGCCGCTCAGCCTGATTGGCTCTGGCGTGGCGCGGTGAAAGGAACTTTGGGAATTGAAGTTCCCTTTTTTTGTTTTCTACTGGGGGGCTCCTGCTCTCGGGTCGAAAATTTCAACCCGACAGTTACCTGCGAACCGGGTTCGGGCGAGTGAACGGAGGCCCATTATGGGCTAGTGGGGCCTGGTGCAACATCCTTTGTCACATTCCAACGGTTAACGCACCATTTTATAGGTATAGATATACAATCCCAAATTTCCTATGGTGACCAAATATCCTTTTGGCTAAATGGGGGTCACAAACCAAAATCCCTACAAACCTTCCCACCATCAAGAGAGAAATTCAACAAATGCTCCTTGAACAAATGTGTTTTCAAAAGTTTATTAAAGATGGTAAGGGAGGCCACCTGACAGGTTTAAATTTACCAATTATTCCACAATGAAAGAACCATCACCAAAAAAGCTCTTATATAGATAAGAGAGCCTCTTTAGGGCTACCTTACCTTGAAGTTGTTATTCAGCAAGGCATCAGTGCATTGGAAGGTGTCTCCACAACAACATTCTGCACATGCAAATGGACTTGAGTACACATTTTGAGGCATAGCTAAATTAATATTTTATACTTTTAAAGCTCAGATATTATTTTGTTATTTTGCCAGGACAGTAAGTACTGCATTGATATTGCATAATATTGTTTAATGAAATTTAGATGACGATTGTCATATGTGGAAACTGATTACTCTACATGGATCACTATAATCCTTCCAACTTGTTAAGTAAGAATCAAATTGCACACACACAAAGTTTTGTTTTTACTAATAATTGAAGCTTTGGACAAACATAGTACCTAGTGAGAAATTGCATGCTTTTTAAAGCCATTTGACTATCACGTCACCTGCTGGCTAAGCAGACCATCGTGACGTGTGCCCTTCGCTTTCACCTTGCCCAAGGGATGCGACGGAGGGTACTTTGGTGAGTTTTAGTCCCGGCTTAGCATCATTGATGAGATGGGCAACACTGCCGAGTTAGATCGCTCAAACCCCCATGCCCCTACAAGGTTCTTACCTTGTCATGGATGGCCGCCTCAATAACATAGTCTGTGAGGTCCTCAACAAATGGCAGGAATATCTCTGGGAGAGTTGCTCTGTCGGATAGCAAGGTCCCAAATTATATAGGGTTTTGTATGTCATTTATATTTGAAAACAAATTATCATCAATCTCCATGCATCTTTCTCCTTGATGGCCCATGGCTTTACTGCTAAAAGTTTTTATATAAGATGTCCTTTAAAATAGCTGTAATCAAAGATAATTAACTCTGCCATATGGAAACAATTCTAAATTTTATTATTATTATCCAGAAATGCAGAAGAACTTTAGTTTGTTATATTTTGTGCTTAAAGAGAAATTATAATTTTATAAAGTTACATTAATAATAATCTTTGTTTTATGCATTTTGATTTTTAGTTTATATTGGTACCATGTGCTCTTATTTCCTCCACAGTGCATAACAAATGCTTTAGTATACATGCTGTACAAAATCAAAATGTATTTTCCAAAATGACCTTTAATATGTTTACATTTTGTTTGTTAAGGGAAAGATTTTATCTCGCAACGAGGAAAGCAAAATGCTGTTGGTGAGTATAGTACTTATTAAGGAAAAACAATTCTCATGGTAAGTGTACCTATAAGAGTGGTTGATAAATAGTGGGACTTCTATGTACCAAAAGTAGCTTACAGAGAGCCACTAGCTAACTATTGTCTTCTAAACCCTGGCTTTTCAGTCACCATGCAGATAAGGCTCAGCCAACACAGCCTTGTGGCAATCAACAAACAAGGGGCCTAGTAAACAAAAGAAAAAAAAACACAAAACTTTGTCTTCCCAATTCAGTCTTGGCAGAAATGTTTAGAAAGCCTTTGAGAGAGTCTTGGGAAAAGTCAAGTTGTACTATCTTCTTGATCGACCTTTCTTCCCCTCAGCTGCAATTTAGGATCACTATTCATTAAATTGTTACAACTGTGCTTTATTTGCCTTGTACAACTAATTACTGTTGCAGGAGTGCAAGCTTTTTTCTTTATTGTTTACTATACCAGCAGAAGACAGTATATGAAATCCAACAGTAAGTCAAAACTAGAGTACAGTGGCACCTCAAGTTACAAATACCTCGAGTAACGTAATTTTTGAATTACAGAAGGAAATCCATTGAAAATAATGCCTCAGGTTATGGACTTAAATTGCAAAAAAAAAATTAACTCGAAGTGTGGTTCCCCATAGGAATGCAGTGAAAGCCAATTAATCTGTGCCGGTGGTCAGAAAAAAAAGGTTTGCAGCGCATTCCTATGGGAAACCGTGTTTCAAGTTATGAATTTTTCATAATACGAAACATCCCAAGGAACGTGTTAATTTTTGTAACTCGAGGTACCACTATAGTCTTAATCATTAGGGATCTCATAAGTTCTCATTGATTCAATGGTCCTTCTCTTGTTTCCATTTACTACTAGATTTTAACCATACTTATAGTTCTTAATGCATATGTGCTGTTGAGTTGATCAAATAAGTTTTCCAGGGATAGGTGAACTGTACTGAATATATGATGTTAAAGAATTAGCATGAGGTAGTTGTTTGTCATTAGCATGAGGTACAATTTAAGATTAAAAATGGGTTTGTGTTTCTACAGCACAATATGTACAGTAAAATATAATTTATTGTGCAGTACGTTATTCTATGGTTACTAGGATAGTCCTGTATTCTGAATATGAGGGTTGCAATTACAATGGAGCTTAAACCAGTGAAAATAATTGTACACTTATGCTGCCCCAAGAGCATAAAAATGTAAATAACAAGGAAAGAACAGATACTCTTATAGAGGGTCTATTTCCTTAGTCACAGATTTAGGTTTCCCGGCAGCTCAAATAGTAGTAGTAGCACAAACATACACACACACACATACCAAAATACCAAAAAACCAACCTTTTATCAGGGGAAATGGTAGGACTACGTAGAGATATATTACTTTGTAATCAGAATGAGCTTAGTTTTTGGGATTTATCAAGCTATTATATCGCAAAAATAAAAAATGAAGGAGTTGTGACACTTTAAAGACCAACTGATCTAATTCCATGTCCGCTTTTATGGATCCTCAGACACAATTCAGAAGTAGATTATGATCCACAAAAGTCCAAGGGTAAGATAAATAGATTAGCTTTTTAAGGTGTTCTAGTTTTGCAAAAATACTTATATTTGCATAAATTTTACAAGGCTCAGAATCAATTTAGATAACAAGGCAGAGCTGGGGCCTGCGTTATCTTGTCAAAACACAGTTTATTTTAAACTGCCCGGCAAGGGTTGTTGCATTTGTACCAGTTCTTAAACCACTGTTTTCTTCTGTGTGCATGTGTGTGACAGTGCATATTGTGTATTGTGGCTCTTGTCCCGTAAAGGTTGCAGGAATTCCTGCAGCCTGAAAATGTTCTGCCCCTATGTAAAACTAGCTATTGTGCCCGGCCTTGCCGGGCATGTTTGGATTGTGTGTTTTGGTTGGTGGGGTAGTTTTGGGGGATACACACATACACACACAGAGCGGGGGGTGGCTGCCTTACCGGTCGAGGCTGAGGGCGAACTTGCAGGTAGGTCTGGCGCCAGAGTTTGGAGAGGTATGGTGGCAGCCTCTGGCGGTTTTGTTTCTTTTTTTGTGCAGAATGGCATGGGGGAGGGTAGCGGGGAGGAGGGGAGTCCCTCTTCTTCCCATGGTCCCTGGGGAGGGTAGCGGGGAGGAGGGGAGTCCCTCTTCTTCCCATGGTCCCTGCGGCCCTGGGAAGGAAGGCCGGCATCAGCCTTTCCGCGGCTTCGGTGGGGTTGTGGAGAGGAGGGGGAGCCCCTCTTCTCCCCACAGCCCCGGGGACAAAGGCCGGCGCCGGCCTTGCCACGGGAGCTGAAGCGAGGACGGCGAGACACAGCGGCCACCTTCAGCAGCCTTGCACTCCCTGACTGGTGGTCAGTGTAAAATGGTGCGTGCGACGGCCATTTTCTTTGTCACGTGCGCCGGATGACCCATCTCCTCTGCGCTCGTGTCCTCATGTCTGATTGGCTGAGGCGTGCCATAGCGCAGAAGCCGCTGGGAAGCGTAGGATTTTTTGTTAGAGTTCACGGGGCTTTGGCCCCACTCTCGGTTCCCGAACCTCGCGGCAATCATGTCCATGAGGAAAGGTAAGTGAGGACGCACACGGTCCAACCCAACCCATTCTTATAGGTATAGATAAAATAGAATATGTAGAGCAGTGGCAATAGGGGCAAAGTTTCTTCAAAGGACACAGAAACTAGGACAGACACCACGTGACCTTCACCCAATTTTTTTAAAAAACCTAATCACATGCTCATTTTTAAAAAACAGTCCAATTGCACCCTAACATGACTTCCTCCTTAGAAGGTGCTACAAGTCATAATAAGCAATGCAGGTTGCTGTAAATAATGAAACCTAATAATTTTGTTTCCATTGAACATGTGCTAAAATAGATGTATACATATTCTTTAAAATATGGTTACTTTTATTACAGTTATGGACATCAGCATATCAGACAATCAGCTCTGCGTTAGTGTGGAAGTGTGCACCATACGTCTCCCACCCCCTGAGGTAAAGGATTAACTCAAACTGTATTTTACTAGACTTTACTGAAGTTAAAGGTGTGTTGTTAATTCATAGGTGTGAATAGTTCTAGGAATGTGTTCACCATATAAATAATATTATATTTTATACACCATTATAAGATGCAAGTTTGCATGCTGTTGAAAGGCTGCAGCAATGATTTCAATCATGACTTGAAGTTTTGAAATTGTTGACTTTGACTGATGGGTTATGACCTACTATTTGAATACTTCAGCAAAGTCTAATGTTCTTTGTTAGCTTTTTTAGAAACAAAAAGAAATAAGTAAATGAGAAGGGCATACTAATTTATAATAAACAATACCCACTTTTAGCCTTAGATGACTATACCTATTGTGAATCCAGCTAGAATAGGCCTCCTGAAATAATGTGATTTTTGTTCAATAACTATTGATTTAACAAGTCCCATTCATTCTTTGGGGTCTACTCTAGCTGGGACTAACAATTGGTTTTAGTCCATAGTATTTTTATTTTTATATCTATATATCTATCTATATCTATATCTATATCTATATCTATCTATCTATATCTATCTATCTATCTATATCTATATCTATATCTATATCTATATCTATATCTATATCTATATCTATATCTATATCTATATCTATATCTATATCTATCTATCTATCTATCTAATATATATATATAAACAGTACAGTATACATATATATGTGTATATATATATGTATATATATATGTAGATACGTATACATACACATACACACACACACACACACACACACACACACACACACACACATATGTACAGTTTAAAATTTATTTCACATTTCAGGTTGTATTAAAGATCAGTTCTAACTCTAAAAAGGGTTTATTATACTGTATTGTTTAAATTTTAAACATGATGTACGAGTTCCATAATACTGTACTGTTTATAAAGCTTCTGGCCCAAACCCTTTCAATATTTTTCATGCATGGGACAATTGCACATCTTTTCCCCCTTGAGTTAGGTCCTCTGCTGGTACCCAGTGTGGTGTAGTAGACAGAGTGAGGAACAAGGACTTTGGAAATTAGAGTTCAAGTCTCTACTCAGCCATGTCAGCTCACTGGGAAAGTAAAACTGATAAAACTAGTCCTTAAAAATCTCACTTACCTTGAAAGATGTATTAGAGTCGCTATATTATTATTCATTTATTATTTATTTAAATTTATATCCTGCCCTCTTGCTCCAGGGCAACATATAGAAACATTACAATATAAAACCTCATAAAAACTACAATAAAAACTTTATAAAACCACCCATGTCTAAAAAGACCCACCCCTTCCCACGATCATTGAAATGACATGTAACATCAGCTGAGCCAACGTGCAGGAGTCAATACCCCATCGGCCCCCCCAAACTTGCCCTGCCAGCCAGGTTTTTAACCCTTTCCGAAAGGGCAGTAATTCTGACTGAAGCCTTAAATCTGCCGGCAGGAGGTTCCAAAGAGTTGGGCAGACACAGAGAAGGCCCTTCTCCTTGTGCTAGAGAGGCGAGCCCTTCTAGCCGATTTTAGTGTAAGGGACCAAAGACAATACAACAGCCGAAGGGTTGGCTTAACACAGGTTTATTGCATGATGATCCGGAGGAACATGTGGTAATGGCGGATGGGTAGCTCAATATATACAGCTGGCTATACATTTGAATGTGGCTCGTTGACAGACTATTGGCTGCTGCCTGCGTGACGTCGTAGGAGGTCACGCCCTTCTTGACCAGGTGAGGAGGTCGCGGGGAATCTTCCCGCGCTGCTGATCCAGGTGGCTATGATCCATTAGAGCTGGACGCTCGCTACTGCCCTCTGGTGGTCACTAGCTCGCGTCCCCTTATTAAGCATACATTGATACAGGTGATGGTTATAATGTTGCACACAGAAAGGTTACATTGATAACACATGGCAAAGGTACATTGTTAAAGGCACTGCTTTACAGAACACAACATCCCTCCCCCCTAGGATGAGACGAAGTCTCTCAGCCAAGATGGCTTGTTGCGTGTGCGTGTGGGCCGTGAAGAGGGCTGCCCCCCCGGGGGCGTTATTGCTTCTTTGTTCCCTGGTCCCTTGTCCTGAAATGGGAGAGGGAGACTCGTTAGTGGCTTGCCGCTGTCTGGCGGTCTTAGGGGAAGGGAAAAACTCCATTGTGGGGAGACCGGGGGCCGTCGGGGCTAACGAAAAACCCCTCTTCTCGCTTGGACGGGTGGGGGACCACTCCGAAACCCCCCCCAGTTCTGGAAATCAAAATCTAACTTGGTAGGGGTACCCGCATTTGTGGGGACTTTCCGCGAGATATGTATGGGGTCGGGTTCCTCCTCCCCGGAAAGATCCCCCAGGGTATCTACGAGGATATCCTCCTCCCCCCTTGGTGGGGGCCCACGGTCCCCCTTTCCTCCCCCTTGGGCTGAACGGGTGGGGGAGAACCCTAACGCTGACTTATTTCCTGCCTGATCAGTGCCCTGCTCATCGGAGACCCTGCGTCGGAGCTGGTCCGCGTGCCGCCTCCACAGGAGCCCTGTGCTGGTTTCCACGCGGTACGACACGGGGCCGGTCTGCTCTACAACTACGCCCGGAACCCAGGCTGGGCCCGTGCTGGCGTAATTCCTGCAATGCACGGGGGCGCCTACACTGAAACTCTTCGTAGCCTCCAGCCCAATGTTCCTCCCCTTGTCCTCTACCCTCGTGGGGTCTAGCCTAGTAAGGATGGTGGTCAGCTTCCTGCGCATTAAGAGCTCTGCGGGGGAGTATCCTGACGCCAACGGGGTCACCCTGTACCCTAGCAGAAACTGACACACTTGTAGGTTCAAATCCCCTGGGCCCATGCGCCGCAACGCGTCCTTTGTGGTGCGGACGAGGCACTCTACTTGGCCGTTGGTGGCCAGGTGAAAAGGGGCGGAGGTGATATGCCGAACTGCGTTAATTTCCATGAATGCCTTAAACTCGGAGGATGTGAAACAACTAGCGTTGTCGCTAATTAACGTGTCGGGTATGCCGAACGTGGAAAAGAGCCTCCGCAAATGTCTAATGGTCTGGGCCGAGGAGGTGCTCGTGACTGGGATAACTTCCAACCATTTGGAGAAAGCGTCCACTACAAGGAGGAACAGGGTGCCTCTGAACGGGCCCGCGAAATCAATGTGCACCCGGGACCACGGCCCCTTAGCCGTGTCCCATTCCCTGTGGGGAAGGCGGGCCTCCTCCGGTCTGGAGCATTGGCAACTTTCACAAGTGCCGACCATGTGCTCAATGTCGGCGTCTAGCTGGGGCCACCAGAAGTAACTCCGGGCCAGCGCCTTGGATTGCACGATGCCGGGGTGGCTGACGTGAAGCAGTTTGAGCACCCGCGGCCGAAGGGAAGTGGGAATCACCACCCGCTGCCCCCACAAGAGACACCCCCTCTCTAGGGACAGTTCTAGCTTTTTCCTGAAAAATGGAGCGAACTCCTCCGCTGGGGAGGATGCGGGCCACCCTTTCTGTAGCCAGGAGCTTACTGTTGCTAACGTTTTGTCTTTCTCTGTCGCTTTGGCAATGTCGGCGGGCACTACGGGGGGCGAATCCAGCACCTCTATCATGAGAACCTGATGGTCCCGCTCCCCCATGCTCACCTGGCTGGGCGTTAGGGGAAGGGGAGACCTAGATAGGGCGTCCGCATGGCTGATTTCTTTCCCGGGCCGGTAGACCAACGCGTGCTGATACGCGTTGAGAAAAATGGCCCACCTGAGCATCCTCGGGGACAGGATCTGAGGGGTGGGCTTATCCGCGGTAAAGATGCCTAGCAGGGGCTTGTGGTCCGTCACAATGGTGAAGGGGCGGCCATACAGAAAATCGTGAAATTTTTTCGTCCCCGAGACTATCGCTAATGCCTCCCTGTCCGTCTGTGCGTAGTTTCTCTCTGTTTGGGACAAGGACCTGGAGTAAAACGCTATCGGGGCCTCCCTTCCGTTCTCCAGCACGTGGCACAGCACTGCCCCCACCCCCACTGGAGATGCATCACAGATGAGAATTACTGGGCGTTTGGGGTCGAAGTGGGTCAGTATGGCGTCGGATGCCAGGAGGCTTTTCAGCTCACTAAATGCCCTTTCTTGGTCATCGCCCCACTTCCATGCCTGGTCTTTCTTAAGCAGCTTGTGTAGCGGTTCAGCCACCGCTGCCTTCCGGGGAAGGAAGGAGTGGTAAAAGTTGAGCAGCCCTAGGAACGACTGCAGCTCGGGCTTGGAGGTGGGGCGGGGGGCTTTCTTGATGGCTGCCACCTTAGACTTGGATGGTTTTATCCCCTCAGGAGTCACACAAAACCCTAGGAATTCAACCTCGGTTGCGAAGAAGACGCATTTGTCCTTTCGCAACCTCAGCCCCGCCTTTTCGAAAATCGTCAGGACCTTCCCCAACCTCTTGGCCAATTCAGCCCGACTCCCCCCTGTTATTAACACGTCATCAAAATAAGGCAACACCCCCTCCAGTCCCTTCAGGAGGCGTTCCACGAGTGACTGGAAAATTCCTGGCGCCGAATTCACGCCGAATTGGAGGCGCGTCACCTGGAACGCCCCCTTATGGGTGACTATGGTCTGCGCAGCAGCTGCAGCAGGGGACACCGTGAGCTGCTGGTAGGCCTGTGCTAAGTCGAGCTTAGCGAAACATTTTCCCCCGTGTAACCTGGCCAGCAGATGGCTGACTACCGGCACCGGATATGCATTCGGGCGGATTGCCCTGTTGATGGTGCACTTGTAGTCGGCGCATATGCGGACCTCCCCATTGGACTTTAGAGCCGTTACAATTGGAGTTTCCCACTCCGCAGAATCTACAGGCACAAGAATCCCCTGACCCACCAATTTGTCCAGTTCCGCCTCTATCTTGTCCTTGAGTGCGAACGGCACCCGGCGTGGTTTTAGGCGAACAGGGCGGACCTCCGGGTCCAGGTCGAATGTCACTGGGGGCCCCTTGAATTTCCCCAGTCCCTTTTTGAAGACTTCGGGGTGCGCCTCGCACACCTCCTGAATTGGATCAGTCCCAACAGCGTGCATCCCCACGGCATGCACCCCTCCAATGAATAACCCCAGGGGCTGGAACCATTGAGTCCCGAGGAGGCTGCAATTTCCTCCCTTGAGCACGACCAGGGGAAGGGACGCGGCGTGCTCCTTGAATTTGACCTGAAATTCTCCAACCCCCAACACTGGAATACTGTTCCCTTGCACGTCCCGTAGCGTGGCCCTCAATGCTTTGAGCTTGGGCCGCTTTTGGGGGGCAATTCCGAAGAATTCCCTCTGGGAAATTATTGAATATGAGGACCCCGAGTCAATTTCCATCCTAATGGGCAACCCTTGGACTAGTACCTCAACAAAGTAGCGGGGGTGTCCCGTAGACACGCTGAACACTGGGGCGTCGTCCTCGCTGCCGTCGGCGATGCGGCCCACGCCGTCCTGCTTCCACGTGGCCTGGGCGCCGTCTTTGGGTCTCGCTGGACGGTCTCGTCCCGCGGAACGGTCTGGGGAGCTCCTCCGGGACTCGCGCTTCTTCCTGCACACCTTGGCGATGTGCCCGCGGCGGCCACAGTTGTGGCACTCGGCCTTCCGGAAGGGGCATTTCACGCGGTCGTGGGCCGCGCCACAGCCGTCGCAACGCCGGCTCTCCTTCCGGACCCTCTGTACGTCCTCGTCGTCGCTGCTCTCTGTAGACGACCTCGAAGTTCGCCGGGCCGCATGTACCGGAGCCTCTGCTTTGCTCGATTTTGGCCGCCAGTCCTGGAGTTCTTGGACCCCGGCCTTCGTAGCTTCTGCGGCCTGGGCCGCTCTGACGACCTCCTGCAGCGTGGGAGGCGGCTCTTGGTTCATTAATGTGCGCTGGGTCTCGGCGTCGTTCAGGCCGCACAGCACACAGTCTCGGAGGGTGATTTCGACGTTCTCCCATTTGCACGGGCCGGCCGCCAGTCGTAGGGCCGCCACGAACGCGGCGACCGTCTCCCCGGGCGCTTGGACTCGCCTCCAAAACGCACTCCGAGCGGGAAACATCGCCGTGGCGTGCCGGACGTGCTCACGCAGCAACTGCATGAGTTCCTTGGCCATGAATTCGCTCACCCTCCTCGGTGCAATCAGGTCCACCAAGGTCCTTTTTGTTTCTTGTCCGAGCATTCTGGTGAAGATGGCCCTTTTCTTCGCCTCTTCCGTAACTTCGGACTCGATCAGCGCGGCCTGGAAGTCCATCTCGAAGATCTCCCAGTCGCCCGGTTTCCTGATTTCGAAACCGGCGCATGTCTTGGTCCCGTGGGCTACCATCCCACCTTCGTCGCCAATTTAGTGTAAGGGACCAAAGACAATACAACAGCCGAAGGGTTGGCTTAACACAGGTTTATTGCATGATGATCCGGAGGAACATGTGGTAATGGCGGATGGGTAGCTCAATATATACAGCTGGCTATACATTTGAATGTGGCTCGTTGACAGACTATTGGCTGCTGCCTGCGTGACGTCGTAGGAGGTCACGCCCTTCTTGACCAGGTGAGGAGGTCGCGGGGAATCTTCCCGCGCTGCTGATCCAGGTGGCTATGATCCATTAGAGCTGGACGCTCGCTACTGCCCTCTGGTGGTCACTAGCTCGCGTCCCCTTATTAAGCATACATTGATACAGGTGATGGTTATAATGTTGCACACAGAAAGGTTACATTGATAACACATGGCAAAGGTACATTGTTAAAGGCACTGCTTTACAGAACACAACACCGATGGAACACTGAGGGACTCTCTCTGGCCCACCCTGGTAGGACAGGCAGACTCCCTTAGGGTGATGCAATCTCTTAGGTAACCTGGCCCACTACCATGTAGGGCTTTAAAGGTCAAAACCAGCACCTTGAATTGCACCTGGAGACAAACTGGTAACCAGTGCAGCTCCCGGAGCAGAGGTGAGGCACTAGCATAGCGCCCGCACCCCATCACTACCCGAGCCGCTGCATTCTGGACCAGCTGCAGCCTCCGAATGGTCATCAAGGGCAGCCCCATGTAGAGCGCATTACAATAATCAAGTTTGGAGGTAACCAGCGCAAGGAATCCCTATCTAGGAGTGGGCACAACTGGCGAATTAGTTGTGCAAAGGCCCTCCTGGCCACGGACGCCACCTGTTCTTCTAGCAGCAGTCGCGCATCCAGGAGGATCCCCAAGTTGCGCACTGGGTCTGTCTGAGGCAAAGAAGCCCCATCTGAGGCCAAGGATGGCAACTCCCAGGATAGTGCGGGACCCCAAACCCACAGCCACTCAGTCTTGCTAGGATTCAGCTGTAACCCGTTAGCCCCCATCCAGACGCCCACAGCTTCCAGACATCCGGACAGGACTTTGACAGCATCACTTGGCTCAAATTTGGCTCAAATTTGACAGTACATAACACATAAGTAATCCCTATATTTTGGATTGGTCACAAAGTATGTGAAGAGCTGTTTAGCAGGGAAAAAAGAATGGTTCTGCAATTATATGGTCACATAAATAGGATTTTGCCCTCTGATACTGTAAACACAGGCTGTAAAACCCAAACAATATACTAGGATTCAAGTGCTATGAGGACAAATCACTGTAACATATCCACAGCAATATCAGGTAGCGTTTCTTAATGCAAAAGTGAGGGAAGAACAAGATTTCTTATTGTTTCTATGCTGTTTTTTTAATATAGTATTTCATGGGAGAGAAATCATTTAGACTAGTTTCAGAGGTGGTCTAAAGCAGTGTTTCTCAATCTTTGGGTTTTGGACATCAATTCCCAGAAACCCAAGTCAACCCCCCAAAACACTGATCAGCCAATGTACTGACTTAGGCTTCTGGGAATTGAATTCCACCAGTGTTCCGCGGAACATAGTTTGGAAAACGCTGGTCCATACCTGTCAAGTTTCTGGAAATTCCTGACAGATAAGGGAAATTTCCCATCCAGAATGGAAAACTGGACAGCTATGCTTATCCTGTGCTGGCCTCCAGTCTAACTCCAGTCTAATTGCAGTCTAACTAATATGGGAAGATGGCAGGAAAGAGTGTAAAATACAGAGGTTTGACAGAAATTTCCCAAAACCTGACAGGTATGCGCTGGTCTAAAGTATCCTTATGTTGGCAGCATGCAGAAGGATGAGAGGGCTTTGAGTACTGCATACACAGAGCCTCCCTCATCATGTCTGCAAGATCTTCTTGATCTTTGAATTTTTCTTTCTTTCCAATATTAGCGATTCAGTATAGAAGGGATGTAGGATGCTGCAGATCCTTCTTTATAGCCAGGTAAAAGAGATCTGAGATAGGTCTCCTTCTCCAAGGTCAGAATTCTTTTCCTGGGTTTAGAAGAGTAGTGTTTATACTGTACCTCAATATAAGTAAATGCATGATATTTGGCTGATGGAGTGTGCTGAAAACATACGTCAAATAAAATGCACTAGTCTTTAAAGTGACAAAAAAATCCCCAGTCTGAAACAGACTGAAGATCAAACCAGCCATAAGAAGAGAAACATTATCCACAACTACCTTCTTAGCAATGTGCTAATCTTACTGTCTTGTTCCCTTCTTCCCTGGAAACGTCCAAAAAAGTAGATTTCATTAGCTATAAGGTGAATTCTCTACATATATCTCAGTAACTTATTTTATGGAATGTTAATTGTTTTAATGCATAAAACTGCTTTATGTGTTTGTAAGTATGTTTGAAAAATTACTGTATCGATCTTTCCCCCTGTTTATAGCTAGAAGATTTTGATATTTCAGCAAATGTCGTAAAGAAATTTGATGCTGATGATAATGCAGTTATTGAAAAATATTCAATTTTAAGTAACTGGTGCTATATTTTGCCAAGGTATGCTTTTTTATCCTTTGACAAGAAATTGTACTGAGATGAACAAATCTTTATTGGAAGAAAAGTGCAGTACTGTATTGCCACCAAAGGGAATTTTAGAGAAAAATTCTTTGTGATCAAAATAGAATTAAGGTCTATTTTCATCTGTGTTAAAAGAAATATTAAAAGCCAGGGATTTAAAACAGTAGCATATATAAACAAACTTATCTACATTTTTCATTTCGATGCTTTCCAAAACTTCCCAAAATTATTTTCAAATTTTTCCTTTTAAAAATTATTTTAATATTTAGAAAGCAAAGCAATTATATGTCAGTCTTTCCCAAGTGCTTCTTGTGGAGCCAGATCAGAGGGGCACATCACCCCAAAATTTGGGGGAGGGCATTCCCTCTGCCTAATGATGAACTACATGCGGCTATACCCACACAAAGTATATCAAACTAAAATGTTTCTTGCAAATAAATGCTGTGTTATCAGCTTCTTTTCCCCCTGTATGACTGAGAAGAAGATGCTTTAAAATGTTGTAGCACAATTTTGGATTTTGAAATTATAAATAGACAGCGACAGTCCAGTTCGTGAGTTATTCCACCCAAAGTAGGTAAACAGTTTTACTATTCAAATTAAGTTGCATTGCTTACAGTAGTGCAACTGGTTCATTGGTACAACAATTTAATTGAATCTTCTGGCCTGTCTCATATCTGACATATCTGATATGAATGTCTCATTGTATATTTACACATGCACAGAAGGAAATATGGGACTTGCCACTGCTAATTGGTGAGGGGCCATTCATGTGTTACTTGTGACCCTGATCACGCTCTTGATTGCACAACTAGCCTGCATCTGCCTAGAGCCTAGCTGCTTGCCAAATAGGTGCAGTTAGACTTGTCAACTTCCATAATTTCCTTTTGCGTGCAGATAAGTATCTAAGATTTTGGCCACCACTATATAACTGTGCTTTATGTCACTTTATATAGCATGTGATTAGTACTTTTCTTACCTCTGTGCAGCATGAAAATGGGTCAAATCATAAGCATCAGTCACACGATTCCAACTGACTCTGTCTTTGAGTCATACAATGCTTTGAGGTTGTATTGGGAAAATCTGGTAAGAATGCACATAATTTTTCTCCTATTGTTTGTCATTTAGCAATTACACTTACAGTATATACTGCTCCATTGCGCTTAGTGCACTCTCTGGGCAGTTTACAATTTATATGTTTACCTTGAATAATTCTATATGTATCATTTTCAGTATGGCTATATTTTGCCAGAAGATCCTCAGGTCTATTGCAGCATTTACTTCAAACTGATAGGGGAACAAATCTTTACGTATCTTTTTCATATTTTAAATTTCTTTGTGTTCATTTTTTGTGGTTCTCACTGAAGATCATGCAAGTTACAAACATGTTTTGCTGTTGAGTTGTTTTTGTTTTATAGCAACACTACTAAGATTAGCAAAATACACAACTCAGATTTTAGAGAGGCGTAAAAGAAGAAAATTGTAATTTTAGATCAGAATCCTATTACTGTGCATGCAATACAAGCTAGTCATCATGGAGGTTTTACATTTTTATCTATAGCAGTTTATGCCAGAAGAAACTGTTCAAATGATAATACTATTTCCTGTCAGGGAGATGCTGATTTTTGAAATGATAACATTTGTGAGTCTCTCTATAGTTGTCTATGTATTTTTATTTTTAATGATCAGAGGATTATACACAAATTAAAAATTGTCATTCACTTTGTTCAAGAAAGCTATAACTTAACTACAGAAATTTCTCAAAGAATTCATTTCAGTCCTTAACACTTATATTCAGATATCCTTTAAGTTGCATCAGAAGCAGGCCAGTGCAATACTTTCCTAGAGTAGATTTAGAAGGTGTTATAAAAGCCTTTGTTACTGATCTGAAGAATGTAATTCCTTTTATATGTGGATTTCCTGTAAAGATGACAAGTAAACCATTGTATGCTACGAAAGATCTTGCACAGTCTTCTGTTCAGGTAAAATATCCATTAAAACACAGACTTATGTACAGTACATCATAAATGTTCTAGTTTATGCTCATATAATTTGACAAAATTTAGGAGCAGATGTTTATTCTGACCTTTACTATTGTATGTGAGAAGAACCTTTTAACCCATTTTTGTAACACGTGTAGAATTTGAAGAAGTGGGAATATCAAGTGAACAACTAGAGACACATCACTCATTTAGAAGCAAAATATATCCTACGTATTTTTGTGACTGTTTCCCTTATTTTTCTGATTATATCTACAAACACTGGTCTGTCTAATATGATTCTAGTTAGTTAAGAGGTCTGACCATGCTAACTAATTTTGATAGTCATTTTTCTATGGAGAAGAATACTTAAGAGACAGCAATACATAAAAATTACAGCTTTTGCACAGGAATTATAACGTTGACTGCTGAGTCATAGACTAATTGTTGCTATATTGATATGGGTTTGACTTAGTATTGTCTATCAAATCGGAGCACTGGCTGGATAGCTCAATTATTTAGGTATCAGAAATTTGAAGAGAAAGGAAAATGAATACTAACTAGAGTGTGCTTCTCTCAATTCTGCAGTTCACGAGTGACTGGTTCTTGAAGTCAAGTGCTATTTTTGGCCAAAGAGAAGTTGGAGAGCAATCTCTCTTCGACTATTCCTTTCTGGGCCAATGGCTAGGGACAAAAATTGGTCTTTTCCATGCTATGATATAATAAGAAAGGCATGACTTAAAACAATCTTATTTCTATTTGTAAGTCAGTAGTGAGTAACCCATGGGACTGTGATGGCTTACTGGTTAAGATGTTGAAATTGATGACTGGAAGGTTGGCAGGTCAGCAATTCAAGACATGAGTGCTGTGCGATGGAGTGAGCTCCTGTCTTCTGCCAACCTAGCAGTTAGAAAGCAAGAAATGGGAAGTGGATAAATAGTTACCACTTTGGTGGAAAGGTAATTTAGTGTATGAGAGTCAAGACACAGGAAACAGCCAAGGGCTGGGTTAACTCAGGTTTATTTCATGGTGGACAGAGGGAACATGAGGTAATGGCGGACGAACAGCTCTATATATATGGTAGTAACGTATTTGAATGTGGCTCCACGATAGCCCATTGGCTACTGCTCGCGTGACGTCATGGCGGGTCACGCCCTTCTTGTCCAGGTGTAGGTAGCGGCGGGAAACTTCCCGCGCTGTGGCCTTTGATGGGTTTGAACCAAGAGAGCTTGGACGCTCGCTGCTGCCAGCTGGTGGTCATTAGCTCGCGTCCTATTACAGGGTTTATAGTGATACAGCTGAAGGTTACATTGTTACTCATAGGCAAGGTTACATTGGTTCAGATACATTGTTATCACATGTAGAAGGTTACACTGTTAGAACACAACACTCCTCCCCCCTAGGATGAGACGAAGTCTCTCAGCCAAGATGGCTTATTTCGAACACGCTGGGGTCTCGGCGCGGGCTGCCCTGCCCCGGTTTCGCTCCCTCCTCCTTGCTCCCTGGCTTCCTGCCCTGTAATCGGAGAGGATGACTTGTTAGTGGTTTGCCGCGGCTCTGCGGCTTTGTTGGGAGGTGTGTGCTTTGTTTGGGAAGAACCGGGGGCACTGGGGGCTAATGAAAAACCCCTCTTCTCGCTTGGATGGGTGGGGGAACACTCCAAAAAACCCCCCCGGCTGGCAAAATCAAAATCGTAATCGAATTCGGGGGAAGCGGCAGCGGCGGCCGCAAACTCCTTTTCCCCCTCCCCGGACTCGGACAGAACTGGCGTGTCAAAAGGATATGAGTCGGGACCACTGCTTTCCCCCCTGGCTTTGGACTGGTGTCCTTCTCTGTCTCCCCCTTGGGCTAAACGGGTGGGGGAGAACCCTATCGCTGAATCCGGTTGCTGAGCCCCACTGATCGGCCCCTCACTCACTCGGTGCCTCAGTTGGTCAGCGTGCCTCCTCCAGAGGAGACCGGCGTTAGTTTCCACCTGATACGACACTGGTCCCGTCTGTTCTACTATCGTCCCTGGCACCCAGACTGGGCCTGCGTTGGCATAGTTCCTGCAGTGTACAGGATCGCCTACGCCGAAACCTTTCGAGACCGCTAAACCTATGTTCTTCCCTTTGTCCTCGACCCTCGTCGGGTCTAACCTGGACAAGATCGTGGTCAGTTTCCTCCGCATCAGCAGCTCAGCCGGCGAATATCCGGACGCTAAGGGGGTCACTCTGTACGCTAACAGAAATTGACAGACTTGGTGATTTAGATCTCCCGAGCCCATGCGCCGCAGCGCATCTTTTGTTGTGCGCACCAACCGTTCCACTTGGCCATTCGTGGCCGGGTGAAACGGTGCGGATGTGACGTGCCGAATCGCATTTGCCTCCATGAATGCCGCGAACTCAGCGGACGTGAAACAGCTAGCGTTATCGCTGACCAGAGTGTCGGGTAAACCGAACGTGGAAAAGACCCTCCTTAGCTGGCGAATGGTAGTGGCGGAGGATGTGCTCTTTACCGGAATGACCTCCAGCCACTTTGAGTACGCATCCACTACCAGGAGAAAAATGGTCCCTCGGAATGGGCCAGCGAAATCTACGTGCACCCTGGACCACGGTCCCCTGGCTGCGTCCCATTCCCTATGCGGGAGACGGGCTACCTCCGGTCGGGAGCACTGACATGCCTCACAAGTGCCAACCATATGCTCTATGTCAGCGTCCAGCTGGGGCCACCAGAAGTAGCTCCGGGCCAGCGCCTTGGAACGGACGATTCCCGGGTGGCTGACGTGCAGCAGCTTCAGCACCTTCGGTCGCAGGGACGTAGGAACCACCACCCGTTGGCCCCACAAGAGGCACCCCCTCTCTAATGACACTCTATTCGTTTTCGAAAAAATGGGTCGAATTCCGTGCTTGGGGATGACGCCGGCCACCCCTTCTGTACCCACGAGCATACTTTCTCCAGTGTTCTATCCTTTCCGGTCGCCCTGGCAATGTCGGCCGGTACTATTGGGGGTGAATCTAAGACCTCTATTAGCAATACCTGGCGGTCTCTTCCTACCCCTGCCTTCTGGTCGTCCGACAAGGGCAACGGAGACCGTGAGAGCGCGTCTGCATGGCTGATCTCCTTCCCGGGCCGGTATTCCAACTCATGTTGGTACGCGTTAAGAAAAATAGCCCACCGCAGCATCCTCGGGGACAGGATCTGTGGCGTAGGCTTATTTGCAGTGAAGATTCCTAACAGGGGCTTGTGATCAGTCACGATTTTGAACGGGCGACCATACAGAAAATCGTGAAATTTTTTGGTTCCCGCTACTATCGCTAATGCCTCCCTGTCGGTCTGTGCGTAATTCCGCTCTGCTTGGGACAGGGACCTTGAATAAAACGCTATCGGGGCCTCCCTTCCGTCGTTCAACACGTGGCAAAGCACCGCCCCCACCCCCACCGGGGATGCGTCGCAGACTAAAACTACCGGCCGTTTGGGATCGAAATGAGTCAGGATTGCCTCGGATGTTAGGAGTTGCTTTAACTCTGTGAACGCTCTCTCTTGCTCGTCACCCCACAGCCATTTTTCCTCTTTTTTAAGTAACCGATGGAGCGGCTCGGCAACAGACACCTTCCGTGGAAGGAAGGTATGGTAGAAATTGAGAAGCCCCAGAAATGACTGTAGTTCGGTTTTGGATGTGGGGCGAGGAGCTTTCTTGATGGCGGCTACCTTAGATTTGGACGGTCTAATTCCCTCGGGCGTGACACGGAACCCTAAAAACTCAACCTCTGTTTCGAAAAATACACATTTGTCTTTTCTCAGTCGCAGCCCCACTTTCTCGAACACGGTCAGAACTTTATCCAATCTATGTGCCAGCTCGGCCTTACTCCCCCCCGTTATCAACACGTCATCAAAATATGGCAACACCCCCTCCAGCCCCTTCAGGAGGCGTTCCACGAGCGACTGAAAAAGGCCAGGTGCCGAGTTCACGCCAAACTGTAAACGCGACACCTGGAACGCCCCCTTATGTGTAACTATTGTTTGTGCCGCCGCTGTGGCGGGGGTTACAGGGAGTTGCTGGTAGGCCTGTGCTAAATCGAGCTTAGCGAAACACTTTCCCCCGTTCAGCCTGGCCAGAAGGTGGCTGACCACTGGCACCGGGTATGCATTAGGGCGGATCGCCTTGTTAATTGTACACTTATAATCAGCGCAAATGCGCACCTCCCCGTTAGCCTTCAGTGCTGTTACAATTGGAGTCTCCCACTCCGCGGAATCCACAGGAACAAGAATCCCCTGACCCACCAGTTTGTCCAGTTCCGCCTCTATTTTGTCCTTTAGCGCGAACGGTACCCTGCGCGGTTTGAGTCTTATCGGGCGGACCTCCGGGTCTAGGTCGAAGGCTACAGGGGGTCCCTTGAACTTTCCCAGTCCACTTTTAAAAACGGCGGGGTGTGCGTCGCACACCGCTTGTATTGGATCCACGCCTACGGCATGCACCCCCCCTATGAACAAACCTAAAGGCTGAAACCACTGCGTTCCGAGGAGGCTACAACTCCCCCCTTTTAGCACCACTAGGGGAAGTTCCGCAGAATGTCTCTTAAAACGAACCCGGAATGTCCCGACCCCCAACACTGGAATGTTGTTCCCCTGTACGTCCCGTAGTGTGGCCCTCAATGCTTTAAGTTTGGGCCGCACGTGGGGGTCGATTTTCAAGAACTCTCTCTGGGGAATTATAGAATAGGAGGACCCCGAGTCAATTTCCATCCTAATAGGGGTCCCTTGTACTAGTACCTCAACGAAGTAATGTGCCTGTCCCGCAGACACGCTGAACACAGGAGCGTCGCCCTCGCTGTCGTCCGAGATGCGGCCCACGCCGTCCTGCTTCCTCGTGGTCCGGGCGCCATCTTTGGACCTCGCTGGACGGTCCGGTCTGGCCGAACGGTCTTGTGACTGTCTCCGGCCCTCTTTCCCTTTCCTGCACGCCTTGGCGATGTGCCCCCGACGGCCGCAGTTGAAGCACTCGGTTTTTCTGAATGGGCACCTCACGCGCTCATGGGCCGCTCCGCAACCATCGCAGCGGCGCCCTCCCCTTCTGACCTTCTGGACCTCCTCGCCGTCGCTGCTGTCCGAAGACGACTTCGAGATCCGTCGGGTTGCGTGCACCGACTGTCCGGACTTTCCGTGCAATGAGCTCTCCGCTTTGCCGGCCCTCGGACGCCACTCACGCCACTTGTGCATCTCATCTACTCCAGCATTCGTGGATTCCGCGGCTTCCGCGGCCTCTACAACCTCTGCCAGTGTGGGGGGTGGCTCCTTGTTCATCAGGCTGCGCTGCACTTCCTTGTCCTTCAGGCCACACAGAACTCCGTCCCTGAGGGCCATCTCTAAGAAGTGGTCCCATCTGCAGGGGGCGGCGGCTACTCTCATAGCTGTTACGAAGGCTTCTACCGACTCGTCCGGCGCTTGGACTCGCCTCCAAAACGCGCTCCGAGCGGGAAACATTGCCCTCGAGGGTCGGAAACGCTCACGCAGCAGTTTCATGATGTCACCAGCTTTAAAATCACTCATCTTCTTCGGTGCAATAATGCCCACCAGCGTTCGCTTGGTCTCCATCCCAAGCATGCGGGTGAGGATGGCCCTCTTCCTTTCCTCGTCGTCTTCTTTGACTTTGAGCTCCACCAGTGCCGCCTGGAAGTCCATCTCAAAGAGCTGCCAGTCTTGCGGTTTGGTAATGTTGAACCCGCTCTGTGCCCTGGCTCCTTGGGGATCCATGATCCCACCTTCGTCGCCAGTTTAGTGTATGAGAGTCAAGACACAGGAAACAGCCAAGGGCTGGGTTAACTCAGGTTTATTTCATGGTGGACAGAGGGAACATGAGGTAATGGCGGACGAACAGCTCTATATATATGGTAGTAACGTATTTGAATGTGGCTCCACGATAGCCCATTGGCTACTGCTCGCGTGACGTCATGGCGGGTCACGCCCTTCTTGTCCAGGTGTAGGTAGCGGCGGGAAACTTCCCGCGCTGTGGCCTTTGATGGGTTTGAACCAAGAGAGCTTGGACGCTCGCTGCTGCCAGCTGGTGGTCATTAGCTCGCGTCCTATTACAGGGTTTATAGTGATACAGCTGAAGGTTACATTGTTACTCATAGGCAAGGTTACATTGGTTCAGATACATTGTTATCACATGTAGAAGGTTACACTGTTAGAACACAACAGGTAAACAGCATTCTGTATACTCTGGTGTCGAGGCATGCCTGCCATATGACCACAGAAATGTCTGCAGATGTGGTTCTTTGGCTATAAACAGAGATGACAGATGAGCACCGTACCCTAGAGTTGGACATGGCTGGCTTTCAAGCAAGGGACACCTTTACCTAGCGAGTAACACAAAGGTTTGGATACTTAGGTGTCCAGCATGAGTATAAGTTGTCCCCACTATACTCACTTCGTTATAAGAAGTGCTTAAGGGTGTTTTTGTGTAATCGGCTTTTAAAGCAGTTGAGAGGAGAGTAACATTTCCTGTCACAGTTCTAACTTCCGTTGTCAGCACAGCAGCCCATGTTGCTTTCTTAAATCCTCTTTGCATCTAAAACAGCAGGTTGTGATCTATGAAGAGAAGGTTATAGCATCTTCTGTGAGACTGAGACCTGGCAAATCATGTTTGTCCTTTATATTTATGCATTTAGACAATGAGCAATTCAAAATATCACATGTTGTAAAAATGCATTGTGTACAAATAATTCAATGGTATGGGATATAATTCTGTTGTTCTAATTGTATTGTTTTAGAAAGTAAACACAAAGCCAGTTAATCTCACTGGGAAAAGGAGCTGGAAGGTAGCTTTAACTCAAGCCATTCCAAGATTTAGTTCTTCGTGGTGTGCTACAGAAAACAGCCACCAGATGGAGCGTCAAATTAAACAACCAAAAACAGGTGTTTTTTCTAATCTCCACTTACTAGCAGAAGATGAAAACACTAGAGCAGTGGAGTGCAATATCTATAGAAAGAAACAAAAATCTGAAGACTCTACAGTAATGCTGAGCTCAAACGAATCTTTCAAATTGCCAAAGGACTCCTTAATGAGAGATTCCACTAGAGTCATACCCATTTTTAAAGGAAAACTGTTACACATGGATAGGCAAACAACAAAAAACATGCATGGAAAGAAAAAACAAAATATTACACAGTATGTGCCAATGGAGTCCATCACATCTGCCAAATCAGCCGTATTCCAATCCAGCGCATTCCATCCTAACAAACCATTACATGATGCATCATTAAGAAATAATGTAAGTGGGAAAAGCAATGTAAAATCTAGTAAACACAGATTGAAAGAGAAAAACATGAATAAGGAATATCTGTCAAATAGTACTGTCACTAATACAATGGATTTAGATAGAGATTCAAGAAAAATGAAATCTGGAAGAGTAAATTCCTTTTTAGTGTCTGCTAGTAATCAATCAATACATGGTGAATCAACCATCCAGCAGCATATAAATAAACCTGCAAATCTCAGCACATGCCAGAATAGCCGGAGTACTGGATCCAAAAAAAGCTATCTCTGTAAATCTCATCCAAACATAGAGGAGAAAAATGGCAGAATATTTCAGAATCAAATGCTAAGTTCAGCAGAAGAATCAAAAATGAATGCTTCCAGGGCCAAAAAAGGCAGAGGTCAAAAAGAATCCGTAAGACTTTCGATTAAAGACACCACTAAGAAATCCTTCCACCATCTGCAGTTTAACTCTCCACAGGTATGACAAATAATGTAAGTATATAAACCAAAGAATTTTACCATAAACGTATAAAAAGTGAAAGTGGGCAAGCATTTTATTGTACCAAATTCCTTGCATACTTATGAAGCATTAATTGTCGTGCCAGTTCCCAGTCAGCAATTTCTGACAATCCTGTTGCTTTCCTATGTGGTCTTGCATGTGACTGGCTCAGAATGCAGATGGGTGTTGTGTAGCCTATAGAAATCAAATATACTTTATTAGTACAGCTGAGAATTTTTTAAAAATTGCAGACAAAGAATGCTCTGAGTATACATGGATAAGTAACACTGTTATTCAAAGCTTAGAAAGCATACCTTATGGACAAAGTAATTTTTCAAAACTAAGCGGATCTGAGACTAATTAGTACTTGGGTAAGATACTTCCTAAGATCTCCATCCTGGGCATCTTGAAGGGAATGTGTGGTATGTCTAGACCAGTGGTTCTCAACCTTTTTTTGCCCATGCCCCACCTAAGCATCTTTAAAATCCTGATCCCTCCCAAACATATAATTATTTTAGGCTTCCTCCACATGAATAGAAGTTCACTTTTTTAATAATAAGAATTATGGTATATGTTATTATGGTGGAGGATCAGGATTTTAGAGATGCTTAGGTGGGGCATGGCCAAAAAAAGGTTGGGAACCACTGATCTATTCACTCAAAGGCAAGGAAACGTCCGACAGCTCTCTCCCCCTCTTCAAAAACTGGGTGCATTGATGGACTCTTCTTATACCTTAATTTTCACCCCAACAAACAAGAGGTGAATATCAAACTTCTGCTTGTGTAGGACTAAGTCTATTAATCACAATGAGACTCCCCACAAATAAGGTGGGCTTGGACTAGAAAAGTTTAGGTAACATTTCAACATAAAATAGGTAGTAGGTAGGAATGACATTTGTTAGTGTAGCTGTTGACAGAGCATGATGAAGCATCGAGTTTTTAAATTTCTTAAATGTAAATATAATTTGGTTTAATGCTTTAACATGTTGGCAGGAAGAAGAAGAAAGTTATCCAAAGGCCAAGAAACTGAGAACTAATAAACCATGAAATGAATAAGGACGGAGAAGAATTAGAAGCACAAAAACAGGCATGTAGGCATTAGGTGTTTTCACATTTAGTACTAGAATAATTAAACACATGCAGTGGCAAAAATTGTCTTTCTTTGTTATAAAGGTAACCATATTCTTAACCATTTTATCTCATTCTAATCTAAAGGGCTATCTATAATTCAATATCTTTAAGGCATGCGGAGGTCCTCATATGTTCAAAATCTTGAGTTATCTGCGTGTGTAAAAAGAATGCATGCCCTATGGCCACTTCTCTTTATTAAAATTAATGGTGGAGATATTACAGATGGTGACATTTATTGGCATTCCCCTGGTCTGAATGGAAAATCAGAGTAGTTGAATTGGAAAGTAATGCTAGACTATAGATAGGTACTAAGTGCAAAAGCAGAATGATCCCTATGCAAAATGTCTGTCTTGATGCTTTTCTAGTCCTCATTAGTAGGATGAAGAATAAATCTGGATTTCAATAATTTTTTTAGTCTAGGAGTACAGCCAATTAGACAAATGGGCACAATGCAGTACTCCCCAAGCTTTCATAAAAGAGATAGTTGTTTCCCCACCACCACCAAGCCTTTAGGACAGGGCTTCCCAACCTTTTCACACCACAGACCTGACCTTGTCTTCCGGACAGCTGAGCACATCTCCCAGACAGCCATTAATACGCCCACTTCCACATTTATGACAGGCACAGGTGTGTTTACGCATGCATGGGCGCATTTTATGACTGATGTAAACATGTCCGCTTCCACTTCCAGGAGAGGAGAGGGTGGCTGCGGGCCACATGAAATGGTGTCGGGGCTGAGTCCAGCCCGTGAGCCGTAGGTTGGAAACCCCTGCTTTAGGAGAACAATGTATTGGGGGTGGCTTTTTCTTTAAACTGGAAGCAACCAGATGTCACTCCTGGTTTAGGTATGGAGAGATCTTATTGATGTAGTTAGCAATTTTCATCACAGAGAGTAGAAAAGACATTAGATCTGGATAACTGCAATCTTCATGGGTCTTCAGGCCTGGGGTAATCTTACTATAGCTAATTTTTGGTTTATCATGAACTGGGTATTGTGGTTTAAAGTCAACACTGACTAGCCTATAAAATAAATCAGTTTAACAAGTCAGGTTTTGTAGTTGACTTGCTTTGAAACAGACTAGCATTTACTTCTAATCACAGCTTCTGGTATCAGAATGTCAGACTCTTCCAGAGCTTAAATAGAGACTATTAGCACAACCCCCACCCCTTTCCAATATGCATGTGCGTGGGTGCAGCAGTCTCCTTGGGTCTTTTTTTCACTGCTGCTGTAAAAAGACATTTGTGTTTTTCTCCAGTGTTAGTTCCTCAAAATTTAAAACCTCCAACTTGCATGAAAATTTTATTGGGTATCAAATGGCCAAAGTTCAGGGCCTGTGGGGTGGGGTGGGGGACCTCACTTTGAAATGGGGTGAATCCTCCTGGTACTTGAACCATGAGACACACTTTTCTTCAAGTCGTCTGTTGTGGGATGCGTGCACGCAATTGGCACACTGTCCCTGACAGAACCACGGTTTTGGGAGAACGCTCCGTCAAGCTTTGGTTCCGAAGGGACAGAAATTGGGGAGCGGATTAATAGTCATAGTTTAATTCACCGATCACTGACCTGACAGGCAGGTCGAACAATAGAGGGCAAAAGATTGCCAGGTGATGAACTCGATAGACATGTAATGAGTAATCTCGCATCCGCAGAAGCTCTAAGCCCAAGAGTCAACCTAAGCACATGTTTGCTCCCGATAACAGTAGACAATGCATGTCCCCGGTAGTAAATTAGATAGATAAGAAACTTCCCCCAGTGAAGTCATCCCTAATGGGTAACTTGTGTAATCTCAAAGTGCAGACTCAGAGTTTTTCCTGTAACGGTCACGCACAACCTATGCACGAGGTCGAGCCAGGCAGGGTATAAAGTTTTGGGTCTTCTCATCAATAAATGCTGGTCTTTGCTCCATCTTGCCTCGTGTGACTTGCTGGACCAGTCTCCTCCGGGACCCTCCGGCCCGCGTCGGGCCCCGATCCAACAGTCTGTGTTATTATTTAATCTCTCTTTGTTCTTTGTAAGTTATATTTTCCCATATGTATTAATATAGTGTAAAAAAGCATTTCTGCCTGTGTCAGAATTTATTTTGAAACAATGGTGTTTTTTTTTGTTATTATAGGAAGAGAACAAAACAGAAGAAATTTTTGAAGCTTGCCCGAAAATAGATGTTGTTACTTTGAGTGTTCCAATCAGTTTTAAAGCTATCTTTTTCTCAAGATAATACATTCTCAGCATAACTTTATGGTAGTGCTAAATTGTATGGCATTTTTACAGTGCATAAATAGTCAAAACAAATTAAAAATCAACAGCATGGTTTATTTTACCCGGTTTTAACTCTTCCATTAATAAAGCATGTTACTTCTTTATAAACAAACAAACAAACACAAAAGGCTGTATTATGGTTTCTTTTTATTCTCTAACAATCATATATAACTTATATGTGACTAATATAAATGTCTGTGTGCATATGTCTCATAAAGGATGTAGAGCAGGGGATGGCAACCTTTTTAAGTTGCAGGCTGGGTCATGCTCCCTCAGTTGGTCTCCCTGCCATAAACGCTGCTGTAAATGCAACTGCAGCTGTTGTAAACATGTCCATGGCTGTTGTTAACGTGTCTGCAGCTGTCGTAAATGCGTTTGCGGGCCATAGGTAGCCGACCTCTAATATGGAGCATACCTCCTATGTATTAAGAGATTTATACTTCATAGTTTAAAGTGGCTTTGTAGCCCTTCTGGCACAGTGGTTAACCAAAACTCTGCTCACAATCTCAACTTGATCTCAATGAGTTCGAGGGTGACTCAGCCTTCCATCCTTCCGAGGTTGGTAAATTGAGTGCCCGTTGTGCTGGGAGAAAATGCTCCGCTTAATGGAGGCAGAGGTTAAGAGGTATTAATGTTAGTCCGTATGGGGAAAGAGGTGTTTTCTCCCATTTCCCATGTGACGGAATAGACTTTCAATGTATTTATGGTAACTTTACATTGTTGGAGCCAGCCATTTTAACACATTATGGGCAATATTCATAGGTCTGCATGAATACAAGTCAGCCAGTTGGGTTTAGATGGGATGTCATTCCAGTAGGAAGCTAAATGATAGTAGTATCTGCCCTAATACTGTTGAAATTCCAACATGGAAATCAGGAACATGTTATATGCTGAAGAAACTGAAACTTTAACAAATTTTAAAATAGTTTAATGTTACCTGTTGAACTTTTGTGTGTGTGTGTGCACTTGTAAAAATAAATTTATTTTTTGAATTATGAACCCTGCTTAGTATTTTATAGATAGTAGTCCTAAGATATTATACCTATGTAAGCTGATAGTCAGTGCTATTTTTTTTAAAATAGTAGCCATGTTAGTCTGTGTTGCAAGCATATCAGAATAAACTAAACAAAAAAATGTGGTAGCACTTTGAAGACTGTTATATTTTAATGATAGCTTTCGTGGATCAAGTCCACGCCATCAGACAAATGAGTGAGACTTCATGGCATCAATTTATACACATCAGGTACATAGGGAATGCTTAACTGGGGCCAATTCTAAATGCGCTGTTGTTTCTGAGCCAGTTCTCAAAACTATTTTCAGTACTTTCCAGAAGAAGAATCACGCTGTAGCAAAAACATGTTGCAAAATCAATAAAGTCTCCTATGGCACCAACAAATTTATTATGGCACAAGATTTCCTAGACCAAGATATACTACTTAAACAAATGTGTAGCATTGTTTTAAACTTTATTGTGGATTTTAATTTTTTTAATGTATACTCTCCTAAGATTCATTTCTTCTAAATTACTGTATTAGCATAAATAAAAATAAACAAATAGAGTAAATTTCTAAATTGGCAGGAATTGTTGGAGGTGGGAAATGGAAATGCCAAAGGAAGACAAAATGCATCCAAACAATTACAACTATGTAAATTATGTTCGCATGGCATTGGCACTTGGAATCCACTTTTTGATGTTATACATAATTATTCCCTGTTATTTCTCAGCAACACCAGCACAAGCCCAACAATAGGCTATTGTAATTATTGGCTCAGAGCCATAGCTGTTACTACGGCAGCTTATCTCTGCTTGCAAATAAACACTTGTCTGAAAGCAGCCTTTATTTTGTAGCCATACAACAAATCCACAGTTTATACTGAGATCTTATAGCTCTATGTTTTCATCAAAGCCAATAAAATATTTCATGTAGCATATCACTTACACCAAACAAAGCATTAGTTAGTCAAAACCAATGATAGGCTTCACTTTCTAATTTATCATACTTTCAAATAGTCAGCTTTAACTGTTTTGTTTTTTATTCCATGCTCACTTAATTCTTTTTCTCTCCTTTATGTGTGTCCAGATGCATAGATAAGCACAGACTTTTTAAGTTGCAGAAGTTTTCAAAAATTCACAACGTGGTACATAACAAGGGTAAAACATTGAAATGGGGTTTCACGTTGAATGACAACTTTTGGGTCAGTCTTTGTTGCCAAATTGCAACACGCTGACATAAGAGGATAACTTCCTTTTTGTGGCTTGGGTTCCCATGTCATAATCTGTCACACATACAAAACCCCTTTAAAATGAACAGGAAGAGGCTGCTAAAATTTAATTGGGTTCAGATGTGCTGCTGCAATTAGTGCTGAATGTTCCACTAATTAAAACAATTTTAGAGGGATTGCAGTCCTACCTTGTAAATGTTTGCAGCACTTAGGGGTAATCAATATATTAAATTATGATAGCTGTATCATTACAGTAAAATGGAAAAACGCAGGAATTGTTTTAATAAAATTCTGTCCCCTGTGTTTAAAGCATTTAGGTAAGGAATGCCATTGAACTAAATGAGAAAATTAACGTCAGACAAGATGTATCATTGCAAGGGAGCAGTCCAAATCTCTCAGGGTGTGGATTCAGAATGTGATAGAAGAAATTCCCCTAGATATTATTTATTTATTTATTTATATCCCGCCCTCCTGGTGGGGACACCACTCAAGGCGGCTAACAACATAAGAGGAAAAGGGGGAAAACAGAAATAAAAATACAATATAAAACGATTAAAACATCAACAGTTAAAAAGATTATCCCCAAAGAACCCCAGCTAAAATCCACATGAGTACCTCTTAGGATACTCATGAGAAAAATAGATTAGCCATTGATAGCTTTATCTTCCATGTTTATAAGCAGGTCATCAGAAATCCTTCTGACTTCAAACTTTTAATTGTCTAATGAATCCCACACTTTAATGTTGTGGTATGCGCTCCAGTGTCTAGTCATGCCTGCCACATGACCACGGAAACGTCTGCAGAAGCAGATAGCGCTGGCTCTTCGGCTTAGAAACACAGATGAGCACTGCACCCTAGAGTCGGATACGACTGGCTTTCGAGCAAGGGAAACCTTTACCTTTACTAAGAAAGTTGGAATGGTGGAAAGCTAGTTTAAGGAATGTGAGCAAATGCAACAATGACTTTCCTTTAAATGTCTAGCAAGCTGAATCCTACACAGAAGGTTTCTGTTCGCATCTGATATTCTAGAAGAAATATTTTCACCTAATATATCATGAATTCTTTTTGAAACAGTAATCTGATAAAATACAAGTGAATAGAGAATGCTGAATAATAGCTTAAAAATGTAAAGAAGAGTCAATGTCTTTTTATATGGCATCCACATAAATGAATGATATACAGCAGGAGTTCTCAACCTATTAAAGCTAGGGGCTGGGTCATGCTCCCTCAGACAGCTTCTGGGGCCGGACGACCATTTTGCCCTTCCTACACCACATGGCACTTCCTGGTGGAAGCAGGAGGGGGGGCACATGGGCCACATCCAGCCCTTGGGCTGCAGGTTGAGAATCCCTGATATACAGTACTCCTATTCCTACTTCCCTCCATTATTCATAGACTGTGCTAATTAAGAGTGAAAAGGGAAATAAGCATGTTTAAATCTTCCACCATGGGGAAAAAGCATCCTTGCAGAAGGAAAGTTAACACGTCAGGATGACAGATTCTACATTTCCATTACAGTAGTTTTCTATACACATTGCATTTTCTTACACAAGGAAAAATAGAAAATTTAGTCCCCTCGCTCTTTAGTACTACTAGTATAGAAGGTTTATGCCATGCATAAAAAACACTCTAGAACAGGGGTCGGCATCCTGTTAAAGTTGGGAGCCAGGTCATGCTCCCTCAGATAGGTGAGGGGGCTGGACTTCCCCCATGTAAATGCTGCTATAAAACACATCCACGACTGTCGTAAACGCTTCCGGTGGCAGTGAGGGCAGTGGGCCAGATGATTTGTCACCATGGGCTATATCTGGCCTGTGGGCTGTAGCTTGCCGACCCCTGCTCTAGAATTTCTCAATAAATATAATCCAGATTGGGCTGCAAATAATTTCTAAAAGGAAAAAAAAGTGGGATTGTATCTGTAAAGACCCTGAGGGTAGGAAGGAGATCCCCTCTCTTACGGCAGTGCTTTTCAGAGCACCCAAGTTTGCTCTTGGCTTCTTTCATGCTATGGCCAGTGGGAGAGCTCTCTGCCCCTCCTACCCCTTTCCGCTCCTGGGCAGTAGCATGTCCTCTGAAAAAGAAGGACAGTGTCGCTTGATGATGAAAGCGCGGTCTCGTGCATGGTTCCTCCTGCAAACTTGTGGCAGCAGCAGCAACCAGGAATTACTAGAAGAGTGGCAACCCTGGGTTGAAGGCTACCTGCGCCAGTAGAGTCACAACTCAGGAATTCTCCCCTCCCAATCCACGCCATCCACACATTACTTTTCGGAACCAGCAGGTCCACACCTCCTTCCCCTAGTTCAGTTTTTACTTCGGCCTTTTTCTTCTTTCTTTCCTTCTTTCTTTCACTCTTTTTCTTCTTTTCTTCCTCCTCTCCCCCTTCCTTTCTTCCTCATCCATCCATTTATTATTTTTTAATTCTCTGTTTCCAGTGGGGTGGGAGTGCGTCTTTCTCTTCCTCCCCCCCCCCACTCGAGGTGTTCCCTCTTTAAATAAAAAAAATGCCTAGGAGCTGCAATAGCCACCATTGCTGCCTGTGGCCTGAAGGGTTGAGTGCTTGTTGCTTCTCTGGGGTGGCGGTGGTGGCAGCATTACATCCCGGGAGGGGGGCAAGTCCCTTGTCCTTCCTCCTCCTCTCCATGCATTTGAGGAGTCTTGTTTTTACTAGTGGTGTTTTACATTTTTTGGTATCCTAAATCTAAACAAGGGCCCCTTGACATGATTTGCTACAGGCCCCGCGCTGGATTAATCCGGCACTGGTGGTGGGATTCAGATGGTACCCCCGGTACACCTGTACCGGTAGTAGACATTCCAGCTGGCCTTGTCCAGCCAGTTGCTAGAACTTCAGGTTATAGGCCTATGCCTGCCTCCCATACTGGTGGCGCAGTGTTGTGTATTGAGGCATAATTGCAAGTGGCGCAGGCAGCGCCTTGCAAGAGGAAAATGGCGGTTTCCCACTATACAAATTAGGATCTTAAAGTGGCACAAAAACCCCTGTACAGGGCGTGCTCATTATGCTAATCCAAGCCCTGTGATTGGATACAGTATGGATCCTGTTCTCCATTGGTTAAATACATATATTCCCTGTTATGATTGGTTAGTTACGGTTATCTGGCATGTCGCTACTTTGTATCAAGGAGCCACCACTGAGGAGACACTATATAAGCCCCACGAGTAAACAAGGGTGGGGCCGGACCAGATCTAGACTTCCCACTCTGTATAGGTAGCCAGCAAGTGCTAAGCCTGGGTCTCCTCCATTATGCTACGCTTCTATGGTTGCTAGTATTTGCCTCCTACATGGCAAGAGTCAGGAGGGACTGATTCCACTGGGATTGTATAGCCATCACTGTGTCCGGAGCACCTTGTAAGCTCATCTCTAAAAGACTGTTGAATAAAGACTAGTTGCTGTTTTATTCATCGTTGTCTGGACTGGTGCTTATTAGGGCCGGGCATAACACGCAGCCTCTCCGGGCTTCCCCCATCCGGTTTCTGGATCCTCGGGTCACACCCAGCAAGTCACATGGCCATGCCCACCTGTGGGTTGCCCACTTCACTGATTGGATAGCACCCTTCCAGAATGGTTCGTCTCATAATCTCATAATAGTGGAAACTTCCAGGAGAAACACAAGCCCGTAACAGCACACGTCAGCTAGACAGGAAGTCTTCAAGGTCGGTTAGATTGTGCAGTCCTTTAGCAGGTGCAAATGTATACATACAGTAACTTCTTAGAGCTGGCAAATGTAACTTAGCCAGCAGAATGCCATGTAAGCAATATATCCTATCATGAGGTCTGACACAGGCTGTGCGGGGGAGACCTCTGTGTAATGCAATAAATACAGCCTCTCCCAAACCATCGGGATGGGATGGCTTTCCTTCAGCACTACTGCCTCCCGTGCCTTCCTTCGCCTTCAGCACCCTGGACTCCGAGAGCCATTACAGCACCCACCCAGTCACATTGTCACCATGCCACGCCCACCATGCCCCACCCACAGGTAAAGTAAAGGTAAAGGTTTCCCTTGCTCGAAAGCCAGTCGTATCCGACTCTAGGGTGCAGTGCTCATCTCTGTTTCTAAGCCGAAGAGCCAGCGTTTTCTGCTTCTGCAAACATTTCCGTGGTCATGTGGCAGGCATGACTAGACACCGGAGCACACGGAACGCTGTTACCTTCCCACCGAAGTGCTCCCTATTTATCTACTTGCAATTTCTTGCTTTCGAACTGCTAGGTTGGCAGGATCTGGGACGAAGACGGGAGCTCATTTCCGTCCTGCAGTACTCGGGAATCAAACTGCTGACCTTCCACTTCCTAGTCAGCGTCTTAGCAACTTGAGCCACTGAGTAGGTAGTAAAAAAAATTGAATCCCACCACTGCACCTGCCCTTTCATTTTGGTAGCTGACCTAAGCAAGTGCTGCTCTCTGTCTATAGCCAGACATTCAAGAACTGGACTTAGTACCTCAGAATAGCCAGTAAACATCATGGCTCCAAAATTAGCTTTTGAAAAACAAAACAAAAAAACCTTATTGCTTAAAACAAGACAGGACAGAATGACATAGCAAAATAAAGTGGTGATGTTGCTGGTGTGTTTTTTCTTAAGAAAAGGACAAAGAATAACAGCAGTAGATGGTGCCACTTGAGATAGGAAGAACGGTGTGGGCCTGAGGGGAAATGTTTGAGGAAGATGGATCAAGTCAGTTGCAACTCAAGTGGTTTCCTATTCCCTTCTTACCACTCTAGGACTGGGCAATCTGCTGAGGGCCTAATCTTTGGCACTGAAAGGTCGCCAGAATGGCATGTCGTCAAAGTTATACAGGTATATGTGATGGAGAAAGCCAAATGGAGTAAGAAGGGCAGTCAGCCCCCCTTCAGCAGAAAATGTTAGGCAAATCCTCTGCTATCCTTGTGTTGATGCTGTGAAGTCAAGGTTTACTTTCCCGCTTCTTTTATTGCACAGGGTGCAATTCTCTCCGAACAAAATGGTTGTTAAGAGAACACAATCTCCATCTTCCGTCTCACAATGAAATTTCATGACAGACATGGGAGCCATAACAGGAGTAAAAGAGTAGTTGAAGTGTTAATATTGGCAACTAATCAAATACTGTAGTATAGGCCTCTGTGGCACACACAAGAAAAAGACATAAAAGGTACCTATGTCAACATGGAATGGTCTTACTCCTTCCCTAGCTATGTAGTGCTCCCATTTGTGTGTATTGGTGTGTGTGTGTGTCCTGTTGTGTCCCACACTGTTTCTTCTACCATTCTACTAGAAATAATGCTGACACTATTTTTAATTCTTAGGACCATAGTTGTGGTAGGAAATAAACACCCTTTAGTGCTAAGACATAGCAATAGCAATTACACTTATATACTTAGATCTTTCAAAAGTTACCATCTTGTTTTAGCAGTGTCCCTTAATGTTCATTTCCAAATGTTGCCCATGGGAAAACACAAAACAAAACATGTCTTATTGAGAGTTGTGCAAATGCTTATATTGCCGGGAAATGAATGCATATTCTCATCACGGCTTCCTTTTCAACTATGTACACAGGTCTTTTCTGCCTCCTGCCACTCTGTAATTGCTTGGTTTTTATTGTTGTGTAGAGAAAGAATAAAATATTTATATAATAACTATTTTAATTATTAAAACTATTTATCTTCTTAATTAAAAAGCTTCAGTTAGCTTGGTGGCACAATGAAAAGAGTAACATGAATTCCTTCATGCTTTGCACAACATTTGATGGATGGACTTTGCAAACAGTTTGAGTAGAGCTGAAGTTTCTAAAACGCCAAGGATGCAGTTTTAGAGCTAGTACTATTCATCAAGATGCAGACAATACTAGTGGCTCGAAGTACTTTGTAAATCTTAGGGTGTTTGTCAGGATTTAATTCTATTGCTCCGCTTGGGTTTTATTCTTGAGCAATAATAGCATGGCTGAAATCATGTTGCTATAACATTTGGAAGTGAATTGCTGTTTTGTTAAGAAATCTCTGTAAACTTCATCTTTTGCCTACTGAGATGTGTGAGTCTGAATGCAATAGATAATGTTTACAGAAATTTCTTAACTTATAGCCACTTCCCACTAACTGCACAACAGGATTTCAGACTGTAGGTTTGGTGGGCCTTTTAAGATATGCTGCTCTCTAATGGCCAGACGATGTATAATGTCTCTTTTGCGGTTAAAAGTGAAAATTAGGAGATGACTGATAATTGATTGATTAAAAAAAATCAGGTTTCATTTCCAAACCGATTGTACAGATTCCTTCAAAAATGAAAGGCTATATCAAATACAATGGTTAAGAAAAATGTTTGTTTGTAATAAAGTTCATAGGATAAAGGTTTGATTTAAAAGACGCTTGTCACCTGATGTGTAGTATTTATAAAAGTAAGCTTGCCAAACTTTCCTGTACTGCTCAATAACTGTATGTGCCAAAGAAGCAAGCTCTTAAAATGAAAAATGAATCAAGGCTTGGAGGTGATAATTGGTTCATTTGGTTATTGGGGTTTCTTTTCTAATGGCCAAGAGCACCATCAATGTTTAGAGAGGAAAGCACTTGGCCAAGAGGAAGAAAAACCAAATTATTACTTAAAGGTCAAATGGTAATGAACTCCACTAACATTAACAAGCATTATCATTTCTCAGTGGGACATTCCATTTACTTGGACCGATAAACCTTCTTAAACCTGTGAAAATTTGATTTAATCTCTCGGAAGTCAATTTCAAAAGCTAAAGAAATTCTTATAAAGCTGGCTGAACTTTTTTTTTTTAAAGGATGACAGTTATACTGATGATTAAGTTAAAAAGGAGGAGGAGGAGGTTGAGGCTTCCTGCAAGAACATTCTCTCTTTACAAGCTGTCATATTTTTATTGCCTTTCTTTTCTGTTATAATTCCCATTTTCCAACCGACTGCCTCTTAAAACTCAATGCAATATGTAGTTTGCATTGGGAAACTATACACTTATAGGTTCTCCCATCTAGGGATGGCTCTAGGCTTGAGGGGGCTTTAGCATACTGGTCTCCATATTGCACCCATACTTCACCCACCAGTACACAGTGGGTACTCCTCTGGTCATTGCTGGAAAGCCACCATTTGGAGCCCTGGTAGCCCAATGGTTAAACTGCTGTACTGCAGCCAACACATTGTAAGTTTGATTCTGACGGGGATCAAAGTGGGCTCGGGTTTCCATCCTTCTAAGGTCGATAAAATGAGTACACAGTATGTCGAAGGCAAAATGGTAATAACCTGTAAACTGCCCAGAGAATGCACTAAGTGCTGTAAGGCAGTATCTAAGTGTAATCACTGATTGCTGATTTGACATTTCTATAATTCTCTTCAGGCCCCCACCATTTCCATATCCACAATATCCAGAGATATAACAATGTTGAGAGTCTGGAGAAGGAGCTGGGTGTGTGAAGATCCTTAAGATGCGATAGACTACAGTTTGTTTGTGGGTTTTTAGTTGGTTCATCTGTGGTTTGGCATTTGACATTGAATCAATTCACCAATGACATTGGCAGTAATTGGTGATTCCTGGCTGATCTGCCATCCTCTTTCCATCACGTCATTGTTCCATCATTTTCCTCATTTTCCTATGGCTCATAGGAATAACGACTCCAAGGTATCATAAAATTCCTCATTGTGTTGTTGAGTTTATTTATATTTCAATTATTTTTTCTTACTACTTGATTATATATAAATTTGGTGCTGTGATCTGATTTCTTGTTAAGTCTTTTTCCCCATTGTATGTTAAACTGTTTTGTAGTTTTGTGTGTGTATCTTTCCTCCTAACCTTATATATTTTTTCCCTATTAGGATCTTTTGAGCAATATGTGTATTGAATTGGGACATTTCTTTGCTTAGGGAATTTTTCTAGGGTGGTGTTGGGAGGGAGTTGTTTATCAATGGAGCTTTTAAAAAAACCTCCTGGGTTTGTTGTAGCCATCTTAGCTTGGCTAAGTGTTTATGGACAAAATAAATTCCATCTCTCTTGTCTTGCTTCTGCTGATTAACACCAGGCCTGCCCAAAAGAAATCCTAAATGATCTTTGATTCGATTATGGATGAAAAGGCATACCTGGCACGTATTATGGACACTTAGGTGGGCGATGTTTGAGGAGGTGTGGTTGTTGCCTAGATTTGCCCATCCACTTATTTCATCCAGGTCCAGAGCAGACTGGTGGGTGGGCAGGGGGGTCACCATCATCTACAATGATAAAATCATAGCCAGCATGGGCTTTGTTTTGTCAGTGACAGGTCTGGAGGATCTGCATGTGTCTTTGATTTTCAGATGAAATAAGGTGGGGATTACATTAGTTTACCATTCTCCCTGTGACCAAAAACTTGCCAAACCTCAGAGACACCATTTTACTCTGAAACATGCCAAAATGATTTAAACAAAATATGTGAGTGGAATCTTAACCTATAAATCCAAGGGTTAACCGTTGGAACTGGCTATAGGTTGCTATGCCTCGCCCTACTTGCCTGCACTCACCCTTCGTGCACATGGCCGATCTGGGTACGCAGGTCAACGAAGGATTTAGAAAACTGGCAGTGGGGCAACAGCCCCACAAACGCGAAGAAAGGGAATCAACTTCACTTCCCAACATTCCTTGCGCCGTGCCGCGCCAGAGCCAATCAGGCTGAGAGGCTCTCGCACAGTGCAGCGTTCGGATACGCGCCGCAGCCAATAAAAAAAAACCATTTTTAAAAAATGCAGCAGAAACAGAAAGCACCAACCCATAACTACAAACCCCAGCGTCCTGCGCGCCATTAGCGCACAGAACGCTGAGGCGGACAGCGCAAAAACAAAAAAAGGTTTTAAAAAAGCCCACAGCAAATGATCATCTTCCCCACGGACAAGGCAGCATTGCCTGCGGGAGGGGGGGGACAAAAAACCTCACACCACCGGGGCCCGTCTTCCCCATGACTGCCGCCGAGAACAAAGCAAAAAAAAAAAAACTTCCAAAAGGCAAAGCCAGCATGACCCGAATGGGAAAAAAAGCAACCCAGCCCCCCCACCCGCAATTGCAAAACAACAAGCGCCCCGTAATAGCCACCGTGAACCTATTTGAAAAAGTCCCCCCCCACCCGCAATGGCAAAGCCACAAGCACCCCGTCCTAGCCTCCGTGAACTTATTTAGAAAAGCCTCGCCCCCACCCGCAATGGGAAAGCCACAAGCGCCCCGTCCTAGCCTCCGTGAACTTATTTAGAAAAGCCCCCCCTCCCACCCGCAATGGGAAAGCCACAAGTGCCCCATCCTAGCCTCCGTGAATTTATTTAGATAAGCCACCCCAGCAAAATAAAAAGCCAAAATGGAACGAACGTACCAAAAAACACCGAAAGCATCCAGCACTGAGGATTCAAAATAATCCAAGGTTGCGAAAGCCAAAAAAAGGGTGGCATCGAACAATGAAGTTACAGACCTATCCAAAGGGGTGCGAGCCAAAATCCCAAGATCTAAAAAAAAAAGGTAAACCACGCGTACACCAAAAGCAGAAAGCAACGCAAAATCCCATTCCAAACAACGCGATAAATAAAACATAAAAAACACACATATTAAAGACAAAGGACGAGCAATCCAGAACATCTGTGCAAAGAGCCAAAGCGCAAAGGAGAACAAGTGCAGAAAATTACAGAACAGGGACTGCATTGCCAAACCTGAACGCAGGAAAATAAATCAAAAGACTAATCTCTAAACAACGAAGGAGGGGAGAAAATAATGCAGCAAACTACAGGAATTACAGGCAAGGAAAATTTGCAAAACAAAATAGAAACTGAAATACAAATGGGGGATGGAGAATCCAAAGAGAATAATAATAAGGGTGCCATTAAAGCCACAAAATTAACTCTATACCAAGAAGGGCATGTTAAGAAAATAATGCAGATAGAGGAAATGCAAACTGAGGAGTACACCGTACTATCAATACAAGAATACAGCAGCACTGACGAAGAGGAAAATAATGATGAGGAACAAGACAAAACAAAAGAAATTAACAAAGATAATATAACTGATGACAAATTCAAAGACCTAACAGATGACTCAAAAAAGAAAATTCAAGAAATAATACACAAAATTAACCAAAAGCAAATGACCCTCCAAAATTGCAAAACTTGGAATAACAAAAATACTGAAAAAGTACAAAGGTAAGAAACAATTACACAATTAAAAGAACCAAATCAAATGAAAAACCTATAGAAAATAACAAACAGGAAAAGATAGACATTGAAAAAACATATGGCCCACCAAATAAGATACTTGATGGGCAAACAAAGACAGAAACAACAACAGAGGTAAATGAACCAACAAGTGCAGAAATACCCAAACAAATTGAAATAGAGAAAGCAGCACAAACAAAAGAAATGCAAGTAGTGAGAAGAAAGGAAAAGCCACCCCAACAGAAATCACAAATACAGGATATTAAAACCAAAAGTGAATCAGCCAGAAATGAATAGACCTGGACACCCAGAACAAATCAGAAACGTCATGAAATATTGCCATGGAAAACTAACACAATTACCACAATGAACACAAAACCAAAAAATCAACAACCAAGAAACCAGGGAATTGAAAATGCGCAGCAAAAAGACAAAGCATCACAAACAGACCAAAAATGGAACATAGACAAATCTACACAAACAGAATCAGACATCAAAAGTAGTACAATCCAGGAAAATGAAAAATTGCAGAACATAATAGATAAGATTAACAAAAAACCCGGACAGGACAATAAAAGACCAGCTAACAAGGCAGAACATAACCACGCAAATGACACCTATGGACAATACAGCAACCCAAAAACTCTAACAGTAGACAAAATAATAAAAATGCAACTACAGTGGCTAATGAGTCCAACAAACAGACACAGATTACAAACACCATTGGAAATGCTAGACAACTACATCACCATGAGCAAATATCCATTAAGAAGACCAAAAGGTAAGAAAAGATATTTACATATAAATGAATTCACAAATTATCATAAACAAAAAACAAAAAACTTAACCAAGTAATCTCTTTCCACAGTTCACCCAAAAGATGACAACCAAGATGACGGCCAAGGAAAATGGACCACACAAGATGAATGAAGGTAAACCTAACAATCTAACACAATAAATATCCATTTAAAGATCCCCCCAAAAATGACAAATTTAAAACACAAAAGAAAAACCAAAAATAGAAAACAAACAAAAAACTGTAACTAACACTACATTTCCTTATATTGCAGATTCAAAAAAAAACAACAACGGATGGGACAAACAACACAAAACACAACAATATACAAACTACAGTTAAAGTTAAAAAGTTATCCTTTGTAAAAAACCAGTTATTGTTAGTAAATAGGAAAAGGAGCAAAGTTAAATTTGATAAATGTTAAAAAACAAACCAGCATTTTGAAAAGAGTAAAAAAAAATATTTTTGTAAAAAATAAAATGAGTCAATATCATTTTTGAAAGGAAAAAGAACACAACCAAACAAAAAAGCATAAGAGCCAACCAACAATTGCTCCACAAAGGAAAACACCCCATAACTATACAAAACATATTTAAAAAGCCCGGCAACGCCAGGCAAACTATGCTAGTCTATTAAAAATAAACAACCCTCTCCAGTGTGTTTAAAATAAACCCCTTTCTGGCAGAAAAAAAGTGCTTAGCTATACTTTGTGCTTAGCTATACTTTGTGTTGTCCCTGACCTTTCCATCAATTTCAAGCATAAAAAAGCTAGCAGAAAACAGGAGTATTATGATGTGTAATTTGAACTCTGAGACTGGTCAGGCTTCTGTGATATCTGTATGGAAAAAAAAGCTTGGCAGTAGAAGCAGGCAGGCATTTGTAAGATACTTCCTTCATAAGCCGTGAAATGATGTAGTTATATAAGAAGACTTTACCGCATAAGATAAATTCCTAGGCATTCATACTGGCTATTATATGGCCCAGTGAGTAAAAGGGCAGAGATATAGATTAATGTTCAATAGTAACAATGAAAATCAGCTTCCTTCCAAAGACTTGGATGAATGGAAGATAGGGGAAATTATTAAAATTGCCATAGGCTGCAGACCAGGGAAGACTAGTAACTGCAATCTCAAATTTATAAAATAAAATAAAAAACTATCCAAGGTGCTGAACCTCATTCCTAGAATAGGTTCAGCACACTGGATAGCTCTTTAAAAACTCAGACTAAAGTCCAGAGCAGATCATCATCATTATCATAAAATCTGAATCACCAGTCTCCACTGAGTTGAAGCTGCATTTTCACAAGGGCATTGCATATTTTGCGTAGAACTTTTAATCACTATGAACACTTTATATTATACAGAGAAGAGGCACATATTCTGGTCACAATATGTGTGCTCAGGACCCCTTGACTGTCCAAGTGGAGAGGGTTACACTTTGAGTTTCAAAGTGTTTCGTTATCACAGTCATTAGTTATACCTGAGCCAATTCTGCTAGTATATTAATATTGAGCTCTTTCTTTGAAACCTAACGTTGGGAGCACCAGAAGAGAAAGCATAGGAGGCTCATGATGCAAAGAATAACATGGTAGGTAAATTTGACTTTGGTCTTTCAGGACTTCCAATATAAGAATTTGTGATTATTTTATTTTAATCTACACATTGTAATTCCACCTATGTTCCGGTCAAATGTTATATATTGTTATATATACAAATATATTATTGTGATGTAGATATTTGATAAGATTTCAGTGTGTTAACTTGCAAAAATGGTCCAAATTAAATATGTTTATCTTTGTATTATTATAGAAATCCTGAGGAAGGACTACTCTGAAAAGCATATAAATACCAGAATTGCATTGATGAATTTAATTATTGTGGATGGATCATATTTTGTTGCTTTGATGATATGAATATAAGACTTTGGTTTTGATAACAGAATAACATGAAGAGAATATACCGGATTAATTAAAAGATAAGTTCGACAACAAGAGTGTATTAATCATTTTTTGCCTCAAGCGGTTTTCTTGTTTGCATTTTCACAAGGGCATTGCATATTTTATATGGAACTTTTAATCACTATGAACACTTTATATTATACAGAGAAGAGGCACATATTCTGGTCCCAAGATGTGTGCTCAGGACCCCTTGAGTGTCCAAGTGGAGAGGATTAATTATGGAAGTGGCATTTTGTCTCCCACCTCATGGTGCAGCTTTCTTACCTACATTACTGTTTCTTTGCAATTTCATTCTTTCTAACTAGTCCTTCATTCAAAGTGCTGAAACACATCTGAGAGTCAAAGCACAAGGATTTCACTCCTCTTGTGTACTTTACAAATTAACTTACTTCATTCGATGATCAGTCATTGAAAGGCAAGCACAGGCTTCCTCATTTGGAAACACGATAGATGAGACACAAATTCAGTATCTGCTTTAATTATGCTTCTGGAACATGATTTCAGCTTCTAATGATATATAGTTTCATCCTCAGGTAGTGCATAACTTGACCCTCTGAGACATCTAAAGTGCAGAGGGGGAGAGGCAGAGGGGGAGAGGCAGAAGAGATGGGCACCAAACTGCTACTAAACAGACCACAGATTTATCAATTACGGATAGCAAAATTATTTCCCAATTAAACCAGTGATACAACAAGTCATCATGAAATCCCCACACTGACTCTGGACTGGATTGTTTCCCTTAAGGCAAATGTCCCAAGGGCTTTCAGCTCTACTTTGAGCTGTTTATTTTGCTCTAGCCTGCTCTCAGTGGTGGGCTCCCACAAAAACAAAACAAAAAAACCACTCTGTGGGCGTGATATGGTGAGCATGGCCAGAGGGAAAGCCCTGCATTGCACGCAAATTAGGACTACTTTATTTCAAAACTTGGATGGACGCGGCCAGCCAGAATTTCTGCTGCCGTTTTTGGCGGACTGGTACGAACCTGCTGATGCCCACCACTGCCTGCTCTATCTTGCTAGATGTTCAGAGTTTTCCATTATTAGCAACCACAGAGCTCCCTGCACCCAGCTAAGCAACGAAAAATGGCTGTTCCTCATTACTAATCTACCGTCCTAACTGTGACAAAGAAGCAAGCCAGAAGCTACATAAACTGCAGTCAGAATGAAGCACCAGTGAAAGCTGGAAAACATGCCCACACAAGGTCAATCTGTGGACATGAAAAAATGGCTTCCTGCCTCCTCCTATGAAAGTGCAACGAAGTCACTCATGGCTTTCAGGAATGCAGATTGGGAGGGAAATTAAAGACTTCCTCTCTGCTTCCGTAGGCTCCCAGTGGCATGACCAATCTCTCAAACACAACATGTGACAGGGTGGAGCCTATGCAATTTTCCTTTGGCTCTGCTTTTAGGCAACAGGATAGTAGCCAAAATGTGTGGCCTTGTGTACAGAGGTGAAAGTCTATGTTCCTTTTACTTTTTCTCAATAGGTGCAAGATTCCCATTGAGGCTTCTTGCCTGCATCAACTTCCTTCACTTTCCCCCATTAATGATGAATTTGGCATTTCCCTTCTTGGTTATTGTATGCATTGAAACTGAGTTTCTCGATTGTTATTTTGAGTAGCTGGAGGAATTTGACCTTTCTTAATTTCAATTTCCTTTAACTCGTCTCTTCGTTTTTGAGCAGTTTTCTTTTTAAAAGCCAACCCAGCTATTTGGAGTTTCCTTGGCAGTTACATGTGTATGGCAGTAAATGGAAGTCTTGTATCCCTCCTGCTGTCCTATCTTAACCTGATCTACTGGAAAACTCCCAATTTATACCAACCTGATCTCCCTGAGAGAACATTGGTTTATCTCAGTGATGGGCAGTCTTGGCCCTCCAGCTGTTCTTGAACTTCAATTCCCAGAAACCCTGACTAGCTGGTGTGTTGACTTGGGCTTCTGGGAATTGAAGTCCAAGAACAGCTGGAGGGCCAAGACTGCCCATAGCTGGTCTATCTTCTCAGTCTTATCAAGACCAACTGATATCAGCTGTCCAGTGTTTCTGACAGGATTCCTTCCAAGGTCTTCATGGAGATTCTGAGATATGAACTTGGGATCTTTTGAATGAGGACCATGCAATCAAATACTGTATTACATCTTCTCACCTCCCAATCTGTTTGTTGCAAACCTGTGATGATATTAGTTTTGATCTGAAAAATACACAGCCACGGTTTAGTTTAGAAGCAGCTTGTACAATGTGAGCACAGCATTTTATGCCATATTTTACCAGCATCACTGATATGTCCTCATAAATACATGGATTTTCCACCCTCCTAGAACCAGGCCTTTCCTTGCTTTCTGTAATGTAAGAGTTATTGAGCTTCAAATAAGATGCTTTAACTGTGGGTTTCCTGCTTTGATGGGTGTCAGATTGGATTACCCATGGGATCTTTCCACTCCAGTTCTACAATCCTATCTTTCTTCTTTATTCATGTCAGAGGCACCGCAAAGCATATAATAGCATACAAAGCTAAAACCAACATATACAAAACAAATAGGAACTAGATGACATCTGCCCCATATCGGGCCACTTCAATAGCATTTCCTCTTGCCAACATAAAATCTTCCTCAGTGCACGTTGAGGGGCATTGTGTGCGTTGTATCATATGAACAATAGTTTGTTCTTCTCTACATTCACACAGACTGTCATCTACCGGAAAACTCCACTTTCTCAGATTAGCCCTTGATCTTCCTGCCCCTGCACACAGTCTATCTAAAGCTTTCCACAAAGGCCATGGTTGTTCTTGGCCAGGCAGAAGAGAGTCATGTGGTTCTGCCCAGTTATCTGGTAGCTACTTGCTCGCCTTCCATAGTTCTAACGTGGTCTATGGGGGCTGGTTGTTCGGAGGGGCAGAAATTGTGAAGAAACTATGCCTTGATTTCAGTATCTGCTTTGGTACAGTAGTTGGTGATTAAATAGCAGGTGTGTTTCTGAGGATCTTGTTTTGACCCACTCTTTCTGAGCAGCACTTTCTTGGTGGAATTTTGTTAGAGGGATGCCATCTAAGTAATGCACTTTTTGTATCAGGGTTGGTTTTAGGCATACTGTGACCAATCTTGTTGTTACATTTAGGGCCACATCCACCTGATTTGTGTGTGTTAATCTGTACCACACTGGACTAGCATACTCTCCTTCAGAGTAACATAAACCTAGTGCCAAGGTGTGTGGTTGGGCACCCCAACTTTCCTATGATTCTGTGAGATTTCACAGTCAGCATGTTTTTAAAATAGTCACTCCCTTAAATGGTAAAAACACCTGTCTATCATGCAGTGTGATTGTCATCAACTATATTATCTTACATTTAGCATGTGCTGTTTTATGGTTGGACATTGGGTGGCAAAAAAATGACCATTAAGTTGCACATCTGATTTTTGAGGCCAATATCTGTGACTCATTACAGGAAAGGTATTGATCAAAGAGAAACATCTTAATTTGACCCCAAGAGTCACTAATCATCTTTTAGTGCAGCTGTGGTGGAATAGTCCATTGTTTTTGCTGAAACAAATTTTGAGGATACCATACTGTATCCAGTTGATGGGTTTTTCTGTTCATGGACAAAATTAAGGCTGATAAAGTGGCCAAGAAAATTATACCTTAAAATAATCAAAAACATGTTTTCTGTTTTCCTTTTACACATTTCCCATCAAGAGACCCCATATTGATTTTATTAAGTGATGCCAGATATGGTACCTGAGAGACTTTGGGTGGGAGGTTTAAAACATATGACATGTTTTTTTTAAAAAAAAACTTTAAAGGAAGCCAGTGTGGGAGTTGTCAGAGGAGATTATTCAAAGCCATGGAAAGGAGCCAAGGAAAATGAAAAGAAACCAGAGCAAGTTTCTTGAGATTTATTGCCTCAAAAAGTTCTACACTGTTTTTACACTAATGCTTAATATTGTCTTTGTGCTTGATTGTACAGTAATTGCATAGGCAGTGAGAGCAGCTGATACAGTATTACAATAAATAACCACCTTTGCTAGCATTTAATGGTAGACTTTTTTCTTAATAAACTACAACACTCTTCAGCAAGAATTTTATGGACAGAAATACTACTGTAAAATCGATGTATGTTATGTGACAGACGGGACAGTCAAAGAACATGGCAGAAGCACGACTGTCGTCCGAGAAATGCAAGACCATTCTGAAGTGGTATTTGAAATTTGAGAACATTGTGGAAGTAGGTAGACAATGGAGTTGTGAATATGCAACAGAATCTCCAACGTGCCTAAAAACTGCATGATAAGTTTGAGACACATGGTACCGTGTGTGATGTGCCTAAGGGAAGATCTGAGACACTTTGGTCAATATTGCTCAAGCAGTAGTTTGCCATAATCAAAAGTGTCTGAACACTGATAGCTAACACTTTGAGCATCTCTTGTAATTGCAGAAGTCAAACATGACTTGTATTCCCCTTTTGGTATCAATCCCAGAGCTCAGCCAAGCTCCAGAAATGAAGACATGATTTTTAATGATTATTTTAAACTTAATTCCAGCATTTAAAGTGTTAACTATAACCTAAATCTCCCCCGCCATATTCCTTTAGCGCTCTGTACTTTTTTCTAATATTTTTGTATGTGGTGCTATTGAGGAATCGCTAGAAAGTATCACTTTCCTTTGAAACTTTTGAAATTTGATTGAATCAGCCAGCTGATACTTTGTTGCAAACCTTGATACTTTGTTACAAGCCTATGATACATTGTTACAAGCCTCCAGTTTTGAAGTCTATTGAAGTTCCATACTGTATTTGGACTCCCAACTCCATATATGGATTTTCATTCATAAAATTAGTAAATCATTTGGGGACAACGCGAGCGTCCGTGCGCTAGCAAAGCCCAGGCTTCCGCGTTCCTCTAGCTGGCAAATGTGCTTCTTCCCCAGCCAGATCTCGCTCTCGCTTCTCGAGAGGAGTCCCTGTCTACTCTTAATTCAAATGAATGGGATTTGCGGAACTCATAATATCGCAATGATGATCTAAAAAAAAGATTAAAAAGATGTCTCTGCAGTTATTTACCTGCAAATTGTTGTGAATGGGTGCATGTCAGTGTGGTGCTTGGTGCGTACGGAAGCCTAACCCTAAAGTGGAGGGCAAATAAAAATAAAGAGAGAAGAATCTTTATTATAAATAAAAGTATAAAAAATAATAAACAGGTAATTTCCAAAATCAGGGTTACAGATTTTCTGCTCTGGCAGAGGGTTGGACCTGATGACCCATGAAGTATTTCCACCTCCAAAATTCTGATTCTATGATATAATAGCCATGTTTAAATATATTGGAAGAGCAAACTTGTTTTCTGCTGAACCAGAAGATACAATCCCAAGCAATGTATTCAAATGATAGGAAAGGAGATTTCAGCTGGACATTATGAAAAGATCATAGCAGAGCAGAAAATAAAACAGAAACAGCCAGCAGCTCTAGTAAGAAAAACGGGCATTGATCATTTATCCTTTCTCATAGTTTGACATTCATGTCCATAACAATACTGTTACATTCAGTTTGCTCCTCCTTTCTAGAGTTTCTCTACTCTGTAGATCAGGGGTTCCCAACCTAACGCCCATGTGCCGGATCCAGCCCATGGTGCCATTTTATGTAGCCCCCCTCCAAGGCCATTCAGGAAACAAAATGGCCACTCCTTTGAAGCTGTTGGGACAAAATGGCTGTCCCCATTGTGCAGGCAGGGCAAAATAGCTGTCTGGCCCTTGAAGCTGACTGAGCGAGCACGACCTGGTCCCTGGCTTGAAAAGGTTGGGAACCCCTGCTGTACAGTTTCTCATTTTTCTGTACCCAGGTTCCAACCTTTTCATCAAACCACAAACCATCTGTGCACAGCCCCTAAACATTTTCTTTAGCTTGCTGATTCAAACATCCTTCTGGACTCTATGCAGGACGGAAATGAGCTCCAGTCTTCATCCCAGCTCCTGCCAACCTAGCAGTTCGAAAGCAAGAAATTGCAAGTAGATAAATAGGGACCACTTCGGTGGGAAGGTAACAGCGTTCCGTGCGCTCCGATGTCTAGTCATGCCTGCCACATGACCACAGAAACGTCTGCAGAAGCAGACAGCGCTGGCTCTTCGGCTTAGAAACAGAGATTAGCACTGCACCCTAGAGTCGGATACGACTGGCTTTCGAGCAAGGGAAACCTTTACCTTTTATCTTCCTAAGATTGATTTCATTATGCTTATACAAAACAGTTTTCAAACAGATTTTGTGAGGGATGTTCCCTGTGACCTCTATCCCAGTCATGTCCTGGGGAAATCTCCCAAGGTCACCTTATCCCTAGAATCTGGCCATGTTGCCTCCTTCAAAGCAGCTGATTCCACTGGTGTTGCCGATGGAGGTGGAGGAAAGGGTATTAGGAAGGGCTTGTCCATAGAGTCCAGAAGGTGGAGGATCTCCCATAAAGAGCAAAACTCAAGGAGAAGAATCAAAGTCCAAAGAGGCTAAAAGGAAGGAGGGAAGCTCAGAGGGTATGAAAATGGAGGATATTGTGCAGAAGGAGGAGAACAAACAGAAGAAGGTGACAAAGGGGAGACCTGGTTGGAAGTGCCAGAGTGGTCCTAACCTTAACTCCCCAGGGGAATGCTGCAAGTCTCAAGGTTCAATCGGCCATAGGACACTATAGCTCAGAAGCAGCAAGAATAGCCAGAATAATATTCTACCCCCATGATTCCCACTTCCACTCAGCTGCTTTGTTGGATGAGGCACAAGCAATTCCAGTTCCTCCAGCACTTGGAAGCAGAACTGCAGACGATCCAGCCCACAACCTCCTCCTCCTATGGCAGAAGATAGAGGTGGGGGTAAATTCTAAATTTACGGCAGCTTATATGGAGAGGGTGAAATAATCACTTCCCATCTTTGGATTTCAGGATTGCTCAGAAACAGACTGGCTGGGGTGGGTGAAAGGGAGATATGGACCATGAAAGTTATCTTGTTGGTTTCATTATCAGCATCTGGATTCCAAGAGAAGCTTTGACTCTGAGCAATATCCATTCCCTGTGGAGGACTTGAGAATACCCTTATGTACGGTTTTTGTCATGAATCTGTATTAACCATCCATCTCTTTTTGTTGGAGATTTTTCACTTCAGTCACAATGCTCACTACAGAAACAGATGCTTTTATATATTCAGATTTCCCCATTAGGAGCATTCAGCTAATTTACTGAAATTTAATTCTTGACATTTAATTTATGGAACGATGCCGGATCTCACATCTAGCTGTGCAGAGCACACATGGGGAACAATCTCAGGAATCCCATTACATGATTACTAGCTCCATTAGCTTATCATGCTTTTTCGGCAAGGCTTGCCAAAAATGTTCTACACTGAAAGATAGTTTTAAAGTTGGAAGGCAACCCAAGGATTCTCTAGCCCAGTCCCCACCAGTGTAGGAATGCAGTGCAGTTCAAGCATCCTTTACATTTTTTTTCTTAACAGCTTCCAATAAAGTAAAGGCCTTCACCTTCTAAGGTACAGTAGTCTGTTCAAACAGCACTTAAATTGAGGCCATTCTTCTTAATGTTTAGATGGAATCTTCTTATAATGTTGAATCAATCAGTTCTACCCCCTGGAACAGCAAGAAATAAGCTTGTCCTGTCTTACACATGAGAGTGCTTCAGATACAGTATCTGAAATGGCTAGCATGTCACCTCTCAGGTTTCGCCAGGTTAAAATATATTCCGTTTCCTCAACTGTTCTTCCTAGCGCTTAATCTCTAAATCATCTGGATCACCTTCCTCTGGACACATATCAGCTTGTTACTGTATATCCTTCTTATACTGTGGTACTCAAACTGTATATACCCTGTTTCCCCGAATATATGACACTGTCTTATATTTTTAAAAACTCCAAAATTAGCACAAGTTCTTATTTTCAGGGGATATCTTATTTTTCCATGAAGAAGAATACAGTACACATTTATTGCTGGAAATCTACTGATTGCTTCCATAGTGGGATCTCTGCATAAATATTGAACAGTTTAAGTGCCTGCCTAAATATGTTTACCATAACAAGGTATTATACAGAGAACAAAGGAAAATTTGGGAGTGAATGGCTCTAGATCCCAGTTGTATCCACACCTATCAGCAAACCATAATCTGAATTTTGCCAGTGAGTGAAATTGTAAAATGTGTGCCACAACTACAGCTGGGGTGTGACAGATAACTTCCTTATCTAAAATATCAATATATATCCAGATGGTAAAAAATTATACATCTACTTTACTTATTAGTTGTAGGTTTAGTATACTTCCATGAAAAGTGAGAGCCCATGTGAGATAATAGTTACAAGTGTAAAACTTTGCCCACAGAAATTAGAATTCAGATCTTCACTCTTTACTCGCTAAATTTGGTTCACTCACTCTTATTAAAGCCATGCACGTATGCTGTCAAAGGTTCATTGCAGGAAATTGCTAAATATAAGTGTGGGTAAATTGCAACAAGATGACTGAAGAGTGGAAGAGTAGAATAGTTTGAGTACCTGGCTGAGGAGCCAGAGGTAGGGAATTTGAACCAAGAGAAGCGTCCCTTGGTTGTGAGTGGGGAAGCGAGATCGAGACTGGTCTCAGCTGTAAGGCAGGCCAGCATGGCCCATAAGGAGACCTGCTGCATCGGAGTCTCGATCCCGCTCTCACCAGGGGAAACTTCTCTTGGTTGTGAGCAGGGAGGCAATCAAGACTCCGATGTGGCAGGTCTCCTTATGGGCCACGCCGGCTGCCTCACAGCTGAGGCCAGTCTCGATCGCGCTTCCCCACTCACAACCAAGAGAAGCATCCCTTGGTTGTGAGTGGGGAAGCGCGATTGAGACTGGCCTCAGCTGTGAGGCGGCCAGCGTGGCCCACAAGGAGACCTGCTGCGTCAGAGTCTCGATCCCAGGGGAAACTTCTCTTGGTTGTGAGCGGGGAGGCAATCGATACTCCGATGTGGCAAGTCTTCTCATGGGCCACACCGGCTGCCTCACAGCCAGGAGGTAAGGAGGTCTTATTTTTGGATGGGGCCTTATATTTCAAAGGTAGGGAAAAAAGGGGTGGGTGTCCTATTATGGGAGGAGGTCCTATATTCGGGGAAACATGGTAGTATGCCAAGTAAGGTCTGGCCAAAGCCATATAGAGTGACATTCTTACTTCCCTTGTTCTGAACTTACAGTATACCTATTAAGGCAGACTAAAATCACACATGTATGTATGTATGTATGTATGTATGTATGTATGTATGTATGTATGTATGTATGTATGTATGTATGTATGTATGTATGTATGTATGTACATATTTATTTTGCTGCTGCTTCTGCTGTTTCTGCATTACATTGTGAGTCTCCTACATTCCACTTTAGTATCACAACAACTTTGTGAAGAGGATGAGACTGAGAAATATTAACTTGCTCAAGGTCACAGTCAATTTAATGGATCAATTTGGAGGGCTTTTGTTTAGTGCAGGAGTTCTCAACCTTTTAAATCCAGGGGCTGGGTCACACTCCTTCAGACAGTTTCAGGGGCCGGACAGCCATTTTGCCCTTCCTCCACCACATGGCAGTTCTTGGTATGGTGTAGGTGGTGGTGGGCTACATGAAATGGTGCCATGGGCCGCATCAGGCCCACGTGTCGCAGGTTGAGAATTCCTGGTTTAGCGTGTGTACCACAGGAGCTCTGGTGGAACAGTGGCTAAACTGGTGTACTGCAGCCAAAACATTTTGAGTTCGATCCTGATGTTAAGGTTGACTCAGCCTTCCATCCTTTCAGGGTTGGTAAAATGAGTATCCTGCATGTTGTGGACAAATGCCAATTAGCTTGTGAAACACCCAGAGGGGACACTAAGCGCTATGGGGGAGTATACGATTGTAATTGCTATTGCTACCACCTCACTTACTGACAACCACTGCGATAGGTGATGTATAGGCTAGATCTCTGAAGCCTCACCCATAGATAGAACCCATATACAAAGAGCAGGCACACGGGGATGACCAAATAGAAGTCAAATCTCCTCTCAGTCTAACACATCAGTGGCTCAGCTTTCCCATGCTCCACCCCTAAATCCCAGCCAAATTGAATTTATTTTTCCTGGGAGGAAAAGAGAAATCAACTGTGGTGATGAAGCTAGAAATGCAGAAGGCAAGAAGGTTGAGTCTAGAATGCAGAGCAACATTCTGGGAAGCCAGTCTTCAATACAATTTGCCCAAGAGCCAAATTCAGTGTTACATCATGGGAAGCAAGCAGACTGATTCTGATATCTTCCAGGGCAGCTGGAGGTCTTTCTCTCTCTACTCTTTCCTGAACATCTGCCTTGGCTATTTGGATGCCTTAGTAACTCTTGGCTCACATGCTAGACCTCCAAGCAGCTGTGTGCTAGGTATGTAGAGCTGGAGAGTCACCATCTGGTTCTGGATGAGGTCATACACCCTTCAAAGGCTCAAGTGTGAAGCTTGAAGATTCTCTTTGGCTCAGTACGAACTATAGAAATTGAGTGGTAAAATCTGCTTTGGCAGATTTGCTATCTGGAGAAAGCAGACATTGTTAGAGCTGTTCATGCCCTGTTATAACTGCAGGGAAGCTCAGACTGCCCTCAACATAAATATAAACATGGCCTGGAAACATCAGATGGTCCAGAATGCAGTGGATTGGCTGCTTGAGGGGAACTTTGCAATCAGTGAATTTTACGTTAGCTTCCTTTGTTGCTAATTTTGTTTCTTTCCCAAATGTAAGCTGTTGGTAATCCTATTAAAGCTCTAAATTAATTAAATTAGAATCATTTGAGAGAGCGACTGTACTGTATATGAGATTAAACAGAGCGCACAATTGAGCATGTAGACTCTGCTCACTATTAGACTAGTAGGCATGAGAAATAGGGCCATATCTGTGGCTACCTCATTCTTATTAAGGAATACAGGATGTATATGTGCTCCCCTTTATCACTTTTAAATGAGCCTTAAACTCTTGGATGTCCCAAATGAATGTATGCCACTTTCTGTTTTAGACATTATGGTGAGGTTTTTTTTTTAAAATAAACTGTCATTTCAAATGTTTTACGCACCAGCTTTGCAGGCACCCTCCCCAAAGTCTCAGACACCGGTATTGGATTAAAGGCATCGGGCCACTTTTATTGAATAATGCCCTAGTCCGAATTATCACTTTCAATTGGTGTATCATCCAATTGTAATTCTTTAAGGCAAGCAGGCCACAGTAACACTGGTAAGGTTCCTCCCAAAATACCAATGGAAATTGGCTACATGTATCTATTTGTATCAATTTGTTTGTTGACACAAACAAATTGTTGACCGGAGTCAATATACTATCTACTGACCCCACCCTATGACGTGTATCCGTTCAATATCAAGGTGATGCAGGCTGTGAAGCTCCTGACATCACCCCTTGCATGGTTCGCCCTTGACCGGCCAATCCTATTTCCCCTGTACCTATCTAGATGTTGGCCAGTCAATTACGAACCTGCCGGATACCTATGGGTCATAAATTTTTACCTTACCAGTGCTACCCGCCAAAAGTGACCAAAGTCAACTTACCCCGTATCTCAAACACTAGCGACAGTGTGGGATGGGCGAAAAACCCAAGAACCAAAGAGCCAATTGTAGGTTCAAGCAAAAATTCCCACCCGGCCCCAAAGCGACCAGAAAATCACACTGTCCACTAGGGAGGGGGTGGAGGGAAAAACTTCTCCGCTCCGTCGCTTCCAAAATGGCAGCGCAGCTGCCTCGTGGCCACCCCTTTTAAAGAGGGTGGCCACGCCCCCTAACTCACCCGGATGTCTGAGTCCGGGGGTATGTGTGCAGAGCGTGGCGGCCATTTTGGCACCGCGCTTGCATTTGTTTAGCTTGTATCATTTTATCTCATTAGATACTTCCCTTTGAAATTAAGCATGCCAAACACTCTCATGATTGCTTTCTGTGTAGCCCCAAGCAAACGGGATGGGCTTTATGTGAGCCGGATGCTGCCAGTGCCCAGTTGGGTTGTCAGCCCTCGCCCCATTTTTAGACAGCCCTAAAAGGGACACAAAATGTGCACCACAGGAGGGTGTGGTAAAAGAAGGCGCAGACAACATCTGAGGGACTTAGCGACAAAGTTGGACTGGGAACGAGGGGAGGTTAAGGGAGAAATAAAGGGGGTGAGAAAGTTTTGGGGGGTTGGCAAGAGGAGGTAGGAAGTGACGCTTTGTCAAGGACTGTGGAAGACAGCAAGGCTATCAGTGAAGACACCTGGAGAGAAGCCATAGAGAAGCCAATGTTCTAAGGAGAAGACTTCAAATTCCAGCTAGAAACAAACCCTTGGAGAGGCATCTTGGTAGAGGCAGTAGTATCTAATAGGCATGTTTGAGGTGGTCATGCTCCCATATAGGCCCACCGGAGACACCACCTTAGCCAGCATCTATCTGGCAATGCAAAATCTGATGAATCCCTTGTGTTGGTGTTGCAAGTGCCAGACAGAAAAGCAGTGGGGGCATCAAGAGGAGTCCACCTCTATGTCCACCTTTATTGACCATCCCTGAGAGGACCTGGGTAGCATGCTGGAGCACCCCAGTTGCTTGGACTTGTAAGCCGGGACTTTTTCCTTTTCCTGGTGGTACTGATCAAGGACAGATGGAAGAGACTATGCCAGAGGGGCTAGTACTTGACTCTGAGCTCTTCAGAGAACGACTTACCTGGGAAGAGGGAGATGTAACTTTTACCTCTGTATCTCCAAGTCAGCAAGCAATAAACCTTGTGCCTGTTCACACCAGCAGTCAGGAGCCTATGGAACAGGTTAAGGCAGGGATTCTCAACCTGTGGCCCATGGGCTAGATGCGGCCCACGGGACCATTTCATGTGTCCCCCCAACTGCCTCCACCACACCAGGAAGTGCCATGTGGCGGAGGAAGGGCAAAATGGCCATCTGGCCCCTGAAGCTATCTGAGGGAGCATGACCCGGCCCCTGACTTTAAAAGATTGAGAACTCCTGGGTTACAGAAACGCTTTGAACCCCAACCTTTGAGCTTGGTGAAGCAGAAGGTATAATTATTTTGTTTTCCAATGCTAAAACTCACAGAATCCCCAACCCAGCACAACTCTTGTTTCAGGACCACAATGGCAACCTCAGTTCACATTCTCCTAGTTTAATTATACTCACAACCATACTTAATCACAGTGTGTCAATATTTTAACCAACATAATGGATATTAGGACACAGCACCATAGCCATTATTTGGTTTTATAAAGTGCCTTGTTCAAATTTCATTTCAGTCAACTTTCTCATTATTGAAAGTCTTTGTTATGCTTGCCAGAGTCCTGCAGCAAACGATGTTTGAATAGTAATCACACAACCAACTTAACCACCCATGTGCAACTGGCCACAGGACAGACTTTGCACAACTGTCACTGTGCACACTATTTTAACAGGTTCTGGTCACTATACTGAATAAAACATTTATTAGTTGATCAAATCACCCACAATCCCATTTTCAAAAAATAAAATAAAATGCAACTAAGATTAATCCTGCTAAGCAGCTTCATTTCTTTCTACCTCCAACGGAGATTTGAAATTAACATGTCAGCCATTAGTTTAAGCAGGTTGTGCTGTCTTTTGTACAAACAGTATAATTCAAAATACCAGCAGGGGAAACAGCACGTGTTCAAGAGTGAAGCAAAACAGAGTTCAGGGGAAACATTCCACATTTCAGAGAGTATTAATAGCACATATTATATCACTTCAGTCATGGTTTTCAAAAGCATAGTTAAAAACCCAAGAAGTAGGAATTACTCCAACTGAATGGAAGCAGAAAAACGAAAAGCCCTAAAGGTTACGGTTGAATTTGATGAAGGTATCTGCCAGATTTCTGAAGTTCTTTTTGGCTTGCTCGAAGCAACCTGTATAGCTTGGAAAGGGAATCTGGAGAATTGCTTTCGTGCTGGATCACATCGTTGGTCCTTGGTTGTGCACAGTCTTGTACCGCTTTTTGTAACTGTAGCTGCAGTGGAAAGGAGATGTCAGATCCTCTGAGGTTCAGGGAAAACCATGGGTGAAATATTTTTTCACAAATCACCTGCAGAAAAGAAGAACAAAAACCTCTGCAATTCAGAAGCAGCAATTTGCAAAAGAGATTTTCCAGTTACACCTCCTTTTAATGTAAGATATTTGCACAAAATCATGTATATACTACTAAAGGTCACTCTTGCTCAAAAGCCAGTCATATCCGACTCTAGGGCTCGATCCTCATCTGTTTATAGTCAAAGAGCCAGCAGTGGACATGTGGCAGGTGTGACTAGACATGGAACGCTGCTTACCTTCCCACTGAAATTGTGCCTATTTATCTACTTGCAATTTCTTGCTTTCGAACTGCTAGTTTGGCAGGAGCTAGGACAGAGATGGGAGCTCATTCATCATGCAGCACTAGAGTCTCAAACTGCTGACCTGCTGACCGTCCAATCATCATGTTCAGCATTTTAACCACTAAGCCACTGCAGTCCCAGTGCATATATTAAGAGTGGGCTTATAACTCTTTCCAACAGAGGAAATCCACACAACCAAACTGAGCAACCTCCCAGCCTTTTGGTAGAGGTGGCTCAGTGGTTAAGAAGCTTGCTTTGTTAGCTGGAAGGCTGGCAAGTCAGCAGTTCGAGACCCAGGTACTGCATGATGGGTTGAGCATCCATCTCTGTCCCAGGTCTTGGGGACATGAAAGGAGCCTCATTTGGGCATTCCTTGAGTGGAGTTTCTCCCACAAAAATCCATTCAACCCAGAATAATTTCTGACACAGAATTATTACTACCTTGTGGTGCATGGGACTACATCTTTCCTCAACTAACCCTGCTGGCAAGGAATGATGGGAGGTACAGCTCCACATATTTGGAGGTCACCAGGCCAATAAAAACCCCAATGAAATTAATACAAAGGAAGGCACTGCCATCTTATTTGGAAAAAATGACTGCCCTTTTATTTGCAAAGGTAGCAAGTAAGAAAAATAAGACCCATGCCTGAGAAGCCAATTGTGCAGATAAATAAGTCAAAAACTCCTTGGGGTGGAAGAAACCTACAAGTGTGCTGATTTGAATTTGTGGGCTACAATTCTTGGGATTTTCCAAGAATTCTGGGCATTACAATCCTATGATGTGACCATCATAGTAACATTTATTTGATCTTCACAGGCACATATCCATTGTTATATTGGAGTCAAGGCCTACAAAGTCATTTTTTTAAGTCCCAGGATTTTCTGAGTAGCAAGGATTATGATAACCTCTGCTACCACCATCACCCGACCTCTCTGCTTCTTCTGAAGTTAAGTGTAATCCTCATAGCAGCTAGAACAACAATAGATTTCCCCAGGAACAGTATATTGTTGCAAACTAACACAGCTATAAAGCAAAGTATTTGAGAGTGTTTGGTCTTGACCAGGGAATTCAGAGCTATTAGCTTTACAAAAGATCACCCCATTTTTTAATATGGACTAATCCAGGTGCCTGCATTCTGGATTCTTTTCATGGGTGGTGGTGGTTATGAGGACAGTCATAGTAATTGCACTTAGAAATTTACTACAGTACCACTGCATGCATCCATTACAGACAAATAATCCTACAGCTACTCACTTGAAGGTTATTATTGGCTCTCTCTGCACCACATCTTCTGCTCCTGAGGTCACATTTTGAAAAGCAATCAAAAAAATTACAGTCCTGATCTCCAGTGCAGTTCTGTTCCAAGATGTCTCTCATTTTAGGCTCAAAAAAGGCCATATCAATATCAATCGCAACGACCTGCAAAAAGAAAAAGGCATACATTTAGGGTCACACAATACTCTAAGGCAAACTGCAGTGCAAATTGCCATTCTTCTGTCTGTGTTGTTTTTGAATCCCAAAACTCCTGATCCAAGCATTCTGTGATAAATGCTGGACTAAATAAGAAATTACAAATGGAAGAGCTTTTGCTGATAAGCTCTGCAACCTCAGGGCTGCAAACAGAATAGAAACTGTTAGGAGCTGGGTTTTGTGTGGAAGAAAGGGGCAAGAACTTAAGAGACAATTGAGGAAAGAAGGGCAACCTCAGAATAATTTAGTTAAATTCTCTATACTGTAATAAGATGCAAATTCATTTTCTTTATATTCTAAATGAATGATGGCGAACCTTTTAGAGACCGAGTGCCCAAAGAGAGAGATGGGGCGAACTCTATGCTGGGGGAGGGGAGGGGAGGAAGCGCTCCCACTAGGTTGCTGGGCAGAGGTGAGGCGTGAACTCTGTACTGGGGTAACAACGTGCATGCCAACAGAGAGGGCTCTGAGTGCCCCCTCTGGTATGCATGCCATAGGTTCGCCACCACTGTTCTAGACAGAATCACCAAGTAATTCTTCAAACTTAGAGGTATAACAGCAGTTGCTCAATAACTGTTCTCCCTTATGACAGGTCAGTGGTAGAGCTGTTACCTAGTATTCTTGGTATTTCAGGTTAAATGTGACAAATGCACATACAGCAATACCTCAGATAAAGTCCGATTCGGATAAAGTCACAGTTTTCATGCACACGTGATGCATCGCATAAAGTCCAAAATCGCTAAAAATGGACGTTATCTGAGGTATTTAATATAGGATCCTTGGATAAAGTCCATTTTTGGACGTTATCCAATGCATCGCCCATTTGATTCAGATAAAGTCCAAAACTGGATAAAGTCCAAACTTGTGGAATGGAGTATGGACTTTATCCGAGGTTCTACTGTATTTAGTTTCAAGTCTAGTGTGACTATTAAAAGGATCGGATAGCTGGTGTTGTGGAATAACAATCCGTAAGACCCTAGGAAGCCACTGGAAAATAGAGGCAACATTACTTGATTGGGACCGCAGTTTTCAACTTTTGAGCCCCCAAATTTTCATATTTCAGGGCCCAGGCACCCCTTCTAACATGGTCAGGGATTCTGGAAACCAAAATCCATATCTTAGGACCAAAGAGTGAGAAACATTGGGCTAGGCTGCCAAATACTCTGTCCTGCCATAAAGTGGTCTTCTATCTTCCTAGGGGTTAAACACTTTCTCAATGCTCCCCTAAACTATAAACACTTCTTTAGAAATATTTGTGGATTTTGTCTTCTTGACTGCATATTTACAAGAATGTGCTTGAATCTCATTAATTGTTGTGCCTGTAGGAAAAGAATGAGTACAGCTCATCTTGCACTCAAGAAAATCCTAGTATTTGCATAGGAAATTGGAGGAGAATGCAAGCGCGGCGCCAAAATGGCCGCCGCGCTCTTTGCAGGGCCCCCCCCCACAGGATGAAGGCATCCGGGTAGTTAGGGGCGTGGCCAGCTCCCTTATAAAAGGGGTGGCCACGAGGCAGCCGAGCTGCCATTTTGCGAAGCGACGGAGCGGAGAAGTTTTTCCCTCTTACCTCCGTCGCTTTTGGCTTTTACCGGGAAGCCTTTTGGCTGCTGAATTCTCTCGTTTCGGCTTCCCATCGATTGGCTGAGAGGCCCACGAAGAAGAAGGCGGCTGCGAGCGTGGCTCGTGCGGTTCGGAGGCGCAATCTGGGTTGGAAGACCGCGGTTGCGCCTCCCCAGCAGCCACATTTGTTTGCACCCACCGGGACCGGTGGAATGGGGTCTATTCCCCCTGGCTGGAGGATGGTGGCCCACGCACGGGGCCAGCAGGGGCTGCGGCCCTCGGCCCGCAAGCGGTGGACACCTCTCATGGTGTTGCCCATTCCGCTGGGCCTCCCTTTATAGGAGCGTAGCTTGCTCCGAGGCCTTCCAGCCTTGGGGGGTGGTCTGGTCCCCTTCCCTGGCAGGTTGCTACATCGGCCCTAACGGGCCCGGGTGTAGGGTTGTTGCCCTATTCGGGCCCCAGGGTGCAGGGACCTGGACCCATGCCTGTAGTAGGCGGGCCGGCTGGTCCTTTGCCCCATGTCAGCGTGGAAGCCTTATTGGCCCGCGTTGCGGCCCTCGAGACCGGGTCGAGCTGCTTGAGGCGCGTGGCACGACCTGGGCCACTGCCTTGCAGCTCCCCATTCAACAGACCGGTGCGGGTCAGGCCCCATCGACGAGCTCGACGGCGGTTGTGAGCTCCGACGCCCCCAGTGGGCCGGAACCCCCGGTGGGGGCGGCCTACGGGGGTGCAGCACGTGTTTATGCGGTCCAAGCTAGTGCACCTACACACGTGGCCACGTTGGGGGGGTTTCCAATGGCCTGGCCTCGCGCGGGTGGGGCGGCGGTCCAGCCGCTGACGCCCCACCTGGCGACGATAACTACCACTCAGGGCCCCGTGGTGGGGGGTGTTTTCTACCCTGTGGGGAATGTTTTGGGGGTGGCTGGGTTAGTACAGGCCCCCTTTCAGATGCCAGCAGTTCCTGTTGTGCCCGTGTCGGCCTTGCTGACGGCGGGGTATTCCTTACCGCTGGGTGTCCATTTGGCACAGACCACCAAGGGGAAGATCTGGCGGGGGGATTACGTGGATACCTTCTCACTCCTCAACAGAGGGCCCACCAAGGAGTAGGGGGGGGCAGGATGAGAAGGACATGGAGCAGGCACGTCGTAGCAAGCCACCACGTACGTGGGCCGACTGGTTGCCGGCCTACCTCATATACATGGCGGTGTACCTTAGGGCCCGGCCGGATTTGGCAATTTCGATGGTCCAGTATTTGGACAACATCTACCGGGCGATGGTTGACTTTCCAGGCCCATCGTGGTTGGATTATGACGTGTAATTCCATATGCGGATTCCCCGGCACCCCGACATTAGGTGGGTTGAGCCATGCCAGGCTGTGGCTTTTGTACATGACGCCCACGCGCCCCGCGCCCGGGGAGAGATACCATTGTCGACATGCGGTCCAGCGGGCGGCCCCAGCACAGGTCCACTGCCAGGGGGCGGGGCGGGGGGTTTCAGCCCGCCTGCTGTGCTGGACTTTCTCGTCCAATGGTTCCTGCAATAGGAAGAATGGCAAATACAGACATTAGTGTCCCCCCTGTGCTGGCCCCCATGCGGCCTCTGGCTGTCCCAGGCCTGGAGGGATGCGGGGCAGAGGGAGGGGTGGACAGGGGGCTCGCAAGACTGCCGCATATGGATCTAGTTCACCAAAGGGCTCCCTCCCCAATTAATGTGGACATGTTGGAGCGCTGGCTCACATTGTTCCCGAAGGGAGAGGATGCGGAGATCTCCTTCAGGGTTTTAGGCAGGGGTTACGTATCCCTTTCATGGGTGATAGGTCCCCTCAGGATGCCCCCAATCTTTATCCTTAGGGGGAGGGAGGAGGTGGCTCCTGCCAGCAATGATAAGGTGGTCTATGCGGGCAGGGTCGTTGGCCCTGTCCCTGCGCCCCCGTTCCGGGGAGCATATTATTGCACTGATGCCATGCCTTTTGGCTGTTCCAATTCAGGCTCGGCATTCGAGCGTTACTCCATCTTCCTAGAGCGGGCTTTTGTTCGCAGATCAGGGTCCCGGTCTGTAGCCCATTCCCTGGATGATTTTATTCGGGGCTGAACGGGGCTGGGACACGTCCACACGTCTCCTCAACACATTTCAGACGCTAATGGAGGAACTTGGTGTCCCTTTAGCGCCCGAAAAGACTGAGGGCCCGCCTACACAGCTAGTATTCCTGGGGGTGGAGATTGACACGGTAGCACAGGCTTCTAGGTTGCAGCGGGATAAGGTGTCAAAGCTAGTGGCCCTTATCTCGGACTTGCTGGCCAAGCGCATGGCATTACCGAGGGACCTGCTGGTGCTACATGGTCACCTCTATTTCGCTGGCAGGGTCGTCGCACCGGCAAGGCATTTGCGCGGCGCTTGTGCGACGCCATGGCAGGACTATCCAGGCCCCACCATAGGGTTAGACTTACCCGGGGTATCAGGGCAGACGTGCTTGTCTGGCTACAGATCCTGAGGGATTTCAATGGGGTGTCATTTTGGAGGTCTGAGCTCCTGGCCTCCCCTTGCTTTAAGATACAGCCCGATGCCCGGGATCCCTGAGTTATGGGATGTACTTCAATTGGAAGTGGGCCTATGGTGGGTGGCCACCATCCTGGGCAGGCACGGGTCGTCTGCGTGGTCTCACGTATCTGGAATTTTCCCTATACTGGGTGCTTTGATGCTATGGGGCGAGGAGGAGGCCAACTCGGTTGTCCACTTTGGTGTGACAATGCGGCTGTTGTCCACTTTCTCAATGCACAGAGCTCTAAATCGCCCAGGGTTATCGACCCAGTGCGCCAGTTTGCGTTGCGCAGCCTGCGCCTCAACGTTCTTTTCAGGGCTAGGCATGTCCCAGGGGTTACTAATGATATTGCTGATGCTTTGTCCCGCCTGCAGATCTCCCGGTTCCGTACCTTGGCCCCGGATGCGGAGGAATTTCCCTCGCCACTCCCGGACGGGATATGGAACATCGGCAAGGAGAGGTGAACCGGGCGATTGGCCTGTCACTAGCGCCACGCACGCGTAAGGTGTATCACCACGCATTTAATTCTTTCAGAGCATTATGTACCCAATTCCAAATGCCAGGAACCTGGCCGATCCCGGTAACCCATGTTATGCGGTTCATGGTTTACCTGCATGCCCAGGGCTTTGCACCTCGCACCATAGCATCTAAGCTGTCAGCGTTGGCTTTTATGGCCAAAGTGGGAGGTCATGTGGACAGCACCACTGACTTCCGTGTGAGACATGTTTTGGAGGGGCGGGTGCGCGCGCGTGGGCGTTGCCCAGACGACCGCCACCCGATTTCCCCAGGGGTTTTTACCCAATTGGCCCGGGGCTGGCCTGGCCTCTGTTTTGATAAGATGAGGCAGCCCATTTTATGCGGCTACAACGGTCGCCTTTTTTGGAGCGCTCCGCATCGGCGAGCTTGAGATGCTGTATAAGGCGGATGCAAGTCGTGGACAGCACTACTCACTTCCGTGTGAGACATGTTTTGGAGGGGTGGGTGCGTGCGCGTGGGCGTTGCCCGGACGACCACCACCCAATTTCCCCAGGGGTTTTTACCCAATTGGCCCGGGGCTGGCCTTGCCTCTGTTTTGATAAGATGAGGCAGCCCATTTCATGCGGCTACAACGGTGGCCTTTTTTGGAGTGCTCCGCATCGGCGAGCTTGAGATGCTGTATAAGGCGGATGCAAGTCGTAGGGCACTGGAACTCGAAGATGTCTGAGTGAACAATATTCGGCTCAGTTGGGGATACGCTCCTCTAAAACGTATCAGCACGGCGTAGGCAGTGGAGTAGACTGCTACGATGTTCCTCGGCAGACATCTGTCCGGTTGGTGCCCTACAGGATTTCCTTGCACTGTATGGCACGCACCATGGCCCGTTTTTCTGTCACCAAGATGGGTCTCCCCTTACTAAATTTCAATTTTGGAAGGTGACGGGCAAAGCGCTGGCCAGTGTGGGCCTCCCAGGTGCCCGCTATGGCACTCATTCATTCCGTATAGGGGCGGCCTCAACCGCAGCTGCTTTTGGGTACTCAGGGGCTGACATACGTAGCATGGGACGGTGGGGTTCGCAATGTTTTCAGTTTTATGTGCGCCCACTCCCGCCGTGAGTACCAACCCAGTCACCTTACCTACTTTCCCTCAATTTTCCTTACAGACCCGGGGTGTCGTATTACACCGGTGACAGTAAGGCTGGTGGGCCATAGCTACGTGCACAGGGCAGCGCGTTATGCTGCGGCGACAGAGTGGGGACCCCGACTGGGACTTGGTGCATACGCAAGTCTCACATGGCATGGTAAGCCCGGGATGTTGTGGCGGGAGCTGCTGCCTTTCCTTTTTTCAGGCCAGAATGCTGACCCGCCTGACATTCTGATCATACACCTGGGGGGCAATGATTTGGGCCAGGTCACCGGCTTGTCGCTGAAACATGCGATTTGCGAGGAACTCGCCTACCTGCATTACGTCTGGCCCGCCACAACCCTTGTTTGGTCGGACATGGTCCCGCGCCACTCCTACAGAGGGGGTGTTGACCTCCTGGCCCTTGACCATGATAGACGCATGGTGAATAGGGCAGTGGCGCGTTTCCTTGTTTACAGGGCTTGGGGGAGGGTCAGTCGTCACCCCGCTATTAGCCTCCAAAGTTACGACTTGTATGCAGGGGATGGGGCTCATCTGTCGCGAGGAGGTGTGGACCTCCTGTTGGGTGATTGGCGAGCAGGCCTGTCGACCGAGCTGACGGTCTGGGGGGGGCGTCGAGCCTTCTTTGAAGCCCCTCCGTGTGGCGGGTAGCACTGGTAAGGTAAACATTATGACCCACAGGTATCCGGCAAGTTCGCAATTGACTGGACAACACTAGACAGGCATAAGTTGGTTAAACGTTGTCCGGTCAACGATGAACTAGGCGACGGGGTGATGGCTATAGCTAGACAGCATGCATCACCCCGTGATTTTACGGATACGCGTCAGAGGGTGGGGTCATTAGTTAGATATTGACTACGGTCAACAATTTGTTTGTGGTCAACAAACAAATGGATACAAATGGATACATTGTAGCAATTGCCGTTGGCAATTTTGGGTGGTACCTTACCAGTGTTACTTCGGCCTGCTTGCCTTAAGAATTATGATTGGTCAATTACCAATAGAAATTTATAATTCGGACTAGGGCATGAATCAATAAATGTGGCCCAATGCCGTTATCCACTTTCATTGGTGTCTGAGTCCTTTATTGGGGGGTGCGCCTGCAATGCAAGCGCGGCACCAAAATGGCCGCCGCGCTCTTTGCGGGGCCCCCCCCACAGGACGAAGGCATCCGGGTAGTTAGGGGCGTGGCCAGCTCCCTTATAAAAGGGGTGGCCACGAGGCAGCCGAGCTGCCATTTTGCGAAGCGACGGAGCGGAGAAGTTTTTCCCCTCCACCCCCTCCCTAGTTAACAGTGTGATATTTTGGTCGCTTCGGGGCCTGGTGGGAATTTTTGGCTGGGACCCATATTGGCTTCCGGGTCCTGGTTTTTTCGCCCATCCCACACTGTTGCTATGGTTTGACATAGGGGTTTTTCTGCTGCTGCTGTTGACTTTGGTCACATGGGCGGGTAGCACTGGTAAGGTAAACATTATGACCCACAGGTATCCGGCAAGTTCGCAATTGACTGGACAACACTAGACAGGCATAAGTTGGTTAAACGTTGTCCGGTCAACGATGAACTAGGCGACGGGGTGATGGCTATAGCTAGACAGCATGCATCACCCCGTGATTTTACGGATACGCGTCAGAGGGTGGGGTCATTAGTTAGATATTGACTACGGTCAACAATTTGTTTGTGGTCAACAAACAAATTGATACAAATGGATACATTGTAGCAATTGCCGTTGGCAATTTTGGGTGGTACCTTACCAGTGTTACTTCGGCCTGCTTGCCTTAAGAATTATGATTGATCAATTACCAATAGAAATTTATAATTCGGACTAGGGCATGAATCAATAAATGTGGCCCAATGCCGTTATCCACTTTCATTGGTGTCTGAGTCCTTTATTGGGGGGTGCGCCTGCAAAGTGAGGCAGGCTCCAAGATATCACTGCCAAGCTGCTAATTCATAATTTTAAATCCTTCAATTGAAGCAGATCAGTCGTTTGTAACTTCAGTCTTTCCCTGGGGTCTCTACCATCATGTTTTCAATTATCCATGCATACACAACAAGCAAATGACACATTCAAAGAGAGGTGGCTGAAAAAAGTTATAACACCATTAAGAAACCCAGAAAGCTGTTCATGGTTAGCATATTTTCTATCTCCTGAAGGAATAGTCCTTAACTCCAAATTGGATTGAACAGTTAATAAGGCTCAATTTCAGCATCATGATTTTTGATGGTAAGATGGCCATTTCTTTGCTGCTTTAATTAGGTAAATGAGAAATCCTTACCAATGTATCACAGATAGTCCAGCAACATACTGGTGGATTCGTATCTACCTGCCCCACTAAAACCTTTAGGTAGTGGATCTTCCATGAAAGATTGCATCCTCAGTGTACTTAGGGGGGATTTTCATTAGTCATTTATTCCACAGTTTACATCAAATCTAGCAGAGTCAAAATCAAACTAAATACCAGGGGAAACACAATAAAACACTAAACATGGAGAAACCCAGTAGAGAATTTTTCTTTTTAGTGGGGAATCATATGTATTTTTTAGCTCAGCTAGCAGGGGTAGTTTAATTTTGCTCAACATTGACATAACTTTTCTCTGCTTTCTGCACTGTGTAACTGCCTGATCTGTTATGAAGAGATGCTTTCAGGGTGAGCACTTTTTGTCACCAGACAGTAAAAAAAGGCTTTAAAAGCAGCACTAAAAGGAATTAGCACTAAGCTGTGGATCACAGTTAATGCTGTGTAGCTGCACCCTTACTCTCTCCAAAGGAGCTGGTTCTGTTACTACTGATACTTCGATGCCATGTTCATAGTCACTCTGTGAACTCTAGTCTCTGTGTTGGCTTGTCAATACAACATTCTATTTTTTAACATTCTTTTTGACTGAAGTTCACAAATACGAGAAGAGGAAACACAAGAAAAGGCAGCTTTACTCACAGCAATCTGAAGGCAGAGTAGAAGTCTTGAATCAAAGACAGGACTTCTCATCTTTCCCTCAGACCTAGAGGAGTTATTGCTTGAAGCACTTCTGTAAAACCTCTTAGAAATCTTTAGAAGACTGACACACCCTAGGGCCCTTCACAAGTTCATGCAGGCAGTGTCAGAAACTTATCCGTAGTGTGCTGTAACTTTGTGGAGTGTCTATCTGTTAAAATACAGTGGAACCTCATACAACAATCGCCCTGTAGAGCAAAATCGTTGTACGATGCATCCCACAGGGAAAATCGCTATACAGTAAAACCCCGACTTACGAACGACTCATGTTACGAAAAACTAGAGTTACAAAATGTTTTTTCCGTAAACCGGGCTCCCAATTTATGAAAAACCCTGGGTAACGAAATGGTTTTTTCATAACCCAGGGTACCGATTTACGAAAAACCCCAGGTTATGAATTTTTTTAAAATGGTGTGGCCGCCATTTTGGTATGTAAAAATCACATTTTCAGTGCCAAAATGGCGCTGCCACCATTTTCTATGGGGATGCTTCGAGTTACGAAAAACTCAAGTTACGAATGAGGCCAGTTTTTTTAGTGTCGGGGTTTTACTGTACGATGCATGCATCATATAGCAATTGTTTTGTACAACAACAAGCCCCGTGGAACGAATTGAAATAATTGTATGAAGTACCACTGTACTCGGTTGGGCTTTGTTTTCTTAGAATGCACATGGACAGGCCACAATTTAACTGCAGACCACCTCCTGTAATCTATACCTGAAATGGCTCAACTGTAACCCAAAAGCCTTATGTACAGTAAATTATCCAGGCAATTCAAGAAAACAAGCACATACAGAATTAAAAGAATCACAGTTCTATGATCTTACCCAAGATAAGTAAGTAAAATTGTGTGGTTCATTAAAATGAAAACTTGCTACTGATGGCTTATAGATAGAGGTAACGAAGAATTGTGGGGTCTTGGTGGTGAGAATTTCAATGTTGTTTGTTTCCGCCAATGCAGCTGATATGCTGAGGTCAGGTCTAACAAAAATTGCATTCCCATACTGGTCATGCAGTCTCTCAATCACTAGTTCCATTCCAGCCACTTTGGGTCGGTATCTTGCTGTCCCCTGATGTGTTTCCTGGAGCAGAAGTATGTCACATTTGTATTTCCTGCACGTGTCTGCAAGGAGGACACTCTTATTACTCAAAAGTCTCTCAATATTTATTGAGATCATTGTTATGATTGGTCTTAACAAAGACCTTTCTGGTGGATTCATTCTTTAGTTCTTTTGGTCTGATCTGGTGTTAGAAAGATTAGCCAACAAGTTTGCCACCCAGAGTATGCCCGATTGTATTCACAATCTTCATGGAGGCTCTTTCTGTGTACCCCATCTTACCCAAGATGTATTATATATTGGCCATTAATACAATGTTGAGATATTGGCACTTGTTAGAATAAGATTTTCATGCGACTGATTCCCTTCCCACAGTACTCTTTACGATCTGTGGCAGCACTATCAACCCATCACCACTCAGTTCCCTATGAATCAGCCTAAGATGTAATAGTGCCAAGAGCAATATTGGGCCTTTCATACAAGAATAGTTTCATATTGATCCGAGGCTGGCATGACTGAGAGAGTGCTTCTGCTCATGGAAGTAGCAAAGGACAACAACCTTTGAATTTCATTATAAGTTGCCAAAAAATCTTAGAGTAATGTGGTGGTATTTCAGCCAGAAAACTGATCTTATAAGAATCAATAAAACTCATTGTCATCAGCTGCAACTCGATTTGAGTATATGTTTTTCTCTTGCCCCAGAGCATCGGGAGGCCTGGTCTTGGAGGCCAGCTGGTTCTGGGCCGCCTTTGCTCTTTGAGGCAAGCAGGAAAATGCCACTGGCACGAATTTGTTTAAGGTGGATCCCAGCTTGCCATGAAGTGACCCACACACTATGATCTCAGAGCCATCTCCTGCTTCACATATGAAATGAGACATGCATGATTTAACACTGGGACTACAATGGACTGCCACAGCCTTGAGGATATTATCAAGGTGAACCTTCACAGCCTCTTCTGCCTCCATGACCATTGGGAATCAGAGTAGTAAAGTGGTTCCTCCTCTCCTTATTTTGCGGTTGGGGCCAATATGATGGTTTCCAGTGACGTTTCCTCCACTGAGGGTGACCATCACCCCACCACAATAAGACTACACTAATATTAGCAAGAAAATTATAAGTGGTTTCTTTGGAATAGGTCCTGTCTACATTTTAAGTTCATGGAATGTTAAACTGAAAACGCATTTTGCTTCTAAGTTATTGCAATATTTGACTACCACTAACTCAAGGTTGATGGTCATCATTACTCAAAAACAATCAGGGCGGGCTCATGGTCTTATTAAGAGGCTTCACCTCATTGCCATTTTCGAGGATTTCCTAGCATCTTAGCAGCTAGCTTAATAGCTCAATGATTTGGGTATCTGCCTGTGGAGCCAAAGGTTGGGAGCTTGATTCTCCACTGTGCCTCCCAGAAGAGCCTGTCTATAAAGCCTTGGGTAAGCTGCATAGTCCCAAGGCAACCCTAGAAAAAAGGAATGGTAAATTACTTCAGAATAATTAATTACAATGTTGGTAACTGCATCTGCAGACATATCTGTGGACATGTGGCAGATATGACTAAACACTAGAGTGCACAGAATGCTGTTTATATTCCCTCCACTCAGTACTATTTATCTACTTGCAATTTCTTGCTTTCGAACTGCTAAGTTGGCAGGAGCTGGGACAGGCAATGGGAGCTCACTCCACCATGCAGTACTCAGGTCTCAAACTGCTGATCTGCTGATCTTCCAGTCATCAAGTTCAGCGTCTTAAAAACTATTCCACCACAATTCCTAATACCTCTATTAGACCAACACTAAAAATTACAAATTCTCAGTGCATGCCACGGTACTGACTGCAGTCTTAAACATCCGCTTGTATTGGATGTTTAGAGGTTAGTGGCTAGGGATCGTCCTTTTGTGATTTGCCTTGGAGGACAGTTCAAAAGATAAGAAAGAAGAAGATAGAAGAAGGGAAAATGGGGAAAGATGAAGATGAAATGCAAAAGCCAAGAACACCATTCCACCTAGCCTAGGAAAAGTGTCTGATAAGCTTGCAAATAGAAATAAAGAAGCAGATAAGGATTTATAGTAATGGATTACTATCACAGTAACTCCCAGTCTCTCCTGCTGGGAGTTAGTGTCCTCTTCCCCCTTCCCTCTCTTCATCCTCTAACACTGGCTTTGCTGTCAGTCATCCATTTGCTCACCATAACTCCCTCTTTTTTGAATTTTTTGAAATGGTAGTCATGTTAGTCTGTGTTTCAAGCATGTCATTTCCTCTGAATATCCTTCTGTAAGTCGAGTTCTCCATTACCCGAGGCATCCGTAACCCAGGGTTTTACTGTATTTTATTAAAGATAGTAAAAAAAAAAGACAAAAATTTAAAAATCTAAAATGATTTCAAAAATTACATAGAGCACACTCTCAATATGAAGCAAAAACTACAACAATTAAGAGAAACATACTAGACAAAAATAAAGCTAGCTAATCTACAGTACCTAATACTCATATACAGTAAAACCCCAGGTTACAACTGCCTTGGTTTAAGTTTGCTGTGGTTTACAATGGCAAATCCTATGGATTTGCCATTTTACAAATTTTTAATGTTTTTGTTTTGTTTACAATAATCAATTCAGGACCATTTTTTTAATTTTTCAATGTTTCAGTTTACAATTTTTTTTCGGGTTACAACGGAGGCTGTTGGAACAGACCTCTGTCGTAACCCAAGGGTTTACTGCATTAGCATAATATCAGCATAGTGGACAGCATGCACAGAGATCCCTGCATGGCATCTCCAAAGAGGTAACTAACATAACTTCTGAACACCCTTATATACATTAAGTTTCACATTCTGAACCCTTCCAGATGACCCGCCAATTAGGCTTCAAGTTCCCACAAATGTTCAGGGAGACAAGAACATTTTCTGCCCTCCCGCCATCCCTTCACACAGCTGAACTCATCTTCCCAGTTAATGCAGTACCAGGGAACAAAGCTGATTTGCCCTTAAAGACTTCTCTCAGCCAAGATAAACTGTAGGTGTTACTCCTTTCTCATCCCTGGCAGACATTGACTTCCCCACTCTTAGCCAGACACTTCAAGATATTGATGAAAAAGCCTGACTGTGCTGGAAGGTCTCATGTTTCTCAATTTCTTCACACCTTTCACTTAATAATTCAGACATTCTGGTGATTTTTGTCCTCCTTCCCACATACTTCTCAGCTCTAATTATACACCTGAATAAATACCAAAATAAGCTGGGGGATAAAAATACAACTCTGCCTTTAATTCACTGCATGTTTAACCCTTTTCACGTGCAAGGTTCTATGTGCATACTTAATAAATACTGAGACAGTTGGCTGCTCTGCTAATAAATACTTTTCTACTTCTGCTCTGCGGGAAGAAATCAATTTGCTCTAAGTTGAAAATATGATTGAAGACCCCCTTTATAGACATATGTCCTTGGAACAACTCCAGCCAAGGTTGATGTTCTGTTTTACCTCTTTCCATGATGGATGAAGGCAGCAGCAACATTTCCAAAACTTAATTAGTTTCAAGAACTTCTCTTTTCCCCACCACAGTTCTGAGACTGAATGAAGCCATCATCTACATTACTACCATATGAAAGAAAACCAGCCTAAATGTTAAAGGCTAGGTCCAATTATTTTTCTAAGCAAAGTAGACCAACTGAATCAGTGGGGCTTAGACATTGACTTAACAAATCTTACTCATTTAATGGGTCTACTCTAGAGGTTCACCCCCAGATGTTGGCTAACAAGTAAACAAACAAAAGAGGGTGCACTCCAGTCCCTATACCAGTGATGGTGAACCTTGGCACTCCAGGTGTTCTTGGGCTTCAAATACCAGAAGTGGATAAGTCACTTGCCTTGTTAGCTGAAAGGCAAGCAAGTATGCAGTTCGAAACCCAGGTACTGCATGATGGATTGAGTGCTCATCTCTGTCCCAGCTCTTGGGAACATGAAAGGAACCTAATTTGGGCATTCCCTGAGTGGAGTTTCTCCCACAAAAATCCTTTCAACCCAGCATAATTTCTGACATGATATTATTATTACCAGAAGCCCATGTCAGCACTCCTGCTGATCAGGGCTTCTGGGAATTGAAGTTCAAGAACACCTGGCGTGCCAAGGTTCACCATCACTGCCCTATACTTTCTTTCTCCACTTTTGGCAACTATCAACATGGACAGGGCAATAGTTGCTATCCGTGGGTGTTTACATAGAAGATGCAATTCTGATTTTAAAAGATTCATTTTGGCCATGGAGACAGTGGACAAGATTTCCAGGGCAGGCTTATTTGCTCTCCACATGTAGAAAGGTGACAGAAGTAATTTAGATTGCTTCTCTTGCTCATATTTTTTTTTCCTGTGTGCACTAACTCCTAATCACTATTTGATTCAGATCTAATGTTTCACAGCAGCCCTAGAGCACACACAAGGCTGAGATTTGTGTCTTTGGGAGAAATACATTCTACATCTATAAGAAGTAAAGGTAAAGGTTTCCCTTGCTCGAAAGTCAGTCGTATCCAACTCTAGGGTTCAGTGCTCATCTCTGTTTCAAAGCGGAAGAGCCAGGGCTGTCTGCTTTTGCAGACATTTCTGTGGTCATGTGGCAGGCATGACTAGACCGGAGTGCACGGAGCGCTGTTACCTTCCCACCGAAGTGGTCCCTATTTATCTACTTGCAATTTCTTGCTTTTGAACTGGTAGGTTGGCAGGAGCTGGGACAAAGACAGGAGCTCATTCCGTCCTGCAGTTATTGTCATCACCACCATCTGTTTGAAGTTGAGGATGGTAGTACCACTACTGAATTAGCTTAGTGACAAATGCAAGGACTGCAGAATTACAAAGGGTCTTTGTACCCAATAAGGACTAAGTGTGTTCAGTAGAGTAGGAATTCTTACTGACAATGGGAGTGGGGAATAAGGATGGTAATGTAGAATGAAGATTAAAAATCATGTTTCCGCACATGTTCTTCCACAGAGATGTGTGATAAAATGGCACAGCTGCCTAACCTGAATATTAGATGAATCTACCCTGCAACAATTTGTACCAGGTCCTATATCTATATTCTTATATCAAACTCAGTTCTGAGAGCTGGTCTTCATGTAGTCAAAAGACCATTGCAGTGGAACCTCACATAACGAAGTGTTCAGGTAGCGACGATTTCGCTTAACTATGTGTCATTATGCATCACGTGTTTCCCCAGACAATGACGTTTAAATAGCAAATGATGCTTTAAAAAGTTGTTATACGGGGGACCCCCGTATAATGACTTTTTAAAGTGTTGTTATAAGGGAGTCCCATAGTAAACCGCAGAACATTTTCTGCATAGCGACACTATTTGGGGAACCAAGTAACATTGTTATGTGAGGGTCTACTGTACTCTTTCACAGAAGAAAGGCATTTGTAATTACAGTATTGAGAAATCTCAAGATTGCAGTAAAAAAAACTAGGGGTATCTCTTTAAAAAAAAATACCACCACCACCACCACCCCAACAGACCAACATTGTGGCCACAGTCCACTGAGTGTAGGGGGAAGAAGGGAATGCCAGAAACCATAACGGAATGAAGTATCCTGGAAAAGGGCATAGATTGATGAATATTCTGAACAGGAATATTCACACCATACTATAACATTTTGTTGTAGGTTTCAATTATCCACTACACCATCATCATTTGATTCAACAAATAACTTGCATGTTTAAAACATATTTTGATGAGATCACAAAGCAGCATTACACATTTGTCTCAAGAGTGCAGAATCTGTTTAAGTCAAGTTGCTGAGAAATAATTTTGACTTCACAGTACACGAGTAGAAAACTTGTATTTTCGATCATTTCCAGCATACAGCACGTGTTTTCAATGCAGAAGCAAAATGCTATCTGTGTGCTCGCAACTTCAGTTACAAAAATGAATCATAAATTTAATCAACACAATCAACTCACCGTCAGATCATTTCGAATGGCAAAATTTTCTGGTTTGATGTCACACAGATGAAGGCGGTGAGAAAAGTCATTGTCAAAGTGATTTACCATATCCAGGAAGCTGATTGCAATTTCAGTGATGGCTTTAGCCTTGCTTTTAATCCCAGAGAAGGAGGCACCGACAGCATCCTCTACAGAAAAGAGTGTTTTGTGCCAGGCATGGCCGGCCGTCAGATACTCCACAGCATAGAAATGGCCACAGGAGCCAATGACCCTTAGGACATGTTTACTGAAGTCTTGCAAGACACTAAAGTAAATATATTCCTCTTGTTGGAGTAAAGACCACATACTCGCCAACTGTGCTTTCCAGTGTGGGCCTCTCTTCGTGGTCCAAAAAGACCCCACTGTGTTATTAGGAAGCTCTAAGCCCAGAACGTTCTTGATCTCTAAAGCAACCATCAGAAAAAGTTCTGCCTCTGGGATACCCTGTGAATGTGATTCCATGTCCTCCAAAAAGCCAAAGGGGTGATAACTAGAGAATATTTCCTTTTTTGATTTCAGAATCACGGGGCGACCTCTCCAGTCAGCCTGGATTACTTTTTTACCTCTGTCATAATAAAGGCAACGTCTGTATATCAGCTTCTGTGCCACACACAAGTCTTCACATAGATCTCCCGTCAAGGCTTCCTTCCTATAATCAAGACACTGGAGAAATACAGAAGCAAACAATTAAAAGAAAGCCACCATTTCTAGCCTTTTCAAGAGTTCGGGGGGGGGGGTCCACTTCAAGAGCTTTTATCTCTGAAATAAATTTTGTGGCTCTGTTTATGACACATACAAAAGTAAGATGCCCAAAAAAACGGCAGGTCTGAAGAGCACATTTGCCAATGTAATTCCTGATACATCTTGTAAAACTGCTAAGACATAAGGTCACAGAGAACTGTGGCTTAAATTGTTGGAAGAAGGAATTGTCTGCCCAAAAAAACAAAGGCCCTGTGATTTGGATCTGGACTCATATTGATCTGTCTCACGTATCACAGGTGAATCAGAACAATTTACAAAATGTTGGAAATATATATAAAAAACATTTTGTAAATTGTGAGACATGGTCTCAAGGTTTATCCACAAACAATCTTTTTGCTCTGCTTGTCTCCCGAGTCACAAAGTCTCTTAAGGTCATGGAAGCTTGTAGCTAAATTAAAAATACATGAAAAATATTATACACACAGTTGTAAAAGCTTTCTCTCTTTATGCCTGTGTAAGCTTTGTTGTATAGATGTGTAGTATCTCAACGTAAATGTAAAACCTGTTTTTGCCTGAAGCCATTCACTGATGCAAATAGCACAATGTGAAAGATTGGGTAAAAATACCCGATTGCTTTCTTTGAATCTTTTTTTTTAAAATCTAGTGGTTTCTAGATGCCAACGAAAGGGTAACTGATGTTTTTCTAAAATAGCAATGACTAACCATACCAAAAAGTAAAAACATTATGAGCTTCCTTTTTAAAGAAATCCTCAACACCTGCTTGAACTGCTTTTAGGACCAGATCGTGAACAGTTTGTATCATTTTGCCATGAATTCATTATACTCTGCTTAAAATACATGATTTTCACGAAAGACAATTAAGTTTCTTCATAGTCTAGACTGGCTTAAACACAAACTCTTTAATTCTGGCTTATCTGGTTTGTGGCTGTAGCTGTAAATAACTTTTCTGCTTCTGATATTCAAGCAAGAACACAGGCCAAAGAGAATAATATGATTCACAAAGCTACATCAGATATATCTGAATTAGCTCAGAATTTCAGTGTAGCCCTGGAGGATGTGGAAAATAGTCCATTATATCAGAGGTACCCATGCTTCACAGCTGCCTGTAAGAAGAAAAGAATTCAGTCCCCTTACTCCTTCCAAGAAATTGGCAAGGCTGCTACTGCTGCACATAATTTGTCTTCGTTTATTATGGAGGACACAGGGAAATTTATAGTCATCAATAGCTTGCTGGCATAATAGATTATTTAATTTCTATTAAGGTTCTTTCTCATCTTTTAGTGTATGCAAACCAAGACACAGGACACAGCCTCGGGCTGGGTTAACTCAGGTTTATTGCATCGTGGACAGAGGGAACATGAGGTAATGGCGGATCGATAGCTCTTTATATACAGCAGTAATACATTTGAACGTGGTGCCATGGTAGCCCATTGGCCACTGTCTGCGTGACGTCATTGCAGGTCACGCCCTTCTTGTCCAGGTGTAGGTGGTGGCGGGAAAACTTCCCGCGCTGTTGCCTTTGATGAGTTCGGACCAAGAGAGCTTGGACGCTCGCTGCTGCCAGCTGGTGGTCATTAGCTCGCGTCCTATTACAGGGTTTATATGATACAGCTGAAGGTTACATTGTTGCTATAGGCAAGGTTACATTGGCTCAGATACATTGTCATCCATTGTACAATAAAACCATCAGAACACAACACCCCTCCCCCCTAGGACGAGACAAAGTCTCGAGCCCACACTTAAACACACTCCCCCCCCCCCTTAGGAGACAAAGTCTCTCAGCCAAGATGGCTTATTTCGCACACGCTGGGGTCTCGATGCGGGCTGCCTCTCCCCGGGTTTGCTACCTTCTCTTTGTCCCCTGGTTTCCTGTCCTGTAATTGGAGAGGGAGACTCGTTAGTGACTTGCCGCGGCTCCGCGGCGTTGTTGGGAGGTGTGCTCTTTCTTAGGGAGGAACCGGGGGCACTGGGGGCTAACGAAAAACCCCTCTTCTCGCTTGGATGGGTGGGGGAACACTCCTGAAAACCCCCCCGGCTCGCAAAATCAACATCAAAATTACAATCGGGGGCAGCGGCCGCGAACTCCTCTCCCCCTTACCCGGCCCCTGATAGGACTGGCGTATCAAAAGGGTATGAGTCGGGGCCGCTGCTTCTGCCTTCCCCCCTTGCTTGGGACTGTTGTCCACTGCTGTCTCCCCCTTGGGTTAAGCGGGTGGGGGAGAACCCTAACGCTGAATCCTGTTGCTGAGCCCCACTGACTGGCCCACTCACTCGGTGCCTCAGTTGATCTGCGTGCCTCCTCCAGAGGAGGCCGGTGTTAGTCTCGACCCGGTACGATACTGGCCCCGTCTGTTCTACAACCGTCCCTGGCACCCAGGCTGGCCCTGCGCTGGAATAGTTCCTGCAGTGAACAGGGTCACCGGCGGCGAAACCTTTCGAGACTGCCAAACCTATGTTTTTCCCTTTATCCTCGACTCTCGTCGGGTCTAGCCTGGACAGGATCGTGGTCAGTTTTCGCCGCATCAAGAGCTCTGCCGGCGAGTAGCCTGACGCTAAGGGGGTTACCCTATACGCTAAGAGGAACTGGCATACTTGGTGATTTAGGTCCCCCTGGCCCATGCGCCGCAGCGCCTCTTTTGTTGTACGCACCAGCCGTTCCACCTGGCCATTCGTGGCCGGGTGAAACGGTGCGGATGTGACATGCCGAATGGCGTTTGCCTCCATGAATGCTCCGAACTCAGCGGAGGTGAAACAGCTAGCGTTATCGCTGACTAAAGTGTCGGGTAAACCGAACGTGGAAAAGACTCTCCTTAGCCGGCTAATTGTCGTGGCGGAGGACGTGTTCTTTACTGGGATAACCTCCAGCCACTTGGAGAACGCATCCACCACCAGGAGAAACATGGTTCCTCGGAATGGGCCAGCGAAATCTACGTGCACTCTGGACCATGGCCCCCGTGCTGTGTCCCATTCCCTATGCGGAAGACGGGCCGCCTCAGGTCGGGACCCCTGGCATGCCTCGCAAGTGCCGACCATGTGCTCAATGTCCGCGTCCAGCTGCGGCCACCAGAAGTAACTCCGGGCCAGCGCCTTCGAACGCACTATGCCCGGGTGGCTTACGTGCAGCAGTTCGAGCACCCTCGTCCGCAGGGGCGTAGGGACCACCACCCGTTGGCCCCACAAAAGGCACCCTCTTTCTAGGGACAACTCTAGCTTCTTCCGAAAGAATGGGTCGAACTCTGTACTCGGGGACGATGCCGGCCACCCCTTCTGTACCCATGAACTAACTTTCTCCAGCGTTCTGTCCTTGCCTGTCGCCCTAGCAATGTCGGCTGGTACTATTGGGGGATGCGTCTAAAACCTCAATTAGCAACACCTGGCGGTCTCTTTCAACTCTCGCCTTCTGGTCATCCGACAAGGGCAAAGGGGATCTCGAAAGTGCATCAGCATGGCTGATCTCCTTTCCGGGCCGGTACTCCAACTCATGTTGGTATGCGTTGAGGAAAATAGCCCATCGCAGCATTCTCGGGGACAGGATCTGCGGCGTGGGCTTGCCTGCCGTGAAAATCCCTAACAGTGGCTTGTGATCGGTCACGATTTTGAACGGGCGGCCATACAAAAAATCGTGAAATTTTTTGGTTCCCGCTACTATCGCTAACGCCTCCCTGTCGGTTTGTGCGTAATTTCGCTCCGCTTGGGACAGGGACCTTGAGTAAAACGCTACCGGGGCCTCCCTTCCGTCCTCCAACACGTGGCAAAGCACCGCCCCCACCCCCACCGGGGATGCATCACAGACTAGGACCACTGGCCGCTTGGGGTCGAAGTGCGTCAGGATTGCCTCAGATGTTAGGAGTTGCTTTAGCTCTTTGAACGCCCTCTCGTGCTCGTCACCCCACATCCATGGCTCCTCCTTTTTAAGTAACCGATGGAGCGGTTCGGCCACGGACGCCTTCCGCGGGAGGAATGTATGGTAAAAATTGAGGAGCCCCAGGAAGGACTGTAGCTCGGTTTTGGATGTGGGGCGAGGGGCCTTTTTAATGGCTGCTACTTTGGATTTAGACGGCTTAATCCCCTCGGGTGTGATCCGGAACCCTAAAAACTCGACCTCGGTTTCGAAAAAAACACATTTGTCCTTCCTCAATCTCAGCCCCGCTTTCTCGAACACAGTCAGTACTTTGTCCAACCTTTTTGCCAGTTCAGCTTCACTCCCCCCTGTTATCAACACGTCATCAAAATAAGGCAACACCCCCTCCAGGCCCTTCAGGAGGCGTTCCACAAGCGACTGAAAAAGGCCGGGTGCCGAGTTCACGCCAAACTGTAACCGCGACACCTGGAACGCTCCTTTATGTGTAACTATCGTTTGTGCCGCGGCCGTGGCGGGGGTCACAGGAAGTTGCTGATAGGCTTGTGCCAAATCGAGTTTAGCGAAACACTTTCCCCCATTTAGCCTGGCCAAAAGGTGGCTGATCACTGGCACCGGGTATGCATTAGGGCGGATCGCCTTGTTAATTGTACACTTATAATCAACGCAAATGCGCACCTCCCCGTTAGCCTTTAGAGCCGTTACAATTGGAGTTTCCCACTCCGCGGAATCAACAGGAATAAGAATCCCCTGGCCCACCAGTTTGTCCAGTTCCGCCTCTATCTTGTCCTTGAGTGCGAACGGCACCCTGCGCGGTTTGAGTCTTATCGGGCGGACCTCCGGGTCTATGTCGAAAGCTACAGGGGGTCCCTTGAACTTTCCGAGTCCTTTCTTAAAAACGGCGGGATGCGCATCGCAAACCGCTTGTATTGGGACCCCCCCCACGGTATGCACCCCCCCTATGAACAAACCTAAGGGCTGAAACCATTGTGTCCCTAGGAGGCTACAGCTTCCCCCTTTTAGGACAACTAGGGGCAGTTCCGCAGAATGTCTCTTAAAATTGACCCGAAATTTCCCGACCCCCAACACCGGAATGCTGTTTCCCTGTACGTCTCGTAGCGTGGACCTCAACGCTTTAAGTTTGGGCCGCACGTGGGGGTCGATTTTCAGGAACTCTTTCTGGGGAATTATGGAATAGGAGGACCCCGAGTCAATTTCCATCTTAATAGGGGCCCCTTGTACTAATACCTCAACGAAGTAATGGGACTGTCCCGCGGACACGCTGAACACTGGGGCGTCGTCCTCGCTGTCGTCCGAGACGCGGCCCACGCCGTCCTGCCTCCTCGTGGTCTGGGCGCCATCTTTGGGCCTCGCTGGACGGTCCGGTCTGGCCGCACGGTCTTGTGACTGCCTCCGGCCCTCTTTCCGTTTTCTGCATGCCTTGGCGATGTGCCCCCGACGGCCGCAGGTGTAACACTCGGCCTTCCTGAACGGGCATCTCGCGTGCTCATGGGCCGCTCCGCAACCCTCGCAGCGTCGACCACCCTTTCGGACCTTCTGGACCTCCTCGCCGTCGCTGCCTTCCGTAGACGACTTTGAGGCCCGTCGAGTTGCGTGCACCGACTGTCCGGACTTCCCGTGCACCGAATTTTCCGCCTTGCCGGCTCTAGGACGCCACTCACGCCACTGGTGCATCTCGTCCACTCCAGCATTCGTGGACTCTGCGGCTTCCGCGGCCTCTACGACCTCTGCCAGCGTGGGTGGCGGCTCCTTGTTCATCAAACTGCGCTGTACCTCTTTGTCTTTCAGGCCACACAACACGCCGTCCCTGAGGGCCATCTCTAGGATGTCGCCCCATTTACAGGGGGCAGCGGCTATCCTCATGGCGGCCACGAATGCCTCAACCGACTCATCTGGCGCTTGGACTCGCCTCCAAAACGCGCTCCGAGCGGGAAACATTGCCCTCGAGGGGCAGAATCGCTCTCGCAGCAGCTTCATGATGTCGCCCGCCTTAAATTCGCTCACCTTCTTCGGAGCGATGATGCCCACCAGCGTCCGCTTGGTTTCCATCCCGAGCATTCTGGTGAGGATGGCCCTCTTCCTCTCCTCGTCGTCTTCTTTGACTCTGAGTTCCACCAGTGCCGCCTGGAAGTCCATCTCAAGCAGCTCCCAGTCTTGCGGTTTGGTGATGTTGAACCCGCTCTGTGCCCTGGCTGTTCCGTGGGGATCCATTATCCCATCCTCGTCGCCAATTTAGTGTATGCAAACCAAGACACAGGACACAGCCTCGGGCTGGGTTAACTCAGGTTTATTGCATCGTGGACAGAGGGAACATGAGGTAATGGCGGATCGATAGCTCTTTATATACAGCAGTAATACATTTGAACGTGGTGCCATGGTAGCCCATTGGCCACTGTCTGCGTGACGTCATTGCAGGTCACGCCCTTCTTGTCCAGGTGTAGGTGGTGGCGGGAAAACTTCCCGCGCTGTTGCCTTTGATGAGTTCGGACCAAGAGAGCTTGGACGCTCGCTGCTGCCAGCTGGTGGTCATTAGCTCGCGTCCTATTACAGGGTTTATATGATACAGCTGAAGGTTACATTGTTGCTATAGGCAAGGTTACATTGGCTCAGATACATTGTCATCCATTGTACAATAAAACCATCAGAACACAACACCTAGCCAAAGCTGTTTTAAAAATAGAAGACTTAGCCTTTTTATTTAACCTTTTTTACTTTCTTTCTGAACAAATAATTATTTAGGAACAATCTATATTAGTGGTATTACAAAACATACACCTTGTCCTCAAAATGTTAAATCATAGTCCAAATTAAAAACAATCTTAATTTCAAGTATTCAAATGTAACTTAATTTCTACTGAACAATAACCTTCATTTTTTTAGCTGAAGAAACATTTTATTGAGTTTCCAGCAATACATTGTTATGTTCTCTGTGTCTTTGTATGTTATATGCCTGGGAAGAAAACTGTTCACAGTTTGGAAAAGGTTGTAGTAATTTTTCTGCTTTATAAACACACAAGTATGCAGTATTTTAACTTTATTTCAAACAATGTTCTGTTTCAAAGGGCATTAAAGGTTACCATTGGTTACATCACAATCAATGACCAGGAATCAGAACAAATCTTTCTTTAGCAAATGCAAAATAATAACTACTTTTATCTCAGCAAAGAGTTGGGCAATAGACCACAGGTAATTTGCCTAATGTCTATGAGCTCAGGATGTTTAAAATCCATTAGGATATTAAAATATTATATTTCTGCTTATGTGCAATATGTTTCATCAGTTCAACCCAGCAACTAACTACTTTGTCTTATTTAATTGGCAGTAACTGCTGCCTCATCATGTGCTGTCAAGTCAATTATGATTTATGATAACACTTTTCAGGGTTTTCTAGGTACAGAATACTCAGAAAAGGTTTACCATTCCCTTCTTCTGGAGGTACTTAACTGCTGCCTAGGAGGTGTAAAATGCAGTCACAGTAGCAAATGTGCTAGAAGTGGAAGACTATTTTCCTTAATCAGCTGCCTGGCCTCTTTCCTTTCTTTTTAACAAAAGCACAGGCAAAACTTCATCAGTATGGAATGCCTGTCCTCTAGTGCCTTTCACATCAACACATTCCACATACCTCTTGTTCCTGAGATATCGAGTATTCAGTGGCTCTCATTCGTTCTCTGTTCATAAGACTGGCCTCCTATTGTGTACAGGTCATGGCTTTAAGAAATGTGTTCAAGGTGATGTAATAGTAGCAGAAAAGGAATAGACCAGAATGGCTCGATGTGACATTAAATGGTGATAAGGTGTTACATTGCTATTGCTGTTTCAGGATTGTGGCACTGGGAATGGTGAAAGCCCGCTTTACTGGGAAAAACACTTTCCCCCTTCATTTTACAAAATGAAGCCATGAGTACAGCTTGCAGTATTACATTATATAATATAATACAGTGGTACCTCACATAACGAATGCATCGCATAGCGAAAAATTCGCATAACAAAGTGTTCATTATGCAATGGCGATACCCTGAATAACATTTTTTTTGTTATGCGGGGATTTTGGTAACCGGGGTATACCTGCATAATAGGAACCCCAGTTAAGGAACTCCCCCCCCCCTCGTTATGTGGGGTATCTCCCATAGGGAACCGTATAACCAAAAAAACGCATAGCGAAGAGCTCCGTGGAACAGTTTTTTTTTCATTATGCGGGGTTCTACTGTATTATAGCTTGCAGTTATTTGCTACAATAAAATTATTGCCCAAATCATGAGTTATTATCCACTAAACTACAAGGATAGTACAGTACACTGTTATTAATTATAGCTGGGCTTAACAGCAGGGCTGTCAGAGAAGATAATAATAATAACAACAACAACAACAACAACAACAACAACAACAACAACAACAACAACAACAACAATAATAATAATAATAATAATAATAATAATAATAATAATAATAATAATAATAATAATAATAATAATAATAATAATAATAATAATTGGAGGACCCCCCAAGTTACGAACTGGGTCCTGACTGAAAAGGGTCCATATAATCTGCTTCATTCAGAATCCCCTGTAGCTGCCGTGCCACCGCCTTCCCTAAAAAGGGGAAGTTGGGGACAGGGTGGAAATTGGCCAATACTGTTGGGTTGAGGGATGGCTTCTTCAAGAGGGGGCACACCAAAGCATGTTTTAAAGGTGCAGGAAACACCCCCTCTTCCAGCAGTTATGGATGGAGGGAATCACCTCACCATCACCATCCCAAAACCATTAGCTCTGGAATTTCACACACACAAAGTGGTGCTTTGGCAAAGCACCTTCCCTCTCACTTTCTGCCTCAGGAGAGAGGATGAGGAATGCACACAAATGTGTATACACCTCAGCACTCACCTCTCTCCACAAAGACTTTCTACCAAAACACTTTAAAAAAAAGAACAGCTTTCCTAGGCAGAGTTCTTATCTATCTATCTATCTATCTATCTATCTATCTATCTATCTATCTATCTATCTATCTATCTATCTATCTATCTATCTATCTATCTATCTATCTATCTATCTATCTATCTATCTATCTATCTATCTATCTATCTATCTATCTATCACGTCAACTAGTTATCCAGTTGGTAAGATAAGGACAGCAAGCCTTCTTAAGACAGTGCCTTTGAACTTGGCCCTCTACTTCAACTGGAACTGCAATTAGGATTCCCCCCACCCCACATGCCTGTATAGCCACTAGTACTTTCTTTATTTGTGTAAGATGCACCACCAGCAAATAATAACATTCAAAGCTAAAATTAACCCATCTAAATCAAAATAGAATTAAAAGGGCTAGATGACATCCGCCCAATATCGGGCCACATCAACAGCATTTCCTCTTGCCAACAGAAGCCACTAGTACTGAAGAGAACTGAATGCTCAGATACTACATTACAGTAAAAGAACACAAGTTAATTTCCATTTCCCTCATTGTGTAGTTGTACTGTTACATTATTATTATTATTTTGCTCTCTCTTCTGTCTCAACAACCATGAGAAGTTGAATATAGAGAAAGATGGTGACAAGCCCAAGGTCACTCAGTGAGCTTCGTAACTAATCAGAGATTTCTCATAACATCTTTAGACATGCATTGTTTGAAATTGCTAATAACCCTAAACCTAATTATACTAATTTGTAATTAACATGTAACTTCAACATATAGCCTCTGATGAGAACAGCAACCTTTGTAGTGAATTTTCTAGATACACACAAATGTCTTTTTTTTTTTTGCTTCTCTCTCTCTCTCTCCATCTCCATCCATCTTTGGCCCTATGGGGAAAGACAGATTCCTCTTCCTAAAGATCTGGACCATTCAATGCAGATAGCTTTCAAAATTAATGACGTTGACTGGTTGCAGCTCTAGGGCTGCTTTTGATTTATAAGCTTTTTATAATAAACTTCCCTTGCTTCATACAGCAGGATAAAATGTCTACTGCTTTGTATCAAAATTCATCCCATTGTTGTTTAAAACATGACAAACACCAGAGGAGAACTTGGGAAAGCTCTTCCCACTTGGCTATGCTCACTGAGGCATCCGGAGAGTTGCAATCTAAAAAGTACCTTTTTAAGCTCTGCAGTAGAGATATTAGGCAAAACCGCAATAATGTTTTACCTGTCATATATTCATATTTGCTCTGTTCATCAGATTTATATTTGTGTGTTTAATAAATTGTACTACCAGGCAATAGATAAACCTATAAGGGGATGGGTATTTGTATACACACTAACAAAGCCCTTCTATCCATGTTTGGGTAAAGGTAAAGGTTTCCCTTGCTTGAAAGCCAGTCATATCCGACTCTAGGGTTCAGGGCTCATCTCTGTTTCAAAGCCGAAGAGCCAGCACGGTCTGCTTCTGCAGATGTTTCTGTGATCATGTGGCAGGCATGACTAGACACTGGAGCACACAGAACACTGTTTACCTTCCCACCGAAGTGGTCCCTATTTATCTACTTGCAATTTCTTGCTTTCGAACTGCTAGGTTGGCAGGAGCTGGGACAAAGACGGGAGCTCATTCTGTCCTGCAGTACTCAGGAATCGAACTGCTGACCTCCTGCCTTCCAGTCAGCATTTAGACAGAAGTAAACCTGCTGAGTACATTAAGACTTATTTCATTACACATGGCTAAAGACTGTAGTCTAAGACTGAGACTCTATGCCTGTTTACCTGGGAGCAAGTACCATTAAATTCAGTGGAACCTATTTCAAGTTAGATAGGCACAGGATCATGCCATTCATCTTAGCATTTTATGAACGGAATTTATTTGTTATTAATGCTTGTTAGTTTATATTTTTGTTGTTTAATTGCCTGTCTATATATAGCACCAAGTTTTATCTATCTATCTATCTCTATCTCTATCTCTCTATCTATCTCTCTATCTCTATCTATATCTATATCTATATTTATATCTATATCTATCTATCTATCTATCTATCTATATATCTATATCTATATCTATCTATATATCTATATCTATATCTATATCTATCTATCTATCTATATCTATATATCTATATCTATATCTATATCTATATCTATATCTATATCTATATCTATATCTATATCTATCTCTCTCTCTCTCTCTCTCTCTCTCTCTCTCTCTCTCTCTCTCTCTATATATATATATATATATATATATATATATATATATATATATATATATATATATATATATATATATATATATATATATATATATATATATATATATATATATATATATATATATATATATATATATATATATATATATATATATATAGGCTTTTCCATGTGATAAACAGCCCAAGGAAAGTTCAGACATCTCTCATTATAAGCTAAGTTACTCTTTCTCCCACATTCCCAATATATCTATGTTTTCGCCTGTCTTCCTCTTAATCAAATCAATAGCTACAATCTGCCTCTATGCAGGAACCTACTTGCTACATTTCACAAGGCTTACTCTCAAGGAAACATGCACCGAATCACAGCCCTTGAAATCCAGAAACCCATCCTCCCGCATGAACTTATTTAGCACATTGGTGGAACTGAAATCCTACACATGCTGATGTGGAAAGAGCAAAGACTAGCTGAACACATGTCAGACATCCGCTTGAGTAAGCACATGCAGAATCAAGCTCTGGTCCAAAGCTTCTCTAAAAGAAAAGTGGCATTTTTCTCCCTTATATACAGCAGAAAACGGCATCTCTGAAGTCAGAACACTAGTCAAGATATTTTTGGCACAAAAGCATGCACATTCTTCATCCTTTCATTGGTAGTAAAAAAAATGAGATAATGGTGATGCCCAACGTGATATGCCTGAAGTAGCTGCTTGACTCTATGCCAGTGTGTCCAAACCTTTAGATTTTAGACTTCAATTCCCAGAAGCCTTAATCAATTCCCCAAAGCACTGATCAGCCAAAGTACTGACTTAGGCTTCTGGGAATTGTATGGAACCAGGGCTGGCCTTCATTAGGCAAAGTGGAAGCAGTGCCCCCAAAAGGCGGATGTCAGGAGGCGGCAGCAAGGTGTTGAAGGACCAAGCCTACTCTGCATCACCTCCTAACCTAAACTGTCCTGCTACCTTCCCCTGTGCAGGAGGAAGTCACACTAATTGCCAATATTAAGGGGAAAAAAGATTCATCTTCCAATCCAGTGGACTTTGGTACATAGAATGGAAGAGGGCTGCCATTTTATTCCCTACAACCCAGGTAGCAAAATGTCTTGGGACTTCCCCAAATGTCCAGGAGCCAATAAAGTAGTGCAGTGAAATCAAGACTCACAAGGTCAAACATCCCCCCTCCTGCCCCTCCAATATATATATATATATATATATATATATATATATATATATATATATATATATATATATATATATATATATATATATATATATATATATATATATATATATATATATATTCTGATAAGCAAAGACTGTGAAATCACCCAGATCCCCTCCCTTCCATTCCCCCCTCTGATCATAGCAGCCAACCTTATAGGATTGGAACTAGGAATGGCTTTCCCACCCACCCACCCCGGTAATCGATCCCTCCTGTATTGTAAAGTATTAGCTGGAATGGGCAGTTAACAATCATTAGCTGTGCAAAAGACCTGCTCCTTCTATGTTGTTCACGGCCCGATCCAGCTGTCCGCTGTTGCCTACGTTTTTTTGGGACGGAGGGGGACAGCTATGGGGGGCTTGGCACGACGCGGGCTTCCAAATTTCCCACCAACCAACCCTCCCATCCCCAGGGTCCTACGTGCGGGTCTCCCTTCCCGGTGCCCTCCGCCTGCCGCCCACTGTCTGCGTCCTGCCGAGCAACCTGGCCCCGGCTCCGCAATGGGGCGCGCTTCGCCTTGCCCTCCACCCCCCCCCCCCGCCCCTTCTCGCAAGTTAACCCACCAGCCTGGCCAGGATCCTGTGGCTCTGCTCGTCGGTGCAGCGCCCCCCGGCGAAGAAGCCCCCGGGGCCGCCCCCCTGCGCCAGGAGGAGGAAGACCAAGACGCCCCCTGCAGCCCAGCAAGCCGAAAAGCAGAGGCAGCAGCAGCAGCAGCAGCGCCGGGTGCTGCTGCCCCGCCTCATCCTCCACCTCAAGCGCGTCCCGCCGCCGGGCATCCCCTCTGGCGCACACACCACGACGATGGCGGTGGTCTCTCTGGCTGCCAGTGCCGCCTCCTTGGTGACTTCCGCATGGGGGGCGCTTCCCCGCCGCCTCACGCCTGCCCAGGCAGCCCACGCGTGGCCAAGGGCAGCGTCCTCGGGGGAGGGGTGGAATGGGGGGCTCCGAGTCCGCTTTCCTCGCGCCGCCTATCAATCACAAACGCGCCCCTTCCCCTCCATCCCCGCTGCGGAATGTGGGGGGGGGGGGCGTGTGGTGTGGAAGGACCCTAGGACCCAAAGAAAGCCGCCACCGCCACGTCGTGGGGTCCGCCTCTTTCGGCGGCGGCGCCCAGGCGGCTCTCCTCTCTCTCCTCGCCTGGGCCAACTTTCGCGGCTCGGCTGCCAAAAAGAAAGCAGCCCTGAGGAGGGAGAGAGAGAGAGAGACAGATACATCCCCCCCCCCCCCACCACCACCCCTCGCGGTCCTGATTCAGACTCGAGTCTAGAGGGGAGAGAGGGACACTTTTAAAGAGGCACTTCTGAAATTTTGGGCTCCCCAGGTTTTTTTTTTAAATCGTGTAGTAGTAGTAGTAGCAGTACTACTACAACTACTACTACTACTACTACTACTACTACTACTACTACTACTACTACTACTACTAATAATAATAATAATAATAATAATAATAATAATAATAATAATAATAATAATAATAATAATAATAATAATAATAATAATAAATTGTGTCAGAAATTATTCTGGGTTGAAAGGATTTTGGCTGGAGAAACTCCGCTCAGGGGATGCCCGAATGAGGCTTCTTTCATGTCCCCAAGAGCTGGGACAGAGACGGGTGCGCAATCATGCAGTACCTGAGTCTCGAAATTCCGACTTGCCGGCCTTCCAGCGAACAAGGTGGAGCTTAACCACTGCAGCCCCTTTTTAATCATGTCAGAGGCACACAAAGGTGTTTTCTGGGTTGAGAGGATTTTTGCTAGAAGAATTCCACTCAAGGGACGCCCGAATGAAGCTCCTTTCATGTCCTCCTTGCCATTTCTTGCTTTCGAACTACTAGGGTTGGCAAGAGCTGGGACAGAGACAGGTGCTCATTCAGTCAGGCAGGACGCCCAGCTAACAAGGCGAGTTTCTTAACCACTGAGCCACCGCAGTCCCTTTGGTTCCCCAGGTTGAAATTAAGGGGCTCCACCACCAACAAATACACCCCATTGGGGCCCATCAAGTTTGGTTGCAAGAAATTTCCTTGCCCCGTTATAACAGAGTGTGAGGATGGGGAACCTCTGGCAGACAAGCATGGGATATCTAAGTGAACACACTCTTACAGAAGCACAGTAGGCTCGAATTGTAATTATGCAGGTGTCACGGAAAGGACATGTGTTTGTGTGGGGTATATCTATAGGTCAAGGTCTCCCTTGCTCGAAAGCCAGTTGTATCCGACTCTAGATGGTGGTGCTCATCTTTGTCTGCAGCCAAAAAGCCAGCATCAGATGTTTCTGTGGTCATTTGGCAGGCACAACGAGATGCTGGAGCACACAGAACACTGTTACCTTTCCTGGTGAAGCAGTACTTATTTATTTGCAATTTCTTGCTTTCGAACTGTGAGGTTGGAGATGGGCGCTTACTCCATGGTGCAGCACTTGAGTCTCAAACTGCTGACCTACCGACCTTCCCATGAAATTCAGCATCTTAACTACTAACTCACTGCAGTTCCAGAGTTCATAAGAGTATATCTATAAATTGATGTAAATATAAAAGTATATTGTGTAGTTTTATTTATAAATGCAACCTACACATAAATACTGGCTGGATGTTGGGAGTTCGACTCTCGGCTTGGGCATCCCAGGAGAAGAGCTAGCCTGTGCAGTCATGGGCAAGTTGCACAGTCCAAGGATGCTTTCAGAAAAAGAGAATGGAAACCACTTCTGACTATACCTAGAAAACTTTAAATTGATTTGATGGCATAAGATAGTCATTTAGTTATTCATTCACCATTAGGGTAATTTCCCACTCTGGGTGGTATACACAATTAAAAAATCAATCATCAAACAACAAACAAACACTCCACTGGCAACATATGAGAGAAAATTAAGCTAAATTAAACACAAGACAATTACTAAGTGGCAGTAGGGACGATATCCTGTAAAGCCTGTTTAAACAGCAAGGTCTTCAACTGTTTTTTAAATATGTCATGGGAAGGGGCCTGACACAACTCTACAGGTAAAGATTTCCATAATGTGGGTGCCACCACTGAGAAGACCCTTCTCCTAGCCACAGTCTTCCTTGCTACTCTCAGTGTCGGCACCGGGAGCTGTAATGTTTGGGAAGACTGAGTGATGCGGGCAGTCATTCTCTGGGAGAGACTCCACAACAGATAACAAAGTCCTAAACCACATAGGGCTTTGTATGTTAATGTTAGCATCTTGTACAGTACCTGATACAGAAAGGGATGGGAAACCAGTGCAGACTTGCCAAGGCTGGGGAAATGTGTTTGAATTTCTTTGTTCCATTATCAGTCTGGCCACTGCGTTCTGTACCTGTTGTAATTTCGTGTCAGGGACAAAGGCAGCCCCACAAAGAGAGAATTACAGTAATCAGTCTGCAAGACAACCAATGAATGGACCAGAGTTGTTAGGGAACATTTATCCAAGTAGGGATGCAGCCGTGCAATTTGGGATAGTTGAAAAATGTAGACACAGATGAGGGTATACCCAGCATTAGAGTGGATACAGTGATGGACTAGGGCTCAGGATCCCACTCAGCCATAAAAATTACTGGGGAGGTGGAACTGGCCAAGTGACTCCTTAAATACCTCACTTACCTTGAAAACCCTATTTTTTGTTGTTCAGTCACACAGTCGATTCCGATCCTTTGCGACTCTATGGACCATAGTCCTCCAGGCACCTCTGCCCTCCATCATCCTCCTCAACCCTCCCAGCTCTGCACCCATTGCATCCACAATACCATTTAGCCATCTCATCTTTGGTCGCTCCCTTCTTCTTTTGCCCTCCACCTTCCCCAGCATCACGGCTTTCTCAAGTGAATCCTCTCTTCTCATTTGATGACCAAAGTATTTTAACTTCATCTTTATTATTTGGCCTTCCAAGGAGCAGTCAGGTCTAATTTCTTTTAAGATTGACTTGTTTGTTCTCCTCGCTGTCCTGGGCACTCTCAAAACTCTCCTCCAACACCACATCTCAAAGGCATCTATTCTTCTGCGCTCAGCTTTCCTTATGGTCCACTTACCTTGAAAATCCTATTAGGGTTACTATAAATCTGTTCCAAATCCAAAGACATGATAGATTGACTCCTTAAGGAAGCCTCCAGCATGATTTTGCAAGAGGAAAGCAGGGCTGTTGAGCACAGTCATTCACAGAGTCTCAACAAGTCAGAGATGAATTGATGGCACACAACATATGAATGTACACTATATATTGTGTATAAATTATTTTGCACAGGTCTGGGAAACATTTTGTCATCCTTATTACTTTTTATTTGTTCTTTAAAACATTCCTTTTTTATCATCCTTTTTCTGTTTTTTTTTTCTTTCATCCCTTGCCCCAACTTTTGATTTCTTTCCATCTGGTTTTCTTCTTGACATGATTGGTTTTTAATTAAATCCACTGTCACAACCATTAAAGGAAGGTATAGTGCAAGTTAGTGTGACTTAATGAGTCACACAAAGTGCAATTACATCACAGTCCTATACATAGCAGAACTGAAAGTAAAAGTTTTGTGGCATTTTAAAGCTACTTTTTATGTACGGTTTCATGGATTATAGTGCCCTTTCTTCAAATGCTAGGATTGTCTCTGATGGTAATGTGAAGGTATTTTACAGACAAAGTCGTTATGGGACTGAAGGGATCCATAATTAGTTGGAAAGAGAAGTGGGAGATCTAATGAAACTTGGAGTTGAACTGAAGGTGATGCTGAAGGTGAATGCAGCCATGTTCTTCAGAATCTTACAAATCTGAGTCAGCTTTCCACAAGCAATCATCTACAACTAGATTTATCGACTACCAGCTTAGAATTTTACATTAGCACAGTAAATCAAAACTACAGTATCAATTGAACTTATTGAGGAGCTGATTCACCAAATCCCCACTGATTCAGTGGGCTTACTCTAGTGCCACGTACAACACTAAGCAGCAGATCATTGTGTTAGTATATGAAATAAGGTAAAATAAACAAAACAAAATGCGCAAAATTGTTACATCAAAACTGTTACCTTCCACTAGACACTTCTAGATTTTATAGTACTGAAAAGTAACCACAAATCACTATACTTCATGCTAAAATGAAACAAATCTTAATTGCATCTGTGTTATCCGATATTATATTTTCATAGGGACTGTCATATGTTTCTCATATTGCTCAGCTGTTTTGTGCTAGTAAGCCATTTAGCTACTCCTGAAGATGTAAGAACCAGTATATCAGTTTGTGCTCCTACCTTAAAAACCCTTTGTCTGAAAATATGGCAGGTAGCTGTCAACAGTGGAATTAGTACCTGATCAGAAAATCCAAATTTTTGGAAAGTTTTGTACAAGTTTTGTAACCAAGAGTTTCCATAGCCAGATGTTCTTTGCTCTTCTAAGCAGATCTTCTGTTACATTGCTTATTCTGCACCAATAATTTATCATCCTTATATATATATCAGACCCAAGATCTTTTTTCCACCCCATTTGCTTCTAATTAAGAGATCTGTGGTAGTTCAAACTGATGAATAACTGGTCCAAACTCATCTAGCAATTTTGGCGTGTGTAAGTGAGTCTTTGATGTAAGGTTTCCCCACTCCTGCTCTTAGCAAACATTAATCCTTAGCCAGCTTTAATCCTTTCATCTTGGTTATTACGGAGACTAAAGTGTGGGAGCAATTAGATACAAAGAAGTCAAAACAGTGTTAAGGGCAGAGCTGCAAGATCACCCATCAACTGGAGGTGTCAACTTATGAGCAATTCTGGTTGTAAGGGAGTAACTACTGGTCAGGGATGAGATGCCTCAGCAGACTACTGCCTGGAAACTTGTTGTTGTTGTTGTTGTTCAGTCGCACAGTCGATTCCGACCCTTTGTGACCCCATGGACCATTTTCCTCCAGGCACTTCTGTCCTCCACCATTCTCCTCAGCCTACCAAGCTCTGTGCCCATTGTGTCCACAATACCATCTATCCATCTCATCTTTGGATGCCCCCTACTTCTCTTGCCCTCCACCTTTCCCAGCATCAAGGCCTTCTCAAGTGAGTTCTCCCTTCTCATTTGATGTCCAAAGTACTTTAGCTTCATCTTCACTATTTGTCCCTCCAATGAACAGTCAGGATTGATTTCTTCCAGTATTGACCTATTTGTTCTCTTTGCTGTCCAAGGGACTCTCAGGATTCTCCTCCAACACCACATCTCAAAGGCATCTATTCTTCTGCGCTCAGCCTTCCTAATAGTCCAGCTCTCACACCCATACATTACCACTGGGAATACCATTGCTTTGACTATGCAAATTTTTGTTTTCAAGGTGATTTCTCTGCTTTTCACTATATTCCCCAGGTTTCTCATAGCTTGTCTCCCCATAATCAGTTGTCTTTTTATTTCACGGCTGCAATCCCCCTCTGCAGTGAACTTTGATCCTAAGAATGTAAAATCTGTCACTGTTTCTACGTCTTCCCCATCTATTTTCCAGGAACTGATAGGGCCTGTTGCCATTATCTTGGTTTTCTTAATATTGAGTCTCAAGCACACTTTTACACTTTCCTCCTTCAATCCAATCAAGAAGTTCTTTAAGTCTTCCTCACTTTCTGCCATTAGGGTGGTATCGTCTGCATATCTCAAATTGTTGACTTTTCTCCCAGCAATTTTGATCCTATATTGTGATTCCTCCTTCCCTGCATTGCGCATTATGTGCTCTGTGTATAGATTGAATAAGCAGGGAGATAAAATGCAGCCTTGTCTTACTCCTTTTCCTATTCCAAACCATTCTGTCATTCCGTGTTCTGTCCTAACTGTTGCTTCTTGGTTTGTGTACAGATTTCTCATGAGGCATATGAGGTGTTCTGGTATTCCCATCTCTTTAACTTACCTTTCCCAAAATATCTGTTTCAAGCCAGAACATGAAATACTGCCTTGAGGCAGTTGTCAAAATGGTGTCTAGTTAAGAAAGAAACAAGAGGGAAAATTTTAAAGAAAAACTCCAAGGTGTTCAGATCTACAGATATGCAAGGACAAAACACCCAAATTCCTTCTCAGTTCCCTTTCTTTTGCCTTCCATCTCTGCTTGTCTGTAGCCCTCCAAAAGGCAACAGACCTAAGGAACTCAGTTCCCCAAAGTCAAAACCACCCTTGAAAGGAAGAACCACCAAATGATTCCACAGCAAGCAAAGAAATCAGGTCTGGGTTTAGGACCAAATCCCTGACTTGTGCTTTCAAAAAGCACAGAAATTATAGAGAAGATTCTATTTAAAGAATAAGAAAAAGCCAAGTAAAGAGTTGGGTTTTAAAATAACACCATAAGTCTTAGGACCAACTACAGCAGGAAAAATTATGAAGACTACCTAGCCTAAGTCAATACAATACTTAAAATATTCGGATCTCCAAGCAGCCAGCTGCAAACAGAACCCTGATTACAACTCCCACCACTGTAAGGATAGACTGCCATCTGGACAGACACTTCCAGAATACTGGCAAAATTAAACATCTTCCAGAGAAGGAGTGCTGGAGATAGCTGGCAGTTAAGCTCTCAGCCAGAATAACCTTTGTTAGTTCAATCCAAGGTAAAATAAGAATTCTGCCCACAGGAGAAAAAAAACATTTCTCTAGTGGGCTCAGTCTCACTTTCCCAACAAGGTAGGCTTCAAACCAAGGATGGAAGAGGTTATGTTTTGCATTTCTTCACAAGAATGAAGAGAAGCAAAAATCACATGACAAGGAAAAGGTCCCCCCTGGCCACCTAACCACAGTAACACAAAAAATATACCACCCAGCATATGCTAAAGGAACTAATCTTTTTTCCTATTGGAAAAAAAAAGCATTCGACCTTCGTGGATCTTATGTCCTCCAGCAGGGCATGGTCAGTAACAATCCACTTATTCCCAGATAGGACTCGGTAGTCTTCTGGCCTCCTGGCAATGGGATTGCGCCTAATCCTGCTTCACTGGCCCAGATTGGACCCAGCAGTTCAGAGCTTTTCCTATCAGTTTGCCCAGTCACTCCCAACCGAAATCTAGGTAGTGAGCAAAGGGTGCACATGAAACTAGTGTAGATTTTGGTAGCATGTGCCAAGTAATCACTCCAAGTCTCTTCAGGTATTTTTAGAAATATATTGAAAGCATAGCAAGATTCAGGATACAGTCCAGCAAAAGCTTAGAAAGCATTTCAAACAGAAATAAAGCAAGCTGCATGTTCCAGGGATAGCCCATTGGCCTCCCTTTCTCTCAAGTTTCTACATTTTGGCAAGCTTAAAAGCACAGCATTCCAGAGAATGTCTCTGTGTGTCTGCCTGTGTGAACGCGCGTGAGTCTCTGGGTTATATCTCCTCCCACAGGGTCCACCTTTGGACCAATGATCTTGCAGCAAGACATGTCAATCACACCTTAGGTTTCATTTCTTCTACACTATGAGGATCACATTGTTTACATACCATTCTCTCTCTCCCTGATCTGAAATCATCATATTGAATGGGAATAAAAAACAGGGTATACTTCATTCTGTTACAGCAAGGCAGCGATAGGAGCTGAAATCTAAAACATTGGGAGGGTACCTGTTATGTATGTACAATGTTGCTTTAAGAAATGTATGAATGTAACCTGACCACAATTACAATGTAGCTCAGCTGTTAAGGAACGTGAGTAAGCTGCCTATAGAGGGCAGCTGCGAGCGTTCAGCTCACATGGTTCACATTCCCCAACTCATCGGCAGCCGCGGGAACCTTTCCCGCGCGAGGATCACCTGGAGAAGATGGGCGTGACTCAGAATGACGTCACGCCGGTAGCAGCCAATAAGCTACCGTGCAACGAGATTCAAATGTATGTACTGCAGTATATACTGAGCTGTACCTCCGCCATTACCACATGTTCATCCTGATCATCACTCAATAAACCTGTGTTAGTCCTCACTGCGACTCCTTCTTTGTCTTCCGTGCAAGACACTAAATTGGTGACGAAGGTGGGATTAATGGCGAATCCCAAGGTCAAGCCTTACCACTTCGATATCAGCGACCCAGAGCAATGGGAGCTGTACGAGTGCCAGTTTCGGTACGCGATGGAAGCCGCGGGCGTCGACGATGACGCGAAGATGCGCTCACACTTTCTGGCCCAGGTGGGGCCGGCCACACTGCGCATCCTGATGAACCTGGTGGCCCCACGGAAGGTGGACGTGGTGCCCCTCGACCGCATCCTGGACCTGCTGCGCGACCATTTCCAGCCCCCCGTGTCGATCTTCCCGGCCAGGGTCGCGTTCCACAGGCGAGACCAACGCCCGGGAGAGTCCGTGTCCGCCTACGTGGCGGCCCTCAGACTGGCAGCGGTGCACTGCCAGTGGGAAGACCTGGACACGGCACTCCGAGACCGCATGCTGTGTGGCCTGAGGGACGAGGAGGTCCAGAGAAAATTGATGACCCGCGACTATCGCCTCACGTTCAACGAGGTACTGCGGGAGGCCCAGGCAGCCGAGGCAGCCAGGAGCGGGGTCAGAGTGTTCAAGTCCCGAGGGGCCACATCCAAAAGGGCCAAGTCACCAGTGCAGGCGGCCCGGCGGACATCGGCGAAGATGGCCTGGCGGGCCCCCAAGTCGCCCGCCGGCACACCAGCGACGTCTGAGGAGTCGTCCGTGACGGCAGACTCCTGCTCCAGCGAGGACGACGACGTCCAGAGAATAAAGAGACGCGGGGAGAAGCGACAGACCCGCGAGCGGCAGGACCGCCGCTGCGACGGTTGTGGGGCGGCCCACGACCGGACGAGGTGCCCGTTCCGGAAGGCCGAGTGTCACAACTGCGGCCGAAAAGGGCACATCGCCAGAGTATGCAGGCGCGGGCGTCCTGAGGACAAGGGCGCCTCGAGCCACCCCCAGGCACACCAACGGAAAGCGGCCGGCACCAGCTACAGCGAGGAAGGCGTGAACCGCGTGGGCCTGGAGCACCGGCGTTTTTTCGTAGAGGTACTGTTACAGGGGGTCCCGGTGAGGATGGAGATAGACTCGGGGTCGTCATATTCCATCCTGTCCCAAAAAGAGTTTATGCGCATTCCCCCAATTGCGCGGCCCAAACTGCGGGCCATGAGGTCACACTTACGGGACGTGCAGGGAAAGGGGATCCCAGTGTTGGGGGTGGGGAACTTCAAGGTGAAGTTCAAGAGTTACTCCGAGAAACTGCCCCTAGTGGTGCTCAAGGGGGGGAGATGCTGCCTTTTGGGAACGCAGTGGTTTGCTCCCCTGGGAATTGAACTGTCCGGCATTAACGCCATCGAGACTGACCCAATGCGGGACGTGTGCAATGCACACCCGGACGTTTTCAAGAAAGGGCTCGGGACGTACAAGGGCCCCCCGGTATCTTTTGACCTGGACCCAGAAATCCGGCCCATCCGCCTCAAGCCAAGGAGAGTGCCCTTCGCCCTCAAGGACAAGATCGAGGCGGAACTGGACAAATTGGTGGGGCAGAGGATTTTGGTTCCAGTCGATTCGGCGGAGTGGGAAACGCCGATTGTTACGGCTCTTAAATCAAACGGGGAGGTCAGGATTTGTGCGGACTATAAATGTACGATCAATAAGGCCATTCGGCCAAATGCATATCCGGTGCCCGTGGTCAGCCACTTACTGGCCACGTTACATGGGGGGAGGTGTTTTGCCAAGCTAGATCTGGCGCAGGCATATCAGCAGCTCTCCGTAACCCCAGCTGCTGCCGCTGCGCAAACCATCGTCACGCACAAGGGGGCATTTAAGGTAACGCGCCTACAGTTCGCCGTGAATTCGGCCCCCGGGATCTTCCAGTCCCTCGTGGAATGCCTTTTAAAGGGACTTCCAGGCGTCCTCCCATATTTTGACGATGTGTTGATAACAGCTGGGAGCGAATTAGAGTTAGCAAAGAGGCTAGACGGGGTCCTTTCGGTATTCGAGAAAGCGGGACTTCGACTGAGAAGGGACAAATGTGTATTCTTTGCGAGGGAGGTTGAGTTCCTTGGGTTCAAGATAACCCCAGAGGGCATCAAGCCCTCCGAGTCCAAGGTTGCGGCCGTGCAAAACGCCCCTCGCCCCACCGCGAAACCGGAGCTGCAGTCATTTCTAGGGCTCTTAAATTTTTACCATTCCTTCCTGCCAAGGAAGGCATCCGTTGCGGAGCCACTGCACGCGCTCTTAAAGAAAGAGGCGGTTTGGCGGTGGGGAGATAGGCAGGAGAAAGCTTTCAGGGAGCTAAAGGCGCTTTTATCCTCGGATGCTGTCCTGACCCATTTTGACCCGAGAAAACCAGTAGTTTTAGTCTGTGATGCGTCCCCAGTGGGGGTGGGGGCGGTGCTATGCCACGTGTTGGAGAGCGGGCGGGAAGCCCCAGTTGCATATTACTCTAGGTCCCTTTCAAAGGCCGAGCGCAACTACGCGCAAACAGATAGGGAGGCATTGGCCATAATCGCGGGAACCAAGAAGTTCCACGATTTCCTATACGGCCGCAAGTTTATGGTGGTGACTGATCACAAGCCCCTCCTGGGAATCTTCACCACAGGCAAGCCCACCCCTCAAATCCTGTCCCCCCCCCCCGAATGCTACGTTGGGCGATTTTCCTTAACGCCTACCAGTATGAGCTGGTCTATCGCCCAGGGAAGGAGATCTCCCATGCAGACGTGCTGTCCAGATCTCCCCTCCCTAGTTTAGGAGACCCCGCATGCGAGGTAGAGCAGGACCACCAAGTCATGCTGATCGAGTCCCTCGACTCACCCCCCATCGTCCCGGCCGACCTCGCCAAGGCCACGGCGGCCGACAAGATACTGGCCCAAGTTAGTTCCTGGGTTAGGAAAGGGTGGCCATCCACTCCCCCCGAGGAGTTTTTCAAGCCATTTTTCAGGCGTAGAGTAGAGCTTTCCCTGGAAAGGGGCTGCCTACTTTGGGGCCAACGGGTAGTCATCCCAGAGAAGCTAAGGGCTAAGGTGCTGAAGCTACTGCATACCAGTCACCCGGGAATAGTGCGCTCCAAGGCTCTAGCCAGGAGTTTCTTTTGGTGGCCCCAGATAGACGCGGATATAGAACGTTTAGTGGGCACGTGTGAGAGCTGCCAGAGCTCTCGGCCCGAGGAGTCCCGGTTACCCCATAGGGAATGGGACACGGCCTGCGGGCCATGGTCCCGGATTCATGTTGACTTCGCTGGCCCTTTCCGCGGGTCCATGTTTCTACTGATAGTCGACTCCTATTCAAAGTGGTTAGAAGTAATCCCCATGAACAGCACCTCCTCTGCGGCAACCATTAAACAGTTGCGCAAGGTCTTTGCCTGTTTCGGCCTGCCAGACGTCCTCGTTAGCGATAACGCTAGTACCTTCACATCTGCGGAGTTCAAAACGTTTATTGAAAGAAATGCCATCAGGCACATTACCGCTGCCCCTTTTCACCCCGCCACAAACGGTCAGGTAGAGCGCCAAGTGCGCACTACGAAAGACGCACTGCGGCACATGGGTCCCGGCGAGTTGAATCTTCATCTGTGCCAGTTCCTCATCTGCTACAGGACAACCCCCCTAGCTTCAGGGTTTTCGCCAGCCGAACTCCTCATGAGGAGGCGTCCGGTAACACTTTTTGACCGGATGGATCCATCCAGGGTGGAGAATGAAGGGAGAAATGTAAATATAGGGGTAGATAGCTCCAAAAGTTTTTCGGTAGGGGACCCGGTTCACTGCAGGAACTACGCGGCCTCGGGGCCAGCGTGGGTACCAGGGACGATCATTGAGCAGACGGGGCCAGTATCCTACAGGGTCGAGACTAGCTCGGGTCTACTCTGGAGAAGGCACGCCGACCAACTCAGAAGGCGAGTCACCAGTGAAGGGGAATCAGCGTTAGGGTCCTCCCCCACCCGCGTTACCCAAGGGGGAGATACGGCGGCATCCGCCGATACAAATGCATACCCCGAATTCTCACCCACAGAGGAGGATACTTTGAATGAGAGGGATGAGTTTGGTTATGATTTGCAGTACCAGGGGGCGTAGCGGAGTGGTCCCCCACCCGTCCTAGTGAGAAGAGGGGTTTCAGTTCAGCCCCTGGTACCTCCAGTCCCCCCAGCCCTTTTGTTTTGGAATATACAATAGCTCCAGCCCCCCGGAGACAGACACCCCCGAATCAGGCAGCAGGGGGGAATCCACACGCCTCAGCCCCTAGAACTCCCAGACAGGCAACAGGGGATGGCGAGACCACGAGGGTCTCCTCGTCGGTCCCGAGATTCGTACTGGGGGGGACCCCAAGTTCCTCGAGCGGGGGGCAGGGGTTCACGTCCCAACTGTTCTTTCCATTCCCATCCACAAATGCAAGGTTGCCGCAGAGTCCCCACCGAACCACTAATGAGTCCCCCCTTTCCATTGCAGGAAGGGATTCCATGGAACCAGGAGCCCCCGGCTCCCCTGTGTTAAGTCAAGCGGCCGCGCGTGTTAAGTCAAGCCCCAGACGCACGTGTGGCATACCACAATGGTTGAGGGACTTCGTCCCATCCTAGGGGGGAGGGGTGTTATGTATGTACAATGTTGCTTTAAGAAATGTATGAATGTAACCTGACCACAATTACAATGTAGCTCAGCTGTTAAGGAACGCGAGTAAGCTGCCTATAGAGGGCAGCTGCGAGCGTTCAGCTCACATGGTTCACATTCCCCAAATCACCGGCAGCCGCGGGAACCTTTCCCGCGCGAGGATCACCTGGAGAAGATGGGCGTGACTCAGAATGACGTCATGCCGGTAGCAGCCAATAAGCTACCGTGCAACGAGATTCAAATGTATGTGCTGCAGTATATAATGAGCTGTCCCTCCGCCATTACCACATGTTCATCCTGATCATCACTCAATAAACCTGTGTTAGTCCTCACTGCGACTCCTTCTTTGTCTTCCGTGCAAGACACTAAAGTACCCATTTGAAGAAGACTTTCCTAAAACAGCAGCGGAGTTTCTGGCCCCTACTAAATGATGTTGCACTGGAGTTCCCATCACTCACCATTGTGGAAGATGCGAGCCAGGGCTGATGGAAGTTGTTGTCCAAATGGCATCAGAAAGGTCATATGTTCCCCAATGCTGCCAAACTGCAGCCTTCTCCATACTGGCATATAAGACCTATAGAGTTTTGTCTACTCCTTTAGTTTGGCTACAAAGAGACCAACATGGTGTACTTCTATGTCACAAAGTTCTGTCCTTGCCTATGGCTACACTGGAGACTCATTCTGTGAAGAGCATAATTTGGCAATCATGATTCTGAGGCAGGTATGATTCTGAAGCACAAGGCAGGTAAAAGACCACCTGCACTGGTAGGAAATACCAGTATGAGCAGAAGGCAAAAAAAAAAGTTACAGATGGTCCATCATCAGGACTGAATTAACACTGGAAAGGTGTGACTGAGACAGTCTTTGAAAAATCAGACTACAAAGGAATCCCTTATGTAAAAATCCTGAAGACCACAACATAAACCAAGCTAATTTGCAGACTCCATGAGGCAATGGAAGGCAATCTTGCTGTGATACTCATACACCTTTAAATATTTACCCCTTCTACTGATAAGTAAGGACTGCAGTGGCTCAAGTGGCTAAGACATTGACTGGGAGGTGGAAGGTCAGCAGTTCGATTCCCGAGTACTGCAGGACGGAATGAGCTCCCATCTTTGTCCCAACTCCTGCCATCCTAGCAGTTCGAAAGCAAGAAATTGCAAGTAGATAAATAGGGACCACTTTGGTGGGAAGGTAACAGCGTTCCGTGTGCTCCGGTGTCTAGTCATGCCTGCCACATGACCACGGAAAGTCTGCAGAAGCAGACAACGCTGGCTCTTCGGCTTTGAAACAGAGATGAGCACTACACCCTAGAGTCGAATATGACTGGCTTTCGGGCAAGGGAAACCTTTACCTTCTCCTTACTGATAAGTGTCTATATTTTCCCCATCTTAATATATGTAACAATTATTCATCTGAGTCTTTTCAAAAATGCTATACAAAAAGAGTATCCCTTTATCTCCTCCTCCACATTTTCAAATCTGAAATCATTTTTATCAGTCTCCTGAAACCTAAAGGTACTCTTTCAAGTCCTCCAATGACACTGCTAGCATTTTGTAATCTTCACATTTTCCTTGGCTCTCCAAAAAGTGTCTTTTCATGCAACAGATAAAGAATCAGCTCAGGCGCCAAGGGACATGCCCTGCTAACCCATTATAAGCGAATATACTGGTCCATTGATCTTCTTGCTTGCTGCGTTTTGTCTTATTAGTCATAAAGCTATGAAGCTGGTCTTTGAAATTTAGTCTTTCTGCATCTCTTATTTGCATTCGGAACAAATGGGTCTCTGGTTTATATACAAAGTACATGAAACTTTCAAAAACTCACCAAGAGGCAGTTTTCAAAAATACATTTTAGTATATAAATATTTGTTTCTGATATGTGGCAGCCAAGTTGGAAAATCACAAGGTTTGGCAGAAATTTAAACCTATCAGTCAGGCAGTGGAATCTTTTTTTTAAATGAGCCATTGAAAACCAAATGTATTTTCCCCGTTAATACTTTGGGGAAACTGTTAGAGAAGCTGCTCTGCATACTAATGAATGGTTTCATTAAGAAAGCAGAAGCAGAGATGCAAATAAATACATCCCAAAAAGAGGAAGTTTTCGGAGAAAGGCAGTTACACTTGTTTGTACTGCATTCATTCAAATATTATAAGAAACCGAACCAATGAATTGAAAGGTTATTTTCCATCCACATTCCCCTCTTGGGGCTTCTAACACAAAGTGCTACACACAGGTGTAGAAAGGAAGGAAGGAAGGAAGGAAGAAAACACAAACTACCGTTGTGTTGACAAAAACTTTAAAAATTTCTAATAAAGTAAAACATCTTTAAGTATAACCCTTCTAAACTTGTGGCTCAAATATTTAATAGCTGTTCAGATAAGCACAAAGCAAAGTCATGTTGATTAAAAGAGAAGGAAAAACCTCAAAATCCATATTAAAGTAATACCTACTCCTAGGCCAAAAGAACAGTCATGAGATACTATGCGAGTTTTCCCAAAGATTAGAAGAAGAAAAAAAGTTATTCCCGATCCCTGAAACCAGAAAACTCTGTTATTTTCCAAAATTGTCTCCATCCTTAGGAAAAAAACACATTTCTTTATATGGGAAAACAAACGTGGAGAGAAATGAGACAGGTTTTTTTAAATAAGAGTGGGCAATTTAACACCAAAAGACAGGGCAAAAATATATATACCCAATGGATTTTGAGAAAGTGACAGACTTGAACAAATGTCACCAACGCACATATTTGGAAAAATATGTATAAAACTGGCAAGCATGTTTATTTGTAAGAAGAGAACAATTGCACAAAGTAACCAGCAGGAAGGGACAAAAGAAAAAGGCAAAAGGAGAGAGTTGAATGCTTTGCAGAGAATTCTGAAGGTCTCAATGGCTCTGGGCAACAGAGACCGTTTCCAAGAATCCATGCATTGACACTACCACTTTTTCACAGGGGCTTATTTATATACAGATGTTTTTCAGAATCTAGAATTATTGATCCAAGCCACTTTGTTGTTTTAATGGTACCTTCCTTCATCTTAGACATTGGTTTATCAGATAATGTATTCTAACTTCATACATTTTCTTTATTACTTAGAAATAGTTTGTACACTCTCAGCTAGAAGGATATGCCCAAGGGCAACGCCCAAGCAAATACAAGTGGCCGTGAGGAGTTGCAGCAGCTAACTCTTGGGAAGGTTTTATGGATGTTTTAGAGTTTTATAGTATTTGGTTTTAACTGGTATCGGGTATCGGTTTTAATCAATGTTGTGAGCCGCCTTGGGTTGCTTAGGCGAAAAAGGCGGTTATATAAATCAAATAAATAAATAAATAATGTACATAAGTGAAGGTAAAGGTCTCCCTTGCTTGAAAGCCAGTCATATTCAACTCTAGGGTTCAGTGTTCATATCTGTTTCATAGCCTAAGAGCCAGTGCTGTCTGCTTCTGCAGATGTGGTCGTGTGGCAGGCATGACTAGACACTGGAGTGCACAGAATGCTGTTTACCTTCCCAATGAAGTGGTCCCTATTTGTCTGCTTGCAATATCTTGCTTTTGAACTGCTAAGTTGACAGGGACAAAGACGGGAGCTCATTCCATCCTGCAGTATTTGGGCATCAAACTGCTGACCTGCCGCCTTCCAGTCAGCGTCTTAGCCACTACCTACAAATTTATCCTTAGTAACAACCATTTATTTATTTATACAGTTATTTGCATCAGTCATTTCTGAGGATCAAGTCTTCAGAAAGGGTTCTATCAAGCCAAGCCTTTGTACACTCTGTTCTGAACTCTTTTTCATAGTACTGAAGCAGCATGAAGCAGCATAGTACTGAAGCAGCATGAAGCAGACACCAAGACTGGTGTCTAAATACCCTTTTAAGAGAACAAAAATTTCCACAAAGGTTTCCTGTTTTCTTCTCATTAAGAAATCTGTTTCTCTGCAGAGCATTGGCTTGGCTTGGCTTTTGGAATTGTGGCATAGCACCCCCTTTTCTTTCTGCTGCTTCTACTTACAGTATTTTGTTTTCCTTTACAATTCCTTTGGCTCCAATCTCATTAACTTAGCCTATTTCTTTTCTTCCCTCTGTCTTTGATTCTGCTAATGGAAGACATCTCCAGCTTCCCTCCACTGCACAATTATCTGCAATCTACTGTCCCTGTGTGGGACTGTGTGGTTAAGACGATGAACTTGACAACTGGAAGGCAGGCAGGTCAGCAGTTCACGACCCGAGTGCTGCATGACGGAATGAGCTCCTGACTCTAGCACAGCTCCTGCCAACCTAGCAGTTCGAAAGCAAAAAAATTGCAAGTAGATAAATAGGTACCACTTTGGTGGGAACGTAAACAGCATTCTGTGCATTCCGATGTTTTATGCCTGCCACATGTCCACGGAAACTGCAGATGCAGACAGCAGATGAAACTGGCTTTTGAACAAGGGTGACCTTTACCTACTGTCCCTGTCTTTAAAATGTTGACTTCCTTTTCAGTCCACAATTTCTCTCTCTTTCTCACCTCTGCCACCTCCCTGCTTTTTACACCTCCTGTACTTTTGGCACAGCAGCCCGTGTGTGTGTGGACATGAGCACGTGCAGCCGATGTTCCTCCATGCCATTCTATTTGCCTTTTCTTTCTATTGCTGGTTCTCCAAATAAGCACAGGGCTTTCTTCCTGACCAAAATTTGAAAGCTTTTTGTCCTGGTACAAAACAAAATAACAATCAAAGAAGGGGTTTGAGAGGGACAAAAGGACCAGGCACCTTTTAATAAAAAGTGGTACATACTAAGACAAGAGGAATCTAATTTGGATTTCAGGGGAATTTCTGCTAAAACCAGCCATTAAAGAGGGTCCTAAGTGGCTACAAATGCTCCATTTAGGTTGCCCTTGCTCCAAAGCCAGTTGTATCGGACTCTAGGATTCAGTGCTCAACTTCATTTATAGCCAACTAGCCTAATGGCAGAAAGTGAGGAAGACCTAAAGAATCTCTTGATTGGGCTGAAGGAGGAGAGTGCAAAAGCTGGCTTGAGACTCAATATCAAGAAAACCAAGATAATGGCAACAGGCCCCATCAGTTCCTGGAAAATAGACGGGGAAGAAGTAGAAGCAGTGACAGATTTTACTTTCTTAGGATCAAAGATCACTGCAGATGGGGATTGCAGCCATGAAATAAAAAGGCGACTGATTCTTGGGAGACAAGCGATGAGAAACCTGGGGAACATAGTGAAAAGCAGAGACATTACATTGCAAACAAAAATTAGAATAGTCAAAGCAATGGTTTTCCCAGTAGTAATGTATGGATGTGAGAGCTGGACAATTAGGAAGGCTGAATGCAGAAGAATAGATGCCTTTGAAATGTGGTGTTGGAGGAGGGTTTTGAGAGTCCCCTGGACAGCGAGGAGAACAAATAGGTCAATCTTGGAAGAAATTAACCCTGACTGCTCATTGGAAGGTCAAATAGTGAAGATGAAGCTAAAGTACTTTGGACATCAAATGAGAAGGGAGGATTCACTTGAGAAGGCATTGATGTTGGGAAAGGTGGAGGGCAAAAGAAGAAGGGGGAGGCCAAGGATGAGATGGCTAGATGGTATTATAGACACAATGGGCACAAAGCTGGGAGGGTTGAGGGGGATGGTAGAGGACAGAGGCGCCTGGAGGAAAATGGTCCATGGGGTCGCAAAGGGTCGGAGTCGACTGTGCGACTGAACAACAAGCATATTTTGCCCGGCGGTGCCGGGCTTTTTAAAATTGTGTTGGATAGTAAAGGGTTTCATTTTTTTCTTGAACCAATGGTGCTGGGCTGTTTTAAATGGTGTTGTAAGGTTTTGTGATTTTTTGGCTTCGAGGCACTACGTCCGCCTGTGGTGGACTTGCGCTCCCAGTGGTTGTTTTTTTCTTTTGGCTTTTTTTTTTGCGTGCCGGCTTCCTCAATGCTGGGCTCTTTAAATTGGTTTTTGAAGGTTTTTGTTTTCTGTTTATGCAAATTTTATTTTATTTTAATTTATTCAATTTAATTTAATATTATTTAGTTTTAAATTTAATTTTGGTTTTTTAAATCTTTATTTTTACGCATTTTTATTTTTTGTTTTGGTTTTTTGAGTGAAAAGTGATTTCTGGTTTTTTTGGTATTTTTTGAGATTAGTGTGATTATTTTTGAATGTTTTTATAACTTATTTGATTAATTTTTGAATTAATCTTATTAGTTTCAATATTTTTGAATGTTTTTTCTCTTTTGGCCTCTGGGTGGGGGTGGTGAGCTTTTCTGCCTCTCTACAATTGTTCTCCTCTGTCCTCTGGGTGTCGCTTCCTGATTGGCTCTGGCACGGCGCGTTGAAAGGAACGTTGGGAATTGAAGTTCCCTTTTTTTGTTTGCAACTGGGGAGCTCCTGCCCCCGGGTCGAAAATTTCAACCCGACAGTTACCTGCGAACCCCGTTCAGGCGAGTGAACGGAGGCTCGGACAGGGCTAGTGGGGCCTGGTGCAACATCCTTTGTCACATTCCAACGGTTAACACACCATTTTATAGGTATAGAAGAGCCAACACGGTCTACATCTGGAGATGTTTCCATGGTCATGTGGCAGGCATGGCTAGACACCAGAGTGCACGAAATGCTGTTTACCTTCCCACCAAAGTGGTGCCTACTTATTTACTTGCAGTTTCTTGTTTTGAAACTGCTAGGTTGGCATAAGCTGGGACAGAGGCAGAAGCTCACTCCGTCATGCAGTACTCGGGTCTCGAATTGCTGACCTGCCAACCTTCCACTCATCAAGTTCAGTGTCTTAACCACTAAGCTACTGCAGTCCCAGAGAGACCAAACTGATACACAAAAAGCACCAGAAAACAATGGCTGGAATCCTGCTGCTTAATGTAGTACATTGCACTAGAGGGGCCCTATTGAATCAGTGGATGCTTTAAATTCTCTTAATTGACGTTCCGTTGATTGAAATGGGTTTGCTCTAGTTGCAAGTTATTTTAGCAGAATAAAACCCAATTAGAATTAGGCAACATTTCAATCAATGGAACTTATGGAAGAGTTGACTCACCACAACTCTGCTGATTACCTGAGGCAACTCTGCTATGACTTAACTATGCTAAGCAACAGAATTTTCACAAATAAAGTTAGGCTGAATTTTTAGCTTATTCTGGTCAAGGAAAATAAGGTCATGAGAAAACATTTGGCTTCTGTTAGGATTGTCAAATCAGCAACATCTTAAAGATTTCAGGCAGGCCAGCTTTTACTGAGCCTGAATACTATGGAAAGGGGCATGAAGAAAATCAGGTAACCTTGGACCTTGGCTTCATTATTCAGTGTTAAAGGTAAAGGTAAAGGTTTCCCTTGCTCGAAAGCCAGTCGTATCCGACTCTAGGTTGCAGTGCTCATCTCTGTTTCTAAGCCGAAGAGCCAGCGCTGTCTGCTTCTGCAGACGTTTCCGTGGTCATGTGGCAGGCATGACTAGACACGGAACGCTGTTACCTTCCCACCGAAGTGGTCCCTATTTATCTACTTGCAATTTCTTGCTTTCGAACTGCTAGGTTGGCAGGAGCTGGGATGAAGACGGGAGCTCATTTCCGTCCTGCAGTACTCGGGAATTGAACTGCTGACCTTCCGCTTCCCAGTCAGCGTCTTAGCGACTTGAGCCACTGCAGGTACGCAGTGAGGAGTCCTCATATGAGTAGACATCTCTGCGATGACATTCCGCATAACTTCTGTCCATAACGATCTGCCCCTGGTAGTTCTTCTCCAAGTTAGTCCAACATTTTTCTTGAGAAAATCTTCCCATCTGTCACATGGTCTTCTCCTAGGTCTTTTGCGACCTCTCGGATACTAATTCATTATTCTGGTACTCCATCTATTATCACTTGTGTGTGCAACATTTGTTCATCAGGTATTCTGTTGCTACGTCTTTTAGCAGTGATCTTTGTTGCATGCAAATGCAAAATCAGGTAAATGAACCCAAAATATAGGTAAAACAAGCAGGGCCGGCCCTACCATAAGGCAAACGGAGCGGTCGCTCCAGGCGCCCACTCCCAGGGGGCGCCGCAGTGGTAAAACATGTGTGAAGTTTCACCAAGTAACTTAATTTAACCCCATATATTAGGGGTGACCAAGAAGGCGCCATAGTTGGATCTCATACCATCCTAAAACTTGCCTCAGGGCGGCACTGAAAACAAGCTAGCAGGATGAAATGGCAACCACCTAGTGGAAATTCTATGTTTGTTGTGGTAAAATAGGGGCAAGAAAGTGGCCGGCAACCTCACTGGTTGCTAATATTTCTGATAATGCATCTCATGCAGCCTTACCTGTAGCATACTCAATATGTGAGGAGTTATTTTTCCAGGCCCTGCACTGTTGCTGTCATCTGGCTGGATAGCTCAGTGGTTTAGGTATATGGCTGTGGAGCCAGAGGTTGGGAGTTCAATTCCTTATTGTGTATCTTAAAAGAGCCAGCCCTTGCGACCTTGGGCAAGATGCACAGTCCCAGGATGCTCCCAGGAGAAGGAAGTGGTAAGCCATGTCTGTTAATTTATATTTGGGAAAACTCTGAAGAGGATTGCCATTAGTCAGAATTGACACGAAAACACACAATTATATTATTACTATTGTCATGGCTTATGCAAGAAGACTCACAAGTTGCAATGCTAATGCTCCATTCCCTCCCTTGTTTCCTATTGTATAATGATCCCACAAGCTTTTTCATTAATACCTTCTTGTTCCTGAATTTTTGGTGAACTCAGTTACACAAGAACAACACTTTTATTCTGATCCAATGAACCCTTATGCCATCTAGAATGAGTTTAGGTGGGTACCCAGGTTTAAATCCAGAATGAATACAAAAAAAATCAAAAGTTATTTTCTTCCAGTGCTGCTTGCTTTTAGTTTTGTCTTCCCACCTGGTGTCCTAAAGAAGCACAACAATTCCCTAAAAGTTCAGCCAGTGCCCTGAAGGCTGGTAACTCTATCTTCTGTTGAAAGCCAATGTCACGGGACTGACCCTTGCCAGGGTTCGAGAAGCTGGTTCCGATTAGTAGGCTGTTAAATCTTCCATTAATCCGCAACTCCCTCAACAGCCTATCTGACATCTCTCCTTCCAGAACCCGGGTCGCCGTGCTCCCACCTGGGAGTGCAGTTGTTGATTTGGTAGCGTGTTAAGCAGAGAGCAAAGTGCCTGATTAAGCAGTCTCAGTAAATTCCAGCTCTGTAGATGTTAAAGCTCAAATAGAACTTTATTTCCAAGTAGCAATTTCATAGAAGTAAGGCATAATACCTGTGAAAAGAAAATTGTCTATAGAGACAGAAGTCTCAGAATTCCATCAGTTCATTGAGCAGGGAATACATTTCCAAGATAGAATCCAATCCAATCCAAACCAATCCAATCCGATGACATCTTGCCTTAGGGTGTTTGTTGTTCCCTCCAGGAAATAGAGTTCAGCTAACAAGAGCCTGGTAGCACTCAGTTAGAGGACCAGTTTGGGGTCTAAAAAGATGCTCCTTTTAAGGAGAAATGAGTGACTTCTGCCACCCCTAGGAATTTAATGATTTCATCCTAATTACATCATGGAGCATTCTAGACTCTGCAGGTGTTCCCTCCTCTCTCTAGAATTCATGAGATCATGGGAACACACTGGGCCTCCCAAAGCATGATGTGATTGACCTCTGTCCTCTCACCAGGGGCCAGATGAGAAAGGTTGAGAATGAATATGCTTCCTTTGATGTCACTTCTGGCTGACAGACACCTGGTGCTGACCTAAGCTCTATGGAAACTGAGATATGTATAAACAAAAGAAAAATGAAGACAGCTGTGTCACAGTTTGACCAGCTCTAGCAAAGCAAGTAGTTATGGCGACCCTAGGATCATGACGGCCAAAAGTTAAGAAGCCAAGTTAACATCACTTGGAAAAACATTCCACAACTGCTGGGCAATCACTGAGAAAGTCCCGTTTTGTGTTTTTTCTTTTCCTCACACCTCAATTCTGTATGCCTAACAAAATTCACACTTTGAAGATTATTCCAGTGCTAATATAGGTTAAAGGGCAATGCTTAATTCACACCAGGGATGGGCAACTCTCTCTAGATGTTTTTCATCTATAATTCTCATAAATCATTTGCCTATTGCGTATACTAGCTAGGGCTCAAGAGAGCTAAAGACCAACAATAATTACTTTACTCCTTTTCTGCATGTTCATTTTATTAACTGAAATCCAATTGAGTTCAGTGGCTTCACTCTCATTTAAGTGGACAGCCCTACAGAACAATCCTCTGCATTCAGATTTATACTCCTGCATTTAAAATTAAATACCACTATACAGTATTCGGTAAACTAATCCATAATTGCAATCCTGTGCTCACCAAATTGGAAATAAAATCAACTAAAGTCAACAGCACTCCCTTCTCAGTTGTTAAGACAATACAAGATTGCTCTGCAAGTATCTGATTTTTACAGAGACAGGTAGTGCTTGTTCTACATAAGAGTTGTCTATACAAATCTTATACAGAACAATTCATTTCTACTACTTTTGTTCATCCGTTTGCTTGATTTACAAGAAAAGTGAATAAGGGATCTCAGTAACACTTCTTTTACAAGGATCCCACATGTAGACCTTGGCAAAAAAAATAAAAATAAAACAGTGAATGGATTTAAACATGAGATCCTTCTATTGTTGCAAAATATTTTGTTTGTTTGTTTTTAAAGTCAGCAATACAATTTAGTAACTGAATTTGATTTCAATATCTCATTATAAAATGACTTTGGAAGCATACAGATGTAAATTCACTTTTACTTTTAGGAGTCTCATTTGTACAGTATCCATCTTCTGTAAATAAGCATCTTTTTGACTCTTTGCTCAGGAAGATTAGAAACCAATTCGTTTTCACTGCGGGAGCAAGAGGCCCCCATGTGGAATATCCAGGTTATTACATACTGCAGTTTTTCTCTTTTTATGAGAGCGGTCCTGCTTTTTAGCATACTGTACTGCATTTTGAACATAATGTGTCACTGCAGCTTTAAATAGGGCTACAGATTGTTGAGGGATTGTGGTGGCTTTACCTTTACATTTTGTTGAAAGTTTTAACATTAACTTCTAATACGATGATAATGGCTTTAGTTTGGAGCATGCTTCTTTTTCTTAAATTATATTGTTCACTGGCCAATATTAGCCAATAGAAAGGCAAGATATAAATGCACAGAACAAGCAAGTTTTATTTTCTTCAGAAGTACACATCAAATAAAATAATAATAATCCAGTTCAGCTCAGTATGGATTCATCCCAGGAACCTAAAAATGTCTTAGTCTGAGAGGCTAACCAGTGAAGTGTTGAAGACCAAAGGTAAAGGTCACCTTTACTCAAAAACCAGTCATATCTGACTCTAGGGTTCAGTGCTCATCTCTATTTATAGCCAAAGAGCCAACGCTGTCTGCATCTGCAGATGTTTCCATGGACATATGGCAGGCATGACTAAACACCGGAATGCACAGAACGCTGTTTACCTTCGCACCAAAGTGGTACCTATTTATCTACTTCAATTTCTTGCTTTTGAACTGCTAGTTTGACAGGAGCGGGGACAGAGATGGAAGCTCACTTCATCATGCAGCACTTGGCTCCTGAACTGCTGGCCTTCCAGTCATCAAGTTCAGCGTCTTAACCACTAAGCTACCACAGTCCCTGATGTGTTGAAAGGAATGAGTAATTAATGATTACGTGTCATGAAGACAACTCTGACTTGGCAATCCTCTCAGGGTTTACCAAATATAAAGTACTCCCAAGTGGTTTACTGGTTGGCTGGAGAGCTCAGTGAGTTTTTTATCTGGCTGGGAGTTCAATTCCCCACTATGCATCCCATAAGAGCCAACCTATATGACCTAGGACTAGGGGTATGGTCAGAAGGAATAGTAAGCCACTTCTGAGAGCTCTCTACCTAGAAAACCTTGAAAAGGGTCACCATAAGTCAGAATTGACTTGATGGCACACAATTATTATCATTAAATGGTTTACTAGTCTCTCCCTCTAGAGGGGATACGTTCTGAAACCTATCACTAACACCTGAAACCATGGATATCAGCAAACCCTATATTTTACATTGCAGGCAGTGGTCTCTAGTGGCCATCTTTGGTAATTCACCATGGAGATAATAATTTCATGTCAGAGATTACTCTAGGTTGAAAAGATTTTTGCTGGAGAAACTCTGCTCAGGGGACGATCGAATGAGGCTCCTTTCATGTTCCCAAGTGCAGCCCTTGGGTATCGAAACCTGACCTTCCAATCACCAAGCTCACTGTCTAAGCCACCAAGCCACCGGGGAAGCTGCTAATTTTGTGTCAGAAATTACTCTGGGTTGAAAGGATTTTTGCTGGGGAAACTCTACTCACGGGACGCCGGAATGAAACTCCTTTCATGTCCCCAAGTGCAGCCCTTCGGTATCGAAAGCTGACCACCAAGTTCAATGTCTTAACCACTAAGCCACTGGGGAAGCTGCACCATGGAGATACATCTTATATATAACTAAAACCAAAGTGTCACGGTGTTTGTTATTGAAATGCCACACCACCTTTGCCCCCACGAGCCCAGAAACTCATGCCCCACCTACCTTTAGCACCTGTCCAATCTGGCGTGGGGTACCGGCAGCCTTCCTCGGGGTCCTTCACCCCAAAAACCAGCCTCAAAAGCCCCCCCCTCACCAGCAGCATGCAATGGCCGGAGAGGCGGCACTATGCCCAGCGGCTCCTGGGGCCCATGCCAGCCAATCAGATAGGCTGGCCCAAGTGTGGGATAGGCGGGGCTACGGCCAAGCACATGACAGACCGACAGATGCCAGTCGTACAAGTGCCCTTCTCCACCGCTGCTGTCGGCCAGGCCCATCGGCAACAGACCTCACACTCGCCTCCTGGGCTAACTGACAACCAACGCTTCCACGAAAACGCGAGAATGGGTATTTCGCAACCTACTCTTCACCCCATCCTTCCATCCGCCCTCCCCCGCCACTGCTGCCAGCCAGGTCAAACAACGACAGGCCCCACACTTGCCGCCGGGCAGCCCAGAAAGCGAGTGTGGGGCCTGCTGCTGCTTGGTCTGTCCGACAGTGGTGGCAGGGGGAGGGCAGAGGAAAGAATGGGGGAAAGCAGGCTGCGAAATACCCGTCCTCGCGTAGCCTCCTTAGTGGGGCCTGCATTACCAGGGTAGCATCGGTCGCCGGCCAGCACAGGTATAGCCTCCACGGAAGGGCCTGCATGGCTGGGGTTGATCCCATCACCATCCAACACAGGGGGTGGGTGCGAGGTCTGCACTCCTTTAGAGTGAGAGAGAGGAGGAGTAGGTGGATCCAGAGCCATGCGGCAAGATGGAGGTAAGGACGGGACGGGAAGGTTTAGGCCGGGGGATTTTTGGCTCAGGCCCCGGCTGGCCCTTTGCGTGTTTGGGGTGGTGGCTAACCCCCCAGGGTGACGATGGCGGCTCTTTTCCCTGGCCCCCACGCACCTTATCTGTCCTTTGTTTGTTGTCCTCCTCTACCGCCTCTGAAACCCGGGCGAGCGCCGAGGAGCAGGAGTGGTGGGGGCCAGGCCGTTGGACATGGTGCGGTTCTCCCGCTGCTTCCAGGCACTGCTTTCTCTGTCGCTGCTGCGGCAAGGGTGGATTGGTCTTCCGCTGCCACGTCCGTCAGCACAGGTGACCACGCAGAAACCCATGGCGGCAGCAGACCGATCCGATCCAACACTCTATAATGGTGGCCCTGCACCATTTTACACTTAAAATTTTCACCCCACACCACCTGCCCCATCGCCGGAAGAGGCAGTGCCGATGAGAGCAGCAGTTTTGCTGTATTTTCCGGAGTCCCTGCTGCTTCTACCACCACTCTTTGTCTGATGCACATTCTCAGCTAAAGCACACCGCAGGGAGACCATGGACGAAGAGCGGAACTGAGAGGTTTTCGCCCAACATGTGTTCCCAGCTAAAGCACGTGGTGGAGAAACCTTAGACAAAGAGCGCAACTGAGTGGATATGCTCCCGCACACTACTAGCGCTGGTAGAAGCAGCAGGGACAGTGGCAGCACTGGTGGCAGTGGTGGTCCCCCCGTCCCGATGGGCAGACAAACCACTCAGGAGGAAGCCTCAGCCTCAGCATGGAAAAGGGAAGCAGATTGCTTCATCATTCCCTTTGTGCTGATTCTTTTTTGGATTATTTTTGGTCCAGTTGGATCTGTTTTTTTTTTATTTTTCAACGCATCCCTATAGGAATGCATTGGTTTACATCCCGCTCTCACCAGGGGAAACTTCTCTTTGTTGTGAGTGGGGAGGCAATCGAGACTCCGATGCGGCAGGCTTTCTTATGGTCCACGCCGGCCGCCTTATAACCAGGAGGTAAGGAGGTCTTATTTTTGGATGGGGCCTTATATTTCAAAGGCAGGGGGAAAAGGGGGTGTCCTATTATGGGAGGAGGTCCTATATTCGGGGAAACAGGGTAAAAAACCGTATTACGTAAAAAGCTATGGAACAGACTTTTTACGTAAATCGGGGTTTTACTGTATAGTGAAAGAACCAAGTAAGATGGTGATGATAATGGTACAGAAGGGTGAGGGAGGAGTGAAACAATGAAACACATCTTCATGGAATAATGAAATATTTTGTGAAAGATGACAGATTTAAGAGCCAAGTATAGAGACATGTATCTCAATTCAGAACAACAGTTTGTGTGGTTATGCTGTCAGATACAGTCTGGCCAGGTTATCCTGCTATTGTAATCGAGTAGACCCTACTGCCAGCAACTCAACGGCAAGCATCAGCAGTGGTTGGCTGGCCCATTGGGCTATCGGGACTTAGCCCAGGGCACTCACCAGTACATGGTGCCCCCCCAGGTGCCAATCCAAAGAGCCGAGCCGAGATGCACAGAATGATCAAGCAAACGAGCAGGGCTGTGTTCCTCTACCTGCCTTCCTCCTCCTGTGCTGCCAAACATAAGACTACAAAAGCAGTTCCATTGATAGCAGAGCTGCTGTGGCTTAGAGGTTGCAATTTTGCCTTGTAAGCAGGAGATTGTTGGTTCGAATCCCCAGAAAGGAGTTGAAATTAGAAGGCGAATGTGAACGTATTTATGGTATTTTGTTAGGGCTAGACGCCCTCATCACTCCCTGTCCAGCGCCCTTTTAGCATAGCCAGCCTGCCCTAACTTGCCAATCCTGAGGACTAACAGCCTTGGGAGGCAAAGTCACCAGGCGATGGTCGCCAAGTGGATTGTATCCCATTTGAATCCATCTTGATGGAGGGCAGCAGCGTCATCAATACTGGCCTAGGGCTGATGAGGTCTTTGTGTGCCAAAAGGACTCAGGACCAGAAAGTGACTTGTACAACTAGATCAGTGGTACGATTGTCACGCTGCGAAGAAGAAGGCAAATGGAAGGCCACTGCATTATATTGTTCCCAAGACAATCTTTATGGCTGATCACCATGATGATAGCCATGTTTGGAATCTAATACAGCACAAGAAGAATGCTCTCAGATGCAGATATTTAGCTCCATTGTCTTCAGTGAGGATGCAGAAAATGTACTCAGAAAATGTCTTTCTATGTCTCCTATTCTCTTTTACCGCTCTTCCCCTGTTGTGTATGTACAATGCTGCTTCATATGAATGTACACTGTTGCTTTAAGAAATGTATGAATGTAACCCAGCCACAATCACAATGTAACCCAGCTGTTAAAGGAACGCGAGCAAGCTGCCTATAGAGGGCAGCTGCGAGTGTTCAACTCACATGGTCATCATTCCTCAAATCGCCTGCAGCCGCGGGAACTTCCCGCAGCAAACAACTACCACTGATCCACCACCGAAGACGGGCGTGACCGGGATGACGTCACGCCGGTAGCGGCCAATGAGCTACCATGCAGTCAAGTTCAAATGTGTTGTACCACTGTATATAATGTGAGATACCTCCGCCATTACCACATGTTCGTTCTGATCATCAACCAATAAACCTGTGTTAGTCCATACTGCGACTCCTTCTATGTCTCCTGGAACAGACACTAAATTGGTGACGAAAGTGGGATCGATGGCGAATCCCAAGGTCAAGGCGTACCAGTTCGATGTGAGCGAGCCCGAACAATGGGAGCTCTATGAGTGGCAGTTTCGGCACGCGATGGAAGCCGCGGGCGTCGACGACGACGCGAAGATGCGCTCCCACTTCCTGGCCCAAGTGGGGCCGGCCACGCTGCGGATCCTGATGACCCTGGTGGCCCCCCGGAAGGTAGACGAGGTCCCCATCGACCGTATCCTGGAGAGACTGGGCGAGCATTTCCAGCCGCCCGTCTTGATCTTCCCAGCACGGGTCGCATTCCACAGGCGAGACCAGCGTCCGGGCGAATCCGTGTCCGCCTACGCGGCGGCCCTCAGGCTTGCAGCGGTCCACTGCCAGTGGGACGACCTAGACCAGGCCCTCCATGACCGCATGTTGTGTGGTCTGAGGGACGAGGAGCTGCAGAGGAGGTTGATGACCCGCGACCAACGCCTTACGTTCAACGAGGTGCTGCGGGAGGCCCAAGCAGCTGAGGAGGCCAGGAGCGGGGTGAGGCTGTTCAAGTCCCGAGGGGCCGCGTCTGAGCGGGCCAAGTCACCAGTACAGGCGGCCCGGCGGACACCAGCGAAGACGGCCTGGCGGGCCCCCAAGCCGCCCCCCGGCACACCAACATCGTCCGAGGAGTCGTCCACAACAGCGGACCCCTACTCCAGCGAGGATGACGACGTCCAGAGGATCAAGAAGCGTGGTGAGAAGCGGCAGTCCCGAGAATGGCAGGACCGCCATTGCGACGGTTGTGGGGTGTCCCACGACCGCACGAGGTGTCCGTTTCGAAAGGCCGAGTGTCACAACTGCGGCCGAAAAGGGCACATTGCCCGAGTATGCAGGCGCGGGCGAGTCGAGGACAAGAGGAGTTCCAGCTATCCCCAGACGCACCAGGGGAAGGCGACCGGCACCAGGAAGGTCGCAGCCAGCTACGAGGAGGAAGGCGTGAACCGCGTGGGCCTGGAGCACCGGCGGTTTTTCGTAGAGGTACTGTTGCAAGGGGTCCCAGTGAGGATGGAGATAGACTTGGGGTCATCTTATTCCATCCTGTCCCAAAAAGAGTTCATGCGTATTCCCCCAGACAAGCGGCCCAAACTGCGGGCCATGAGGTCACACCTCCGGGACGTGCAGGGAAACGGGATCCCAGTGTTGGGGGTGGGGTATTTCAAGGTGAAGTTCAAGGGCTACTCTGAGAAACTGCCTTTGGTGGTCCTCAAAGGGGGGAGGTGCTGCCTTTTGGGAACGCAGTGGTTTGCCCCCCTGGGAATCGAACTGTCCGGCATTAACGCCATCGAGACTGACCCAATGCGGGACATGTGCAACGCGCACCCGGACGTTTTCAAGAAGGGGCTCGGGAAATACAAGGGGCCCCCGGTTTCCTTCGAGCTGGACCCAGAAATCCGGCCCATCCGCCTCAAACCAAGGAGGGTGCCTTTCGCCCTAAACCACAAGCTCGAGGCGGAACTGGACAAATTGGTGGGGCAGGGGATTTTGGTTCCAGTTGACTCGGCGGAGTGGGAAATGCCGATTGTTACAGCCCTTAAGTTGAACGGGGAAGTCAGGATTTGTGCAGACTATAAATGTACCATTAACAAGGCCATTCGGCCAAACGCATATCCAGTGCCCGTGGTCAGCCATTTGCTGGCCACGTTACATGGGGGGAAGTGTTTCACCAAGTTAGATCTGGCTCAGGCGTATCAGCAGCTCTCTCTAACCCCGGCTGCTGCCGCCGCGCAAACAATAGTGACGCACAAGGGGGCGTTTAAGGTAACGCGCCTTCAGTTCGGCGTGAATTCGGCCCCCGGAATTTTCCAATCCCTCGTGGAACGCCTTTTAAAGGGGCTTCCAGGCGTGCTCCCATACTTCGACGACGTGTTGATAACGGCGGGGAGCGAATTAGAGTTGGCAAAGAGGCTAGATGGGGTCCTTTCAGTGTTCGAGAGGGCAGGCCTTCGGCTGAGGAGGGACAAATGTGTATTCTTTGCGAGGGAGGTTGAGTTTCTAGGTTTTAAGGTAACCCCGGACGGGATCAAACCCTCTGAGTCAAAGGTTGCAGCCGTGAAGAACGCCCCTCGCCCCACTGCAAAACCGGAGCTACAGTCATTTCTAGGGCTCCTAAATTTTTATCATACCTTCCAGCCCCGGAAGGCATCGGTCGCGGAGCCACTGCACGCCCTGCTCAAAAAGGACGCGGCTTGGCGGTGGGGGGACAGGCAGGAGAGAGCATTCAAGGAGCTTAAGTCACTCCTGTCTTCGGACGCTGTCCTGACCCATTTCGACCCAGAAAAACCAGTGGTTTTAGTCTGTGATGCGTCCCCAGTGGGGGTGGGGGCGGTCCTGTGCCACGTGTTGGAAAGCGGGAGGGAAGCCCCGGTAGCATACTACTCTAGGTCCCTCTCAAAGGCCGAGCGCAATTACGCGCAAACCGATAGGGAGGCCCTAGCCATCATCGCCGGAACGAAAAAGTTCCATGACTTTCTATACGGCCGCGAGTTTACGGTAGTGACCGATCACAAACCACTTTTGGGGATCTTCACTACCGGCAAACCCACACCGCAAATACTATCCCCCAGAATGCTGTGTTGGGCCATTTTCCTCAACGCCTACCAGTATGAGCTGGTCTATTGCCCAGGGAAGGAGATCTCCCATGCGGATGCACTGTCCCGATCTCCCCTCCCAAGTGTAGGGGACCCCACATGCGAGGTAGAGCAGGATCACCAAGTCCTACTGATCGAGTCTCTCGACTCACCCCCCATTGTCCCGGCCGACCTCGCCAAAGCCACGGCGGCCGACAAGATGCTGGCCCAAGTTAGTTCCTGGGTTAGGAAGGGTTGGCCCACGACTCCCCCCGACGAAGAGTTCAGACCATTTTTTAGGCACAGAGTAGAGCTGTCGCTGGAAAGGGGCTGCCTACTCTGGGGCCAGCGAGTAGTTATCCCAGAGAAGCTGAGGGCCAAGGTACTGAGACTATTGCACACCAGTCACCCCGGGATCGTGCGCTCCAAGGCTCTGGCCAGGAGTTTCTTTTGGTGGCCCCAAATAGACGGGGATATAGAGCGTTTAGTGGGCACGTGCGAGAGCTGCCAGGGCTCTCGGCCCGAGGAGTCCCGGTTGCCCCATAGGGAATGGGATACGGCCCGCGGGCCATGGTCCCGGATCCATGTCGACTTCGCTGGCCCTTTTCGCGGGTCCATGTTTCTATTGGTAGTCAACTCCTATTCCAAGTGGTTGGAGGTAATCCCTATGAACAGCACCTCCTCCGCCGCAACCATCAAGCAGTTGCGCAAGCTTTTTGCCTGTTTCGGCCTGCCAGACGTCCTTGTAAGCGATAACGCTAGTACCTTCACGTCTGCAGAGTTCAAGACGTTCGTAGAGCGGAACGCCATAAGGCACATCACCGCTGCCCCGTTTCACCCCGCCACAAACGGTCAGGTAGAGCGCCAAGTGCGCACTACGAAAGACGCACTGCGGCGCATGGGTCCCGGTGAGTTGAACCTGCATTTGTGCCAGTTCCTCATCTGCTACAGGACAACACCCTTAGCTTCAGGATTTTCCCCAGCCGAACTCCTCATGAGGAGCGTCCGGTAACACTTTTTGACCGGATGGATCCGTCCAGGGTGGAGGATGAAGGGAGAAACATAAATATAGGGGGAGGGAGCTCCAAAAGTTTTTCGGCAGGGGACCCGGTTCACTGCAGGAACTACGCGGCGTCAGGGCCGGCGTGGGTCCCAGGGACAGTCATCGAGCAGACGGGACCAGTGTCCTACAGGGTCGAGACTAGCTCGGGTCTACTCTGGAGGAGCCACGCCGACCAACTCAGGAGGCGGGTCACTAGTGAAGGGGATTCAGCGTTAGGGTCCTCCCCCACCCGCATTACCCAAGGGGGAGACACGGCGGGAACCGGGGATACAAAGGCATATCCTCGGTTCTCAGCCACAGAGGAGGATACTTTGAAAGAGAGGGATCAGTTTGACGATTATGAGTTACGGTACCAGGGGGGTGTAGCGGAGTGGTCCCCCACCCGTCCTAGCGAGAAGAGGGGTTTCAGTTCAGCCCCTGGTACCTCCAGTCCCCCCAGTCCTTTTGTGTTAGAATACACCATAGCTCCAGCCCCCCGGAGGCCAGCACCCCCAAGACAGGCATCGGGGGGGAGTCCAACCACCACAGTCCCCGGCACTCCCAGGCAGGGTACGGGGGGTGGCGAGACCACGAGGGTCTCTTCGTCGGTCCCGAGATTCGTGCTGGGGGGGACCCCTAGCTCCTCAAGCGGTAGGCAGGAGTTCCCTTCCCAACTGTTCATTCCATTCCCCTCCCCTAATGCAAGGTTACCACAGAGCCCTCACCGAGCCACTAACGAGTCCCCCCTTTCCATTGTAGGACAGGACTCCGCAGAGCCAGGCTCCCCTGTATTAAGCCAAGCGGCCGCTCGCCCCAGGCGCACGTGCGGCAAGCCACAATGGTTGAGGGACTTCGTCCCATCCTAGGGGGGAGGGATGTTGTGTATGTACAATGCTGCTTCATATGAATGTACACTGTTGCTTTAAGAAATGTATGAATGTAACCCAGCCACAATCACAATGTAACCCAGCTGTTAAAGGAACGCGAGCAAGCTGCCTATAGAGGGCAGCTGCGAGTGTTCAACTCACATGGTCATCATTCCTCAAATCGCCTGCAGCCGCGGGAACTTCCCGCAGCAAACAACTACCACTGATCCACCACCGAAGACGGGCGTGACCGGGATGACGTCACGCCGGTAGCGGCCAATGAGCTACCATGCAGTCAAGTTCAAATGTGTTGTACCACTGTATATAATGTGAGATACCTCCGCCATTACCACATGTTCGTTCTGATCATCAACCAATAAACCTGTGTTAGTCCATACTGCGACTCCTTCTATGTCTCCTGGAACAGACACTAAATCCCCCCCCCCTTCCTGCTGCCATTCCGTAATTGGAACAGCCAGGAAAGGGGTTACTGCACATGTGCACATACGCGAAGTGGTTACTGCGCATGTGCAAAGGGTTTCTGTGCATGAGGGCATGCACGAAGGAGTAACTGCGCATGCATGAATGGGTTACTGCGCATGTGTGTGCCAGGGCCGGAAAACCTTCCCTTATTTTCATCACCGCAACTTGACAGGTATGCCTTTGGACCATTGTCCTCGAGGCACCTCTTTCCTTCACCATCTTCCTCAATCTGCCCAGCTCTGTGGGCATTGTGGCTCCCTCCCCTGGTTTGTACATTTTGAGCAATTCAGCTTTTTTGCCCTACCCAAGCAGGAATCCTCCTTCTTCTAAATCCGTGGTTCCAAACATGGGGTAAACACCCCACAGGGGGGCAATTTGATTTTTAAGGGGGTAATTTGAGAATGTTTAGAGACCATGTTCATGGCCTTTTAGGCTTCCTCCACATGACTAGTTCACTTTTTGAATAATAAGAAATATATGTATGGGGGGCACCAAGATTTTAATTCAGGGGCCATGGTGGTGCAGTGGCTAGACTGCTGTACTGCAGCCAAAACATTGTGAGTTCGATCCTGATGGGATCCAAGGTTGACCCATCCTTCCGAGGTGGGGGGGGGTGTAAGGTAAAGGTTTCCCTTGCTCGAAAGTCAGACATATCCGACTCTAGGGTTCAGTGCTCATCTGTTTCAAAGCCGAAGAGCCAGTGCTGTCTGCTTCTGCAGACGTTTCCGTGGGTCATGTGGCAGGCATGACTAGACACCGGAGAGCACGGAACGCTGTTTACCTTCCCACCGAAGTGGTCCCTATTTATCTACTTGCAACTTTTTTTTGCTTTCCAACTGCTAGGTTGGCAGGAGCTGGGACAAAAGACGGGAGCTCATTCATCATGCAGCACTCGGGTCTCAAACTGCTGACCTTCCGCCTCCCAGTCAGCGTCTTAGCCACTTAGCCAAAATGTTAATTACCTGTAAACCGTGTAAACCGCCCAGAGAGTGCACGGGGCGGTATATAAAGGGGGAATTACTATTGGTAATTGCGGGGTCCCGCTTTAAGAAACCCCCGGCTTCCTTCGACTCAACTCAGTGGCTCTCATTCATCCCACACGACCACCACACACACACACACACACCCCACCACCCAATTGGCCTCCCCGCCCCCGATGAATGAGCCCGCTGCTTCCCTTCCTGCTTGGTGGCCAATGAATGGCAACCGAGGCGCCGATTGGCCTCGACGCCATCCCGGAGGGGGCGGGATCCCCGAAAGCCCTTTTTAAGGAGGTAGCCGGGCGGCGGGCTGCGCCCGGGGGACGGCTGGTTTGGTGGCGCTTTCGCTTCCTGGTTTTCTGCCCGCGGTTGAGCCGGATTCGCAGGGCTGCGTCGCAGAGAGCACCGGGTGAGTAGGCACGGCGGTGGCGGCTCAATCCTCGCCAAGAGAGGGTCCCGGGGAAGGGGCCGCAGTGCGCACGCGCGCCCTGGGAGCATCGGGGTTCCCTTGCCTTGCTGGACGGACCAAGCTTTCTCCCCCGCCCCCGGGAGCCACGTTGGCGAGGTCGCCTGGGGAGCCTCTCTCGGTCCGACTCGCCCTCCCTTTTCCGTGGGCAGATGGCGAGGAGGAGCCGCAGGGGATTTGCGCTGCCCTTCTTCTTCCAACCCCTCCCTCCCCTCCGGGCCTGCTTCCGACAGCTGCGGACGCCACTCCGTTTCTGTGCCCCCCCTCCCCCCCACGGCCGGCCTCTTCCCCGTGGCTTGGACGGGGCAAGCCATGGCGGCGGCACTCATCCTGTCCAGGGGTTGCGGGACTCTCATCCGACGCCACTTCTGTGGGCGGCGGTGGAGGCCCGCCCCGATCCGCCAGGTGAGCAGGGGTGCGTGGGGTGTCCCCCCCTCCCATCCTTGGGGTGCTTCTCCTCTCGGGGACTTGTAGGGACTCCCCCTCCTCTTTCCCAGGGTTTGCACAAGAAGGACAAGATCCAAGCCACCCCTTTGCTTCCGAAAGGGTTGCAGAGGGGAGGAGGGCTGCCTAGAGAGATCTAGGATGTCTGGGCACCCAACTCTTTATTTACAGGTGAAACTCGGAAAATTAGAATATCGTGCAAATGTTCATTCAGTTCAGTGATGCAACTTAAAAGGCGAAACAAATATGAGATAGACTCATGACACGCAAAACAAGATAGTTCAAGCCTTACTTTGTTATAATATTGATGGCTCACAGCTTATGAAAACCCCAACCCCTCAATCTCATGTACCCTATAATCATCACATAATCTCATGTATGCTGTACGCCATGATCATCACAATTATAACGAATTAAGGCATGACATCTCTCACTTTGCATGTAGTGAGTCGAGCTCATATATTTGTTTCACTTTTTCAAGTGAAATGAATGGATATTTGCACGATATTCTAATTTTCCGAGTTTCACCTGTATCTTCTTGATACGGAACTGAAGGCAGCCTGTGACACTATTACACTCTTTCCACTTTCGTTGCTGTTGAGTATCTTGTTGGTGAACTTGACAACTGGAAGGTCGGCAGATCAGCAGTTAGAGACAGAGTGAACTCCCGTCGCCTGTCCTAGCTCCTGCCAACCTAGCAGTTCGAAAAGCAAGAAAATGCAAGTAGATAAATAGGTACTGCTTCTGTGGGGAAGGTAACAGTTTTCTGTGGACTCCGGTGTTGATTCATGTTTGCCACACGTCTACGGAAATGTCTGCAGACGCAGACAGCACTGGTTCTTTCACTATAAACAGAGATGAGCACTGCACCTTAGAATCGGATACAACTGGCTTTTGAGCAAGGATGACCTTTACCTACAGGTGAAACTTGGAAAATTAGAATATCGTGCAAATGTTCATTCATTTCACTTAAAAGGTGAAACAAATATGAGATAGACTCACTGCATGCAAAGCGAGATATGTCATGTGTTTATTCGTTATAATTGTGATAATCATGGCATACAGCGTACGTGAGATTATGTGACGATTATGAGGTATATGAGATTGGGGGGTTGGAGTTTTCATAAACTGTAAGCCATAAGCATCAATATTATAACAAAGTAAGGCTTGAACTATCTCATATATTTGTTTCACCTTTTAACTTGCATTACTGAACTGAATGAACATTTGCACGATATTCTAATTTTCGGAGTTTCACCTGTATCTTCTTGATACGGAACTGAAGGCAGCCTGTGGCACAATTGGTCTCTTTCCACTGCGGCCATGAAAGGCGGTGCTAATCAGGAGGGTCTCTGAGAATGAAAGCTGAGCATGATGTATGGAGAATGTCCTGAAGTAAGGTGAAGGAATTGGAAAGGAGTACTTAAAAAAAGAAACTTGTGATAAGCAGTATGGCCATGTTATCCTGCTATGGTAATAGAGTAGACCTTATTGCCAGTGAGTCAACACCAGTCTCAAGTGGAGGTTAACTAACCAAACAACCCTGAGGACTTAACAGTCTTGGGTGAAGTCCACAAGGAAGGGTGATGGTCCCCAAGTGGATTAAATCCTTCTTGAATCCATCTTAATGCAGTGTCATTAGTACTGGCCTGGAGCTGATGAGGACTTTGCGTGTCAAAAGGGTTCAGGACCAGAAAGTGACTCGTGGAACTGGATCAGTGGTACGGGGGTCATGCTGCGATGGAGAAGTCAAATGGAAGGCCACTGCATTATATTGTTCCCAGGACAATCTTCATGGCTGATCGCCATGATGATCACCAGTATTTGGAACCTGCTAGAAGAAGAAATGGGAAGGTCTCTGAGCATGACAGCTGAGCCCGAGCAGGGTGTGTGGCTTACATAGAATGTCCTGAAGTAACCAGAAGGAATTGGAACAGGAGTGTTTGTTTTTAAATAAAAAATGCAAGCATGTGATCTTGTGGTATAGTGGTTAGAGTGCTATTTGGAGGCCAGAAGCCTAACCTGCTGAGTGACCACCTCTAGATCAAACTGCAGTGTAGGGAGGTGGAGAAGTAGGCTCATTGTAAGAAATGCAGAACCACAACTGGCATGACTGAGAAAAAGCTGCCCTGCTAAATTCAGGCTCTTGCTAAATTCAAGTATGCTTCCTGTCCAGTGTACCTGTTTTCTCGGCCACTGTTCTTCTTGTTGCACTTGGGAATTTTTGTTCTGCACTCTGCTTGCACTCATTTGCTAAGACTATGTTTCCTGCCTCTTATCCAGATTTCATTTTGGGATTTCTGTGCCTGTTAAGTTGCCTAGATGGTACTGGAAGAAGAGCATAGAAACTTGCAGTTGGACAAGGGGAGAATTGCTAGCCATTGCATTTAAGGCTACATCCATATCTTGCTGTGCTTTTGCCCTGAATCTGAAGGGTGCGGGGTTTTTGCACACTTTCAATTCATGCAGAGTGTGTAGTCTTGATTCTGATGAATCTCCTTGCTGCGTTACACTCTCCCTCAGTACCATAAAACTGCTGACCTTTAAAGTATGTGGAGTATATTTTAAAACACTCTGTAGTGCATTGGAGTATGTGAGTAGGTGGGACTATTAAGAAATGAATAAAACAATCACTCTTTGTTGCCATGAAACTCTAGAGCAGATCAGCAGTATGATAACAGAAGAACAGTTGAAAGTTATAAACTACTGTATTCAGAAACCTGTTGGCCAAGCATGAGTTGCACTAAATATAAGCTACTATATCTCAGATTAATATCTAAAAAGCACAGGTTGTGTTCCTTTCTGTTTTAGAGTACAGTGTTCACTAGACTGAAATACCTATGCGCTCGATATGAATACCAGAGATCAGCCGAGCAAATCAAATAGGCTTTTCACTTTTTGAGTAAGCGTGAATCAGAAAGAGCCTCCTCGAAGAGTGTAGTGTTTTTGAACCACAGTCTGGCATACTCTGGGCAATGGCAAGCTTGTGTTGCCGGCTAATCTTTCTCACACTAGGTCAGGCAAAAGGAACTGTGAAATGAATTCATCAAAAGGTGGCTTCATTTTGGCAATTTCACGTCTGGCCTAGACACTGAAGAAAAAGTAATTAGGAGAAACATACAGCTTTTTGGGGTGTTATATACCCTGGTCTTGCATTCCGTCTGACTATTTTCATGGTAGCCATGAATTTGCTACTAGGCTGGATTTAATGTAGCTAAATGTGTTTGTCCCTTCCTCTTTTCAAGTTGAAGTCACAATGAAACAGACAACACTGGCTCTTTGGCCATAAACAGACGAGCACCACACCCAAGCCACAGTGGGGAAAGGGAAAGATAAATCTGTTACTGAAGCTTTTTCTTCTTCCGTGTCTAGGCCAGACATTAAACTGAGAAAATGAAAGCACCTTTGGGTGAGTTCATTCTGTAGTTCCTTTCATCTGACCTAGTGTGAGAAAGATTAGCCAGCAACACAAGGTTGCCGTTACCAGGGTATACATGGTTGTGGTTCACAAATAGCACAATCACCGAGGAGGCTCTTTCTGTATATATTTCCTGTACAACTTCAGCAGATTTTCACTCAAATGTATTAAAAATCAAGATGCTAGATGGGCTGGAGGCTTGGAAGTCGTCCACATCCACTTAATTGTGTATGTATGAAATGTACTATGGAATTGTGCTCAAGTTGTTATGGTATTATTGTGTAAATTTGTATCTTATGAGGTTGACTCTTTGTGTAATTCTCATTGTGATATTGCTTAATTATTTATATTTTGTATTGTATTTTTGCATATTCTGATGTTTTGATTGTATTAATTGTGTATTGCCTTCTGTAGCTTATTGTATACCCTGCTCTGTTTATTGTATTTGTATATGTTGTAAGCCGCTTTGAGTGGCACTTGTGTCAGGAAAGCGGGATAGAAATTAAACTTAATAATAATAATAATAATAGTGACTAGAGGCAAACTATAATGCTATACTAATACACAAAGCCATTCACATAGTCATTATGATTGAAATGAGTGGCTTTCTTCTGCTGCTGCTGTGATGACATAATGCTGGTCGGCTGGTCAACAGATTCTTATTAAGCGTGATGTTTGCTGTTTAACTGAAAGCTTACTGTCATATGCAATTGGTGGTTCTCTAAAAGTTGTCTTTGCGTATTGTTTCCCAAACGATGTTCTGCAGAACACTACGTTTCCCTTGCTTGAAAGCCAGTCACATCCAACTCTAGGGTTCAGTGCTCATCTCTGTTTCAAAGCCGAAGAGCCAGTGTTGTCTGCTTCTGCAGACATTTCCGTGGTCATGTGGCAGGCATGACTAGACACCGGAGCGCACGGAACGCTGTTTACCTTCCCACCAAAGTGGTACCTATTTATCTACTTGCAATTTCTTGCTTTAGAACTGCTAGGGTGGCAGAAGCTGGGACAAAGACAGGAGCTCATGCCGTCCTGCAGTACTTGGGAATCGAACTGCTGACCTTCTGCCTCCCAGTCAGCGTCTTAGCCACTTGAGCCACTGCAGTCCCATCTGCAGTACACTGGTGGACTTCAATTCCCAGAAGCCTAAGTCAGTACATTGGCTGATCAGTGCTTTGGGGGAATTGACTTGGGCTTCTGGGAATTGAAGTCCAAAAACCAAAGGTTGGGAAACACCAAGCACAGTGCAGTCCACAAAGGAAACTGATAGGCTGTATGCAAGAGTGGCAGCGTCGTGGACCGGCTGCTATTTAAATTCTGTTTCCACACAGTGCTTATCATCAGAGTAATCTCCGCTGCAAATGCAGCTCTTTAAGTATTTAAAGGACAGCTGACACAGCTTTGCTTGCTTCACTTCCTCCTGTCACTTGACCTAATGATTTGTCGTGAACTCTCTTGCTTATCAAGTCCTCCTAGCTCCACTGAAAAACCACAGAGGTACAGATTCTAAGCAGACAGTGGAACTGCTCACAAGACTTTGCTTATATCCCAGTTTGGAAAATGACCTGGTTGGACCAGTTTGGATATCACCAAACTATGAATGTACTATCTCTGACAACTTTCAGATAAATAGATGCAGGGTTTTTGTGTGCTGCATGCCTTTAAATTTAGATTTTTTTTAAAAAAAACTCAGAAATTCCACTGAAAACTGTTTAAATATTTTGTAGTGAATTTGTGCAGTGATAGTCTGCACATAGGGACTGCAGTGGCTCAAGTGGTTACGATGCTGACTGGAAGGTGACAGGTCAGCAGTTCGCGACCTGAGTGCTGCATGATGGAATGAGCTCCCGTCTCTGTCCCAGCTCATGCCAACCTAGTAGTTCGAAAGCAAGACATTGCAAGTAGATAAATAGGGACCACTTCGGTGGGAAGGTAAACAGCGTTCCGTGCACTCTGGTGTCTAGTCATGCCTGCCACATGTCCACGGAAATGTCTGCAGATACAGGCGGCACTGGCTCTTTGGCTATAAACAGATGAGCACTGAACCCTAGAGTCGGATATGACTGGCTTTACTGCAGGACGGAATGAGCTCCCGTCTTTGTCCTAGCTCCTGCCAACCTAGTAGTTTGAAAGCAAGACATTGCAAGTAGATAAATAGGGACCACTTCGGTGCGAAGGTAAACAGCGTTCCGTGCACTCTGGTGTCTAGTCACGCCCGCCACATGTCCACGGAAATGTCTGCAGATGCAGGCAGCTCTTTGGCTATGAACAGAGATGAGCACTGAACCCAAGAGTTGGATTCGACTGGCTTTCAAGCAAGGGTGACCTAGTATTTCATAAGAGAAGATTGAGCATAACATAGACTTTCTATTCTGTTTTTATTCAACGACTTTTTTCCAGTCATTATATGAACCTCTTCCGTGTCTAGGTCAGGCGTGAACCTGCCAAAATGAAGGCACCTTTGGGTGAGTTCATTCTGCAGTTCTGTTTGCCTGACCTAGTAAATGATTGTGTTGTGGAAGATACAGTATGTAAGTGTAAACATGGGACTACAGTATTTCAAAAATTTCCCAAAAGTACAAAGTTGGGAACTGAGATGGTGCGCTCAAACTTTGGGAAATATAGAGATTTGTCCCTGCTTAACCTTTCTCAAAGGTTTGGGGGACATTTTGCACAAGAGTGGTCTATTATATAGACATATCTCTAAAGCAGAAAACTGGCAGCAATTCAGAAGGATAAATACAAGGGTTAGACCAGTGTTTCCTAACCTTTGGTTTTTGGACTTCAATTCCCAGAAGCCTAAGTTAATTCCCCAAAGCACTGATCAGCCAATGTACTGACGTAGGCTTCCCCTGTGGGGTGTGGGACCCACATTGGAAACCACTGCCCTAGACTGAGTAAGAAATAGTTCAGGTCTTCCTGTTCTTTTGTGAGTCAGCACTTAAATAATTGAAAATGCACTATACAGAGGCAGAGAGGAAAGGCTTTGAACATCTAGAAATTTCCAGGCAAGCATCCAGCATTGTACCTTGTCACACAAACTCTGCCAAAACATTTCAGATGTTTCTGTTCTTAAAAAAACAATTGAGCTGTAAGATGGTCACATGTTGTACTACTAGTAAAGGTCACCCTTGCTTGAAAGCCAGTCGCATCTGACTCTAGGGTTCAGTGCTCATTTCTGTTTATAGCTGAAGAACGATACATCTACAGACATTTCCCTGGACATGTGGCAGGTATGCCTAGAACGCTATTTACCTTCCCACTGAAGTGGTCCCTATTTATCTACTTGCAATTTCTTGCTAGGTTGGCAGGAGCTGGGACAGAGACGGAGGTATTACTACTTCATCCATAAAACACCATGTATTTGAAGGACATTAGTAAACCATTCACAGTAATTAGAAGATAGAGCTACCACACACACCAATATTTTGTCCTCCCTTATCCCACCATGGTGTTGTGAGACAATGAAAGCTAACTGCAGAATAAGAAAGGAAGGGGGTTAATAGAAATATAGAAATAATTCACATAAAGCAAGAGTGTGATGTACAGTAATACCTCATACAAAGTCCGCTTCATACAACATCGGATTCATACAACATCGCCTAATTCCTTGAAAAAAGTTGCCTCATAGAAAGTCGTGCAACTTTGTATGAGGCATTGGGGTTTTCCCAGGTTGCATTGTGCCTGGGCAGTATAAAAGGCAGGACACATGCATGCATTGCTCTTGTGGGTTTTGCATGAGGCAAAGAGTGTTTAGGAGTGGTTTTGAGCGCGATTTTTGATTTTTTTCATCAGAATTTTTAGAAGCATTCCTGGTTTTTTTGCAGCATTCTTCAGGTTCTTGGACAATCAGGGTTGTTTGACATGTTTTTGTAATGTATTTAGCCTTTAGACAATGATTTCTTAAAGTTCTGTCAGTTTCCTGTCTGTTTCCTTGACTTTGCCCTGAAGTCTGTGCTGTTACAGTACAATGTATCTCTATGGAAATGACGTTGTACGAGGCATCGCGGCAAGGATTTGGACGTTGTATGAAGCATCGCGGCTAGGATTTTGCATGCCTCATACAAAGTCCAAATCCGTATAAAGTCCAAACTTGTGGAACCAAGTTTGGACGTTGTATGAGGTATCACTGTATGTCACAGTTTTGTTTTGTCTCGAGTGGGTAAAAATAATCATAGGTCAGTGGGTAAAGTGTTTGAACATATAAGAAAAACAGGATATAGATGGTTATATGGCTGAACATAAGAAACCACAAGTGCTAAATCTATGAGAAACAGGCTGTTGTATGGCAGAATACTTTTATGTAGATTGTGGTGGTGGTGGTGGTGGTGCTTGCTGCAGGTTATAAAATTGTATGACATATGATTTGAAGAGAACCCAGCTTTTAAATAAAATTGAGTTGTATCTTTGCTGGTATGTCTTGTCTACTCTTCTGCCAAAGAAAACCTGGACTATTTTTAAGGTAATAGTGTTCTCGTTATATTCTCCTTTTAAAATTCTCTTTACAGATTTTTGAGCTGTACTGTTCTGATCAGAAGATGTCATCTGTTCTTGAAACTCTCTTTGAGCATATAGATAAACACCAGGACCAGTATGTTAAGGTAAGCAGCTTCAGTTGTTGGCTTGTTGGGGCACCTTTGTTTACAAAGCTCTCTGCTCTACCTGCCCTGAATCCCATAAACTGCTGAGGAATGTTGGAAACATTATATTTGGATATATTGCCTTCCCTCAAAGCATTTGTTGTTCTGTAATTTTCTGATTCACAGAGTAGCTGAAGAGTAATCTGGGAACTAATTGGAAGAATGCACATTTTCTTCCCATGTTGGCTTCAAACACAGAGAGGGAAGCATTCAGTCATCCTTTTGTTCTGCATTAAAGACTAGAAGACCCATCTAATGGTGGGGGCTTATGAGAGCTGGTGTCCAAAAATAACTAGATCGCCAAAGGTTTAGTTCAAATAATGTTAGAATTTATCTCTGTGCTACTTCAGCATCAGGCAACGCTAGCCAAGGAATCAGGAGCCTCACACTTCCATGCAGAGCTTGAAACATTAAGCTCATGGATGGTGCTGGAATATGTTGCCTTCCTTTATAGACCAAAGGGAGAATCAATGCCCCAATAGAACATGCATGATGAAAAGTGGGTTGCAGGAAATGGTATATATTGTTACATTTTGTTTAAATGTGTTCTTTAATATCTAAACTATGCCAGTCCAGAGTGCAAGTGGAAGCGAGATAATGATTATTGTTTTGGTACAGAAATGCATTTTATCAAATCAGATTCTCAGGAGCTGTCTGGACTTACATTGGTTTACCTTCTCAGAGTCTGGAATATTTTGTGAAATTTTGCTGGGAAATTGTGCCAAAGGGCTTTAGTTATGCCTGTACAAAGAGATATGTTGAGAAGTCACATTTGCTGAGACTAAAAATCACTTGCCTGGCGGAACTGAAACTAGTTGTCCCAAGGATGTGACTGGAACGCACACTTTAAGAGAAGTCAGTTCCTTCTAACTTCTAGTGTTGTGACAAAAACTGCCCTTGTAGGCAACAAATAAAGGCCTTTCTCCATAGTAGTCAAATCATGTTAGGAGGAAACTACTTGTGTATAGTCAACAAGGATGTGATCTTGAGAGGTCCATAAGTATGCTTGCTGAGCAAAAGAGACTTTTCTTAAGATCTGGAGCATAGTAAGTGGTCCTGGGTATAAATCTGTTGAGACAGGTGCTGTGGGGAGTGGGATTTCCCTTTCTGTAACTGTCAAATGCTTCCCCAGTTTCTTCCCCACCCCCCAATTTTCTCCATATAGAAAGGGGATGGAGTGCAGTGTTGTTCCCTGCACAAATAAAAGGATACTCTATAGATGCTCAGAGGAGTATCTTCTCCTGTTTCATGTTCTGCTCACATCCCTCACATTAGGATAGTAAACAGGACATGAAGGATTTAAAGAACACTTGGAGAAGTTGCTCTTTGTGGCAGGTGAAATGCCCATCACCTGTTCAAAGGGAAACCCTAATTTTTATCTCTGGTTATGTACCAGCAGCCCTACCTGGAGAGAAACTGGTACTCAGAGGGTGAGGCCTGGAGGGGGAATCTCAATGGGCCAATTTGACCTATGGACCAAAGATCCTCAAAGAAGTGTGCCAAAATTATGTTCCTCTAAGATACATCAGTAGGGGTTCTTGAAGGCAAAGTAACCTTGTGACCTCCAATGTTTTGGCCCATGTTAATGGAGCAGTGGGCGTTGAGGTCTCCAAAATGTCTGATGGGCATGTTGAAAGATTTGGAAGTCACTGGATACCAGTATAACTACTAGTCCATGTACTCTTCAAGATGGTAATAGCTTTTGTTTCATCAGCATCCTGAGTATCTTTCGGTGTTTACCTTTACTGTTCAATTATAGCCAAGCAAGTATAAAGCCATCCAGTAAACACGTTGTTGTCTCTTCCTCACCCCATCTCTTTCTCTTGAACTATGTATGTATATATAGCGACTGGCTGATTGGGTGGAGATCCAGAGTGTCTCAGCATTGCCGGAGAAGAGAGGAGAGGTGAAACGAATGATTGAAGTGGCTGCCAAGGACATTGAACGGTTGGGTGGCACAACTGAACTGAAGGATATTGGAAAGCAGAAGGTAGGGGACATGTGCATGTTAAGGTCATGTCAGAAGAGGTGGAATGCTGTTCTGGTAACACAGAGTACAAGAACATGTGGTTCTACAGATGTTGCTGAAACTACTGTTTTCATCAGCCCTGCCAGTATAGCTCGTGGTCAGAATGATGAAAGCAACTGTCTTAATAACCTATGGAAGGTGACAACCCTGATTGAAGATGTCTAAGTTGGGTAAGCAAATAGCAAGTCCAAAGAAGTCTTTTGGTTCACAATGATATATCTGAAGCAGTATTGCTTAGGAACTTAGTTCCAGGTATTCCAGAAGCGCAAACATCGAAACCAGAAAGCTATAACATTGGGGTTCTTAACCCCATGTCCCCCAGCTATTTTAGATTTCTGCTTACAGAAGTGCCAACCAGTTTGATCAGGGGTCAGCCATCCTGGGAGTTGAACTCCAAAACATCTGGAGAGCAAAGGTTGAGAAACACTTTTCTAATACTTTCTCAAACATCTTGGCGTCAGTAACCACAGGTCAATCCTGACTTTTGTGCCTTGTTGTAAGTAGTATTACACAAGCTGTAGTCTCTATGATCAGTAACTATTTTCTCTAGTGTTCTACTTTCATTAGATCAAGCTTTCTCTTCTCCCCAAACTCAGGTATAAAAGAAAGTACCATTTGTGGGGGCAGGGTGGGGAAGGCAAAGACCTTGAGATGATTTAAAATACAAGCCCAATATATTTCAGACTGGATTGTTTCTGAAGGATATTATTGAACATTCGGCCTCATTCCCAGTTCTTAATTTTGTTGCAAAGTTATGCATCACTGTGAAGTCAGGAGGACGACAGAAACCAGTTGTTCAAATGAAAGCTCTTGGGCTCAATGAAAGCATTATTTGGCGTACTTAGAAGCTTCCTTTGTCTTTTTGTTCTGACAAGTCTAGCTTCTGTTCTTTCCCTACCCTGTGAAGTAGTTGGAAGGGGGTCAATGATACAGTAAAACCATTTCATCGTCATAAAAAACAGTTAATGCTAATTAGCACCAATGTGAAGCTAGTAGTAAAACTGGCTGGCCCTGCCCACTGCCCTGCCCTGCCCACCTCCTCCTCTCACCCCACTCTGGACGCGACTCCAACATCCTTGCTGCTGGGTCCAGGCACCCAGGGTGGGGTGAGGCTGAGCCAGCAGTTACTCTGCTGCAGTTACTCTTTAAAGGAAAATTAGAGCATCGAAGTGTAATGCTAACTAATGGTCTGATGAAATGGACTCGATCCACAAAAGTTCACATTAAAAGAGCAGTTTAACCATGCCCACCCAGTCACCTGGCCACGCCCACAGAATTGTCCATCCCTACAGTGTGGTAGTAAAAAAAATTGAAGCTCACCACTGGGCAAAGGTCTCCCTTGCTTAAAAGCCAGTTGGGTCCGACGCTAGAGTTCGGTGCTCATCTCCTTTTTCAACCAAAGAGCCAGCGCTGTCTGCATCTGCAGACGTTTCCATGGTCATGTGGGAAGGATGGCTAGACACAATGCTGTTACCTTTCCTGTCAAAGGGATACCTATTTACAGTATCTACTTGTGATTGCTTGCTTTCAAGTTGCTAGGCGGCAGGAGCTGGGACACATGATGGGGACCCTCCCCATTATGCAGCACTCAGGTCTCGAACTGCTGACTTTCCGACCTTCAGGCCATCAAGCTCAGTGTTGTAACCACTAAGCAATTGTACCTATAGCCAAATTTTGATGTTCAAATATGATGGGGGCCAGTACAGAGATAGTGCGGTGCCAGTGCGGTGCCTCTACAAATCTTAATCAAATTCTAATAACTTGAGTTGGGAACTGACCGGTGGGAATCCTGGTACAGTATATTTTTATTTATTTACTAGCATAGTTTGCCCGGCGGTGCCGGGCTGTTTTAAATTGTGTTGGAAGGTTTTTTTTCTTAATGTTGGTAAAGAAGAGCTTAGTCTGTAATTGTTCTTTTTTAAAAAATTATTTATGCACAATGTCTTTATGTTTTCATTTGTTAAATAGATTGTATTGTTGTGATACTTTACAGTATTAACAACTTGTATTTTGAAATTTTTCTAATGTGTTTTTGAATATTTGCTTTAACATATACGTTAATTTTTGTTACGATGCCAGGCTGTTATAAACTGTGATCAATTTGTTTGGTTGTTTTTTTTGTAGATTAAAAAAAGAACAAAGGATTATATAATTTTTTCTAAATTTTCTATTTAACCAAATAATATTTTAGTATGTGACCTTTTTTAATGGTTGTATCGTAGGTAATAATTTTAAACATGTGAAAGTACATGTTTTTTACATTAAATGTTTTTAAACTGTGTTTAGATGTTTTGGGTTTTTATTTGAGTTAAAACTAAAGACAGAATTTTAGAAATCTTTTTATGTTATTTTTTTGAGATATATTTGTGATTTGTGTAAAATTGGGATTTTGTGTTATGTTTTTGACTTGTTTTTACTCTGTTGAGTGTTTTTGAGTTGTTTTTACTATTGTGTCCTGCAGGTGGGGCTGCTAGGGGTTTTGGTTTCATTTCAGGTGTTTTTTCTCTTCTGTCCTCTTGGTGGTGCTTCTTCCGGTAAGTTGTCGTTGGTTCTTCATTTCTGTTCCGGACCTCGTGGAGGGAGGACACGCTGGTAAGTTGTCTGATTTTCTTTCTTCTGGGGTTTTTCTTTGTTTTAGTTTTGTGTTGGTGGGCTGGGAGGTGTTTCTGTTTGGTCTTTTGTGTGTTGGTTTATTTTTAGTTTGGTTTAGTTGGTTTGATTATTTCTGGTTGTGTTTAATTTGTTTTATTTCGTTGTTGTTTGTTTGTGTTGTTTGTGTTGTAGTTAGGTGTTTTGTTTGTGGTTTTGTGGTGTTGTTGAAGTTTTTGTTTATTTTGTGGTTTATTAATTTTTGTTTATTAATTTGTTAAAATTATTGATTTATTTTTATTTTATTATTTTGTAATAGTTTTGGTGTTTGTTTTTGTTGTTTTCTTTTTGGTGATGTTGTTGTTTCGGGGTTGTTTTGGTGTGCGCTAACACACACTGGGCAGGTTTGAAATGTCCAGCCCAGTAGGTGTGTGCTGCGCCGGGTGAGGAGCTCTGGAAGGCGAAGGCAACGACCGGAGGCCTGTTCGCTGCCTTTGCTTCCCGGGGAATTGGTTTGCTTTCAATCGGGGGGAGGTACTGGTGCATCCCCCCCCTTGAAAGCGAAACACTCCCTCGGGAAGTAAAGGCAACGACCGGAGGCTCGTTCGCTGCCTTTGCTTCATGGGGAATTGGTTCACTTTCAAGGGGGGAGGATGACGAATGCATCAGTATCTTTCCCCTCTCCTTGACCCCCCCCCTGTTTTTGGTGTTTTTTTCCCACCCCGGCTCAACTTTTCTTGAGGCCGGTGGTGGTCTTGCCGTGTCTTCAGCGGGGTAGCATGGAGGAGAGTGAGTCCCTCTTCTTCCCGTTGCTCCGGGAAAGAAGGATGGTGGGTGTCTCGCGGTGGCATTTTTTGGCTTTTTATTTTGCGTGGCTGTGAGGCACCGCGTCCGCCTGCAGCGGACTTGTGTTCCTGTTGCATTTTGTATTTTTATTTTTCGCGCGCCAGCTTTCTCAGCATTCTGCGCGCTCATGCTGGGGCTTGTAGTTTTGCGTTTGTGGTTTCCGTTTGTGCGGTGTTTTTTTTCCTGCGGCTCGATTTTGATTGGCCGCGTCGTGTTTCCCAACGTTCTTTTTGCTCGCACCTCTCAGCCTGATTGGCTGTGGTGCGGCGCGGCGCAAGGAACGTTGGGAAGTGAAGTATTTTCCTTTTGTTTGCGTTCATGGGTCTCCTGCCCCACTGGCGCATTTCCCAACCCCCCAGTTACCTCTGTACCCAGTTCACGCGAGTGCATGAATGCTCGGTACGGGATAGTATGGCCGGGTGTGGGTTCCTTTGTCAAATCACAACGGTTAACGCTCAGATTTATAGGTATAGATTTATTATATTTATACCCCACCCTATTGGTGCAAGCACCACTCAGGGCGGCTTACAGTATGACATAAATACACTAAACATCTATGATGGAGCCTGGGCTCAACGTCCAGGACAGAGCCTGGGCTCAACGTCCAGGACGGACCCCGGGACTCAGCGTCCATGATGGAACCCGGGGCTCAGCGTCCATGACAGAGCCCGGGGCTCAACGTCTCTGGAGCAATGTTCCAGCGGCTCCTCCCTCCAGCCGTTGGTGGGAGCTTGAGGGAGGCGGCAAAGTCTTCTGTCAGGGCCATGGCAGCTCCTCCCTCCAGCCGTTGGAGAGGGGAATTTAACAGGTGGGGAATTCATAAGAAACATCTGCAGAGGAAAGGATCCAAGAAATCATAGCAAAGGGAAGAAAGAGAAAGAGGGAAAAAAGGAAAGTGAAAACTCCCTGCCAGCTGCCACCCTGGTAATGATTGACTCCTTTGCCTAGCTAAAATTTGCATTTCTATTTTTTAAAACCCTGTAATTTGTTTATATAATGTTTCCTGTAATTTGATCCTTCAGACAAACATCTAGCATTGCAAAAAAAAAGTACAAATATCTGTATCTGTTCAGACCAGGAAACATGATGCAATTCCTACTCTGATATCTTGATATACAAGTTCTCATCATCCTGAGAACTAAGCCAGTCAATCAGGGGTGCCCAAACGTTTTGGGCCGTGGGCCGGTCACATGGTTCAGGGGGCTGGTCACTATGGCCCTTTTTATTTGCGTTCAGCTTCAGTATTTAAATGAGTTTCCCTCCAAAACAGTGGTGCCCAAACTATGGCCCGGGGGCCAGATCCAGCCCCCAACGCCTATTAATCCGGCCAACAAAGCCCTCGTCACTCCCAGAAGCGGAAGTAAAATGCATCCATACAGGTGCATTTTTCTTCCGCTTCTGGGTGTGACAAGGGCTTCATGGGCCGGATGAATTGGCATAGGGGGCCAAATTCGGGGCCCGGGCCATAGTTTGGACACCCCTGCTTTCGAAGGAAACTCATTTAAATACTGAAGCTGAACGCAAATAAAAAGAAAAAGGAAAGTAGCCACATTCTGTGACTCAGGAACTAGGATGTATGTAGCAATTGAAACACTCCCTTCAGATTGCTATCCCTCTTTAGTCAAATTCTTTCACTAACTGTTAAGTTCCTGCTATTGTTTAGCTGAAATCTGCTTTTCTTCAGTTTCTAGTCTCCTGCTGCTTCTAGTTCTTCCTAGCAAAATGAGTCTACTCCGTCTTGTTGTATTAGTGCAGCCAAACCATTGTGGGTTCAGTCCTGATGGGCTCCAGTTGACTCGGCCTTCCATCTTTCCATGGTCGGTAAAATGAGTACCCAGCACATTGGGGCCAAAGAGTGCACTAAGCACTATGGGATGGTATATAAGAGCAATTGTTATTGCCATTGCTGTTCATGAGAACCAGGATATAAATTTATTCCAGTTTCAGAGGCAGTGTGTCTTCATATACCAGTTAATAATAATAATACTGATAATAATAAGCGTGCTGATGGGTAAATTCTGACTTATGGTGTCTCTTCCCAGCTTTTAGATAGAGAATACACAGAAGTGGTTTAACATTTCACTCTTCTTGGGTTGTCCTGGGATGGTGCAGCTTGTTGATGGCTCCACAAGCTGTTTTTCCCCCAGGGATTACTAACTCCCAACCTCAGGCTCCACAGCCAGATACCTAAACTACTGAGCTATCCTACCATCTGTTATAAATATATCAAAAATTAGTTAACTACAAAATATTTTGAATCAAAGAATGTCCTTAGAGCTATGTTAAATTAGTCACACAATATTATTTTAAATGTCATATTCAAAGATTTACGCAGAAATTGCTTTATTGGAATATTTGTAAAAATGCAATGAGAATAGTACTGTATGTACTTTAAATTTTTGTTAACTATGACTACACCTTACTTAAAACACCATTTTCAGAATTCATACCCAAATTTAACTGTACCTGATATATCAACAATCTAAATTTCTTTTGCTGTAAGTACAACTGTAATACCTTTAGCTTCACTCATTCTGCACTACTTCCTGGTTTCATTTTAAATTTTAAAAATCTGTTTCCTAAAGCAGAGATAGGAACTGTAAAAAAAATTTCTACAGAAAAAGAAAGCATTAGAAAATTTTCCTTTTTGAGTTCTGTGTGCCTGAAGAAAAGGCTGCAAAAGGACATCTTGCTATGACATTTAATATTTCTGCTTTCAGCTTCCTGATGGTTCAGAGATTCCTCTACCTCCAATAATTCTGGGCACACTTGGCTCAGATCCTCGCAAGAAAACAGTTTGTGTCTATGGGCATTTGGATGTGCAACCTGCAGCTCTGGAAGATGGCTGGGACAGCGAGCCTTTTACTTTGGTAGAAAAAGATGGTAAGATGTGGAGATGTCTAACTTATGCCTATGCTTTTCTAGCCAAAGGGATAAAATGTCTCGATCTCATCCAGTGCAGTCTTTAAGACAGGGATGGCCAACTTAAGGCCTGTGGGCCAGCCCCGGCCTGCAGCACTATTTCACATGGCCCGCCACCACTCTCGCTGCTACCAGAAGTGGACGAATTTACAACAGCTGTAAAATGCACCTGTGCACGCGTAAACGCACGCGTCCGCACCTTCCGTAAATGCTGCCATAAATGCACCCGCAGATAGCAAAAAATCGGTTTGAAGCTGGGAGAACATATTTTAATATACAATCTCCATACTATGTATTCAATGTGTCTAAAAGTCAGCCGGTGTACAACTTTTTAAGAGAAATCCTTCATCAGAGATTACTTTTACATTTCTTTAAAGTTTCTGTAAAACAGATAATAATTTTTAAAATTTTAAAACATTTCTATTATCTTAGTAAAGATTATCAAAACCTTCACTACATACATATATCTGGAGAATGAACCCACCTAGTCATAATGTGTAATTTACTTATCCAAATCCTTATCTTGCGTCCTGGCCTCCCTGTAGAAATTCTGTTGGGCTACAGACTTTAATAGGCTGGATGTAATTTCACATTAAATAGCACTGGCACAGGTGAGTTTAAATAAGTGGTGGTTCTGTCTCTTCCCTCCCAATTAACTCTTACATATTTGTTTATTTTTATGACTTCAACTTAGCAATTCATACTACAAAATCCCAATGGGAACAAAGTTAAATACACTCCCCCACATGCATAATAATATAGTAATATAATAGCGAAAAATATATCTCCAGATATATGTATGTAGTGAAGGTTTTGATAATCTTTACTAAGATAATAGAAATGTTTTAAAAATTTAAAAATAATTATCTGTTTTACAGAAACTTTAAAGAAATGTAAAAGTAATCTCTGATGAAGGATTTCTCCGAAAAAGTTGTACACTGGCTGACTTTTAGACACATTGAATACATAGTATGGAGATTGTATATTAAAATACGTTCTCCCAGCCTCAAACGGATTTTTTGCTCTCTTCTTGTGATACTCCGTTTGGCCATTGTTTTTTTCTTCATAAATGCATCCGTGACTGTTGCAAATGTGTTTACGACAGCCACGGATGTGTTTTACAGCAGCTTTTATGATGGGAGGAACTACTCAGCTTCCTGGGGAGTGTGTTGGGGTGTGTGAAAAGGTTGGGAATCCCTGCTTTAAAAGATCAAACTTTTCCTTTGATTAAGTTCCTGCTTAAACTTTGGCACATTTTCACTTGTGTCCTTAATTGTGAACCCCGAATACCTGTAAAACATCTGTTTTTGCCACTGATTGAACTGTAAATTGCAGCTGTAACCTTTCTTGTGTATATTTGTCATTAAATCAACTCTATTGAATTATGAGAGATGTCCACTAGTATGACAGTGGCATAACAGGTACAGTATTCTGTTAGCATAGTGTGTCTTGTTCTAAAAGCCCTGGTAGCGGAGTGGTTAAACCAGGAGTTCTCAACTTTTTTAGGCCAGGGGCCTAAACACTCCCTCAGAGAGCTTCGGGGGCCAGATGGCCAGTTTGCCTTTCCTCCACCACATGGCACTTCCTGGTGTGGTGGAGGCAGTTGGGGGGAGGGGCACATGAAATGGCACTGTGAGTCGCATCCAGCTCACAGACCACAGGTAGAGAATCCCTGGGTTAAACTGTTGTACTGCAGCCAAATGTTATGAGTTCAATCCTGACAGGGATCCCAGTTGACTCAGCCTTCCATCCTTCAGAGGTTGGTAAAACGAGTACCCAGCGTGTTGGGAGGCAAAATGCCTTGTAAACCGCCCAGAGAGTACACTAAGCTCAATGGGCCAATATATAAGTGTAAATGCTGTGTAGCCTCACAATTGGTGGCACTGAATGTAGTGCTCTTGCCTGTCATCCCATTATTGGGCTTGCAGCTCGTCTTTGCTGTGCTGAGTTCAGTCACAATGGACTTCTCCCTTGAAGCAATGAAACAGAATTGCTGCCTCAAATTGCAGATCTAGACAGGGAGTGTTGACAGGAATTTCGCCAAAGCAAGGCCACTTCTTTTTCTCTCATGTCCAGATCAAACTTTGGACTGCCGAAATGAAACCACTTTCTTATTTTATTTATTTACTTAATAGATTTATATACCACCCTAATCCGGTGGACTCTGGGCCGTATACATAGGCCAGCAAGCACCTCACTGACCATACAATAAAACAAGTTAAAACCAATATAAAAACAATTAAAAACCCTTAAGAACATTTGGCAATGTTACCCACCACTGTGCCATTTTGCTATCTAAAACAAATATAAAATCAACATAACATAAACATTAAAATTGGTTACAGGAGGAGGGGGGAGCCTCAGACAAGCTAGAAAGGGGAGCTCGTTGACAATCCCTGCCCCCCAGACCCATTTTGCCAACCACGTCTTCAGCTCTTTCCGAAATGGTAGCAACTGGGCCTGGAGGCGTAGTTCTACCGGGAGGCGGTTCCATAATGTGGGGGCTACGACCGAGAAGGCCCTTTCCCACGTGCTGGAGAGGCGGACCTCCCCAACTGATGGTACCTGAAGGGTGCCCTCTCGGTTTGTTCTCATGGGACGGGTCGATGTCCTAGGAACGATGCAGTCCCTGAGGTATCCTGGTCCGCTACCGTGAAGGGCTTTAAAGGTGACAACCAGCACCTTGAATTGCACCCGGAGACATTCTTGGCTTAGCAAGGCCACTGACAGACAAACCCTAGCAACCCTAGTTTTTTTTTTAATTGTGTCAGAAGCACATAAAGGTTTGAGGAAGTATATTAAAAAATTAAATCTAAATGTGGAGGAACCAGCTCCCCACCCCACCCCATGAGGGCTGAGCAGGCACAGTAGAATTGAGAGGAAAAAAGAAGGGTTAAATTTGGACAAGGTATGGAATATGCTAAAAGAAGGCATGATTAGCTAACGTCTCCTCAATGTGGGGAGGGCATGCCACAACATTCTTTCGCATAGCTTTATTCCCCCCCTTTTTTTTTAATGACAGTGCTGTTTTCAGTAACACCAGAGTGCTGAATGTACTTCTGCTTTTTATCTGCTGGCTCAGCCTCTTAAAGTGTATCTGCATTCATTTTCATTTTATCTGTTACCGTAATAGCTAAGCCTGTGATTTTGATAGCTGATGACTATCACAAAACGACATTATGGTAATGATAAGAAGCCTATAGCTCTTATAGAGTCTGTAAACTGTAAAAAAAAATCCCTTGTAAAAAAATTCACGTGGGATCTTTTAAGATTGAAAAGTGAGTTGTGGAAGCCACTGACTGACAAGTTCAGTACCCATCTCATTGCCATATGTCTGATATGAACATGACATGGCCTCTCACTCAGTGTGGGTTGGCTCGCCTGTACAAATAGGGTTAGCACACATGAGGCCCACAGCCCAGGCAGGTGTTGTACTGTCAGGAAAATGTTAAACTGGTTCTGTGGCTGCAATTTGTGCAGTGTTTATCTACCAGTCTAATTTTCATTCCGGCTGTGGATCCCAAGGACAGTAAATTAGTATCTACACATGAAGCAACTTGTTCTAGAGTAGAACCTGCTGCATTAATAACGTTCTCCTTATTTATCATACACTATGTTTAAGATGGTCTTAAAGTCAGACAATATTCCTGATTTGCAGCTTATTCAGAGAATAGCTACAGTGAAACCTCGGTTAACAAACGGCTCGGTTAACACAAAAATCTCATAACAAAAGGAAATCCATAGAAAATAGTGGCTCGGTTTACAGATTTTTTTGGGGGGAACAGAAATAATTGGTTTTCAATGCATTCCTATGGGAAACAGCATTCAATGCATTCCTATGGGAAATTCGGTTAAAGTAATTTTCGCTGTAAGAAACGTCCTAGAGAATGCATTAATTACGTTAACCGAGGTTCCACTCTACTGGAATGGCTCGTGAGATTTTGTTCTTTGCTAATGCAAAGGTGCATTTAATGTGCTGGTATTTTCTTGTTAAAATAGCAGCCATCAGAGGTCTACGCAGGATTGGGACTACAAAAAGCAGAGTCCTAACAACAATTGTCCCAGGCTACTACTTGACCAATAGATAAGATGACATTGGTGCCAATGAGAGATTCTTTCTAGAAGATGTAACAGCTTGGCAGCAGCGTGTTTTACTAGAATTGTAGCACAGGGGCTCCCTTCTTTATTGATGTTCTCTGCAGCTGCTGTTCTTATTGAAGAAAAATGTGTTAAATGCAGTAATGCATTTTGCACACAAACCTGTCAGTGACCTAACACTAATTGTGGTATGGTCTTTGCATGGGAGGTATAGAAGAACCAAGAGCAGAACATCAGGTAGGAATCTGCCTTCCAGATGTTTGTGAAGTACTACTTCTGTCATACCTCAGAGCCAGTGCTGGTTAGCGATAGGCTAAAACTCAGGAGACATGGGGTCCAAATCTCCAGTTGGCCATGAAACTCATGACATTACCTTAAGCTAGTCCCACACTCTTGATATATAATCTACCTCATGGGTTTTTGTTAAGAAAAAGTGAGGAGTAAGGTGAAGGCTTGAGGAAAATCTGAATATAAATGTCATAATTAAAAGAAAAAGAATGCCTCACAGTTAGCCGGGCTGGCTTAGGCTGGTGGAAATTGGGAGTTCAGCAGCATCTGCAAGGCTACATGTCCTCCACCGATGCCTTGCCTGATCCTACTTGGAGTTCTTCAGTGGGTTCATTACTTGACTTTTGCTGGTTCATAGCTGAATGTGTGTGAACTGATTTTATTGTTGCCTATTGACCAGTGATCTCTGTTGGCTCATTCATGCACAAATCTAGATATTTCATGCAATAGCTGTCAAGTGGTGTGTGTGTGTGTGTGTGTGTGTGTGTGTTTAACTGAGTATACAAATTGAGAGATCACCGTGATTAGAACTTTACACAAGCAGATGATTAAACTGTTGTACTGTAGCCAAACTGTTGTGTGTTTGATCCTGATAGGGCTCCTTCTGAGGGTGGTAAATTGAGTACCCAGCATGTTGGGGACAAAATGCTAATTACCTTGTGAACCATTCAGGGAGTGCACTAAACGCTATGGAGTTACAGTATATAAGTGTAATTGCTATTGCTATATTTAATAAATAAATAAATAAATAAATATTTATAAAATTAAGATAAACATGTTGAGATGTAAAAACAAAGCAGGAATGCTCTGTTCCTTATATGCTACATCTTACTGTGACCTAGTTAGCTCGATGGGTATTATGTTCAATTTTTAACACCACTGTTTCTGAACTGTTTGTTGCTGCTTCAGGGAAACTCTATGGCCGAGGGTCAACAGATGACAAAGGTCCAGTGCTCGCCTGGCTGAATGCCATTGAGGCTTATCAACTAACCAAGCAGGTATATTTATCTAGTCCGCTGTACATTCTGCCTCACTTGTAAAAAATTAAGCTCTTGAACTTTGTATTAAGCCACTGCTGTTATCACTAAAGATAAAAATTAAACCTGTGGAATTTGAAATCAGATCAGTGTTGTAGCCTTCTGTCAGAACTTGCTTTGTACTCTCCAGAACCAACCCACGGCAAAAGTAACTAGCAAAAGATGCGGCTAGGACTGCTTTCTTCCTTTTTTAGTCTGTTATTTATAACTAGGAAAAGTACCCAGTTTCATGCCACTTAAAAATCCTTTAATCTACATTTCACCCTCACGTCCTCTGCCTTCCACTGACCTTTGGTGGATGAGAGACCATGAGGCTAAACCTGGGCCAGCTAGATGTGCACCTACTGATCCAGGTGGTCTTCTGTTCTCTTACCCACCCACCTGCCTTTGTACTCTTCTTTTACCCACCCAACTGTTTCTCATCTTCTGTTACCCATCCAAGTGGTCATCCTCCAGTATTTCCTTGAGATACTTTGGAGTGATGCAGTGAATAGAGTGATGAGCTAGCCCTCTGGTGACTCAAGTTTGAATAATCCATTGGCTATGAAAATCAATAGGGGGAATGGAACTCTTAGGGTTGCTATAATTTGGTTTTGACTTGGTGACACATTGCACACACACGCAAGAAATCTTTGCAGTGTGCATAGATATTTAAAAAGAAATGAACTCTGCTCCCTACACTTAGTCTAAAAGTCAATACCTAAAAGATATGAGGGAAGAAGATGAAAAACAAATACATGTACCAAAACCAAATGTTGACCAGGTGAAACAGCCACTGAGGACTTATGCAGCATCACCATTTGAGAGAGTGAATGCTTTGGTTTCCATGCACTTGTAACAATGCTGTTCTGTGTTCTCTCCCTATAGGAAATCCCAGTAAATGTTAAGTTTTGCCTAGAAGGTATGGAAGAGTCTGGTTCAGAAGGTCTGGATGACTTGATTTTTGCACAAAAAGATACTTTTTTCAAAGATGTAGACTACATTTGCATTTCTGATAATTACTGGCTGGGGAAAAAGAAACCCTGCATCACCTATGGGCTGAGGGGCATCTGCTATTACTTCATAGAGGTAAAGAAACAAAGAGTAAATATTGTAATGGTTATTCAAAGGACGCCATTAATTATTTTCATTTACTCAGTGTGACATAGAGGAATGTGTTAGCCAATTAGTGCTTAGATGCCTTGTCAATCAAGTAGATTGTTGCATATCCCAGGTGTGCTGGTTAGTACCCACTCACCCACACTCTCACAGCGGCGTCAGCTCAAGGACACTCAGTCTGAGAATCCTGACAGTTTGACCCATCACAGGAAGATGCCATCGAGATGGAATCTAAGATAAGCACCTCACGTAACTTTCAGGTGCACAGCACACAGCTGCATGTCCAGATGTCCAGCCAGCTAAGTCCTATGGAAACTTAGATGAATTAAGTTTAACTTATTAGAAGTTAATGGTCACAGGACCATCACCGCAGCTGTGTGGGGGGCCCGCCCTCCTCTCCCATCCCTTGCGGGGGGGGAGATAAAGGGCCATGGGCCGCCGGCCCAGGCCGAGGACTGCTGTCGCCCCAGGACCATCGCCACAGCTGCGTGGGGGCCCCGCCCTCCTCTTCCATCCCTTGCGGGGGGGAGATAAAGGGCCATGGGCCGCCGGGCCAGGCCGAGGACTGCCACCGGCCTAGGACCATCACCGCAGCTGCGTGGGGGCCCCCGCCCTCCTCTCCCATCCCTTGCGAGGGGAGATAAAGGGCCATGGGCCGCCGGGCCAGGCCGAGGACTGCCGCCGCCCCAGGACCATCGCCACAGCTGCGAGGGGGCCCCGCCCTCCTCTCCCGTCCCTTGCGGGGGGGAGATAAAGGGCCATGGGCCGCCGGGCCAGGCCGAGGACTGCTGTCGCCCCAGGACCATCGCCGCAGCTGCGTGGGGGCCCCCGCCCTCCTCTCCCATCCCTTGCGAGGGGAGATAAAGGGCCATGGGCCGCCGGGCCAGGCCGAGGACTGCCGCCGCCCCAGGACCATCGCCACAGCTGCGAGGGGGCCCCGCCCTCCTCTCCCGTCCCTTGCGGGGGGGGCGATAAAGGGCCGTGGGCCGCCGGGCCAGGCCTAGGACTGCTGTCGCCCCAGGACCATCGTCATCTTCGGCTCCTTCCCGTGGCTGCCTTGGCTCATGTTGAGACTGAGACATGGACCTCCTTCCCCAAGTTGTCGGGGGAGTGGTAGCTCCTATGACTTTTCTCCAGTGGACATGGGGGTCTTGCTACATTGGGTTTGCTGTAGTATAATTATATTTATTGTATTTTTATTGTATTTTTATGACCTAATTATGTAGTGTAGTTTTTTGTATTATGATATTATGCTTATCTGGATTGTTTTCCTTTTTGAATTTATTGTATCTCTGTATTATCCTTTTATTGTTCCTTTGTTGGATTATGTTGTTAGCCGCCTTGAGTTGGCCTCGGCTGAGGAAGGCGGGATATAAATTAAACTGATTGATTGATTGATTGATTGATTGATTAGAAACTAAAACTATAAGGTACTCAGTGTGATGTAGTGGATAGAAAGAAGAATTAGAAGTCTGGAGACCGGACTTCTACTCCCACTTGGCCATTGTAGCTCATTGGAGGGAGTGGAACTGATAAAACATTCCATAAATATCTCACTTACCAGGACCACTATAAGTTGGTTCCAACTTGACAGCACATAGCTAAGTATATACAGTGGAACCCCACTTTATGGACAGCTCGCTTAACGGAAAACTTGCTATACAGAAGGAAATCTAAAGAAAATGGCACGCAACTTACTGGGGAAAAATCACTATAAGGATATGTTTTTTGGGTGTCCTGACACTTCCCATAGTGGTGGTGGTGGTAGGGTATTTTGAGCATTTATGCTCCATTTTTGAAAATTTTAGTCGCATTTTGACACCTCCAGAAGCATTCCCTGCAACCAGGAAGTGCTGAAATTTCCCCGTCCCCTCATCACCTGTTTGGTGGGGACTTTTCCTGCAATTACCAGGGCTGGCCACTACTTGGTGCTGTTGGGAATGTGTCAAATATGCATTGCAAACCAAAATAAGTTCGCAAGCTCAGAAAAAAGCCAAATTAATGTCTTTTATCTGTTCAAAAGTGCACTTTTGAATTTTTTGCTGTGTTTTCGCCACTTTAGAAAGTTTTGAACTGAAAAAAATACGGGGTTTTTTTGTCTTTTTTTTCCTAACCTCCGGAACGGAAATATTGGTTTTCAATGCATTCCTATGGGAAACCGTGCTTCGTTTTAAGGAAAAATCACTAAAAGGAAAACCCCATGGAATGGATCAATTCCGTAAAGTGGGGGTTCACTGTATATAGGATTTCAGGCTGAGCTATTGAATGTGGATATCTTGAACTTTTCCCATCTTTACTGACTCGGCATTTGCCTTGTGTGAGGAGCTATGGAAGATAGCTGGGAAAGCTTACATTATGTTGTGTGGAAATAGTGAAAGATGGATAATCAAATGTACTGTATATGACTGTTCATGAACCATGAGCTTGCTTTGCTTGTTGCCTTCAAGGTGGAGTGCAGTGAAAAAGATCTTCACTCTGGAGTGTATGGAGGCTCCGTGCATGAGGCTATGACAGACCTCATTATGTTGATGGGTAAGCATATTCACTTCAAGGTCCTACACTTGCACAAAAATAGGATTCTAATAGAAATTGTAGCATTGTTGTAGTTCAAAGCATAATTAAGCAATGCATAATTTTTTTAAAAAAATGATAAAGGCAGTGTTAACAATTGAGAAAGTAACTGTAGTCTTATGGAGGCCAAAGATCCACGTGCAGGACAAAGGTAGCCACAGCTATATTGTACGTTTATAGTTTCTGCAGGCCACACTCACAGGTTTCTTTTCCACTGTGCAAGTGATTACTTTGGCTTATGCTGAGGCATGGACTTGAATTCTACTTCCAGTTGCTATGCAGGTCTCATATAAGGGATTGTTAGGAAAGGAGCCATTTTAAAAAATCTAGTTTATGTGTATAAGAAGGAGTGATTGGATAGACAGATGCATAGATAATATCTGTGATTAACAGGTGGCCTAACTAGTGTCTTTCCCTTTGCCACTGAAACTATGCCTTCTTATCGTTCCAGGTTGCTGTAGTGTCCTGTGTATTAAATGCCTTTCTCTCCCACATCCCCCCAAAAGTTACAAGTTACGATGTATTTCTTCACCTAGGTTTTTGAGGCCAGTTTACCATTTATTATCATTTCCATTCTCATTTCTAGCCTGGCTTTTCTATCCAGTGCATGGACCCAAAGCAGCTTGCAAACTGAAACATATCCAATTAAAAACAATAAGTTAAAATGCTAAAATGCTATCCAGTGTGTAGTGGCCCAGATTCTACAGTTTATACATGCCAACATTAATCACAGCAGCAAAACTGTTAGTATTTCTTATCTTGTGCAGTGCACAGTGAATGAAATAACACAACTTGTAATTCCTTAATTAATGGCAACTCACCTTTTTTATTTATGCTATTGTACTCATGCCAGGGTGTGTAAGTACCGTATTTTCCGGTGTATAAGACGACCCCCAACTTTTCCAGTTAAAATATAGAGTTTGGAATATGCTTGCCATATAAGACTACCTCTCTTCCAATGCACACCAAATAAAAATTAACCCACACTCAACCTGAAGACGTGCAGCCCTCCGAGTCGAATGGGCAGGTTCTGGTGGAGAGCCAATCCACGCTCACGTTCTCCTCCTCGAGGTACAGGAAGATGTGTGCAGCTTGATTCCCCTTGCTTCATACTCCCCGCACAGAGCAGGGACTCGGTCGCGGCACCCCCCACCATATGCGCCGGACATATGAAGCAAGGGGAAACAAGCTGCAGTTAAGTACCTGTCCTATAAGACGACCCCCAACTTTGGCACAGATTTTTCGGGGTTAAAAAGTAGTCTTATACGCCAGAAAATACAGTAATTGGATTCTCGCCAGTAATATTAAAAAGACAGCTATTTTAAAGCAATGTCATCTCTTTGAAACACCATTGCTTTACTTTGGCACATTGTGTTGTAGATCTTTGTCCTCTTGTCCTCAGTTGAATTGTTTAAAATGGTTAGTAATTGTCCTAAGTTGTCTTTACTGCCTACACCCTTAGGATATCTATCACACTGTCAATAACTCTTTGGGCCTGTATCCAATTGCTAGTCCTAATAAGAGTAGATCCACTGAACCAGAAATGTTGATTAACTTTTCAATAGTTGATTCAGTGCATTTACTCTAATAAATGCAAGCATTAGGGCTGAAATTGTCTTCCATCATTGCCCTATGAGCAGTAAAGGTATAGGATTGGTCTAAGGTTAAACTGATATTATGTGTGATTATTTAATTTATATCCCACCCAATTAACACAAGCACCACTCTGGGTGGCTCACAAACATTAAATAAACAAAAACAATAAGAAAAACAAATAACAACAAAAACATTTCCCATAAATAAAACCGTATGATTACCATATACATTAGCTTTGTAGGCGAGTCATGGCCCATTCCACTCCCAGTGCATATGTTCTGAGACAGTATTACTGAAAGAAGACTTGTTTTAAGTGTTTGTGTGACTACTTTAACCCCCTGGCTCATATCCACTCAGACGTTACTTCAGCCATTGGGATATGAATCTTGCTTAAACAGAAAGCTGGCAAATTTATTTTTCTGACCTTTGTGTCAAAATTTCACAGTTCTGGAATAGTGATTTCACAGTTAAAGATAAAGATTTAACTGTTCTGGAATAAAACTCACAATTCTGGAATAGTGAAGAAAAGACACTGCTTCCTTAGGCCAGATGAACGAGGGAGATCTCTGACGTCTGTTTGCACCCAGAAAGTCGTAAACAGGAGGTGAACCTTTGGACTTCACCGACAGCAATAAATTTTCTCCTCCTAGAAATTAATAACTAGGAGTGTGACTGGGTGAGAACAAGCAAAGTCTTGAAGTAATTTACTGTGCTGTCTCAGGAGCTGGCCATGACAGCAAAGGACATAGTGTTTGTTGGCTGCAAATCTTTGCCAAATTGTGCGGGATGCTTTTATGTGCTTTATGTTTGAGCTCTAGACAGAAGTTCTAATTTATAAACTGGGGGAAATGAATTAGAGTTTTCTGGTTGATGTGGTTGGAGAGCTTAAAAGTATATATGGTGATGTGCTCTGGTGACCATTACCACTATATTCAGTTTGGATTGACGAGAAATAGTCCTCCATGGATTCATTGTCCTGGATTCACTTTACTGATGGTGTCCATTAGCCAAAGAAAAGATCAGCACCAAAGCTGTGTATAATTTAAGCATGTTTACTTTAAAGTTGTTGAAAGAGTTGGAAATTGTCTGAAAAAGCAGTATGTTGGCTTTGCTTGTTCCGCCAGAACTTGGTGAACAAGTGTCACTGCTGCTAGTTATTGCTTCTTACTCTTTTATATATATTCTGGTTCTTCCCCACTTCCTCGAACTGCCTTTTCAATACAGTCTATGGCAAGAAAAATCATCAAAATGTAAATAGAAGTATCTTGAATGTAACTTACCCTCTGGTACCTTCAAGGGCGACTGTTTTATTTGGCCCAACATGAACTGGTCTATGAAAGCAGCTCATGCAGCTTTAAGCTGTTGGGCACTTTTGTTGGTTTGTTGTATCCCCTCCCCTGGATGTTTATTGTGTTTAGCAAATTTGGGTTCCTCTCTCTGACTCTCGTATTGCTTGATGTCTTCCTGACAGGGTCATTAGTGAATAGGAAAGGAAAAATTCTCATTCCTGGCCTTTATGATGCAGTGGCTCCTGTTACAGATGAGGAACATCAACAATATGACAAAATTGACTTTGATTTGACAGAGTATGCAAATGATGTTGGAGCCACAAAACTACTACATGAGACAAAGGTATGATGAGTCCCTTCCAGCTCCTTTAGCCATACAAGATCAGTTTTGTTAACGTAATTCTTCACTGTGTCACAAATGAAACAGTAAAAGCCTAGGGTTCTAACTACAACCTATAACAATTGGCTATAGCAGTGATAGCCAACCTTGGCACTCTAAGTGTTCTTGAACTTCAATTCCCGGAAGCCTAAGTCAACACTCTTTCTGATCAGGGCTTCTGGGAATTGAAGTCCAAAAACACCTGGATTGCCAAGGTTGGCCATCACCGGCCTTCTGTACATACACTGTCATTTGGTAGTAGAGTTGGCAAGTAGCACTGATTTGATTAACAATGTACAAAATACTGATAATTAGAAAAACAATCATATTGTAAAATGTCTCTCATACACCATGGTTTCATTATTAATTTTCCTCATTGATCAGCCTGCTTACTTGGGGAGATGTTGCACAGAACACAAAGGGTGTTGCTTTTAATCACATATTCATAGGATTTTGAACTTGATCTCAAATTCCCCACCCACACACTTGTGGGTTTTTCAACTAAAACAACTTTCACCTTTTGGAAGACATTGTTGATTATCTTGGTATGCTGTATTGGAAATAAAAACCTGCACAAAACAACGAACAACCCATTACAGTTTTGAATTGTCCATTCTTCCGGAGAGTAGCTTACCATGTTGCTCTTGAAGAATAGATGATACAAATGAGTGTCCTATTGTACTGATCTAGGTTAGCCTTTGGGGAGTGAGCAAGCTTTCAAGTTCAATGACCAGAATTCTGTTAAAGTTAAATCATGTAAACTCACCATGGTGAATTACTGCTAACAAAGCATTGGTCAAAATGCTAGGTGCACACCTGTTGAATAGTCAAGCCTGCACCTATTAATATGACCAGAACATCATTAGTTAGCAGCACTTTACCATAGTGGCTTTTAACGCAATCTTACTTACATACATGTATATCGCCAACAGGATTTTGGCAATGACTCACACGCTGCAGTTTCTATGTTTATCAGTTGTATCCAGTATTTAAATTACATTTGTGGGAAAACTGGAGGTTTGCCATTATTTACCAAGCAGTAGCACAGCCTGTAGCAGAGCTGTGAACTCAACTAGTGAACTCAGTTAAGCCCAATAAAGTCATAACATGAACTGTGACCATCTCTCTCTCTCTCTCCTTGTTGCCCATGCTGGTTGTAACTAAACATTATTGGGACCTAGTGAGTTTGCAACTTAATATAGGTAAAGGTAAAGGTTTCCCTTGCTCGAAAGCCAGTTGTATCCGACTCAAGGGTTCAGTGCTCATCTCTATTTCAAAGCCGAAGAGCCAGCATTGTCTGCTTCCGCAGACGTTTCCGTGATCATTTGGCAAGCATGACTAGACATCGGAGCGCACGGAATGCTATTTACCTTCCCACTGAAGTGGTCCCTATTTCTCTACTTGCAATTTCTTGCTTTCAAACTGCTAGGTTGGCGGAAGCTGGGACAAAGAGGGGAAAGCTCATTCCATCCTGCAGTACTCTGGAATCGAACTGCTGACCTCCCGCCTTCCAGTCAGCATCTTAGCCACTTGAGCCACTGCAGTCCCATTCGAGTATACATGTATGAACATGCATATGTCACAGAGAGAGGTGCTCTGAGAAAAGATAGAGCAGGAAAAGGATAACAGCCAGGCTTGGTGGCAATGAGAAATGTCTTAGCCACTTGAGCCACTACAGTCCCTTGATATAACTTGATATACATCATTCTAATTATGGCCTGAAGACTCATCCAGTCATCTTTCCTTTACTTAATTTCTGTCACAGAAAGATATACTGATGCATAGGTGGCGATTTCCCTCACTATCACTCCATGGAATAGAAGGAGCGTTCTCTGGATCAGGTGCCAAAACTGTGATCCCACGGAAAGTCATCGGAAAATTTTCAATCCGGCTGGTGCCAGATATGACTCCAGAAGATGTGACTAAGCAGGTACCTGGCACTGAGGGGAGCACAGCAAGAGAAGGCAGTTCAGATAGGAGGGTTCATACAAGGGGTTTTCTACTACAGAGAGAACCCATATCTTAGGCCCGTGATGGCTAACCTTGGCACTCCAGGTGTTCTTGTTCTGACCTGGGTTTCTGGTAATTGAAGTCCAAGAACACCTGGAGTGCCAAAGTTAGCCATCACTGTCTTAGGCTCACCTAAGTCAAGCTGGGGACACAATCACCTGTAACATATATTTTTTAAAATGATAATTAAATTGACATGGAATGGAGAGAAAATCATATATCTTCTTTTGAGGGCTATTAGTGTGAGTAATCTTTCATTTGTGTCCTGTTTGTAATACCTGTGAAAACTGAACTGGCTAAAAGTTATTTTGCATTTTTACACACAGAAACTAATCCCATCTACTTTCTGTATTAGAATTAGTTTTTGTTCTCTCAAGTTGCAACTCTTTTTATCATAATGCACTTTGACCAGAATCCTCTCAGTAATTTACATGTACATAAGTCAGATTCCCTACATCTCCACAGCAAATTACTGCTTTTTACTGAGATCCTTGGAAATGCTCAGTTACTTGCTTGTTGTGCAACCAGGAACACAAGCAGCAATGTAATTTGTATACTTGTAAAGCAACACAAATTGCTGATTTATTGGATTACGGGCAGTAGAGCTCAAAAGTTTTAAAGCTTCCTATGTTTTTGTAATTATGCTGTTCAGTTCAATGGTGCTATTGAGATAGTGATCCGAAAAATATTAATCATGCATATCAGGCAAATGCTCATTAAAAAGAGCATTGCTGTGGAGGCAGGAACACCTGTTAAATTTGTGCTTGGGGAGGGATAATACAGAGGCCCTGCTTTGTGATATAGAAACCCATACCCAAACATAGCAATAGCAATTACAGTTATATACCGCCCCCATAGCACTTGGAGCACTCTCTGGGTGGTTCACAAAGTAATTAGCATTTTGCCCCCAACATGCTGGGTACTCGTTTTACGGAACTTGGAAGGATGGAAGGCTCAGTCAACTTTGATCCTGTCAGGATCAAACTCAGTACAGCAGTTTAACCACTGTGTCATCAGAGCTCTTACCTCCTTGTTTACATGACTCCTGTAGGTTTTGATATTTTGCATTTTTCTCATCATCCATCAACTCAGTTTTACAAACATGTTATAGTGGCTCACTTGACTTAAGTGTTGGTTGGCTATTGGTGTACAGTATTTTACCTTAGGATACTAATATGCATGTTATCAAGACAATTCTGACATATCGCAACCATTTCCAGGTAGATAATACTCTAAAGTGGCTTACTACTCTCTTCTTCTGGGGATGCACTGGGAACCATGCAACTTGCTCATGGTTACATAGGTTGGCTCTTCTCTCAGAATGCACAGTGGGAAATCAAACCCCCAACTTCACTGAGCTATCCAGCTGGTTCCATGGGATACTAGGAAATATTTTTTTTTCTTCCATGTCTAGGCCAGATGTGAAACTGCCAAAATGAAGGCACCTTTTGGTGAGTTTGTTCTGCTGTTCCCTGAGCCTGACCTAGTGTGAGAAAGATTAGCCGGTAACACAATGTTGCCGTTACCAGGGTACGCTCGATTGTGGTTCAAAAATACCACAATCTTCAAGGAGGCTCTTTCTGTGTACCTCAAAATACTTATTAAAATATTTCTAAGGCATCTTTAAACACCGCAGGTAATAATTTTATATAATGTCCCATTCAATAATAAAACAGTGAGTCATTGGGGAAAAGGCCTCTTTCTTTGTGATTTCCCATGAAACTATCCTCAGTTGCTACACAAAACACAGAGGGCCTCCACATTCAGACCAAGCAAGCCAGTATAGTTGAAGATGGCATTGAGTGACTTAATTTACATTTTTAGCAGGTAAATGTTTGTGTATACTCTATTCTAGACCTGCTGCTGCTCTAGGAAGGGATTATTTACACAACACAAGACAGGAATTGGGCACAAATTTAATCCTAATTTTGTGTCTCTTTCTTGAAGTAAACGGGGTTCTTCTTTGACTCTGATTATGATTACAGGTTAAAGATTACTTGTCCAAGAAGTTTGCTGAGCTGAACAGCCCCAACAAATTCAAGGTATACCTAGGCCATGGTGGAAAGCCTTGGGTATCAGATTTCAACCATCCCCATTACATGGCAGGCAGAAGAGCCATGAAAACAGGTGAGCAAATCTTGCAAGTTTTCTTAAGATCCGTGCATTATGATACTAACAGACATTCAGTGCGGGTTCCGCGCACGCAATTGGCATACTGTCCCTGACAGAACCATCGTTTGGGAGATTGCTCCTTCGAGCTTTGGTTCCGAGGGGACAGAAATTGGGGAGCGGATTAATAGCCATAGTTTAATTCACCCACAGCTGACCTGACAAACAGTTCGAGCAAGAGGAAATTGGATGACTGACTCATAAGTCATGGAATAGGTAATGTCGCACCCGCGGATTACCGCAAGCGCTAAAACCAACAGTGGCCATGTTTACCCCAGGATAAGCATGGAACAATGGAGTTTCACTGTCAGTGTTTAATTTAGTTAATTAATTTCCCTGAAGAGTTTCCCCATTAACTCGTGTGTACGTGGCATTTGGATTCTGTCAGATCGCAGTCTTTTACACGCAGCTTGCTTATGATAAATACACATGATTTTCCCTCATTAAATCACTGGTCTTCGCTCCATCTTGCCTTGTGTCTCATTGCTTGACCAGTCTCCTCCGGGACCCAACAGCCGCTTCGCGGCCCCAATCCAACAATTCAGCATATCCGTCTAAACTAAATTGCAGTCCTTAGATAGTAACAGGACTGGAAAGAAACTGACAGTCTTTGACACAAAATCTAGCTAGCATGCATGAACACTCATTCGGAAGTATATTCATCAGAATAAAAGATTTGACCAGTGGGTGTAGCTTTAAGGCAGGGGTGCCCAAACCACAGGCTAGATCCGGCCTCCGATGCCAATTCATCCGGCCCACGCTGCCCTCATCGCTCCTGGAAGCAGAAGTAAAACACGCCCATACTTCCGCTTCCAGGAACGACGAGGGCAGCATTGGCCGGATGAATTGGCATCAGGGGCTGGATCTGGCCCATGGGCCATAGTTTGGGCACCCCTGCTTTAAGATGTTAGTCCGCTTAAATATAAGATATACGTTAAAAATGTGCTTTCTAGAAACCAAAGGTAATTTCTTGCCCTCTCTCTTTTTCTGTCTCTATAGTGTTTGGTGTAGAGCCAGACTTGACGAGAGAGGGAGGAAGCATTCCTGTCACTTTGACCTTCCAAGAAGCAACAGGCAAGAATGTTATGCTGCTGCCTGTAGGATCTGCAGATGATGGAGCCCATTCTCAGAATGAGAAACTCAATAGGTAAGGGATGTTCTGAATGGGAAAGAAAACCTAAAAGCATCCAGCTAGCTGAATAGTATATCTGAACCCACTGCTCTGCTGCCCTCCCTATTGGTCAAGCAAATACGTTGGCTTGCCAGATGCTAGTGCTTCTGTCTTCCGCGGGAGCCAGTCTTGTCCCTTGACTTAATGCTTCAAATGCAGTGGAAGTTCAGAGTACACTGTGGTTCCTCTGCTCTCTATCTCCATAGCCCTAGTTTTCTTTGCCAAAGTGCCTGTCAGATACATATACTGGAAATGGCTTAATAACCACAGAAACAAGTCTCTACCACTCCTCTCTAGCTTAAGCCAGCTCTGAATGGGAGAGGAATAGTGGAGGACTGCCTCAGGAAATGATAGCTGGTGTTTCCCCTTCACTGGCAGCTTTCCAAAGGTACACATAGTGCAATGATGGCGAACATTTTAAAGGCTAAGTGCTGGGGAGGGAGGAAGCACTTCCATTGGACTGTTGAGCAGAACAGTAGGGGGAACTCTGTGCTGGGGGGAGGATGCGCTCCCCTTGGTCTCCTGGGCAGAGCCAACTCTGCTGGGGGGATAGAGGAAGTGCTCCCATTGGGCTGCTATGCAGAGGTGTGGGGCGAACTCTGTGTTGGGGGGGGGGAAGCACTCCCATTGGGCTGTTGAGCAGAGCAGTGGGGTGAACTCTGTGCTGGGGGGAGGACGCGCTCCCCTTGGTCTCCTGGGCAGAGCCAACTCTGTGCTGGGGGGATAGAGGAAGTGCTCCCATTGGGCTGCTAGGCAGAGGTATGGGACGAATTCTGTGCTGGGGGGGAGGAACCACTTCCATTGGGCTGTTGGGCAGAGGGGTGGGGAAAACTCTGTGCTGGGGTACATGCCCACAGAGAGGGCTCTCAGTGCCCCTTCTGGCACGCGTGCTATAGGTTTGCCACTACTAATGTAGTGCTTTCTTTGCCATGATGATGTTTGCCACTTCCCAAAGGAGTGGAGCTTTTGAAGGGTGGTGACCCTGTAGGTCAGATGGCATCCATCCATGGGCCATACCTATCTCATAGCTCAGGGAATTTCCACCCGTGTTCTAAATTATACTGTTATTGTTAGGATTGCGTAGTGTCTATTGCTCACAGTAAAACTGGATGCTTTCTTCCCAGGTATAACTATATTCAAGGTGTCAAGCTGCTGGGGGCCTACCTCCATGAAGTTGCCCTGTTGAAGGACTGAATCTGGAATCATTTTTGCAAATGAAATGGCGTTGGGACCCTGGATAGTTCCTCAGAGTACTTCCTTACAACTTTTTAAAAAATGCACTATTTTTGCCCACTCTTCTCCTTATCAGACTAGTTTATTTGAACATGCTTGGCAGAGTATTTTTGAACTCGGTATTGAGCACTTTATATGGACAAAGCCCCAATTATTATTTTTTAATCGTATGTCTTCTGGCAAGAATTACCGTGATGCAACAGTTCCCTATTCTGTAACTCACTTGTGCCAACCAGGAGTTTGGCAGGCCCCCCCAAAATAGTACATTATCTACTGTAAATAATTATTGGCAAATGATCAGTAATGTCTCTTCAGTTTCTTCTGCTCCTATTCCTATCTTTAATAATCTGCCAGTTCAAGTATATATTACCATATATGACTCTGAGCCCAAAAATTTAGATTATTATTTTTTGTCTTGGGATTAAATAAACTGTTTTTGGTATTGGTATAGCTAAACAAGGAGAGCAAAGTCCTTTTGAGAAATGTTTAATGAATTGGAGGTGGAGCATAGCTGCAGTCAGATCCTTTCAGATATTTCTCCTTCATCATCAGGTGTCTGAAACAATCCTCGATGACAGAGCAGAATCGCAGTTATGGAAACCAAACAGTTATTTTTATAAATCATTATTTGTACTTCATGTGGAAGACTGCTAAATAAACCCATTCTGGTCCTACCAGTTCTGTAGTAATTGTATTCCTAATGGAATGAGGTTTGAAGTGACCAGTGGCTGGATAGGGCATACACAGTGGTACCTCATACAACAATTTTAATCCGTTCCACGGGGCCCGTTGTACAAAACAATTGCTACACGATGCATGCATCGTATAGCGATTTCCCTTATGAGATGCATTGTACAACGTTGTTTTTTTTTGGCTAAGTGTTTTTTCCCATTGAAAAATTGTACAATTTTTTCCATAGGGAAAATTGTTATGCGGGACACCATTTCCTCCAAAAAACTTAATTGTTATGCGATTTCGTTGCTATACGGGGCGATTGTTTTATGAGGTTCCACTGTATATCTGCTTTAGGAATTCCAGCAGTGATTTTTAGCAATTATGGTGCTGGGTGTCAGCTCCTAGGAAACATCGCCAGCATGCCCATTGGTCTAGGATTCTGGGAATTGAAGGCTCGCGAAACTTTCTCGGATCTCCCAAATGGACACTACTCAGAAGTTGTTTATCATTCAATTCTAGAGTTATTTTAGAACCATGCAGCTTGCCCAATCCTACAGGAAGGGGGATCAAATTTCCTAAACTTATTCTACAGCCAGGGATGCTCCAGCTTACTGAACTCTACCACCAACTGGTTTATGATACTAGACCTTTTCATTTCAGCCTGCCTTGTCACTTTTGGAAGGCGGATATCAATTTTCCTGTTTGTTTCAGTATCTCATATTTTGCACAATTAGTGAAAATACTTGCAAGCTGTCAATTGTGTCTCATAGGACCACAAGTTGCTTGTGGGCTTTCAGCCAGTTTCTCCTACATTTATAGAGACCACACACTAGTTTCAAAATCTATTACCAACAAGACTGAAATGAGAAATAATGGTAAAACTACTTTATTTTTTACCATTATTACAATTAAATATTTATTTTAATTCTTGGATATACTTTTTATATTAAGTTTTTAATTTTGTTTTGTTTTTGTATGGCTATATCCGACCTAGACTCATTTCTAATATAGCTTCTATATCAACTTTAAACAAGTCAAGGAAAATACTAACATTTTTGGATTCCAGGTTGTTGTTTATTTTTTGGGGGGGTTTCTTTGGTGTTTATCCATACGCAACTGTATCTACTTGGAACAAATAACAAATTAATTTCAAAGTGGATGGAAAAAGCTGCTAAAATATAAATATTTTAAATGTGTCTTATTTGTCTGAAAGCTTTCAACAACAGCGTGTGGAATGTTGGACCTTTTCCTTGTAAAATAAGAAAGGATATTTTGCCTTTGTTCTCCTGTTGCAATGTGATAACAGCAAATGTTCAAAATCAACAAATAAAAAACCAGAGAACATTTGCTCTTATAAAAAGGCTTAGCTCTAAACTAAAAGAGAACCAGACAGCAGTGATCCTTGAAGGAACATTCCTTTCGGCACCAAACAGGAAAAGAGGAAGAAAATAGGTGCCCCAAAATCATGGTAAGATTTATTTGCGCTTCATTCCTGGGATTTGTGTATAGATTATTAACTTGCAGGATACCCTGTTTGATCTACTGAACTGGGACTCAAGAAAGCTAAGCTTGAATCTCCACTTAGCCTTGGAAACCTACAGGGGTGGAGGAGATGGAACATGTAAAAACACTTCTTAAATGTACTTTGCAAACCCTATTAAAGGTAAAGATTTCCCTTGCTCGGAAGCCAGTCGTATCCGACATTAGGGTTCAGTGCTCATCTCTGTTTCAAAGCCGAAGAGCCAGCGCTGTCTCTGCAGACATTTCCGTGGTCATGTGGCAGGTATGACTAGATACCAGAGTACACGGAATGCTGTTTACCTTCCCTCCGAAGTGGTCCTTATTTATCTACTTGCATTTTCTTGCTTTGGAACTGCTAGGTTGGCAGGAGCAGAGGGGGTTATTCCGTCCTGAAGTACTTGGGAATTGAACTGCTGACCTTCCGCCTCCCAGTCAGTGTCTTAGCCACTTGAGCCACTGCAGTCCTATGCAAACCCTATTAGGATCACTGTACAGTAGACCCTCGTATAACAACGTTACTTGGTTCCCCAAGTAGCGTTAAGTGATTTTTGTTGTTATGTGGGTTTCTATGGAGTTTCCCGCATAACGAAGTTTTTAGCGTCGTTATCCGGATAACGATGGTTATTTTTTGCATTATCCGGTTAACGACGCTAAAATGTTGTTATGTGGGGAACATGTGGCGTCGTTAAGCAGAAATGACGCTATCCGAACGTGTCGTTATGTGAGGATTGGCTGTAATTTGGTTCTGACTCAATGGGGCATAACACAATCTTTCTGCAAGACACATTTGCCTGCAAACATTTCCAAAGGTATCTGAAGAACTCTGGCTTCCCACACTAGCTTAGGTCATTTGTATTATCCTTCCAGCTTTCAACGAGGATTTACTGCATATGTCAGGTAAAAATCAATAGGAAAAGGGGATGTTTTTACCATGCACACCTATGCATGATGAGTAGAGTAAAATCATCCTTAAAACTTAGTAGGGGAAAACATCTGAGTTACCCTTACAACCTGTATAGACAAATGTATGTCAGCTTCTTAGATCACTTTTCCTGGTAGTAGTAAAAGCCTAAATTTTAACGAGACGAGTGAAGAAATGTTATTTCCAGGGCATATCAATGGAATCCGATTCTTGATTACCCAGGAGTAAGTCCCATTAAACTGCATGTCCATTATCCTACTGCTTCCACTGAACAGAATTAATTCACTAATGCAGGAGCATGTATTTGCTCAAGTGTTGCCATTGTGTAAGAAGGTAAGGTTTTTCTACATCTGGATCACTACTTGCAACAATTGTTCAAATAGAGAAGCTCCACACACTGGTGGGACTCGTTGCTCTACAGAAGCTTATTAAGATAATGGCTTGCATCTTAGCTCTTAACCATAGGAAACAAGCAAGCCTTTAGTTGTTGCATTTTAATTCTCAATTAGTACTCGCCAACAGAGTGAGCAGAAGGAGTCACAAGTTCTGCCTTTCTTGATCTACACCCCTCAACAGAGTAAGAGTGCTAAAAAAAAATTTAAATATAAATTTGAATATAAATAAAATAAATAAATAAAAGGAAGATTGTCAGTAGGATTTGCAGAGGTACAAAGAGCCTCCTCAAGGTATAGTTTTCCCTTGCTCGAAAGCCAGTCGTATCCGACTAGGGTTCAGCGCTCATCTCTGTTTCCAAGCCGAAGAGCCAGCACTGTCTGCTGCAGACGTTTCCGTGGTCATGTGGCAGGCATGACAACACCAGAGCGCACGGAATGCTGTTACCTTCCCACCGAAGTGGCCCCTATTTATCCACTTGCAATTTCTTGCCCTCGAAACGGCAACCTTGTGTTGCCAGCTAATCTTTCTCAGACTGGGTCAGGTGAAAGGAACTGTAGAATGAACTCACCAAAAGGTGCCTTCATTTTGGCAATTTCATGTCTGGCCTAGACACAGAAGAAGAAGGGTTTGCAGTCAGCAATTAAAATACTGGAATCAAAAGTTGGAAACACTCCCCTCCTTTTTTTTTAATGACTGCAAAACTTCATGCTGGCTGGACATGTTCTGGAAGTTTTGGACCAAACGGCCACTTTCCGAGGCTGTTAAGGTGATTTGAATCTGAAGGCACAGGATCTTTCGCCTTCAGCTGTTGTGTCAACAGTTTGCTCCCACAACCTGACAGGGCTCAGGGTTGACTCAACCTTTCCATCCTATTCCAAGGTTGGTAAAATGAGGGCCCAGAATGTTGGGGGCAAAACGCGAATTAGCTTGTGAACTGCGCCCAGTGTGTGCACTAAGCGCTATGGGGTGGTATAAAGCAGGGATTCTCAACCTGCAGTCCACGGACTGGATGTGGCCCAATGTGCCATTTCATGTGGCCCACCACCACCTCCACATGCTATGGGGGCATTCAACAATTACGTGATCCTTGAAAGGGGGGAGGTGGTCTGCCATCTGAATCACAGAAAAATTACATGGGGGTGGCGGGGGGAGGGTGTCAGTTCAAAGATTACATAATAAATTTGTAGCTGTTGTGCATTAGGCACCAATAGTGAAAAGCTCTAAAAATTAGAGTTTCGATAGAAAAGCTCTGGATTAAGTATTTTTAAAGGTGGGGGTCGAAGCTAAAATTAGTCGGATTACATAGGGGCGGAGGGGGGGGGGTCAATTTCCCCCCAAAAATGAATCACATAATTGTTGAATGGCCCCTATGTGGTGGAGGAAGGGCAAAATGGACATCCTGCCCCCCAGAAGCTGTCTGAGGGAGCATGATCACCCCGACCCCCGGCTTAAAAAGGTTGAGAACGCCGGGTATAAAGCAAAGCAAACACACTTATATACCGCTCTATAGGGTTTAGTGCACTTTCTGGGCGGTGCACAAGTTAATTAGGCATAGATAGAAGTGTTCTTGAATGACAACAAAACCCCTCGTTTTGAGCTGAATGTGTGTGCGTGTGTGATACGTGCGGCCAAGTCACAACCTTGCCAGTAAAGGTAAAGGTTTCCCTTGCTCGAAAGCCAGTCGTATCCGACTCTAGGGTTCAGTGCTCCTCTCTGTTTCAAAGCCGAAGAGCCGGCGCTGTCTGCTTCTGAAGACGTTTCTGTGCTCACGTGGCAGGCACTGTTACCTTCCCACCGAGGTGGTCCCTATTTATCTACTTGCAACTTCTTGCTTTCGAACTGCTAGGTAGTGGCAGGAGCAAATGTCAGAGTCAGTCAGGCGTTTTAAGTGGAACCCAATATGCTTCCAGGGTCCTGCGGGGGATTTGAACCCAGGTCTCGCCTGAGTCCTCGCCGCCCCCTGGCCTCTATCGCAGGCAAGGCGACCCAAGCGCCGGCCCGGAGACAGCTTCCACCACAGGAATGGGAAACCAAGGGCCACTGGGGCTTGGGGGTGGCTCGCTGGGATGCCCTCCCTCAGGACTCCGCCTCCTCCTGCATGGACGGGCTCATAAGGCGCCTCGGGCGGCCAGGCGTCCCTATGGACGACGCAGGTCCCAGCCCGCAAGCAGACGCTTCCCGCGGCCCTGCCCTCTTCTCCCGGCCAGCGACGGCCCTCCCAGTAGCAGCGGTGAGCCTGACAAGGCGGCGGGCGCAGTGGTCCAATTTGCTGAACTGCAGCCCCAAACTTTATGAGTTCGATCCTGACCGACGGGGACTCCAGGGGGTCTCTCAGCCTTCCCTCCTTTCGAGGTCGGTAAAACGAGTACACACAGCAAGCATTGGGGGGGGGGGGGGGGGACAATACTAATGAACGTGTGAACCTCCCCCTGAGCCCTATGGGGCGGTATGGAAGTGTGATTGCTATATATATTGCAATGCTATTTGCTGGGCGCTAGAAGGGGGGGGTGGTCCCAGCCCAGCCAGTTTGGGAGCTTTGACGTGCCCACCCCACCCCGCCTTTTTCCTTCACCTCTTCTTCCCTTCTTTTTAGCAGTACTGGGAGCGCAGCGGGGCAGAGACTTCACCTCTCTCGCAGCAGCCACCCAGGTGTGTGCTGCGCCCAACATCTGGGCACTTGGGCAAGTTAAGACACACACATATATGGCTTGGAAACGTTTAGTCCAAAGGCTCCTGTCACTTCGCAAGCCTGTTTTTCCCCCCTGTTTACATTCCTTTTTTAAAAATAAACCTAATAAGCCTGTAAACATAGTGCGCTTACCCTGATTGCATAAGCTTGCACTCCAGTCTGGTTTAATTTTAATTTAATTTAATTTAATAGATTTATATACGGCCCTATCCAATGGACTCTGGGCAGTATACACAAGTTAAAACCAACAACTAACCCCCCTTAAAACGTAGCAATATTACCACCACCACTCCGCCGTGCCATTTACTATCTAAAAACAAATATAAAATCTACAAAATCTTAAAATTAAAAAAAAATTAATTACAGGAGCCTCAGACGAGCCAAAAATTGGAGCTTGTTGACAATCCCGGCCCCCAGACCCATTTTTGCCAACCACGTCTTCAATTCTTTCCTAAATGGTAGCAACTGGGCCTGGAAGCCCAAGCGTTCTTGCACAACCAGATTGAGAGCGTCTGTCAAAATGTCCTAACTACAGATTAAAGGTAAAGGTTTCCCTTGCTCGAAAGCCAGTCGTATCCGACTCTAGGGTGCAGTGCTCATCTCTGTTTCGAAGCCGAAGAGCCAGCGCTGTCTGCTTCTGCAGACATTTCCATGGTCATGTGGCAGGCATGACTAGACACCGGAGCGCACGGAACGCTGTTACCTTCCCACCGTAGTGGTCCCTATTTTATCTACCTGCAATTTCTTGCTTTCGAACTGCTAGGTTGGCAGGAGCTGGGATGAAGACGGGAGCTCATTTCTGTCCTGCCATTTCCGTAGGCTTTCGAGCAAGGGAAACCTTTACCTTTACTGGCAAGGTTGTGACTTGGCCGCACGTATCGCACACGCACACACATTCAGATCAACTACAGATTAGGGAAGGGGAAATATTCTTGTTTTAAACTGCGCAACAGACACAATTCTCTGTCCTACCCAAGAGTTCTCAACATTTTAAAGCCAGGGGCCAGGTCATGCTCCCTCAGACAGCTTTGGAGCCCAGACAGCCATTTTGCCCTTCCATCGCATGGCACTTCCTGGTGTGGTGGTGGTGGTGGTGGGGCCACATGAAATGGTAACATGGGCTGCATCCGGCCCACAGGCCACAGGCTGAGAATCCCTGGCCTTCAGAAAACTAGGTTCTTTTGATGGGCAAAGTCCCAAAGAAAAAGGAAACATTTTGAACCTTTGGATTCCCTGCACTTTGGCCAATGAGAATTGATAGATATTAGCAGATAGGCACCCCATTACCCTATGTAGGAGACACTGAACATTTCAAAGGCAATTCCTTTTTAACGTTTGTTTAACATAACGTTGATTTGACATAATGTACATGTGTATGTAACTACTTACCAAATGCACAAAGCCAGTGGTGGGAATTAGCAGGTTTGCACCAGTTCGCCAGAACCGGTAGCAGAAATTCTGGCTGGCCCCGTCCATCCAAGTTTTGAAATAAAGTACTGTAAAGGTAAAGGTTTTGCTTGCTCGAAAGCCAGTCGTATCTGACTCTAGGGTGCAGTGCTCATCTCTCTTTCCAAGCCAAAGAGCCAGCGCTGTCTGCTTTTGCAGACGTTTCCGTGGTCATGTGGCAGGCATGACTAGACCCCGGAGCACACAGAACGATGTTACCTTCCCACTGAAGTGGTCCCTATTTATCTACTTGCAATTTCTTGCTTTCGAACTGCTAGGTTGGCAGGAGCTGGGACAAAGACGGGAGCTCATTCCATCCTGCAGTACTCGGGAATCGAACTGCCGACTTTCTGCTTCCCAGTCAGCATCTTAGCTACTTGAGCCACTGCAGTACTGTACTGTAATCCTAATTCAGGTGTAACACAGGGCTTTCCCCCTGGTCATGGCCACCATACCATGCCCAAGTCAGGGCTGCTGGTGGACAACAGCGCACTATGTGAATGTGGAGAGATCCAGAGTCCAGCTCATTTGCTGGTGTGGACGTTGCTGCCAATGAGGGTTTAATTTTGGCAAATGACAAATTCAAGAAGGTGGAATCATTTTTGCAGTCTAAAGTTTGATCTGGACATGGTGGTGGTGGTGGTGGTGGTGGTGGTGGTGGTAGTAGTAGTAATGAAAGTGTTTGTAAATACCCTGAAACTGACATGATTTGTATCCCTTTCCTTTTTGATTCTTAGCACCCTGCTTGCTTAAGCAAGGTGAATTCTTGGCTTCCTTCCAGTTTCTCTTAGTCTGTATAGTTACAGTATAAAGCATTCTTTTAACCTCACATCATAGTTTCAGTTATAGAAATTTCAAACAAAACTTCACATATTACATTTTGCAGTTTAAGTAATTTCATGCCACCACTTTATGGATAAGATAGGATATGTACGTTTATGTTGTTGTTTTTCTTTGTTGTGTAATATTAATTCCTCGATTGACTTATCAAGAGATGAGTTCCTGCTGGTTGCAACTTGCTTTGCATTCTTTTGCATTCTTTTCGCTGGCACGCTCTTCTTTTCTGGGTTCGACCAAACCTTTTCACGATTGAATCTTCCTATCTTTTCAGGGGCCTACCAAGGGGTCATTTTACTCCTCTGGGATACCACTCGGTGACTACTGGTGTCCAACACCTGTCTGTTATTCAAGAGACATGTCCAGCCCAGCGCAAATTCCGTTTATGATATTCGACAACAGCTTCGTTGATTCCTCTTTGTTCTCTTATCTGGGCGTTGGGGATGTGGTTGCGAAGGGATAACTTTAGCATCAATATTTCCATGGCCCTTACTGCTCTTGATAGTGAGACTTCGGACCATCGTAAAGGAAATACATATTAAACTCTTTCACAACAAGACAAAATGGCAAACACATTTCCTTAAATACACAACACTCTTTGACAATGTAAAAGTGTATGTCCAGTAGGCCTCTATTTATGAAATGGCTCCATGAGCAGCAAAATCTCCAATGCCAACTCTGACATAAACAATCCATATTGCACATCTCTGGGGATGCTTTTTAACATGCCAAATTTTATCTTTGGACCCTATAGATCGTCCGTGTCTCCCTCATCATTCTGCTCTTTGGTATGGGCAAATCCTCATTCTCCAGTACCTTGTCCCTGGAGGAGAAACAACTTTTCCAGTATATTGATGAGCATCAGGATGAATTTGTTCAGGTACAAAGAGCACAAAATATGAATACTTCCAATAATGGAAAGATGACAACTGTTGAAAGACGACTTACAATACCATAAGCAGTAGAATGGACCTTAGTTCTAATCAAATCCCTACCACAACATCTAACTTACACTGTATTAGACACAAACAGGACAAATATGTAGATAAGGAAACAAAAATGATCCATTACTTTTAATTTGGCCCTCAGCCTTAAGTTCATGGCACATGTGTTATGTAAGTAAGCGAGCCAGAAAAGGAAATCAGAAAGAAGTCATGTCACAGTAGACAGTGAATACAGTTGCCCAAACAAAGCAGAACGTCCAGAACACAAGACTGCAGGTATGGCTGCATTTGGAATCCAACCATTTAAACGCTAATATTAATCACTTCCTCTGCTCAGCAAAGAGCAGAGGAAGTGGAAAAAAATTAAATCTGTTTAAGACGATTGCTAATGTGCTACGTTTATATCAGTGGTTCCCAACATATGGTCCATACCCCACACAGGGAAATTTCAATTCCTAGAAGCCTAAGTCAGTACATTGGCTGATCAGTGCTTTGGAGAATTGACTTAGGCTTCCTTGCCTCACCAGTCAAAAAACCCCTTGCAGTTAGTAGTGGCTTCAGCTGCGGGCAGTTTCTCAACCAATGAGGGAAAAAAAAGATTTTTAAATTTTTGTATATCTGACATAGCACATCAGCAATAGTCTTAAACAAATAAAAAACGTCCCCTGCTTTCTGTCAAGCAGAATAAGTGATAAGTTTGCTAATATCCAGAAGAGGTTTACCTATTAAACCGCTTCATAATGTTAGCAAATTGATGTGTAGGAAGAACATACACAAAAACCCACAGTGGAGCAACCTGTGCAATCATACAACAAGAACCTGTTTATTTGGATTGATCCTAATCATTCCAAATAAACGGTAAGCTCCAACCCAAGACCAATCTGGGATAAGTCACAGTGTTCTAGCAAGGCCAGAGTGTTATAGAGCGGGATAAACTCTCATATAGTTGACTTCTGTGTGTAAGCCATTCTTGTTGTTGCTCATATTCCTCCATATTTCCTTCTAAAAGAATAGATTAAGCACTGGCCTGCCCCTTAGAAGCAGTGGTGGGATTCAGCCGGTTCACACCGGTTCGGCAGAACCAATACCTAATTTTTTGTTGAGTTTGGTGAACCATTTTTTAAATTATTTGAATCCCACCACTGCTTAGAATTAATTAGAAGGAAATAAAATTTACAATGGGGGTGGTCAAACTACGGCCCATGGGCTGAATCCGGCCCATAGCACCAAATCATCCGGCCCAGTGCACTCTCACTGCAACCGAAAGCAGAAGCGGATGGGTTCCTGAGCATGTGCAAACGTGCCCACGCATTCACAAAATGCTGCCATAAATGCACTCATAGCTGTCGTAAATACATTTACAACAGCCGCAGAAGCATTTTACGGTGGGAAGAACCAAGTGACCAGCCCACAGTGCGAAAATTTTGGCCACCCCTGATTTACAGTGATGGATCGTGCATCTTTGGATCGTGACCTTCTTGAATGCCATCATTTTTAATCAGCCTTTTAGGGAAATTTTATTGTTTTTCTTAGCAACAGGCTACAGCTTAATGGTTGATGTAAAATAACGAGAGCTATGAATCAAAAGGAAATCACTTTTTCAGACAAGTCTTCCATTATGAATCTTGGGTAAAATCATGGTCTCCCTGTCCTTTTAGTTCAAGACAGAAATATTAATCTTCCCTACAGCAGTCTTGTAGGGTGTAAAAAAGATGAACAAATTATGCCAACACTCAAAAATCATTGTGCCAATGATTATTATTATAATACTGATCACTTATAGGCTTATATGTTCTTGACCAGCCTTTTTGCAAGCTGATGCCCTTCAGATGTGCTTGACTTCAGCACCCCTCATTCAAGCAGAAGGCTGTTCTTTAAAAATGATTGATTAGTGCATGGGGGGAAATGAATTATGTTTTCCTTAATGTATTTAGATCTATAGGGTCCTGGAACACTTCACAGATATTTACAAATTTTGCAAGTAGGGTTGAATGCATAAATCTCTCACCACTTTTGTATATGTACACATATCTTACAAACAAGAATTCATGTCTAAAGGACTCTTGCCAACAAAGAAACAAAATTGCCTCTGAAATTTGCAAAATTGTAAGAATACCCAGTTCTTATACTCGACAAACCATTTGGTTTTGTTTTATTTATCAGCTGCTACTCGTATCTGAGCATACATTTTTCCTGGAAGTAATTTTCTCAGTTGATGAATGTGTCTCTGGTGACTCCATTATTATTACACTTTTATCCTGCCTTTTCACTAAAATGTAGTGTTTCAGGTAACCACGCTGGTTGCCAGTGTGCCTCCGGGTGCAATTCAAGATGCTGGTAATTACCTTTAAAGCCCTACATGGTAGTGGACCAGTGTACTTAAGAGACCATGTCACCCCAAGGTAATCTGCCTGTCCCACTGGAGCAGACCGGAGGGGCTCTCTTATAGTTCCATCTGGAACTATAGGAGGGCCTTCTCTGTGTCTGCTCCGGCCTTGTGGAACCTCCTGCCAACTGAACTTGGTCTTCAGGCAGAGCTTTTATCTTTTCGTAAAAACCTCAAAACCTGGTTCGCACAATGGGTGTAGGGGGCGGCTTGGTCATTGTTCATATATTTTCTTTGCTGGAGGTGGTCTTTTATTGATGATAATTCCAAACACCAGCAACTTCTTTCTAGGAAATGTTGGCAAGTAACTCCTATTTTTGGGGTGATGTGAATCCTCTTAGGGTTTTAGTCATTGGTTTATAGGAGGTATGCAAGGTACTGATTAAGTCCTGTAAAATACAGGCTAAAACCTGAAGTAGACTCATACCACCTCCAGCCCCCCAAAACTTCCTGCCACAACACCATGTCTGTCTGTCTGCCTGTTTGTTACACTCACTCGAAGCAGCTTGCAAGATATTAAAACATCTTTACAATAGAAAATTACACATAAATAATAAACACACTAAATAAATTATAAATATCAACCCAAAAAATTGTCCCCCAATTAAAAAGCCTAACAACAAAGAACACATCCTGGTGATGGAAAAAGTTAATCAAAACCTAGATTAACACTATGGAAGAAAAGAATACACACATCTGATGCCTGGGTTGTCCAGCCAGAGGGCTGCAACTCAGAAGGACAATAGGGCCTACTCATGAGTAAGGATCCTATTGTTACAGCATCATTGTCTGCCTTTGAACTAGGCATTCTCCACCTCTCATCTCAAAAAACAAACAAAATGTGGACACACAAGACACTGAAAAGTTGTAATGCAATTTCATATGGTTGGCTTTTCATGCAGAATCTTGTTGAATGGGTGGCAGTAGAGAGTGATTCCATACAGCCACAGCTACGGGAGGAAGTCACACGAATGGTCAAGATTGCTGCAGCCAGACTTCAAGATCTTGGAGCAAATGTGACACTCGTTGATACAGGAGTTCAACAGGTATCTAGTTATTGCTGATCTTGTCTGGCATTCAAAGAGATATTGCCACTTTTGCTCACCTACAGTAGCAAGAGATTCCTTTTATTTCGTCAACAGCTTCAAGTTTATGATTGGCATTGCAGAAGGTTGCCTTATCATCAAGGGGCTTAAATGTCGATAGAGGATTACTTGGAGGATGGAGTCACATTATATGAGTGTGGGAAAATGGGGATTATAATTATATTTTTAGCACCATAGATACATAATTTAGATTTGTTGCCTTAGTCACCAAAGTGTCCCAGGTTACTTCTGATTGATGGACGTGTAACCCTGATTATGAACCCTGATCATTCAACACTGGCCTGGGATGAGAGACAGCTGCGGCCACCGTCGCCACCCTTCTGGCTCTGCCTGGCTGAAGGACACTGGGGCTACTGGGGAGCCCTCCTCTGAGCCACCAGGGCCTGGGTGGTTGAGGTCACCAGATGCCCCCTCTGAGCCCTTGCCACCGGCCGGAGTTTGGGGGCTTTGAAGGGCCGCCAAAGCTGCAGAGGATATTGAGCCCTGGGCTCCGTTGAAGACGTTGAGCCTTGGGCTCCGTCGAGGACGTTGAGTGGCAAGGACTTTGTGGTTTATTTTTTTATTGATATTTTAGTGTTAAACTATGTTTTATTGTGTATGTTATTGTGTTGATGTGTATTTATATGTTTGTGAGCCGCCCAGAGTTGCACTTCACGAGTGGGGCAGCATACAAATCGAAAAATAAAATAAATAAATAAAATAAAACGAAGGACAAGGGCAGAATCATTGTTTGAGGAAGCTCTTGGCTGTGTGTTCTTTCTGGTGGTCTCTTGTGTAACAGGCTACCTGGCAATAACAGTCAGCAACTTTCTTTTATCATGTGTCTTTTTATGTATTTACTGTCCGCTATGTAAACCGCCCTGAGTTGGGTTGTACCTGAGTGGGCAGTATATAAGCGTGAAAAATAAAAATAAATAAATAAACAGTGCTATGATCACTACATAGTTGTGGCTTGGTGGTGCAATTGTAAACTTTCCCACACTGCCAGGCAGTGCCATTCCAAGGAACTATGTGAAGTTTAAAAATGGGAGTTCAAAGCTAGTCAGTATGGAGGTCCAGACCATAAGTGCACTCTGCATGTACACTAAGGGCCAGCAATACCTTACCTCGACACTGGTGTTTTTCTGAAATCTGGCTTTGATATACCCAGAATTACCATCACAAAGGGACTACAGTGGTTAAGAAGCTCAGCTTGTTATCTGGAAGGTTGGCAAGTCGGCAGTTCAAGACCAGAGTCCTGCCTGAGGGAATGAGCGCCTGTCTCTGTCCCAGCTCCTGCCAACCTAGCAGTTTGAAAGCAAGAAATTGAAAGTAGATAAATAGGGACCACTTTGGTGGGAAAATATCTTGGTGACATGAAAGGAGCCTTTTTCGGGTGTCTCCTGAGCTGAGTTCCTCCAGCAAAAATCCTTTCAACCCAGAAAGCACCTTTGTATGCTTCTGACATGATTTTTTTTTAAAAAAAACCATCACAAAAACCCAAATGAATGAAACAGAAATCTGGATTCTTTATAAATCTGCAGAAGTCAATGCATATAGGTAATGCTGTATTTTTCGGGCCATAAGACATCCCCCCCCAAAAAAAAAAGTGTGGGGGGGAAATGAGGGTGTGTCTTATAGTCTGAATGCTGTCCAAGCGTGTGGCCTGTTCTCTTCCAGGAGGGGCTGCGAGTGAGTGCAGACACACCCACAGCCTCTTCTGGAAAGGAACCGGCCAAGTGCGTGGCCCGTTCCAGGAGGGGCTGCAGGTCAGTGCTCTAAAAACTAGGTGCGTCTTATGGTCAGGTGTGTCTTATGGCCCAAAAAATACAGTATTTCCAGCAGAAATCAAACCAACATCTTACATAGAAATAGTTATTGTGAGAGAATATCTCAAATAATAAACCTATTGCTATTTGATAGTGGAAGTTTTCGTAATTTTCATTTAATAATGCTTGTTATCTCCCAACAGCTGCCTGATGGCCAAAATATTCCATTGCCTCCTGTTATTTTAGCAAAGCTTGGGGAAGATCCACTCAAACCTACTGTATGCTTTTATGGCCATGTGGATGTGATGCCCGCCAAAACCAAAGATGGATGGAAAACTCTTCCCTTTAACTTAACCGAAATAGCAGGTATGTATTTTTTTGCTTTTGACACAATTTTCTTATTTACATATATGTTCTATATCTTTTTTTTGTTGAAGGAGAAGAAAGCCTCAAATTAAATTTAAATCTGATTTCTTCCCATAATAGTACAGTATCAAGGTGCATAATTTCGCGTTATGATGATCAATAGCTATCTTTGGGGGGAGGGCCCACCAACATTTCAATTAAATGTATATTTCATTTCATTTTTCAAGTTTAATTTCTATACTGCTTTACATGACCCAGCGGGTGACTCAAAGCGGTGTAAACAGTCACAATAAAATATTACAGTAACACAATTAAATATAAATCAATGCAATCAATAATACAATAATAATGCAATGATGCACAAAGAAGATGTGTGTGGCTAACTACTCAAATTCCTATGGCAGAGTTAAACTGGCAGAAGGGCAACAGCATAATTCACAATAGCAAATTGCAAATAAAGAAACACCACATGGATTACTGGTTGGTTAACCAAGCAACCTAGTTGCCGCATGACCCAAGTGGTAAATCATTAATTAATAGCAATTTGTTGCTGTGTTACCCTATTGCCCTTTCTCTAGCATAACTCCACAATAAGGCTTTGACCATTATAAGTAAGTCTGACTGAGTTCAACGGTGCCTAGTCCCAAATAAGTAGAGTCAGTTGAAACAGGACTACAAGTATACTGTAATGATCGCCAAAATCAATAAGGCTCACAGTAGCTAGTATTATCTTTTGTTGTGCAAATTCTTAACAAGACCACAGCATCCCATTCCATGTGTGGCTTTTTGCTGGAGGCTTTGGGGACAAATTTCTTTCCTTTTACCTTTAAAGCTTTTTTTAAAAAAGTACTATAACTTTCCATAGCACTATATTTGCATTGGCTGTAATCCCACCCAAGTAATCTAGTACTGTGTCTTGTTCATTATTTTGTGGCTGGCTTTGCAGGAAAGGGGGCTCAGGAGACAAGGGGCTGCTGCTATAAGGAATGCCTAAGGTCTCCCTTGCTCGAAAGCCAATGGTGTCTGACTCTAGTGTTCACTTATAGCCAAAGAGCCTGCGCTGTCTGCATCTGCAGACATATCCGTAGTCATGTGGGAGATATGACTAGATGCTGGAGCACACAGGACACACTGTCACCTTTCCTGCCAAAGTGGTCCCTATTTATCTACTTGCAGTTTCTTGCTTTCAAACTACTAGGTTGGCAGGAGCTGAGGCAGACAACGGGCACTCACTCTGTTGCACAGTACTCGGGTCTCAAACTGCTGATCTGCCAGGTCATCAAGCTCAGCATCATAACAACTAAGCCACCGTGGCCTACAGGTGTATTCAGTGGTGGGCATCAGCAGGTTCGCACCAGTTCGCCAGAACCGGTAGCAGAAATTCTGGCTGGCCGCACCCATCTAAGTTTTGAAATAAAGTAGTCCTAATTCAGGTGCAATGCAGGACTTTCCCCCTGGCTACGCCCACCATACCATGCTCACAGTGTGGTAGTAAATTTTTTGGGAGCCCACCACTGGTTGTATTTATCTAAATGTTTTGCAACTAGAGGGGAAAGGAGAGAGCGCACTCTTGTGTCAGCAAGTGGACATGACCAGCTTTCAAATTATCTTTTTCAGTAATTTTCAGGGGGAGAGTTCCTTAATATTGCACAATAAAATTGCACAAATATTTATTGCAGCTTCACATGTGTTAACTAGCTACAGTTGTTACAAACCTAGTTCTATGTTATTATTTCCCCATTTTTGGGTGAGTTGCCTAAGGCTAAGTATAGAACTTTGACTTCAAAGCCAGTTTTGCTAATAAATTCATGATAGAGGTGAGATTCGAATCAGGTGCCTTTTAGTTCTTTGCTCTGGCTCACAGCCATCTTAACACACCATCTTGGGTCTACTTTTATCATTGTCAGACACTTTATATTGTTCTAATATTAATTTCAATTATCTAAAGGAAATCTTTATGGGCGTGGAACAACAGATAACAAAGGACCTGTCCTAGCCTGGATAAATGCCGTGAACACGTTCAGAACTTTAAACATAGTAAGTGAAAATGTGCGCTTTGAGAAACAAGAATCTAAAATGTTTTGTGTGTCAACATTTTATGCAAAAATCTGTCAAGAGAGAGGAGGGCAGTTTGGCTTGGAGCATACCCATCAAGCGTGGCTCCGGAAAATACAGGAACTGCTCCAGCCCGGGCACTCATGCGCAGCAACAACTCCTTTGTGCATGCGCAGAACCCCTTTGTGCATGCGCAGAACCCCTTTGTGTATGCACAGAACCCCTTTGCACATGTGAATCGCTGCCTCTGATGGGCACACATGCACAGTAACCCCTTCCCCACCATACAAAATACAGGACGGCGCCGGGAAAGGGGAGGAACGAGTGCTGAAATGCGGGAAATCCCGGCCAGTACGGGATACTTGACAGGTATGACTTGGAGCCATTTCACAGACAAAGAAAAGACCAATCCTTTCCCCACACACCACAGATATTGAGGAAGTGTGGTTGTCCAGATACTGTTAGAGCTGCAATAGTTAATTTGTTTTTCTAACAAAGTGTATTATTAGGCCCTGTTTCATTTACACTCCCAAATATTTTGTGGTGGATTGGCTTTGAATGGGTCATTAATAGCTTGCCTATTATGACTCTTCTGGATGTTGTAAAGGGCATTTTTATGACACACGTTTTGTTGAGGGTGTGGTTTGAAGGTGACTGAAAGTTTCTTTTTTTTTAAAGGGTTTGCCAGTAAACATCAAATTTCTTATTGAAGGAATGGAAGAAGCAGGGTCCAATGGTCTAGAAGAATTAATTCAAAGAGAAAAGGAGTGTTTTTTCTCCAACGTTGACTATATTGTGATTTCAGATAATTTATGGCTCAGCACGAAAAAACCAGCTCTTACATATGGAACTCGAGGAAATGCCTGCTTCTCTGTGGAGGTAAGCTAGTAAAACTGGGCCCAATTGCTTGTCCAAAATAGTCTGAATATGATTTTAATGGGTTTTCTATGAGCTTGGTAGGGTGAAAATTTATTAACCTATGGGCATCCTTTCATCCATTCCTCTTTCACTTCTGCTTTCCTTCTTAATTTGAGTCTGACTTTCCAATACCTTTGTTCATCACCACTAAACCCATCAGCCTTAATCTAGTTGGGAATCCCAGATGTATTAAATCAGCATTTAAACCAGCATTTCCCAAACTGTGTTCTGCAGTACACTGGTGGACTTCAATTACCAGAAGCCTAAGTCAGTACATTGGCAGATCAGTGCTTTGGGGAATTGACTTAGGCTTCTAGGATTTGAAGTCCAAAAACCAAAGACTGGGAAACACTGATCTAAACAGTGAGTCAACACCCCATTGATTTAATGGGCCTAAATCTAAATAGAACTACCAATTACATTCAAGCCACAGCCACCATTTTCTTCATTGTCATACCCGAGGCATTTATTTATTGTATATGTTTTCCACTTACTTTTTCATGTAGATCAGGCTCGCATAGTTACCTCTTTTTGTTTTTATAACAATCTTCTGAGAATGATTAGTCTTAATGAAGAGGTGACTTTCCAAAAAGTGTTTTATGGCTATCAGGAAACCAGTGTTGTGGGAGCAATTTCTGGTTGAGGTCCTTCAGCACCACTGGAGAAAACTTTCAAGGGTTGTGCAAGGGTTTCAGGAAGACTTGTCCTTTACTAGTTCTGTTGACAGAACCAATTACATCAGTGGAAGAATTGTATTGGATTTCACCTAGTGGTTTTCAACTGGGTTTCCCCTTCATTCAGACAGTGCTATGCCAACTGCACATACTCTTTGCATGGAATACATGGGGAAATGGCCTCCTTGGTGACTGCTGCTTATAATAATACTTCTCAACAGGGACAGAGAGGGACTGCAATTTCTCAGTGGTTAAAAAGCTCGCCTTGTTAGCTGGAAGGTCGGCAAGTCGGCAGTTCAAGACCCGAGCACTGCATGTCGGAATGAGCGCCCATCTCTGTCCCAGCTCCTACCCATCTCTGTCCCAGTTCGAAAGCAAGAAATTGCAAGTAGATAAATAGGGACCACTTCAGTGGGAAAAGATCTTGGAGACATGAAAGGAGCCTCATTTGGGCATCCACTGAGTGGAGTTCCTCCAGCAAAAACCCTTTCAACCCAGGAAGCACCTTTGTGTGCTTCTGACACGGAAGGGAAAAAAAAAACCAGGGACTGAACGTTTCCAGTGAAAAAGCCAATTTGTATTTTTTTTATCCCCCATGGATGCCCCTCACAGCTCATTCAGGCTGCCCATCCATGCTGTGGGATAATTGAGGAGCAACTGAAGCATATGTGCATCACTGTAAAGGAGGGTTCTCGTTCATGAAATAGAACTGAGGAGTCTAACACAGGTTACCATAAAGAAGATAAAAGCATTTGATAAAGAAGCATTTGTTGTAAGTTGTTAACATTTCTTGGTTTGAAAGGTTGATCAACTCAAAGGTGAATGAATATAGCCCCAAAAACCATAAAACATACAATGGAGAAAGCTATAGTTTGAATGTGTAATGAGAAATAAAAGTCTGGCTAGTTTATCCTGCTATGGTAATAGAGTAGACCATACTGCCTGCAACTCAACACCAATTATCAGGCAGCAGTTAACTAACCTGACAGCCCTGAGGACTAGCGGCCCTGGGTGGTGAAGTCTACAGGGAAGGGTAATGGTCCCCAAATGGATTAAATCCCACTTGAATCCATCTTGATAGAGGGCAGCAGCTTCATCAAGACTGGCCTGGGGCTAATGAGGACTTTGTGTGCCAAAAGGGCTCAGGACCAGAAAGTGACACATGGAACTGGATCAGTGGTACAGGTGTTACACTGTGATGGAAAAGGCAAGTGGAAGGCATTATATTGCTCCCAGGACAATCTTCATGGCTGATCGCCAAGTTGATCACCAATATTAGGAATTAGATACAGCACAAGAAGAAGAAGTAATGCGAAATAAGAGGTACTGGTTATTACAGCTGTTTGTATAAGGAAAAATAAAATGGAAAGAGATATGCAGGAAGGAAAATAACATCTTTGTCTAAAATGCTAGAGATTGGTCTGGATGCAACATGACATACTGTTTAGAGTTGCTGCAATCAGAATCGTGAGGATAATATCCAGCCTCTAAGATGAGAGGAACAATGATAAGGAAGAGATGGTGAAACAGCACTTTGAGAACAATTGCTTTCTCAGTGGACATTTGATTTCCCACTCCTCGTTCTGGTTTATGAATATACCTCTGTAATGACAGCTAATCGCACTGGCCCAATCTGAGAGAACATTGGTGGAAAGCAGTAGCATTACCATAATTCTTCCTTCACAGAGAAGACATCATCATAATTTATGCTATCTTGGTCATGGAAGAGAAAACAGAAAAAAATTGGTTTTAAAATCACATTGACTTGATGCAGAAATTTTGAATAATGGACGAAATCAAGAATCTGATTTGGGCAAACAATAGCACTAATAAGTACTTTTAATTTGAGGTGTGAGTGCAGAGGAAATGGCAGCACTACAAATTAGTTGAAATGCTTTTCCCGAGTCTTATCTGTGGTGGTAATTAAAGTTTTGGTAATTAACTATCTGTGGTGAATTCAACTAGAGAAAGACCACGCAACCCATTTTCTACCACTCCTGCTCGAAGCTAGCCTTAAACCCTTCCAGCTGCTTTGAAGTGTGTGGATTTAGGGTTTTGGGTAATCTCCTATAGAGTCATTGTCTCTTTTTACCAAGAGATAAAACCTTTTCCTGGTTGGAACCTAACAACACCCAGACCAGGTAGCACAGAAGCAAAATAATGAAATTAGCATAGTGTCCAGCCCTTTGATCTCAAAGCTCCATCTTTAGACACACCAACCCTTGTTGCTCCAATGATGACATCTTGGCAAAATATTTTAAAGTTTATTAAAAATGTAAAGTTTCAAAAGATAAAAATCCAAAAAAATTATAATCACAAAAAGGCAGTTGCAAAAAAGTAAAGCAAAACAGCAATCCAAAACCATGGAAAACATGCTTTCAATAAAATAAAGAAAGCTAACTAAATCTAAATGCCTCTACTTCTGGCTAGCTCTCTCTGGCTAAGATCATGCTACTTGCTACTAGGTTTACACCAGAAAACTATTTCAAAAAACTGCATTGAAGAACTACTATGCCTCCCATCTAATTTTTCTTCTTCTTGCCTCTCACCCAGAATTAAGCAGGTAAAATTATATCATTTCAGTTAATCCTCTCACCCCTCCCCACCCATCTTCCTTTCCCATGGGAATGTAAGATGTTCAATTAGTGTGGAATGTTACTCTGGACTTGTTGTGTCTTCCAGACTCCCTCTGTCCTTAGGACATATTCATGTTCATATATGTATACTCATGTATAATTTATACCAGCTCACACCTTATCACAACACCTGTGGAAGACAAATTACAAAAGCATTGCACTTTCTCCTTTATTTCTGCTGTTCACTCTTTCCTGGGAAAGTAGACAGCCGTGTAGTCATCTTTAGACAAGGCCTGTAATAACTGGAGCATTACAGTGTCAAACATTATGTTGTCTTTGTTTCAATTAGGTGAAATGTGGTGAAAAAGATCTTCACTCAGGCGGTGTAGGTGGTATTATCCATGAACCCATGTCTGATCTGGTAGCTCTACTTGGTAAGAAATAGTCTTACAGTATTTTGTTTCCATGGTCTTTAGTTAGTCAGAAATTAATATATACATGTGCCTCAGATTCTTGTTGTAATTTGTATAAGTAAGTTAAAAATGTAAACCTCTGTAATATCCAGAAAGGTTGATTTGGAAGAATACAGTTAATTTTTAAAAGTTAGAATTTTATAAATAAGTATACATGTAAGGTAAAGGTTTCCCTTGCTCGAAAGCCAGTGGTATCCGACTCTAGGGTTCAGTGCTCATCTCTGTTTCAAAGCTGAAGAGCCAGTACCGTCTGCTTCTGCAGACGTTTCCATGGTCATGTGGCAGGCATGCCTAGACACAGAACGCTATTTACCTTTCCAACGAAGTGATCCCTATTTATCTACTTGCAGTTTCTTGCTTTCGAACTGCTAGGTTGGCAGCAGCTGGGACAAAGACGGGAGCTCATTCCATCCTGCAGTACTCGGGAATTGAACTGCTGACCTCCCGCCTTCCAGTCAGCATCTTAGCCACTTGAGTCACTGCAGTCCCATTCAAGTATACATGTATGAACATGCATATGTCACAGAGAGAGGTGCTCTGAGAAAAGATAGAGCAGGAAAAGGATAACAGCCAGGCTTGATGGCACTGAGAAATGTTAATCCAGACAACTCTTTGTTATTTCAAGTTAGTTATTATTTTCAGGAGTGGCATTACATTAGGCAGAGTGAAACAAACAACTAAGGAAGCACTTGCTTGCTTGCAACATAACCCTCACCCTAACCCATTCATAGGCAGTTCATGACTGGAGAAGATCAAATCCAAAATTGAGGGGTGAGTCACCTCCCCCGCTCAACCCATGAGCTGCCCTCAGACATTTCCCGCTTACAGTCGTTATATGATCCATACCTCCTCTCAGTGGTGGGCTCCAAAAAATAACTACCACACTGTGGGGAAACCCCTGTGTTGCACCCGAATTAGGACTACTTCATTTCAAAACTTGGATGGGCACGGCCAGCCAGAATTTCTGCTACCGGTTCTGGCGAACTGGTGCAAACCTGCTGATGCCCACCAGTGCCTCCTCTCCTATACCCCCTACACTAGGAGGCTGCCTTAAAGGAATTTTATCCTATTGCCTGAACTGAAGTGAGTTGCCAGTTCAGTCTACCTCTATAAATATTTGCTGTGTTATTCACACTAGTAAGTAACACAGCAAATATAGTTCTGGCTCCCGAAATGGCAAAGTGTGTCCGCAGAAGGTTCTGGGATATGTGATTTGCTGTTTTTATGCAATTTCCTCTCCCAAGCCTGTTCTGGGTCAAAAATCCCTTTTAAAGACATGAAAGTTATAAGAAAAACTATATTTATTAACTAAGGATGAGTCAAGACTGGTTCTTTTGGTGCAGGCCAGTCGCTAAATAGAATCGCTTGAGATCAGAAGGAGGAGCAATATGCAGTTGGATACAATCCTCGCATCCATGTGTTATGTGGTCACTAGATAAAAAGATCAGATCAATCCAAACCCTAAAGTGAACCAAGGAGTGAGACAAATGCCCATTCGAGCACACAGTAAATAGATTTAGGTCAAGAAGTATATTGGGTAAACTGCCCATAACAGGGCATGAAGCAATTGATGTTGTATTCTGTAGTATTTGAAAATGTGTCTCTTCTACAGACAGCCTTGTAAATTCATCTGGATACATTCTGATCCCTGGACTCTACGATGGCATCCCCCCACTTACAGAAGAGGAATTGAAACAGTATGAGTTAATAGAATTTGACTTGCAGGAGTATAAAGCTAATACTGGTGTAAAGGAAATTCTCTATGATACCAAGGTATAGTATTTTTAATAAAAATTATAGGTAACAAGCCACTCACAATGCAAGCCTACTGAGGTGTTCTTGAAAGTAAACCTTAAGGAATTCAGTGGGGTTTTGCTACCAGGTAAGTGGATATGAAATTGCAGCCTCAAAACCATTTTCAGATTTGTTTCTTATTTACATCTGACAACAAAACAAAAAGAGAAATATGTGGCATCTTAAAAAACTAAATGCTATACTGTATTTTAAGGCAAGGTTTTTAAAAAAAATCAAATCCAATTCAGGAATTGTTACCAAGTGTGAAAGTCTACACTGATTCCCACAGTTTGCCATTTGTATAAGCATTTCTATTGTTACCTTAAAATTATTCACAGCATGATAGCCATTGATCGCTGTCCATTATTTGCATCCCTATGTAGTCAGGGAGCCATGTATAAATATGACAGTCATATAGTTCCACTCTAATATCTTGACTTGATCCATGAAAGCTCACAGTTAGTCTTTAAGGTGCCACAATGCATTTGTTTGACGTACTTGTACAAATGGTTCCTTCTCTGCAAACTTATTTGTTTCATTTATTTAATGTAACCATGTACAGGTAGTTGGAATTCTCTGCATGATTCATTTGCGCTAAGTCCCAACAGGGTTCATAAATGTGTAAATGGGGCATGGAGCTTTGTAGGATGGTCCTCAAAAGCTGAGGCCTGTGTGCTTTTGTTTGTTATATACCTAAGGAGGAAATACTCTCCCACTTGTGGCATTTACCATCACTATCTATTCATGGGATAGAAGGAGCTTTTTCCGAACCAGGGATCAAAACAGTTATACCATCAAGAGTCATAGGAAAATTTTCCATCCGGCTAGTCCCTCAAATGGACCCTTCAAAAGTGGAATGTCAGGTAATGTGGCTTCTATGTGTCAGGCTTATGATTCAATCTGTTTCCAAATGGATCATTTGGTTTAATACCTGGGGTTTTACACTCAAACACAGGTGTTCTTAACCTTTTTAAGTGTGTGTGTGGGGGGTCATGCTCCCTCAGACAGCTTCGGGGGGTTGGGATGGCCATTTTGTCCTTCCTCGACCTCATGGCACTTCCTGGTGTGGTGGAGGTTGTGGGGGCACATGAAATGGTGCCGTGGGCCGCATCTGGGCCATGGGCTGCAGGTTGAGAATCCCTGCTCTAACGTATCATGTAAAACGGGTATCTGCTCACCCACAAAGAGTATTTTTCTGCCTCTCAGTGAATAACAAATATAAGTTTTAGTTCATATGTCTGTCACTAGAAGGAAAGGAGTACAAACTGAAGAGTTTGCATCCTCATTTTGCAGTATGTTGCCAAACACATAATCCTGTCTGCTGGATTAGCAGTCTGCAGTAGAGAGAATAAGCAGCGAGTTGACTGGTTTGGTCAAATATTTTTTTAAATTTTTACTCTTCTATGCTGCTTTCTGTCATTTGCATCTTTAGCATTGCCAGGTTATAGTGATACATTGATTGCACCCTTCTTCAAGACTACACAAAGAAGCAAACTATTTTTTAGCTAGTCAGACTTCCATCATTCTTATTATTTCTTATTATTTATTTCAATTTGTATTGCCACCCCCTCGCCTGGGCGGCTCGCAATCAAATTTACAATATAAAAACATTCTTACTAAAAACATTTTAAACCCCATTAAAAATCCATTAAAAAGCCCACCCTCCCCATTCTTCTTCCATATATAAACAACAAATGTGAAAAATAGGGGGCTCAGTCCTGCCTCTAATTCCCCCTGCAACCCTGACAGCCATCCATTCAGTGTACTGTCTGCAGAGGGGGGCCTGAGGAACTTACGCCAAGGCAGGCTTCATTGTGTGACTAGAGCCCTGATTGATTTGGTTTTCCATTCAAATGGACACTTGTTTGGGTGGAGCAGTATTTTTGTAGCCTTCCCCCTTTTAAACCCTTGTGCTGAAAGGGTACCTGTTGGGTTGTGAGTCTGATGGGTACAAGTTGGGACAGCAGGCTTGGCTCTGTTTGCTCTTCCATGTGTAGTAGACACATGTAGAGAAGAATGGCTGAAGGTGATTCCTAGTGTTCATCCTTCCTGATAAGGTACTGGTTATCCAACTTCCTTCCCTGTAACTTTCAATTCCTCCTGTGAAATGAAGTTGGTCAGAATTCCCTGTCTAATTATTCTCCCTGTTTTCCCCTTTCCTCTAGCTTCCTATTATTCATTTAAGTAATTGTTTTTCGCTCAGTTCTCCATGTTTCTCCTCCTTATATGTTAGCTTTCCTCTGTCTTGGGATATCCTTAAAGTCCCAAAGTGCCCCAGTGAGAGATCTCAGTCCCAAGCAAGCTGATCACCAGGACCATAGCCAGGGTGTGGCCAGGGTGGCGTTGTCCACCCTGAGTTAGGGGCCATTCAACAATTACGTGATGCTTTTTCTGGGAAAAATTTACTCTCTCCCCCCTATGTAATCCAACCGTAATTTTCACTTTGACCCCCCCTCTCCCCCTTAAAATTATGTGATCTGAACCAAATAGTACTGTATTTTGCACCACCAACCAGTGGTGGCGCTGCAGGCCAATTGCACTGAAGCAGGAAGTGATGCTCTAGCCTAGCCCCTTGCTCTCCCTGCAACCAGAAAGCATGGCTTTCCCCCTCCATTTTCACCACATGGAGCAAAGCACACAGGTAAATAAAATCCTTTCTTTTTATGCACAGGTTTGGTTTCCTACTGTCGGTTAGAAACAGCTTCAAATGGATTACATAATTTTGACCTGACCACCCCACCCCCCTGACCCCACGTAATATATATATATATGTGATATTGTTGCCCATCCTGAAAGAAAAAAAAAACATTTTCCTATCCACGTCTAGAATCCTGGCTACGGCTCTGCTCGCTTTCCCTTTACTCACTGAAGCAAGAGGACATGTTTCTTGTCCAACACAACAGTGTCAGTTTTTACCCCTATGAGCACCATACATATCACGATTATAGCACTTCCCATACTTCTACTGAAAATATTTTATTTCATTTTTTTAGGTGAAAGGATACTTGGAAGATATATTCTCTAAACGAACAAGCCCAAACAAACTAACAGTGTCTTTGCAAATGGTTGCAATGCCATGGGTTGCTAATATTAATGACCCTCAGTACAGGGCTGCTAAAAAGGCAATAAAAAAAGGTCTGAACTAATTTTTATGTATGCTTATATATTGTGTTTATTTCAAATTATTGGGAGATATCTATCTATCTATCTATCTATCTATCTATCTATCTATCTATCTATCTATCTATCTATCTATCTATCTATCTATCTATCTATCTATCTATCTATCTATCTATCTAAACACTCCTCTATAAATTCCATTGATTCAGTGGACCTTCTCTAGTTGTGACTGACTACTAGATTTCAGCCACTGTCTCTGTCTTTCTAAAGCCAATGAAATGTGTGATTAGAACAAAGTTGAATGTGTAGAATGAGCATTATAATATTAAACTACAAAGGAAAGAAATGGTGCTATTAAAAAAGAAGAAGCCTGCATGATCACAACCATGCTTAAATAAACACAGACTCACAGCGGAGATTGGACAAGTATGGCCCATAAATTGATAGTCTTGGACAAGCTGGGGATGATGAGAGCTGTAGTCCAAAAAATAACTGGTGATTTCTGTGTTGAAATCATGGAGGGAGGAGGGACATCAGCAGTGGGTCCTCTTTACTCATCACGGGCCTGGTTTGCTGTCTAGTGGTGAGATCAGGGATACAGAAAGACAATCCACCATTGCAGTGGGGCTTCTGGAGATTTCTGGGCTATCTTAATGACACATTTCATGTACTTTGATAGTGCGATGTTTGGTGTATGCAAACCAAGACACAGGACACAGCCTCGGGCTGGGTTAACTCAGGTTTATTGCATCGTGGGCAGAGGGAACATGAGGTAATGGCGGATCGATAGCTCTTTATATACAGCAGTAATACATTTGAACGTGGTGCCATGGCAGCCCATTGGCTACTGTTTGCGTGACGTCATTGCAGGTCACGCCCTTCTTGTCCAGGTGTAGGTGGTGGCGGGAAAACTTCCCGCGCTGTTGCCTTTGATGAGTTCGGACCAAGAGAGCTTGGACGCTCGCTGCTGCCAGCTGGTGGTCATTAGCTCGCGTCCTATTACAGGGTTTATATGATACAGCTGAAGGTTACATTGTTGCTATAGGCAAGGTTACATTGGCTCAGATACATTGTAATCCATGTGTACAATAAAACCATCAGAACACAACACCCCTCCCCCCTAGGACGAGACAAAGTCTCGAGCCCACACTTAAACACACTCCCCCCCCTTAGGAGACAAAGTCTCTCAGCCAAGATGGCTTATTTCGAACACGCTGGGGTCTCGATGCGGGCTGCCTCTCCCCGGGTTTGCTACCTTCTCTTTGTCCCCTGGTTTCCTGTCCTGTAATATGAGAGGGAGACTCGTTAGTGACTTGCCGCGGCTCCGCGGCGTTGTTGGGAGGTGTGCTCTTTCTTAAGGAGGAACCGGGGGCACTGGGGGCTAACGAAAAACCCCTCTTCTCGCTTGGATGGGTGGGGGAACACTCCTGAAAACCCCCCCGGCTCGCAAAATCAAAATCAAAATCACAATCGGGGGCAGCGGTCGCGAACTCCTCTCCCCCTTCCCCGGCCCCTGATAAGACTGGCGTATCAAAAGGATATGAGTCGGGGCCGCTACTACTGCTTCCTTCCCCCCTTGCTTGGGACTGTTGTCCCCTGCTGTCTCCCCCTTGGGTTAAGCGGGTGGGGGAGAACCCTAACGCTGAATCCTGTTGCTGAGCTCCACTGACTGGCCCACTCACTCGGTGCCTCAGTTGGTCCGCGTGCCTCCTCCAAAGGAGGCCGGTGTTAGTCTCGACCCGGTACGACACTGGCCCCGTCTGTTCTACCACCGTCCCTGGTACCCAGGCTGGCCCCGCGCTGGAGTAGTTCCTGCAGTGAACAGGGTCCCCGGCGGCGAAACCCTTCGAGACTGCCAACCCTATGTTTTTCCCTTTATCCTCGACTCTCGTCGGGTCTAGCCTGGACAGGATCGTGGTCAGTTTTCGCCGCATCAAGAGCTCCGCCGGCGAGTAGCCTGACGCTAAGGGGGTTACCCTATACGCTAAGAGGAACTGGCATACTTGGTGATTCAGGTCCCCCGGGCCCATGCGCCGCAGCGCCTCCTTCGATGTCCGCACCAGCCGTTCCACTTGGCCATTCGTGGCCGGGTGAAACGGTGCGGACGTGACATGCCGAATGGCGTTTGCCTCCATGAACGCCCCGAACTCGGCGGAGGTGAAACAACTAGCGTTATCGCTTACCAAAGTGTCGGGTAAACCGAACGTGGAAAAGACTCTCCTTAGCTGGCTAATTGTCGTGGCGGAGGACGTGCTCTTTACTGGGATAACCTCCAGCCACTTGGAGAACGCATCTACCACCAGGAGAAACATGGTTCCTCGGAACGGGCCAGCGAAATCCACGTGCACTCTGGACCACGGCCCCCTCGCTGTGTCCCACTCCCTATGCGGGAGACGGGCCGCCTCAGGTCGGGATCCCTGGCAAGCCTCGCAAGTACCGACCATGTGCTCAATGTCCGCGTCCAGCTGCGGCCACCAGAAGTAACTCCGGGCTAGCGCCTTTGAACGAACTATGCCCGGGTGGCTGACGTGCAGCAGTTCGAGCACCCTCGTCCGCAGGGGCGTAGGGACCACCACCCGTTGGCCCCACAGAAGGCACCCCCTCTCTAGGGACAACTCTAGCTTTTTCCTAAAGAATGGGTCGAACTCTGGACTCGGGGACGAAGCCGGCCACCCCTTCTGCACCCATGAGCTAACTTTCCCCAGCGTCCTGTCCTTGCCTGTCGCCCTAGCAATGTCGGCTGGTACTATTGGGGGTGCGTCTAAAACCTCAATTAGCAACACCTGGCGGTCTCTTTCTGCTCTCGCCTTTTGGTCGTCCGACAAGGGCAGAGGGGATCTCGAAAGCGCATCAGCATGGCTGATCTCCTTTCCGGGCCTGTACTCCAACTCATGTTGGTACGCGTTAAGGAAAATAGCCCATCGCAGCATTCTCGGGGACAGGATCTGCGGCGTGGGCTTGCTTGCCGTGAAAATCCCTAACAGCGGCTTGTGATCGGTCACGATTTTGAACGGGCGGCCATACAAGAAATCGTGAAATTTTTTGGTCCCCGCTACTATTGCTAACGCTTCCCTGTCGGTTTGTGCGTAATTTCGCTCCGCTTGGGACAAGGACCTTGAGTAAAACGCCACCGGGGCCTCCCTTCCGTCCTCCAACACGTGGCAAAGCACCGCCCCCACCCCCACCGGGGATGCATCACAAACTAGGACCACAGGCCGTTTGGGGTCGAAGTGCGTCAGGATTGCCTCAGATGTTAGGAGTTGCTTTAGCTCTTTGAACGCCCTCTCGTGCACGTCACCCCACATCCATGGCTCCTCCTTTTTAAGTAACCGATGGAGCGGTTCGGCCACGGACGCCTTCCGCGGGAGGAATGTATGGTAAAAATTGAGGAGCCCCAGGAAAGACTGCAGCTCGGTTTTGGATGTGGGGCGAGGGGCCTTTTTAATGGCTGCTACCTTGGATTTAGACGGCTTAATCCCCTCGGGTGTGATCCGGAACCCTGAAAACTCGACCTCGGTTTCGAAAAAGACACATTTATCCTTCCTCAATCTCAGCCCCGCTTTCTCGAACACGGTCAGTACCTTGTCCAACCTTTTAGCCAGTTCAGCCTCACTCCCCCCTGTTATCAACACGTCATCAAAATAAGGCAACACCCCCTCCAAGCCCTTTAGGAGGCGTTCCACGAGCGATTGAAAAAGGCCGGGTGCCGAGTTCACGCCGAACTGTAACCGCGACACCTGGAACGCTCCCTTATGTGTAACTATCGTTTGTGCCGCGGCCGTGGCGGGGGTCACTGGAAGTTGCTGATAGGCTTGTGCCAAATCGAGTTTAGCGAAACACTTTCCCCCATTTAGCCTGGCCAAAAGGTGGCTGATCACTGGCACCGGGTATGCATTAGGGCGGATCGCCTTGTTAATTGTACACTTATAATCAGCGCAAATGCGCACCTCCCCGTTAGCCTTTAGAGCCGTTACAATTGGAGTTTCCCACTCCGCGGAATCAACAGGAATAAGAATCCCCTGGCCCACCAGTTTGTCCAGTTCCGCCTCTATCTTGTCCTTGAGTGCGAACGGCACCCTGCGTGGTTTGAGTCTTATCAGGCGGACCTCCGGGTCTATGTCGAAAGCTACAGGGGGTCCCTTGAACTTTCCGAGTCCTTTCTTAAAAACGGCGGGATGCGCATCGCAAACCGCTTGTATTGGGTCCCCCCCCACGGTATGCACCCCCCCTATGAACAAACCTAAGGGCTGAAACCACTGTGTCCCTAGGAGGCTACAGCTTCCCCCTTTGAGGACAACTAGGGGCAGTTCCGCAGAATGTCTCTTAAAATTGACCCGAAATTTCCCGACCCCCAACACCGGAATGCTGTTTCCCTGTACGTCCCGTAGTGTGGACCTCAACGCTTTAAGCTTGGGCCGCACGTGGGGGTCGATCTTCAGGAACTCTTTCTGGGGAATTATGGAATAGGAGGACCCCGAGTCAATTTCCATCTTAATAGGGGCCCCTTGTACTAATACCTCAACGAAGTAATGGGACTGTCCCGCGGACACGCTGAACACTGATGCGTCGTCCTCGCTGCCGTCCGAGATGCGGCCCACGCCGTCCTGCTTCCTCGTGGTCTGGGCGCCATCTTTGGGCCTCGCTGGACGGTCCGGTCTGGCCGCGCGGTCTTGTGACTGCCTCCGGCCCTCTTTCCGCTTTCGGCACGCCTTGGCGATGTGCCCCCGACGGCCGCAGGTGTAACACTCGGCCTTCCTGAACGGGCATCTCGCGCGCTCGTGGGCCGCTCCGCAACCCTCGCAGCGTCGACCACCCTTCCGGACCTTCTGGATCTCCTCGCCGTCGCTGCCTTCCGTAGACGACTTTGAGGCCCGTCGAGTCGCGTGCACCGACTGTCCGGTCTTCCCGTGCACCGAATTTTCCGCCTTGCCGGCTCTAGGACGCCACTCACGCCACTGGTGCATCTCGTCCACTCCGGCATTCGTTGACTCTGCGGCTTCCGCGGCCTCTATGACCTCTGCCAGCGTGGGTGGCGGCTCCTTATTCATCAAGTTGCGCTGTACCTCCTTGTCTTTCAGGCCACACAACACGCCGTCCCTGAGGACCAACTCCAGGATATCGCCCCATTTACAGGGGGCGGCGGCTATCCTCATGGCGGCCACGAATGCCTCAACCGACTCATCCGGCGCTTGGACTCGCCTCCAAAACGCGCTCCGAGCGGGAAACATTGCCCTCGAGGGGCAGAACCGCTCTCGCAGCAGTTTCATGATGTCGCTCGCCTTAAAGTCGCTCACCTTCTTCGGAGCGATTATGCCCACCAGCGTCCGCTTGGTTTCCATCCCGAGCATTCTGGTGAGGATGGCCCTCTTCCTCTCCTCGTCTTCTCCTTTAACTCTGAGTTCCACCAGGGCCGCCTGGAAATCCATCTCAAGCAGCTCCCAGTCTTGCGGTTTGGTGATGTTGAAACCGCTCTGTGCCCTGGCTGTTCCGTGGGGATCCATTATCCCATCCTCGTCGCCAATTTGGTGTATGCAAACCAAGACACAGGACACAGCCTCGGGCTGGGTTAACTCAGGTTTATTGCATCGTGGGCAGAGGGAACATGAGGTAATGGCGGATCGATAGCTCTTTATATACAGCAGTAATACATTTGAACGTGGTGCCATGGCAGCCCATTGGCTACTGTTTGCGTGACGTCATTGCAGGTCACGCCCTTCTTGTCCAGGTGTAGGTGGTGGCGGGAAAACTTCCCGCGCTGTTGCCTTTGATGAGTTCGGACCAAGAGAGCTTGGACGCTCGCTGCTGCCAGCTGGTGGTCATTAGCTCGCGTCCTATTACAGGGTTTATATGATACAGCTGAAGGTTACATTGTTGCTATAGGCAAGGTTACATTGGCTCAGATACATTGTAATCCATGTGTACAATAAAACCATCAGAACACAACAGATGCATGGCCAACCAATCAGGTTTGGGTGCACCAGGAGCAAGACCACAGGGGAGTGGACTAGAGGAGGACAATTTATTGCTATCTGCTTCTGCCTCAACCACTCAGACTTTTGGGCCTTCTGTCACATTCTTTCCTTATAGTCAGGTCGAGGAATGTGGAATCTTACAGCTTGTAATGGATAAGGAAAAACTGAGGACACTGCTTAATGTACACTGTATCTATGTTTTGTCACAGCCTTAGTAGGATGGTGTATGGTGCAGTTGAACATTGGAACAAATTCAGTTTGGTATGCACATGTCTTATAGTCAGTATCTCAAAGTAAAACGTTCTCAAGGGCTTGTAGTGACAGCAAGTCTACCAGGTAGCCGAGCATCTAGGTCAGTGGTGGCCAATCTTGGCACTCCACATGTTCTTGATCTTTAATTCCCAGAAGTCCTGATCAGCAGGTGTGCTGACTTGGGCTTCTGGGAGTTGAAGTCCAAGAACACCTGGAGTGCCAAGGTTGGCCATCACTTATCTAAGTGGTACCCATTTCTTATCCAGTCATGGGCTGGATGAGTTGGTTTGTCAGGCAGCAGATGCCTACTTTACTCCCCTATGTACCAGGTCTCTACAGGTACAAACTAATACATTTTATTTATTTGATTCATATAGTAAAGATAAAGGTCTCCCTTGCTTGAAAGCCAGTCATGTCATCTCTGTTTACAGCCAAAGAGCCAGCAATGTCTGCATCTGCAGATGTTTCTTTGATCTTGTGGCGGACATGACTAGACACCGGAGCATATGGAATGTTGTTTCCTTCCCCACTGAGGTGGTACTTATTTATCTACTTGCAATTTCTTGCTTTCAAACTGCTAGTTAGGCTGTGGGGAAATAAACAGAAGCTTACTTCGTCATGCAGCACTCAGGTCTCAAATTGCTGACTTGCCATCCTTCTGGTCGTCAAGCTCAGCGTCTTAACCATTAAGCTGCTGCCACCCCAATAATGGAAGCACTAGTCTGGGCAGCCTAAAAGATTAACACTTAAAACTTTCAAAACCCCACAATAACAAAAATAAATTAATTCACAAGCAACATGGTGATACACAGACAGTAATTCAATAATAAGTATAAATGGCCGCATAAAATCTAGAATTAGTAAAAGGGAATCACATGTCAACATATTCTGTCAATTTAAATGGTACTGTGTGGGTCATCTTGTATTCCCCCCCACCCCCCAACATCATTTACATTCAGATGGCAATCACAGTAAACAGTTCTAACTGGAATAATAAGCTTAATTGTTTTCATTTAAATAACTGCACCTTAATTATCCAGTGTACTGTAAACTATACATTGGGTCATACAGCCTTACCTGTGATATGACCACATGCTGCTATTATTTTGTTTTCAAACCACTGTGATAACACTATGACTTCTTTGAACAGAAGATTCATTTTTCTCTTCCTCTATTTCAGTTTTTAACCAGGATCCGGATATGATTCGAGATGGAGCAACAATTCCAATTGCCAGGATGTTTCAGGATATAACAAAGAAGAGCGTGTTAATGTTTCCAATTGGAGCGGCAGATGATGGGGAACACTCCCAGAAAGAGAAGATAAGCAGGTCCACAAGTTATACTAATTCCGTAACTGAGTGGCAACCAACATATTAGAAGCAGTTCCTTTTTTGGCCACAACTCCCATAATTCCTTGGGTAGCTTGGGTCTTTCCTAAGCTGACATATAGTTGTCATCGTCGGCTGCAACTCGTATCCGAGAATGCATTTTTCCCCTGAAGCAGGAAAAATGCCATTAACGTAAATTTGTTTAAAGTGGATCCCAGCATGCCATGAAGTGACCCACACACTATGATCTTGGAGCCATCTCCTGTGGCGCATATGAAATGAGACATGCAGGATTTGACACCAGACCTGAAATGGACTGCCACAACCTGTGAAGGTGCGCCTTCACAGCCAGTCCATCTGGCATGGCCTCTTCCAACTCCATGACTGTTGGGAATCAGAGGTCCTCTTCCGCTCATTTTGCCATTGGGTCCAATACAATGGTTTCCAGTGGCATTTCTTCCACTGAGGGGGACCATCACCCCACCTAAAGGGGCTCACCTGGCCACAGATATATATAGAAAATTTTGTGTATGACCTCATATTCTGCAAGGGTCTTAAAAGATTTGGCACTTCAAAGCGACATAATTCTTGATTATAAATTGCTTTATAATTTATTTGTCTTTTTTCCTGTCCAGATTCAACTACATTAGTGGAACAAAGGTATTTGCCTCCTTTCTACTGGAGATCTCAGAGCTCCATAAGGAACTACAGGAAGCTTCCAAGTTGAGGACTGTGACATGAAGCTAAACCATGGACTGATTGCTTGCAGATTTTGTTCTTCTCTTATATCTTACTACAGTTTTTAATACCTCCTCTAGAATTCTAAGTGCATTTATATACAAGACTGACTATTACTTGTACACCATATGTTGTTGTCGTCACTTAAATCAATGCATATCAAGTCATTCCTATATTTCTTATTTTACTGTGGAACATGAACACATCTTCATACTGATACAGGTATGCAATAAAGCAGCCTCAAATACTTCCGCAAAGTTGTTTTTTTGTAAAAGAGGTTTCACATAAAATTTGTGATGGGGGAAGGGCTACAGCTAACCAATGAGCACAAAGGGAAATAGGGAGAACAACTTTAAGAGAGAGAATGAAAACATTTTTCCAGTCAGAGGTAAGTTGTGGCAAATGTTGCAGGTGGAAGGAAAGTACAGTAGAGGCAAGATGCCTGCAAAATCCCTAAAAGACAATATGCTCAGCTACTTGGAATAGTTCTTTTAGACCAGGGGTGGCCAACCTTTTTATGTCATGGGCCTGATGACGCCCCTAGACTGCTGAGTGGGCCAGACCATGCCCCCTGGAAGTGGGTGCATTTATGGCTGTCATAAATGCGTCCACTTCCACAATTACGACAGCTGCAGGCGTGTTTGCGCATGTGCAGGCATATTTTATGGCTGACGTAAACTCACCTGCTTCCACTTCCAGGGGCAGCAATGGGCCGGATGGGATGGTATCTGGGGCCAGGGCTAGCTCATGGGCCATAGGATGGGAACCCCTATTTTAGACTACTTGCAATGTCCCCAAGCTAACATCACCATTGATTGGGAGATTCTTGGAGTTGTAGTCAAAGCTTGAAAAAGTTACTTTAGGTAAAGGTCACCCTTGTTCAAAAGCTAGTCGTATCAGGTTCTAGGGTTCAGTGCTCATCTCCGTTTACAGCCAAACAGCCAGTGCTGTCATTTCCGTGGACATGTGGCAGGCATGACTAAACATGAAACGTTTACCTTCCCACCAAAGTGATACCTATTTATCTACTTGCAATTTCTTGCTCTCAAGCTGTTAAGCTGGCAGGAGCTGGGGCAGAGACGGGAGCTTACTCCTTTGTGCAGCACTCGGGTCTCGAACTCATGACTTGCCGACCTTCCCGTCATCACGTTCAGCATCCTAAACACTAAGCTTTACATAGTCCCCAAAAGTAACTTTCCAAGCTAGATGGCCATTTCTTATGACACAGCTAACTCACTGGGCATTACAATTGGGTTGCATTTCCCAACTCTTTTGCAATTTAGCAAAGCTGCATCTAGAGATAACGATACAGGCTTGTTGACAGTTGTGCTGCTGTTTGTCACTATTAAACAAATGCCAACAACCGCACATCACAATAGCAATGAGCATGCATGCATTTTCCATCGTGCAAAAACAATGTCTGACGAAACTGTTAAAAGGTTATGAGAGGGCTCGTAACTGTCCACAGAAAGAAAACAAAAGACATAAATGTTAGTGCACAGAAAATATTCTTTTTAATGGGATTTTAAAATCTAAGTGAATGGTTCATGAGTGTTTTTATCCCTGATGTGACCATTAAATCATGATCACAGAAGGGGAAGAGATCTTTCCCAGTCAAGCTCTTCAAAAATAGCCACGAGCAATTTCTCACATATTAATGTCCTATAATTGTTTTGTTTTTAGCTTTAGTGGTTTTCAAGTGTAATTTGCATGAGAGAAGCTGATTTTGATGAAATGTTCTAAGCAATTAATACTTCGCAGAGGATTGTAATAGTAAAGACAGATATATTGGGATGCTTTCCAACAGCTTTACATTTCATATTGACAAAAACGTTTTCACAAAAAAAAAATTTTTTTTTGGGGGGGGGGGGGCTGTCACCTAAAGATTGCTGCGCAAAGAGATTAACAACTTGGAAAGAGGAACATCTGCCACAATGAACAATGGTCTTTGTGGCAACATTAATCAAAGCTCAGGCATTTTATGTGTGGGTGGAATACACTGTACAAATACATTTCTTCTGTGTCTAGGCCAGACGTGAAACTGCCAAAACGAAGCCACCTTTTGGTGAGTTCATTCTGCTTTTGCCTGACCTATTGTGAGAAAGATTAGCTGGCACAAGGTGGCCGTTGCCCAGGGTATGCCCGATTGTGGTTCAAAAATACCACAATCTTTGAGGAGGCTCTTTCCGTGTATCCCTAGAGATAGACAAATGAGAAATATACACCCCTGATCATACTTTTCATTGGTAGCAATAGCATCTATTTTCCTGTTGTGAGGAAAGAGATCCACTATCTCAGAGTAAGAGAGCTCATTCAGAGCAGGAAATCTGCTAGGCTACATCTGGAACCCTTAAAATATGGTTTTAATGGTTTTTTTAATTGTTTTACATTGATTTTAACTTGTGTATGCCACCCAGAGTTCATTGGATAGGGTGGGGTATAAATCTATTAAATTAAATTAAAATTAAACCTTAGGACATTAAATAAACTTTCTTTGTTACATGCAGGCTGTTTTATGTATCCACTTACAAACTTCTATAAAAATGCAGAATAGCAACACATTTGATTGGGATAATAGGATGACAGAAGAGATGGTTCCAGATGGGTTATTGGCTTGCCTCATTCATGACTGTCTACAGTGACTTTATAAGGACTTTAGACAGGGATCCAAGGGTGTGTGTGTGTGTACAAAGTCAAAATATTACACAATCTCCAAGTGTTATTTGTAACAGTTGCTTGCACATAGCATAGATCAAACATGCCACAACTGGTGGTGTTGTATACTTCTAATGGAGACTGTAATTAGGACCATATTTCTGGGGTTTGTTTTAGGCAAACTGTTCAGTTTAAAAAAAGATGTCTGCTCTTTTGCAAACAGGGTGAATGTTACCACTTGTATCAGGCAGTAAATAAAACAAAAGAAAAAACAACAACAAAGATTTTGTGGCACCTTAAACAGGTGGGGATACAGAGGTATACAATGGTTGTTTAGCATAACAGATACAGTTGCAAATCGGTGTGGCTGTTAACACCTGCTAATGACCAATGAGGGACTGCGGTGGCTTAGTGGTTAAGACGCTGAACTTGACAACTGGAAGGTTGGCAGGTCATAAGTTCGAGACCCAAGAGCTGCACAACGGGGCGAGCTTCCATTTCTGTCCCAGCTCCTGCCAACCTAGCGGTTCAAAAGCATGAAATTGCAAGTGGATAAATAGGTACCACTCTGGTGGGAAGGTAACAGCGTTCCATGCACTCTAGTCATGCCTGCCACATGTCCACAGAAATATCTGCAGATGCAGACAGCGCTGGCTCTTTTGCTATAAAGAGAGGTGAGCACTGAACCCTAGAGTTAGATACGATTGAATTGATTTGGAATCATTTAATAAGCATGCACACCCAGAGTTTTTTTTAAACTTTGTAACACAAGCTTCGTTAAGGTCCTGTATCTTATAAATGACAAGAATGATCATCTTCAAATAAAATGAATTTGGAATTGTTTCCTTTTCAGGAGGCAGAGGTAGGCGTGTAAAAAGAAGCATTGAATTTGATACAAGCAGTGAAAATATGGTACCAAATAAGACCATGAGACAAAAAAAGCTTTTTCTGAAAACAGATTAGAACTTCAGATATTCTCATCCAATTGTCTCCAAATTTGGCATGGAGCAAGACCGTAATGCCGACAATCATTATTTCAATTACGGTACTGATTCAAGAATTTGTTCAAAAGTTATGACTATTTGTTTGGACTTCTCCCTCCTATCAGAAATGGCCTACAAAATACTATTTTTCCTGGCCACACAATATTGGAAGCATATCTTTAATATGCAGTTGGTTGGTTTTTCACAGTTGATTTGATTGAACGGCAAAGCACTGAATCAAAACCCTTATTTAAGCTAGCCAAGTGTACAGTGTACAGAGGTGTGTAAAGGCAATAGTATAAAGACTTTTCTAGTGAATGTCGCTAGTTTTTTTTTTAAAAAAATGAACACAAAACTAGGCAGTTAAAAAATTAACAAATTGTTTGGGCAGGTTAAATAAATGATGGATTCCAGGAAAGATATCGGGTCAAATGGCTTAGAAGGCAAAAGCTTTCTGGAACATTAGATATCCCTAGTTTCTGTTTGATAATTTAGCTAGCAAAGACAGCAAGAAAAAAATTATACGACTGCATATTTCTAACACCATGGTAAGTATTGTCTTTTTCTACTGTTATTTATAACTATTAAAAGAGAAGTGGAAACACTTGTATTTATGGTGTAGGCATTTATGTGTGCAGTAATATCTGATAATACTATAACCCTGTGAGGTGTAATGCCGTTCTTTGATGTCTGGAATGTTTTTCGCTTGTAAGAGTTGTGGCTAGGGTCTAGCAGTGTTTCACCACCTTTGGTTTTTGGACTTCAATTCCCAGAAGCCTAAGTCAATTCCCCAAAGCACTGATCAGCCAATGTACTGGTTACCTAAAGGTTTCCCTTGCTCGAAAGCCAGTCATATCCGACTCTAGGGTGCAGTGCTCATCTCTGTTTCTAAACCGAAGAGCCAGCGCTGTCTGCTTCTGCAGACGTTTCCGTGGTCATGTGGCAGGCATGACTAGACACCGGAGCGCAAGGAACGCTGTTACCTTCCCACCGAAGTGGTCCCTATTTATCTACTTGCAATTTCTTGCTTTCGAACTGCTAGGTTGGCACTGCACTAGTAACATCTCATTTTTTAGATGAGTGGCAAACAGAAAGCAAGATTGAATCAGGAAAAGTTGCTACGACATTGGTTTTTGGTTAGCTTCCATGAGAACAGGAAGGACAATAGTTTTTTTTTGAGATTTTATTGCATAACATATAACATGTAAAAACACAAACATTTATAACATTACATTGCAATACAATACAAAAGAACAAATGAACAGATATACATTGAATACATTCACCCTCACCTACCCTTCACCTCCCATAACCCACAATAACATATAACATATGAAAACATACTTCTCCAATCACCCTCACCCAGCCCTTCACCTTCTTCTGTCTTCTTCACTCCCCTTATCCTTCCGTTGAAGGACCGCCTCCGAAGTGCCGAAGAAGGGGAGGGAGACCAGAACTAGAGCGGGTTCTTGCTGATATTTGAGACACGTGAATTTTATTGTTCATAGCAAACCAGCTGTTTCTCTTTCCCTCCTGCTAATGGTTGTCATACCATTACTCATTTCATTACCTTTCCTTCAAATCATTTCTATTCCAATTTTTGATCCCAAAATTATCCCCCTTTTTTTCCTTCTTTTTTTCTATAGTTGCTATAATGATCAAGATTATTCAATTTTCTTTCTCTATTTATCTATATACTGCACATCCAATGCTCTCTGCGAACCTTAACATATATCACCTCATAAGTTATTATCTATCTACCTAGTTAATCTTAACACATCTTGATAGAGGATTATTTACATATTTCAATCAATCCATCTCTTTCTAGGAACAAGCTTCCTCCATCTTAGGGCAGAGCAAATATATAAACCAAAATCACAGCAAATAAAGAATCTTTTTTTTTTTTAAGGAAACAATTTCCAAAACATCACACTCTACATTATTACTTTATATTCTGGACTAACGTCCTGTAATTAGAAGCTCTTCTTTAAGTTTCCTTCATTCTTCTGATCCTTCTTTGATAATATTACACATACCTGTCAACCCGCGGCTCCGGGAAAAATGGGACTTGCGCAGATTGCTTGTGCGCAGGTCGCTTTCCACGCGTGCATGGAAGGGTTTTACACTTGTGTAGAACCCTTCCACGCATGCGTGGAAAGTGTTTCCCTCCGCTGCCAAATTACGGGGCTTTGGCAGCGCGGAGCGGGTTATGACGTCAATCGGCGTCAAATTCCGTGGTAATCCCGGCCAAATCGGGATGGTTGACAGGTATGATATTACATGATTGTATTATAACCAAAAACTCAGTTTGTTTACTTAGCAAAAGAACTTTTCTTGCACAGAAAATTCTTAACTGTTGTAATTGCTGCCAATTATAACTCATATCCTTATCCCTTGACAATTTTAATTCTCTTCCTCCACAATCTTTCTTCTTTTGTTATATCCTGATAGATAAGAGTAAGGCGGGTTCTTGCTGATATTTAAGACATTAAATACATTTTGTTGTTCATAACATGCAGCTGTTTCTCTCTCTCCTTTCCTCCTACTAATGGTTATCCTACCATTACACATGTCATTACCTTTCCTTCAAAACTTTTCTATTCAAATTTTTGGTCCTAAAGTTATCTCCCCCTTTCTTTTCCTCTACTCTTATATATTTATTTATCTATATACTGCACATCCAATATTCTCTTCAGGCTTCCCCAACATATATCTCCTCATAATCTTAACACCCCTTAACAAAAGGTTATTTACATGTTTCAGTCTCTTCCTTAAACCAAACTTCATCCATCTAAGGTCAGAACAAGTATAGAAACCAAAATCGCAGCAAATGGAGAGTCATTAAAAAAAAAACAATCTCCAAAACATCACACTCCACATTACTACTACTTGCCCTTCCTTGACATTCCTTGACAGAGGGTTATTTACAATTTCAAACATACTAAACCTTATATTTCAAACTCTACGCTGTAATTTTCTATCCAACTTATCCCCTTTTAACCTTCCTTAACAAAAGTTATTAACCTTTTCTCTGACAATTTCATGAAAATTCCCTTTTACCCTTATCTTTCTCCCTGTATTTTTCACTTCTTTTATATTTTGGATTAACCTCTCGTAATTAAAAGCTCTTCTTTAAATTTCCTCCATTCTTCTGATCCTCCCTTAATAATATTATAAGATTCTAGTATATCCAAATACTCAGTTTGTTTGTTTATCACAACAACTTTACCTGCCCAAAAAATCTTAAATGATGTAATTTTTGCCAATTATAACTCACACCCTTATCCCTTAACAATGTAGTAATTGGTCTAATTTTCTTCCTCCACAGTCTTTCTTCTTTAGTTATGTCCTGATAAATATCCAGTATTTCCCCATCCAATTTTGGTACTCGTGTACCATTTCTACTTAAAAATGCCATTAACTCTAATTTTCTGTCTAGACCTGCAAATTTTTACCAAAACAAACATTTTAAAAGTCCCATTTCTTCTCTTCCCCAATCTATAAACTGCTATAATATCCTCCTGTGTGAAATCCCTCCCCATCTTCAATTCATTCAACCATTTAATAATTCTTTCTCTCAGTCGGTCTGGACTTCCCTCTGGAATATTTTTAATCACCATGTTCTTTTGTCTCACCATCTCCTCCAGCATGTACAGTCTTTTTTCTTGATTATCCATTCTTTATCCTTTTCTTTTTCTTGCAAATCTTTTACATCTGTTGTCTCAAAATTATTATTTACTGCTTTCATAGAGTTCGCCAACATATCTCTTAGTTCTTGTTGTCCATTCAAGGTATCTTTCATTTCTTGCTTCCTTGTCACATCCATTCTGTCCAACCGTTTCTCAATTTTACTCCAGTGTCCATTTCTTTCTCCGCTGCTTGCATGTCTTTTATCTCCTCTTCCACAGATTTTAATTTTGCCTCTATTGTCATAAAGTTATTATTTAATATTTTCATAAAGTTAACCAGCAAGTCCCTTAGTTCTTGTTGTCCATTCATAATTTCTTTTATTTTGCTTCTATCGTCTCCTCCATGTACTGTCTTTTTTCTTGATTAGCCATTCTTATATCCTTTTCCTTTTCCTTTACTTTTTCTTGCATCTCTTTTACCTCCGTTTTCGCATGTCCATTATCTGCAAAATTCATTACTGCTTTCATCAAACTATCCAACCGATCCCTTAAAATTTGTTGTTTTTCCGGAAAAAATTTCCATTTAGATAATTTTAGGGTCTCTAGAATCTCTGGGGTAAGTCTAGAATCTGAAATCTTTGGGGTGATAATAACTCATTTAGGGCTGACTGTTTCTCACTTCTTTTTTCTCTCCTCTCACTACTTTGTCACAGTTACTTCATCAGCTGTTTCTCATCTTCAGGGGGGCTTTTCTTCTTCTCTTCTCTCTTTCCTTTTTTATTTTGTTCCATCTTTCAAAGGTTCTCTCTTTCTCTCTCTCAAAAAAAGGGACAGACAGACATCCCCTCCTTCAGTCCATCAGCTCTCTTGTCTCAGAGTTCCCCTTTTATCTCTCTTTTTACTTCAAAACTTTGCTCCAGTACTTTAAGGGCACTTAAGGTTTCTCAAAGCTTTCTCCTTTCTCCCCTTACTTTTCAGGGCTTATTCAAGCTTGCTTTCTCCACTTTGCCTTTGAAACCCAATCTTTCACTCTCTTCCACAATTCTGATTTTCCTTCTCAGTCTCATCAATCACACCTTCCTTAATTAGGTGGTCTTTACATCCCAAAATAAACATTAAGAGCAAACGGAGGACTTACAGAGGCTTGCAAATCTTAATCATCCCATTCAATCGGCATCTCTCTGCCTTTTGAGCCTTTTGAGCCTTTTGAGCCTTTTCAAGCTCTGTTGCACTGGTCCAGACTCTCTTGACCCCTAAATTCTTCACCCTCTTCACCCCCACAGCACTCCTCTATCTTTTTTCTCAAATTTATCTTTGACAGCCTTTGTTTTTCCACCTTTTTAATGCATTTATCTCACAGCCTGCTTCACTCATGTCTTACTCCCCCGCCATCTCGACAATAGTTATTACTAGCAGAGGTTGCCCGGCGTTGCCGGGCTGTTTTAAATGGTGTTGGAAAGTTTTTGTTGTTGTTGTTAATGTTTGTAAAGAAGAGGTTATAATTGAAATTTTTAAAATTTTTATTTATACAAATATTTTTTTTGATGGCCTGTTATAAACTGTGGTGAGTTTTGTTTGGTGTTTTGGTTTTGTGGATGAAAAAAAGAATAAAGGATGATATACTTTTTCCAAAAAAAATATTTAACCCAATATTTTTTAGTATGTATTTTTTTAAATTGTTGTACCGTAGGTAATAATTTAAAAAATGTGAAAGTACATGTTTTTCACAATAAATGTTTTTAAACTGTGTATTGATGTTTTTGTTTTTTATTTGAGTAAAAATTCAGCACAGGATTTTTGAATAGTTTTTATTTTATTTTATTGACATCTGTTTTTGATTTGTGTAAAATTGTGATTTTGTGTTATTTGTTTTTACTTGTTTTTTCTCTTGGGCCCTTTTGTGTGGAGCTGTTGTGTCTTTTTGATTTTTTTACTATTGTGGGCAGCAAGTGGTGCTGGTAGGGGTGATCTTGTATTTTGACTGTTTTTTCTCTCATGTCCTCTGGGTGGAGCTTCTTTCAGTAAGTAGTCTCTTTCTTTATTCATTTATTTTCCAGTCGTTGTGGTGTGAGGTCGTGTGGTGGTGAGTTGGCTGTTTTTCTTTATTTGGGGTGGTGGTGGTGGTTGGATTTTGTGGTGTTTGGCTGGGTGCTGGGTGTGTTTGGAAATGTTTGTTGTTGTTTACTTTGTATTGTTTTTGGTGTTATTTTTGTTTGTTTTTGTGTATTTTTGAATGTTTTGATTGTTTGTTTTTGTGTTTTTTGGTGTCCTACGGGGGGGGGATCCCCTCTCTGCCGTCTCCCCTGGCTCTGGAAGGCTTGGGGGGACAGACCCCTTTTGTCCCCCCAAACCTTCCAGACTCATGAGACCCAGGAGAGGGGATCGAATCCAGGCCACCTTCTGATATTAAAAGGGAAATCTCAATTGTGGTTTCCCCTTTAATATCAGGGGGATGGGTTTGTGATCCCCCTCTCCACTGGCTTCCTTGGGTTTGGGAGGGTTGGGTGGAGAAAAGGGGTCTGTCTCCCCAACCCTTCCGGACCCAGGAGAGCCATCGGAGAGGGGGATTCCCCCCCCAACTCCGTTTTTAAAGAGAAGTAACCGCTTGGTTTCTTCTCTTTAATATGGGGCGTGTGTGTGTGTGTGGAGGGGAATCCCCTCTCTGCCAGGTCCCCTGGGGTCAGGAGGGTTGGGGAGACAGACTCCTTTTGTCCCCCCAACCCTCTCAACCCCAGGGGAGCCAGTAGAGAGGGGGAGCACAACACCCCTCCACCCAGTGATATTAAAGGGGAAACTCCGATTAGGAGCTTCAGGCGCCGTTGTGGAGGGGGGCTTTGGTTCCCGCGGCTTGGCGGACTTGCTCTCCCGGTGTTTTTTTTTTCAAAAAAAAATTGGGCTCCCGCTTCCTCAGCGTTCTGCGCACTCATGGCACGCAGGACGCTGGGGCTTGTAGTTATGGGTTTGTGCTGCGTTTTTTTAAAACGGTTTTCTTTTGATTGGCTGCGGCACATTTCCTAACGTTCCTTGCACTGCGCCGTGCGAGAGCCTCTCAGCCTGATTGGCTCTGGTGTGGCACGGCGCAAGGAATGTTGGGAAATGAAGTTGTTTCTCTTTTTCGCGTTTGTGGGGCTGTTGCCCCACTGCCTGTTTTCTCAATCCTTTGTTGACCTGCGGACCCAGATCGGCCGTGTGCATGAAGGGTGAGTGCAGGCAAGTAGGGCGAGGCATAGCAACCTATAGCAAGTTCCAACGGTTAACCCTTGGTTTTATAGGTTAAGAAAATAATAATTTTGTGTCAGAAATTATTCTGGGTTGAAAGGATTTTTGTGAGAGAAACTCTGCTCAGGGAACACCCAAATGAGGCTCCTTTTATGTCCCCAAGAGCTGAGACAGAGATGGGCACTCAATCCGTCTTGCAGTACCTGGGTCTTGAACTGCTGACTTGCCAGTCTTCCAGCTAACAAGGTGAGCTTCTTAACCACTGAGTCACCGCAGCCCCATACAATAGTAATTGACAGCATTAAATGACCATGGAGTCAATTTTCTACTCCTGTTAAAGTGGATCAAAGTGGAGAAAAAAATTAGATTCAAACTGTCCAGCTCAGCTGCACAGATATTTAGAACACAGCTCTGAAAACCAAATAATAAGAAAATATTTCCTTACAGATTACCCTGATATTTCTTCTCCTTTTCACAACAATTACTGGTGGAACATTCCCAAACTCTATGGTATTTGAAGACATCAACAGACATCAAGAGGAATATGTTCAGGTACTGATGTTTATCTGCTCTAGCAGAAGTCTTGAGACAAGCTGGAAAAGTATAATGAAGAGTTACCCTCCTAGAGGACTGGTTTTGGCTCACAATTCCTTTTTTCCCACAGAGACTGAAAGAATGGGTGGCCGTTGAAAGTGATTCCAGTGACTTTCTAAAGAGAGTAGAGGTGATAAGAATGATGCATTTAGCAGCAAACAAGCTAAAGGAGTTAAATGCCACCGTTGAGTTGATAGAACTGGGCAAGCAAAGGGTAAGCTATTTCCACTGTAGTTCAGGGTGAACTTTTCATTCATAAGGCTCGTACTAATTTCTTTAAAGAGACTTTGTTAAACTAAAACCATAGGCAAACAGACCTCCATTGTTAATACTGAACATACAGGATTCCCCCCTAGCAGTTCAGGCTCTTCTCTGAACTCTGCTGTAGACAGGGAGTGTTGGCAAGGTAAGAAAATTCCCTTAGTCTCTGATTTTCCTCTCCTCTCAGAATGAATTGGGTCTTTTAGTTATCCTTTGAAGAAGTCTGTCTATAGCTCAGAATGATACTGATATCAGATTATCTTGTTTTAACATACAGTTTATAATTGCTTTAAAATAGATGAATAAAACTGAAATAGATAGATAGATCTATACTGTATATACTCGACTATAAGTCATCTCGAATGTAAGTCGAGGTACCTAATTTGGACCTCTAAAACTAGGAAAATAGATTGACCCAAGTATAAGTCGGGAGTGGAAAATGCAGCATCTGCTAGTGAGTTTAAATAATTAAAATACATGAAAATACGGTATAATTAATTAATTTAGACATTTGTGTGGATATGTTTTTGAGTGTTTACACTGACCCAAGTATAAGACAAGTCCCATTTTTGGACCTCATTGGGGGGCTAAAAAACCTGACTTAAACTCGAGTATATACAATAATCAATCATCAGCATCACATTTTGACATAAGTGTTTTATTTTGATACCCCCTCACCAATAATCAATGTGTCTTTATAAGCTATTCTCAATCTCTATGACTTAATGCACATCTATATGCTAGCTACATGGACAAGACATTCCTTTGCCACCAGTAATTCTAGCCAGAATTGAAAAGGATCCCAAAAAACCTACAGTTTGTTTTTATGGACATCTGGATGTGCAACCAGCCAAATTTGAGGATGGATGGTCAACACAGCCATATAATTTGACAGAAAAAGATGGTACGCATTTGTGTTTATTAAATATTTATTGCATGACAGTGGCAGTAGGCCTCTCAGTACCCGTATCAGTCACTGGGCAGCAATAGTGATAGAGAATTACTGCCTTTATGCTTCCTGACAATATCTTTGAACATAGCCGTTGTGGAAATAATGATCTAGGATCAAGATGTTGGACAGTTGGTCTGATACAATTTTGTTTTATGATTAAGTTTAGAATTATGTTTGTTACTTGTAAAATATTGTCAAGTTGGCAGGTGGGTGAGAAACCAAAAAGAAATAGGCTGTAAAATAGCAAGGAGAGCAGATGGAATGAGGAGATAGAAATTAGAAAGCTTGTTACTGTGGAAGCTAATGCATTAGCATTATCAGCTCCCCAGTTTGTTTGGGAGTCAAATGTGTCTAGGTTATTTTCATCATTTTTGACATCTGGAAAACTTATGTTGCAAGCAGACATAGGGTTCAATTGGTTGTAACTGCGGACTGTCTCCAGCAGTATAATTATCTGTGTTTTGCAAGTTGTTTCTTGGATATAGTAACCAGCAAAGCTGCCTCAAATGCATTTTATATTTAAAAAACCTGACATGTTGTCAATGTAAAAATAAAATAAAAGATAGCTCTCATTTGAACAACAGATAGTGATGGTGTCCAAAGCTGCTTTCCATCTCCAGCAGATTGCACAGTTACGCACCTACTTGGACAGGCAGTCTCTCATAACACTGACCCATTCTTTGGTAATCTCGCGGATTAACTACTGTAATGCTCTCTACGTGGCATTGCCCTTGTGTCTGATACAGAGATTACAGCAGGTCCAGAATGCAGCAGCCAGGCTGGTGACAGGTTTAAAGAAATTTGATCATATTTCCCCAGCCTTGGCAGGCCTGCACTGGTTACCCATTGCCTACCGTGTCCAATACAAGGTGTTAATGTTATCATACAAGGTCCTATACCCATGATGGCAAATCTTGGCACTCCAGATGTTTTTTAACTTCAATTCCCAGAAGCCCTGATCAGAAGGAGGGCTGATTTGGGCTTCTAGGAATTGAAGTCCAAGAACACCTGGAGCGCAAAGGTTCGCCATTGCGGCCCTATACAGTATACAATTTGGGACCTTGCTATCTGTCAGAGCGCCTCTCCCTCAGAGCAACTCCCTGCACCACCTGGTCATCACAATTGGCACAGCTCCAGGTGCCAGCCCTGAGGATGGCTTGAAAGTCTTTAACTGGAAATAGAGCCTTCTCGGTGGTGGCACCAACACTGTGGAATACACTACCGGTGGAGCTGCGCCATGCCCCATCACTGGCTACCTTTAAAAAACAAAAACATTCTTCTTCAATGAAGCCTTTCAGGGCATTGTTCCCTTATTGATAAACTAGCCAGTTAGGTTCATGCCAAATATTTTAGTTTAGTTTAGTTTAGTCTATGATGTATTTATTGGTGGTGGGTTTTGATTTGCTGTGGGTATTGCTGTTATTTGTTTTCTGTTTGTTCACCACCAGAGTGGGATAACAACCAGAGGGGTGGCATAGAAATTCAATAAATAAATAAATAAATATTAGGATCTCCTGATTCGCCTGACGATGAATTTCAGGTGAATCAACTGCTACAAGAACCCCATTCTTTTTTTTTTTACAATTGAGTCTAACAGCAGGGATCTCTTCTCATTCGAGAGAAAGTGTTTGGATCTATGGTGCTGACAGTTATCAGCTCTAGGTCAGAGGGAATCTGTTTATTGGTAAGGTATAGATACAACTCATGTAAATCAAGAGTTTTGACACTTTTGCAGGACTCTAGCTTCTGCACTCAACATTCAGTGTGGAGAAATAACGTTGACAGATGCCAAAGCAGGACCTGTTATTCTAATGACTTCAGTGCACTGTTTTCACATTTCTTTTCAAGGCAATCTGTATGGACGTGGGACTTCTGATGACAAAGGGCAAGTTTTGGCTGTACTGCATGCAGTAGAAGCACTTCAGAAAAACGTATAATCTTTATTTCCACTACTCTTTCTCGTTTGCTGTAATCTGCATTTTTTTTTAAAAAAATACTATCCTAACAAAGCTTGTTCAAACTTAATTCTCGAACAGGAGCTCCCTCTTAATGTCAAGTTTGTGTTTGAAGGTATGGAGGAAGTAGGATCCCATGGGCTATTCACGTTGGTTGAGCAGAGGAACAGCACATTTTTTTCAGATGTGGATTATATTGTGGTCACTGATACCTCATGGCTCAGCAACAAACCTGGTATTACATACGGAACAAGAGGGAACTGCTACTTCTTTGTAGAGGTATGGAATAGAGACTAGCAATATATTGATTTTATGGATACAAAAATATTTTCCCAACCCTGGGTTTTTAATAAAATAAATTCATCTCTTATCTTAGAAGTCTAAAGAATAAACTGTTGTTACTGGACATTCCTGAAAGAGGGAATATACCAAAGCAAGGGCCAAAATTGTTTGTCCTCTAGACGTTGATTTTTTTACTTTAGCTTATATTGAAAATGATTTTTTTAAACTTTTCAGAAATGTAGCTGGGGAAGAAATGTGTTCATATACACATAGTTTCAATGTCAGTATGCTTGCTTCATTCATTAATGCCTGTATTTTCACAAAGGAAGATGATAAAATATTATGATTAAGAAATATTTCCATCTGATATCACAGTATGCTTCCTAACTAGTCCCTTTCCCACTTATCTTTAGCTTTCTTTTAGCCCTCTTCACAAAAACTGGAGAAATCCCCCCCCAGCTATTTTATTTCACAAAAAAGAACTTAATCTTCTGTATCCGTAGCAATATTTTTATTTTCAATAGTAGTTGTAGCCATCCCTAGAGCTCATCCTACCCAAGCACTACGAGATTAATCCTTAAAGGACTTAGTCATCTCACCTGTGCCATGGTCAGATCACTATCTGGTGACTCTTGACTTTCTGGGGGTGACTTTCTGGGGGCGACGCTTCATCGTAGGGAGGCAGGGCCTATTAAAATGGCCCACCCTTGGCAACTAATGGATCCAGATGGATTCCAGAGGGAACTGGGGGATGTTCCTCTGGATCGGCTACACGATTCACCCGAGGCACTTGTCGACCTGTGGAACAGGATGGCAACAGCAGCCTTGGATGAAATCGCGCCACTGCGGCTTCTCCGCGCCCATGGGGTTAGGTCATCCCCGTGGTTTACGGATGAACTGCGGGAACTCAAACGGGCAAAGAGACGCCTAGAGCGCCACTGGGTGAAGACCCAGGATGACTCCGATTGACACTAGCTAGAGCTGCTATTAGGGCCTACCTAGTGGCGATGGGGGTGGTGAGGCGGCAATACTTCACCACCCTTATTGCCTCCGCTGATAATCGCCCAGCCGCCCTGTTCCAGGTAACCAGGTCCCTCCTCGGTAGGGGGAGATCGGTGCCCGGTTGGCAGGGTTCGGCTGAGGACTTTGCTGACCATCTGGTGGAGAAAATCAATCGGATTCGTTCAGGGCTGAATCCCAGCGTGGATGGGGAGGGTCAGGGGGTGGGGGCACCGGAGCACAGTCTTGCTATACGATCTGGGATCGGTTTGATCCTGTTGTCCCTGATGAAGTGGACAGGCTCCTTGCAACTGTGCGTGCCACTACACGTCCTTTGGACCCCTGTCCCACCTGGTTGGTGAAAGCCTCCAAGGTGGTGACAGGTGGCTGGGTCGGGGCGATAATAAATGCATCATTACGGGAGGGGGTATTTCCTGCACCGCTAAAACATGCTTTGGTGCGCCCCCTCCTGAAGAAAAGATCCCTTGACCCAGCTGTCCTTAACAACTACAGGCCAGTTTCCAACCTGCCCTTTCTGGGTAAGGTTTTGGAGAAGGCGGTGGCGCGCCAGCTGCAGAGTGTCCTGGAGGAGGTGGATTATCTAGACCCCTTTCAATCAGGATTCAGGCCCGGGTATGGTACGGAGACGGCATTGGTTGCACTGATGGATGATCTCTGGCGGGAGCGGGACGGGGGTTATCCATCCGTCCTTGCTCTTCTTGACCTCTCAGCGGCCTTCGATACCGTCAACCACGGTATCCTTCTGGAACGGCTCAAAGGACTGGGGATCCAGGGCACCGTGTTGTCCTGGTTTTCCTCTTTTCTGGAGGGCCGTACCCAGTCGGTGTGGTTAGAGAGTGAGAGGTCCAGCCCTAGGCTTCTCAAGTATGGGGTGCCTCAGGGTTCGGTGCTCTCTCCTCTCCTATTTAACATCTACATGAAGCTACTGGATGAGATCATTCGTTCCCACGGAGTGCTGTACCATCAGTACGCGGATGACACTCAGTTGTACATCTCGGCCCGTGGGGACCCCAGTGATGCTGTTGAAATCCTATCCGGATGCCTGGAGGCCATTGGGGTCTGGATGGGGGCCAATGGGCTTCGGCTGAATCCCAGCAAGACAGAGTGGCTGTGGATAAGGGGCCCCGTGTTATCCAGGGAGTTACCATCTTTGGTACTGGATGGGGCTGTTTTGCCCCAGACAGACCCAGTGTGCAACTTGGGGGTCCTTCTGGACTCGCGGCTGCTGCTAGAAGAACAGGTAGCAGCTGTGGCCAGGAGGGCTTTTGCCCAACTTCGGGTGATTCGCCAGTTGCGCACGCTCCTGGACTGGGGCTCCTTGCTTATGGTCACCCATGCTCTGGTCACTTCCCGACTAGATTATTGTAATGCGCTCTACATGGGGCTGCCCTTGATGACCATTCGGAGGCTGCAGCTGGTCCAGAATGCGGCAGCCCGGGTGGTGATGGGATGTGGGCGATATGCCCATGCCTCACCGCTACTTCGGGAGCTGCACTGGTTACCAGTTTGTTTCCGGGTGCAATTCAAGGTGCTGGTTTTGACCTTTAAAGCCCTATATGGCAGTGGGCCAGGATACCTTAGAGACCGCATCGTCTCAAGAGTGTCTGCCTGTCCAACCAGAGCGGACCGGAGGGGCTCTCTAATAGTGCCATCAGCTAGGGGTGCACATCTATCCAGCACCCGAAGGAGGGCCTTCTCCGTGTCCGCACCAACTCTCTAGAACCTCCTGCCAACAGATCTAAGACTTCAAAGAGAATTGCTACCCTCCAGGAAAGGATTGAAGACCTGGCTGGCAGGGCAGGTGTGGGGCCCGAATGGGAACACGGTCCCCGCCTGCTGGCTTATGTAAACAATTAAGAACTCTCTCTTCTTCTTCTTTTTATAGTGGGTGGGATGGGTGGGTGGGATATGGGTCTTTTAAAGTGGGTGGGATGTGGGTCTTTTAAAGTGTTTTTATGTGTTTTTAGAACTTGTTGTAATGCCGCCCTGAGTCGGGTTCTGCCTGAGTGGGCGGCATATATAAATATGACTATTAAATTAAATTAAAGAAATTAGTTCAAGACTTTAAAAGAACTAGGCAGATAAGGGCCAGGTGGTAGTAACTTGAATTCTACCCTGATACAATATGTAAAAAACTTTTAAAACCCTTTAAGTGAGTTCAATTTGTTCCATAAATGTCTCTTTTAAACTTTAATTTCTTCTCAAGTCACTAACATAACATGATTAACCAGAAGTCTGGAGCTGCATCTCCAGACAGAGTTGCTGTCCTTCAGGAATGGACTAAAAACCTGGCTGGCAAAGCAGGTGTGTGGCACTAGTGATGTGGTGGCCCCTACCTGCTGGCTGATTTAGTAAGAACACTCTCTCCCTCTTTTAATCTCTAGGGGTCGGAGTAATTTTTAGTGGCAGTTTTAATGGTTTTTTGTTGTTGTTGTTCAGTCGCACAGTCGATTCCGACCCTTTGCGACCCTATGGACCATCGTTCTCCAGGCGCCTCTGTCCTCCACCATCCCCCTCAGTCCTCCCAGTTCTGTGCCCATTGTGTCTACAATACCATCTATCCATCTCATCCTTGGCCTCCCCCTTCTTCTTTTGCCCTCCACCCTTCCCAACATCACGGCCTTCTCAAGTGAATCCTCCCTTCTCATTTGATGCCCAAAGTACTTTAGCCTCATCTTTACTATTTGACCTTCCAATGAGCAGTCAGAGTTGATTTCTTCTAAGATTGACCTATTTGTTCTCCTCGCTGTCCAAGGTACCCTCAAAACTCTCCTCCAACACCACATTTCAAAGGCATCTATTCTTCTGCGTTCAGCTTTCCTAATTGTCCAGCTCTCACATCCGTACATTACCACTGGGAATACCATTGCTTTGACTATTCTAATTTTTGTTTTCAAGGTGATGTCTCTGCTTTTCACTATGTTCCCCAGGTTTCTCATGGCTTGTCTCCCTAGAATCAGCCGCCTCTTTATTTCATGGCTGCAATCTCCATCTGCAGTGATCTTAGATCCTAAGAAGGTAAAATCTGTCACTGCTTCTACTTCTTCCCCGTCTATTTTCCAGGAACTGATCGGGCCTGTTGCCATTATCTTGGTTTTCTTGATATTGAGTCTCAAGCCAGCTTTTGCACTCTCTTCCTTCACACCGATCAAGAGATTCTTTAGGTCTTCCTCACTTTCTGCCATTAGGGTGGTGTCGTCTGCATATCTCAGATTGTTGATGTTTCTCCCAGCAATTTTGATCCCATATTGTGATTCCTCCATCCCTGCATTGCGCATTATGTGCTCTGTGTATAAGTTGAATAAGCAGGGTGACAGAATGCAGCCTTGTCTTACTCCTTTTCCTATTCCAAACCACTCTGTCATTCCGTGTTCTGTCCTAACTGTTGCTTCTTGGTTCATGTACAGATTTCTCAGGAGGCATATGAGGTGCTCTGGTATTCCCATCTCTTTAATCACTTGCCACATCTTGTTGTGATCCACACAATCAAATGCCTTAGTGTAGTCAATAAAGCAAAAATAAACTTGTTTCTGGTATTCCTTTGTTTTCTCCATGATCCAACGTATGTTGGCAATGTGGTCTCTAGTCCCCCTGCCTCTTCTGAAACCAGCCTGCACCTCTGGTAATTCTCTTTCCACATGCTGCTGAAGTCTATCCTGTATTATCTTGAGCATCACCTTGCTGGCGTGTGGGATGAGCGCAATTGTTCGATAATTTGAACATTCTTTGGCATTGCCCTTTTTTGGGATTGGAACATATACTGATCTTTTCCAGTCCTGTGGCCACTGTTTTGTTTTCCAAATCTGCTGGCATATTGAATGCAGTAATTTGATGCCATCATCTTTTAGAGCTTTGAAAAATTCAACTGGGATACCATCATCTCCACTAGCTTTGTTGTTTGCAGTGCTCTTTAGGGCCTTTCTGACTTCACTCTCCAGGATGTCTGGCTCAGGTTCAATTTCTTCATCATTGTGACTATCAGGAGTGTTGAGTTCCTTTTTGTAGAGTTCCTCTGTGTACTCTTTCCATCTTTTCTTAATCTCTTCTGCATCAGCTAGCTCCTTTCCGTCTTTGTCCCTTATCATGTTCATTTTTGCTTTGAATGTTCCCTTGATTTCCCGGATTTTTTTGAAAAGATCTCTGGTTCTGCCTCTTTTGTTGTTTTCTTCCATTTCTTTGCACTGTTCTTTTAGATAGTTTTCCTTATCTCTCCTTGCTTTTCTTTGAAATTCTGTGTTCAAATGATTGTATTTTTTCCTTTCTCCTTTGACTTTTGCGTTCCTTCTTTCCTCTGCTATTTTAAGAGCCTCATCAGACAACCACTTTGCTTTCTTACTCTTCTTTTCTTTTGGTATGGTTTTCTTTGCTGCTTCCTGCATGATGTCCCTCATCTCTGTCCATAATTCTTCTGGCACTCTATCTATTGAGTCTAAGCCATTGAATCTGTTCATCACCTCCACCGTGTATTCTTTAGGGATGCTGTCTAGGTGATATCTGTCTGGTCTCTTTGTTTTCCCTATTTTCTTTAGTCTAAGCCTGAATTTTGCAATCAGTAGGTTGTGATCTGAGCCACAATCTGCTCCAGGTCTTGTTTTTGCTGACTGTATGGAGGTTCTCCATCTTTGGCTGCAGAGTATGTAGTCAATCTGGTTTCGGTGTTGGCCATCTGGTGATGTCCATGTGTAAAGTCGCCTCTTGTGTTGCTGGAAGAGGGTGTTTGCTATGACCAGTGCGTTCTCTTGGCAGAACTCTATCAATCTTTGTCCTGCTTCATTCTGTGTTCCAAGACCGAACCTGCCTGTTATTCCCTCCACTTTTTGATTGCCTACTTTGGCATTCCAGTCTCCTAGAATAATTTGAACATCATTTCTTGGTGTTTGTTCTATGAGGTGTTGTAAGTCCTCATAGAACTGGTCCACTGTGGCTTCATCTGCACCCGTGGTTGGTGCGTATATTTGGATCACAGTAACATTGAATGGTTTGCCCTGAATTCTTACTGACATCATTCTGTCATTTTTGAGGTTGTATCCCATTACTGCTCTTCTCACTCTTTTATTGACAATTATGGCTACTCCATGTCTTCTAAGGTTTTCTTGTCCACAGTAGTAGATGTGATGGTTTCCAGAGCTGAATTCGCCCATCCCTGTCCATTTGAGCTCACTGATTCCCAAGATGTCAATGCTTATTCTTTCCATCTCATTTTTTACCACTTCCAGTTTACCTTGGTTCATTGATCTCACATTCCATGTCCCTATACAGTATTGCTCCTTACAACATTGCATTTCCCCTCCCCCTTTCCTGTCCATCCCCTTTCTCCCCTCTGAGGTGTTAAGCATCCTGTATCACCTAGCCTGCCCTTTTGTTTTGCCTTTTGTTTTGGTCCCTAGGGTTCTCTTGGCAAGCTTTGTGGCGTGGTTTGCCGGTTTCTACGCCATTTTTTTTCTCGTATCATACATCATATCACAGTTTTAAAAGTTTAAAACAGTTTACACAACATATTATCATGCATAATTATCACACTCTAAAACACAGTCTCTATGTTAATTGCTATATTAAGTCAGTATGAAGTCTCTATGTCAGTCACTATATTAATTCAGCTACATTTTTCACATCAGCTACTTATCCTTGTGTCCTCACTCCCCAGGTGGGGTTGTTGTCTCTGGGTCCCTTGTTCCAGGGGCATCGCAGTGGCGGGCAGTGGATGTTTTCCCTGTGTCTCAGCTGTTCCTCTTCCTCTGCCTCTGGCTGCAGTGGTGGATGGTGACCTTCTCCCTCCAAGGCCTCTGGATGGTTTCTGGGCAGTTGGGGCCTGTGTCCTTCTCTGCCTCTTTCTTCCTTACACCCAGGTTTTGGGATGGGGCGGGAGGGAGGGGCCGATTCTTCACTCACCTCCCTCCTAGGCCTCTGGATGGTTACTGGGCAGTTGTGATTGGTTTTATTTTCTGTGAACCGCCCAGAGTCTTCGGAGTTAGGCGGCAATATAAATCAGAAAAATAAAATAAATAAATAAATAAATAAATGTGTTTTATATTGCTTCTGTCTCCTTTTGGAAGATATTTTGTGATGGATGGTTTCCCAGTTCCAAAATCTCGCTTGTAGTCATTAAGAAAGGCAGAAGGTGGGGTGGAAGCAGGGGGAGTTATTTGTTTTATTTTAAAGAAGTGTCTTAATTCCCTTCCTTTTTTATATCAGGTAACAGGCATGTAGTTTAGGAAATGACCACAATGGGCTAAATGATATTCAACACTAACATATGACCTTTATTTATGTAACAGCAGAATTCAGTGTAGGCACCTCAACACCTACTCTGGAGAGTTGAGGAGCCTTCTACAGACAATTCTGGAGTAGCTTCCAGGGCTGCAAGGTGGTTAGGGAAGAATATTTTGACATACAAAAATGTTACATGTGTTTAGGTTAATATGTTCTACTTCAGGGGTTTCCAACCTAAAGCCTGTGGGCTGGATCTGGCCTGCGGCACCATTTCATGTGACCCTCCACCCCTCCAAGAGACAAAATGACTTCCCCTTTGAAGCTATTGGGACAAAATGGCCACCCCATCGTGCAGGCAGGGCAAAGTGGACATCCGGCCCTTGAAGCTGACTAAGAGAGCATAACCGGCCCCCAGCTTGAAAAGGTTGGGAACCCCCTCTTCTACTTGATACAAAAACAATCATAAGAACAGCCTTGCTGGAACAGGCCACAGCCCATCCAGTCCAGCATTCTGTCTCACACAGTGGCTCACCATTTGCTTCAGGGTATTCCCAAGCAGATGCCTTCACCTGCTTAGGATTCCCTGGAAATGGCATTGAGGGATATCCTGCCTATCTCTCCAACCCGGAGGTTGTCCTTAAGTATCCATAATTATAGCCATTGATACCCTTGTCCTCCATGAACTTGTCTAATCCTTTCTTAAAGCTGTCAAGACTGACAGCTGTCACCACTTCTTCTGGCAGGGAGTTCCATAGACCAGTGATCCTCTGGGTGAAAAAGTACTTTCTCTTATTTGTTTGAGAACTAGTACCCAAAAGTTTCATGGAGTGTCCCCTAGTTCTAGTGTTATGCAATAGGGAAAACAGTTTTTCCTTATCTACTTTGTCCACACCATGCATGATTTTATAAACTTCAATCAGGTCACCTCTTAGACGTCATCGTTCAAGAGTGAAGAGGCCCAACCGTTGCAGTCTCAGATGGTAAGGAAGGTGTTCCAGTCCCCTAATCATTCTGGTTGCCCTCCTCTCCCATTTATCCGGTTCTGATGGTTTGAACCCCAGAAGAAAACGAAGAATCCTTTCTTGCATGTCTGTCCACTCAGCATTAAGTGTCTCCAGCTTCTTCTTTCTTTCTGGCAGGTGCAATGTGCCACAAAAGACTTGCATTCAGGGACCTTTGGGGGTGTGGTTCACGAAGCAACAAGTGACTTAATATTTTTGTTGAGTGAGTACAATTTCCAGATTATGAGCAAATGAATGTGTGTTATATTTACCCAGCCCAGTATAGCCTTCACTTATTAGCACCTGTCCTTTCTTTGCATTAGTAGATTAGGGGGAAAGCAGCCACAATCATATAATTTATTTATTTTTATTTATAATTCAAACTTGTATAGCTGCCCCACTCCCCAAAGTGACTCCAGGTGGCTCACAAAATTATAAACTCTAAACATTAAAAGCTACAGAGATTATAAAACTTAAAACCATTAAAAACCCATTGCTAAAAATGCCCAATGATTAAAATAAGATAAAAATAAAAACGGCTGTCATTATATAAGCCAGCGAAGGGGGGGGGGGCTGTTGTGTCATCAGTGCCCCACACCTGCCTCTCCAGCCATGTTTAAGGTCTTTCCTGAAGGGCAGCCATTCTTCTCCCTCCCACATATTCATCACAGTTCGATTCCCGAGTACTGCAGGACAGAATGAGCTCCCGTCTTTCTCCCAGCTCCTGCCAACCTAGCAGTTCGAAAGCAAGAAATTGCAAGTAGATAAATAGGGACCACTTCATTGGGAAGGTAACAGCATTCTGTGCGCTCTGGTGTCTAGTCATGCCTGCCACATGACCACGGAAACATCTGCAGAAGCAGACAGTGCTGGCTCTTTGGCTTTGAAACAGAGATGAGCACTGAACCCTAGTGTCACTTTCACTCTCCAAGAAGTAAACAGCTTTTAAGTAAATAATTTAGCCAGAGAGGTTTGAAATGGAAAAAGAGAATTTTATCTAAGTTTTTCTGTCAAAGTACAACAAAATACAATTACACATGATCATGGTAATAATAATGCATATATGCATGGTCTTGGATCCATCAGATTCAAGGACCCCCATCAAAGATATAGCCAGCTTTTTATACTTTTCACAAAGCCTCACACATGTGTCTTCAGTCCAGATGGTCTCCCAGGGCGTTAGGCGTTTCACTTTTATCTTGATGTTACACATTCTAACTCACATATGCAATGACGTACATTCTAACATGTTCAGTGGTAAACATGGCTGCTTATTTCAGATAAGACTCTTTTGGGCCGAGAGGCTTTCAAATAATACCAAGATGGCTCTGCTTATGCATACATTGTATACATTGCTTTGTGAAGGAATATGTTAACACATATAAAATATGCTAATTTACACTAGAGTGTCACTAGAGTCGGATACGACTGGCTTTCGAGCAAGGGAAACCTTTACCTTTACCTTTTGAATATGCTTGAGCGGTTCTGTTTTTCTTTTTCTTTGTCAAGATCACATTAATGACTTCAGTCTGAATGGCTACACACATTTCAGGTAGTAATAGTACAAGTATAAGTAGGCTATCAAACAACGTTATATTTCTTATACATCTGTGATCTACCACACAATTCTGCAAGGTTAGATGTTTTTGTTCTGTGCCTTCGCTCAAGATATTCCTCTCTGTCTTCCCTCCTATGATTTTCCTTCTTATGGAAATCACTGAGCACATCCACGCTGGTCAAAGAAAACAGGTCAAACACAGGAGCATAAAAGAAGAAAGGGGCAAAGACTTACTAATATAATGGTGCGCTCCATGCATTTCAATTAGGAACTTCCTCAGAAGCACAGGAAATAATTTACTATGTATTTTTTTAGTAATACATAGTATTTCTGGACTAAGTAGAAATATTTATTACGTGGAGCCTTTTTTCACTTCTATTTGAGGCTTGCCTCTTGTCCTGTAGATTAACAATAAGTAATCTCTGTGGATAGTTATTAATCATTTTTGTGTTTTTCTCTTAATCATACCTTCTGAAAATAAATTTTGTTTGATATATTCAAATTTATAAGGTATCTATGGAATAAGACTCCTCACAACTTGTAAATTTGTTTTCAGACAACCTTGTTAATTCTTCCGGTCATATCCTGATCCCTGGAATATATGATGCAGTTGTTCCTCCTTCGGAAAAAGAAACAAAATTATATAAGGAAGCAGAGTATAATGTTGAGAAGATAAAGGCAAAATTTGGAATAAAAAACTTTACATACAGTACTAAGGTACTGTATATGTCATACTATATTTATATTTACCGTATTTTCCGGCGTATAAGATGACTGGGCGTATAAGACGACCCCCAACTTTTCCAGTTCAAATATAGAGTTTGGAATATACTTGCCGTATAAGACTACCTCTCTTCCAATGCACACCAAATAAAAATTAACCCACACTCAACCCGAAGACGCGCAGCCCTCCGAGTCGAATGGGCAGGTTCTGGTGGAGAGCCAATCCACGCTCACGTTCTGCTCCTTGAGGTACAGGAAGATGTGTGCAGCTTGCTTCCCCTTGCTTCATACTCCCTGCACAGAGCAGGGACTCGGCCGCGGCACCCCCCACCATATGCGCCAGACATATGAAGCAAGGGGAAACAAGCTGCAGTTAAGTACCTGTCCTATAAGACGACCCCTGACTTTGGCACAGATTTTTCGGGGTTAAAAAGTAGTCTTATACGCCAGAAAATACAGTAAATTTTTTAAATCAGATTTTTCCCCATGATGTCTTTTATTTTTGGGGAACAAATTGTGGAGATTCTTTCACAGCAGACAAGGTATTTAAAAGACTGGATTCAAACTGCATATACTGGCATAGAAAAATATGTTCCTTAAACTCATACAAACCTAATCATGTTGTTGAGATATGTAGTTGCACAAAGAAAGAATTCTTTCTAGCAATTTCATGTAAAGTTTTAAAAGCCTTCTGAATTCTCTTGTGTTACTGTTTATTTTTGCTGCACAGAGAGCCTATAGCTGTGGAAAAAATCAGAAAACAATGAAGGCAATGTATTCTTTCTACAAATAGCCCTAACAACTCTTAATCTCTATATTACCCCTTATTATTAATTTATTTAAACAACTAATGTTCCAGAATATGTTAGAACAGATCACCAATATATTTTTTTATTTCTAAAAAGATGGGAGTAGACAAAAACACAAAATCCTTTCCCTCATTTTGAACCCTTTTAATTATAGTGAATCTTCATCAGAGAAACCTATATTAAATATATGAATAACATTTTGTACAAAACTTAGACTATGCATTTCTTCAGTAGCAATACACTGGGTAAATAGGTACGAAATAGGAAAATGATTAATATAAATAATTATACCTTATTAATGAATTCTAGTGTTAATACTGGCCAAAACATTTCTAGTGTTAACACTGGCCAAAACTAGGGGAGAAAATTGCCACCTGTCCATTTTATCATATTTTATTTATGATTGAATCAGTCACTGTCAAATAAAAGGAAGGAGTAGCCAGTTATAGCTTATTATTTCAGACTGTTGCATTGAAAGTTCTTTTTATTTAGGAGGAAATATTAATGCGAAGATCATGCTACCCATCTCTCTCCATCCACGGAATTGAAGGTGCCTTCTCGGCACCTGGAACAAAGACTGTAATTCCTGCAAAAGTAATGGGGAAATTTTCAATACGGCTAGTTCCTAATATGGAACCCTCAATTGTGATTAATCAGGTAGAGCAGCAGCCCATTACATTTTTTACTTATTGCTTATTTTCATATTTTAACCAGTTATGTTTTCAATTGATATAATTACTGTATCAGGCTGAAAAGGATTCACACATTAACAGTACAACCCTAAACATTTCTACAGTAAAACCCCAACTTACATATGCCTTGAGTTACATAAAATTCGACTTACATAATGATTTTGTGCTAAAACCATGTCCCGATTCACACGATTTCCTATGGTTTGCTTCGAGTTACATAAAAATTCATTTCCCTATGGGTTTGTTTCGAGTTACATAAAAATAATTTTCCTAAGGGTTTGCTTTGAGTTACATAAAAACCTGATTTAAGCAAAAGCCTACTGAACGGACTTTTTTCGTAAGTAACCCTTTCGCAAGCGACAGCGCTTTCATGCGTGCGTGGAAGGGGTAAAACCCTTCTGCACATGCGTGGAAAGCGTTTCCCCCGCTGCCAAATTACGGGGTTTTGGCAGCGGGGGCCGGGTTATAACGTCAATCGACGTCAATTTACGGGGTAATCCCGGCTTGACCATGTGACTGGCCTGTGGCCCGAAAAGTTTGGGCACCCCTGTACTAAATCAATCAGTCAATCAGCAAGCAACCTCTATTGAACTCAGAGAAGTTACATCTGAGTAAACATATTGGATTAATATGTTAATGAATAAACACAGAATAAAGCAAATTTGTTTTTATGTACTTGCTTGGACTACTGAGGATGTATCAGTTTATCCAAAGAGGCAAATAATTATTGAGTAATGCACCTTTATAGACATTATTTTATATAATCTTGCTACTGTGTGATGTTTAATGTTTGCTGAAAACAAATGGGGGTAAACTTTGACTATTATTCTCTTGAGGTAACTGATTATTTGAAAGAAAAATTTGCAGAGCGGAAAAGTCCAAATCATCTCGCCATAAGATGTGTAATAGAAGCAAAACCATGGCTTTCTGATACAGATGGTCCACTATATTTGGCTGCAAAAAAGGCAATTAAAAAAGGTTTGGCTATTTTATTACTGGATTAAAAAAACATTATATAAACAAATTTCACAAACTCCTTGCCTCTCCAATGAAAGAGAATCCATGATACAGTAGATGTCAAGCAGTGGGCTACAGAAATTTGGTGTTAATGTTCATAAATTTCCTATTTCCTTTCAGTGTTTAACACTAAGGCTCAGCTGTTCCGAATAGGTGGAACAATTCCAATTGGTTCACATTTCCAAAAGGTGACTGGAAAGAATGCCTTGTTTCTAGGAATAGGAGGACCAGATGATGCTCCCCATGGCCAAAATGAAAAAATCAGCAGGTAAGCTATGGCTCGCTTGACTTAATATTAAGTGGTATTGTAATACATACTAAAGAAAACACTTTACACTTGCCAAATTTGTATATTATTTTTGGTTGACATACTGCAGTTGTTTTGATATTCTCTTTATTTCCAATGTTTGAACATCCAACATTTTATGAGCTAACTCCTGCAACTGTTCAGATATTCCTCTCTTTTATGCGGTTTCTAGATATTTTATTTCTAAAAAGAGTTGCCGCTGGTGTTGCATTCCATTAAGTCGCCCCTTGAATAAGTGATCTCCAAAATGTTCTGTTCTTAACAACCATGCTCAGCTCTTGTAAACTCAAAGCTGTGGTTTCATTTAGGGAGTTGACCCAGCTTGTATTTGGTCTTGCTTTTTTCCTGCTGCCTTCTACCTTTACCAGCAATATTTTTTTTCTAAAGAGTCTTGCCTTCTCATTCTGTTCACAAAGTAGGACAGCCTAAGTTTTATCATTTTTGCCTCCAGAGATACTTCAAGCTTTATTTGCTTTAGGACCCATTGGTTTGTCTTTCTGGCAATCCAGGGTATTTGCAAACTAATGATCCCACTCTCCTCAGTTTTTTTTAAAGTTCAGCTTTCATACCCATACATATTGAGTGGGAATACAATACTATCTGTCGGTCTATCTGACTGAACGACCATTCCCTGGGCATGAAAACGTATGAAAACAACATAACATCAATAAAAAGCTCACTATAACACCATTCTGGAACACAATAGGATTCTTATCTTTATGTGCTGCTAAGATGGCATTTCTGCTCTGTCTCCTTGCAAGTTTGTCAACAATGTCACCGGACTTTGTTTCCTTACTGAGAGAGAAGTTCTGTGCATTGAAGCAAAATCCTCCTTTGAAATATGTAGCTCAGGCCACAACTCTGTACACAGCTGGAGGGCTAAAATAATCAAGCCAGTTTCAGATTTTGAAGAATTAACTCTTCTCACTCTCAAAATTGAGGTGTTTCTTTTTGTTTTCCAAGAACTCAGTGAAGATCTGAAGGTCTCCCATTGTAGCCTTAGTCTGTAAGTGCACACTCCCCTCCTCCAAGGCTTGATTAGCAGTACAGTAATACTTCGGATAATGAATGCATCAGACAATGCTAAAATTGAATAACATCAGGAAATTTGAGGAACACTTTTGCACCGTACTACGTTAAGATAACGTGTGATGCAAAAGTTTTCCTCAAATTCCTCAGCGTTGATCTCTGCCCCTGCTGGCTTTGGGGCAGAAATTTCCGGAGGCCCTCTTGCTGGTCTGAGCGTCAAGCCGCCGGTTTCTGCATGCGCACTTTCACCTCAAGGAAACGGGTGGTCTGAGCCCGACACTCAGACCGCCCGTTTCCTTGGGGTGAGAGCGTGTGTGCAGGCTCTCACCCCAAGGAAACTGGCGGCCCGATGCTCAAGCCGGGGATCAGACGCTGCATCTGAATTATTCCTACAACTTTCTCAATCCCATTTCAAACACTCAGACCACTCATTTCCTTGGGGTGAGAGAGCACACGCATTCTCTCACCCCAAGGAAACGGACGGTCTGAGCGTTGGGCCACCAGTTTCCTTGAGGTGAGAGCCTGCGCGCACGCTCTCACCCCAAGTAAACCGGTGGTTTGAGTGCAGATGCACCCACAGCTTGCCCTGGAAGGGAACCAGCTAAGCCCATGCCCCTACCCCTTCCAAGGCAAGCTGGGCTCAGCCTGCGTGCCCACCCTGCTCACCTTGGATGTCTGGAGGTGCCCTTTGCTTTCGAGGCTTGCCTCGAAATGGCAAGGGTACCTCCGGAGATCTCTGCCCCTTTAGTGTAAGGGACCAAAGACAATACAACAGCCGAAGGGTTGGCTTAACACAGGTTTATTGCATGATGATCCGGAGGAACATGTGGTAATGGCGGCTGGGTAGCTCAATATATACAGCTGGCTATACATTTGAATGTGGCTCGTTGGCAGACTATTGGTTGCTGCCTGCGTGACGTCGTAGGGGGTCACGCCCTTCTTGACCAGGTGAGGAGGTCGGGGGGAATCTTCCCGCGCTGCTGATCCAGGTGGCTGTGAACCATTAGAGCTGGACGCTCGCTACTGTCCTCTGGTGGTCACTAGCTCGCGTCCCCTTATTAAGCATACATTGATACAGGTGATGGTTATAATGTTGCACACAGAAAGGTTACATTGATAACACATGGCAAAGGTACATTGTTAAAGGCACTGCTTTACAGAACACAACATCCCTCCCCCCTAGGATGAGATGAAGTCTCTCAGCCAAGAAGGCTTGTTGCGTGTGCGTGTGGGCCGTGAAGGAGGCTGCCCCCCGGGGGGCGTTATTGCTTCTTTGTTCCCTGGTCCCTTGTCCTGAAATGGGAGAGGGAGACTCGTTAGTAGCTTGCCGCTGTCTGGCGGTCTTAGGGGAAGGGAAAAACTCCATTGTGGGCAGACCGGGGGGCGTCGGGACTAACGGAAAACCCCTCTTCTCGCTTGGACGGGTGGGGGACCACTCCGAAAAACCCCCCCGGTTCTGAAAATCAAAATCTAAGTTGGTCGGGGTACCAGCATTTGTGGGGACTTTCCGCGAGATATGTATGGGGTCGGGTTCCTCTCCCTCGGAAAGATCCCCCAGGGTATCTATGAGGATATCCTCCTCCCCCCTTGGTGGGGGCTCACGGTCCCCTTCTCCTCCCCCTTGGGCTAAACGGGTGGGGGAGAACCCTAACGCTGACTTATTTCCTGCGTGAACCGCGTCCTGCTCGTCGGGGACCCTGCGTCGGAGCTGGTCTGCGTGCCGCCTCCATAGGAGCCCTGTGCTGGTTTCCATGCGGTACGACACGGGGCCGGTTTGTTCCACGACTACGCCGGGCACCCAGGCTGGGCCTGTGCTGGCGTAATTCCTGCAATGCACGGGGGCGCCTATGCTGAAACTCTTTGTAACTTCCAGCCCGATGTTCCTTCCTTTGTCCTCTACCCTCGTGGGGTCTAGCCTAGTAAGGATGGTGGTCAGCTTCCTGCGCATTAAGAGCTCTGCGGGGGAGTATCCTGACGCCAACGGGGTCACCCTGTACCCTAGCAGAAACTGACACACTTGTAGGTTCAAATCCCCTGGGCCCATGCGCCGCAACGCGTCCTTCGTGGTGCGGACGAGGCGCTCTACTTGGCCGTTGGTGGCCGGGTGAAACGGGGCGGAGGTAATATGCCGAACGGCGTTAATCTCCATGAATGCCTTAAACTCGGAGGACGTAAAACAACTAGCGTTGTCGCTAATTAACGTGTCGGGTATGCCGAACGTGGAAAAGAGCCTCCGCAAGTGCCTAATGGTCTGGGCTGAGGAGGTGCTCGTGACTGGGATAACCTCCAACCATTTGGAGAAAGCGTCCACAACGAGGAGGAATAGGGTGCCTCTGAACGGGCCCGCGAAATCAACGTGCACCCGGGACCACGGCCCCTTAGCCGCGTCCCATTCCCTGTGGGGAAGGCGGGCCTCCTCCGGTCTGGAGCATTGGCAACTTTCGCAAGTGCCGACCATGTGCTCGATGTCGGCGTCTAGCTGGGGCCACCAGAAGTAACTCCGGGCCAGCGCCTTGGATCGCACGATGCCGGGGTGGCTGACGTGCAGCAGTTTGAGCACCCGCGGCCGAAGGGAAGTGGGAATCACCACCCGCTGCCCCCACAAGAGACATCCCCTCTCTAGGGACAGTTCTAGCTTTTTTCTGAAAAATGGAGCGAACTCCTCCGCTGGGGAGGATGCGGGCCACCCTTTCTGTAGCCAGGAGCTTACTGTCGCTAACGTTTTGTCTTTCTCTGTCGCTTTGGTGATGTCGGCGGGCACTACCGGGGGCGAATCCAGCACCTCTATCATGAGAACCTGATGGTCCCGCTCCCCCATGCTCACCTGGCTGGGCGTTAGGGGAAGGGGAGACCTAGATAGGGCGTCCGCATGGCTGATCTCTTTCCCGGGCCGGTAGACCAACGCGTGCTGATACGCGTTGAGAAAAATGGCCCACCTGAGCATCCTTGGGGACAGGATTTGAGGGGTGGGCTTATCCGCGGTAAAAATGCCTAGCAGGGGTTTGTGGTCCGTCACGATGGTGAAGGGGCGGCCATACAGAAAATCGTGAAATTTTTTCGTCCCCGAGACTATCGCTAATGCCTCCCTGTCCGTCTGTGCGTAGTTTCTCTCTGTTTGGGACAGGGACCTGGAGTAAAATGCTATCGGGGCCTCCCTTCCGTTCGCCAGCACGTGGCACAGCACTGCCCCCACCCCCACTGGAGATGCATCACAGATCAGAACTACTGGGCGTTTGGGGTCGAAGTGGGTCAGTATGGCGTCGGACGCCAGGAGGCTTTTCAGCTCACTAAATGCCCTTTCCTGGTCATCGCCCCACTTCCATGCCTGGTCTTTCTTAAGCAGCCTGTGTAGCGGTTCGGCCACCGCTGCCTTCCGGGGGAGGAAGGAGTGGTAAAAGTTGAGCAGCCCTAGGAACGACTGCAACTCGGGCTTGGAGGTGGGGCGGGGGGCTTTCTTGATGGCTGCCACCTTAGACTTGGATTGTTTTATCCCCTCAGGAGTCACACAAAACCCCAGGAATTCAACCTCGGTTGCGAAGAAGACGCATTTGTCCTTGCGCAACCTCAGCCCCGCCTTTTCAAATATAGTCAGGACCTTCCCCAACCTCTTTGCCAATTCCGCCCGACTCCCCCCTGTTATTAACACGTCATCAAAATAAGGCAACACCCCCTCCAGGCCCTTCAGGAGGCGTTCCACGAGTGCCTGGAAAATTCCTGGCGCCGAGTTCACGCCGAATTGGAGGCGCGTCACCTGGAACGCCCCCTTATGGGTGATTATGGTCTGCGCAGCAGCTGCGGCGGGAGACACCGTGAGCTGCTGGTAGGCCTGTGCTAAGTCGAGCTTAGCGAAACATTTCCCCCCGTGTAATCTGGCCAGCAAATGGCTGACTACCGGCACCGGATATGCATTCGGGCGGATCGCCTTGTTGATGGTGCACTTGTAGTCGGCGCATATGCGAACCTCCCCATTGGACTTAAGAGCGGTTACAATTGGAGTTTCCCACTCCGCAGAATCTACAGGCACAAGAATCCCCTGACCCACCAATTTGTCCAGTTCTGCCTCTATCTTGTCCTTGAGTGCGAATGGCACCCGGCGTGGTTTTAGGCGAACAGGGCGGACCTCCGGGTCCAGGTCGAAAGTCACTGGGGGCCCCTTGAATTTCCCCAGTCCCATTTTGAAGACTTCGGGGTGCGCCTCGCACACCTCCTGAATCGGGTCAGTCCCAACAGCGTGCATCCCCACGGCATGCACCCCCCCAATGAACAAACCCAGGGGCTGGAACCATTGAGTCCCGAGGAGGCTGCAGTTTCCTCCCTTGAGCACGACCAGGGGAAGGGACGCGGCGTGCTCCTTGAATTTGACCTGAAATTCTCCAACCCCCAACACTGGAATACTGTTCCCTTGCACGTCCCGTAGTGTGGCCCTCAACGCTTTGAGCTTGGGCCGCTTTTGGGGGGCAATTCCACAAAACTCCCTCTGGGAAATGATTGAATACGAGGACCCCGAGTCAATTTCCATCCTAATGGGCACCCCTTGGACTAGTACCTCAACAAAGTAGCGGGGGTGTCTCGTAGACATGCTGAACACCGAGGCATCGTCCTCGCTGCCGTCGGCGATGCGGCCCACGCCGTCCTGCTTCCTCGTGGCCTGGGCGCCGTCTTTTGGTTTCGCTGGGCGGTCTCGTCCCGCGGAACGGTCTGGGGAGCTCCTCCGGGACTCGCGCTTCTTCCTGCACACCTTGGCGATGTGCCCGCGGCGGCCACAGTTGTGGCACTCGGCCTTCGGGAAGGGGCATTTCACGCGGTCGTGGGCCGCGCCACAGCCGTCGCATCGTCGGCCCTCCTTCCGGACCTTCTGCACGTCCTCGTCGTCACTGCTCTCCGTGGACGACCTCGAAGTTCGCCGGGCCGCCTGTACCGGAGCCTCTGCTTTCCTCGACTTTGGCCGCCAGTCCTGGAGCTCTTGGACCCCGGCCTTCGTAGCTTCTGCGGCCTGGGCCGCTCTAACGACCTCCTGCAGCGTGGGAGGCGGCTCTTGGTTCATTAATGTGCGCTGGGTCTCGGCGTCGTTCAGGCCGCACAGCACACAGTCTCGGAGGGTGATTTCGACGTTCTCCCATTTGCACGGGCCGGCCGCCAGCCGCAGGGCCGCCACGAACGCGGCGACCGTCTCCCCGGGCGCTTGTACTCGCCTCCAAAACGCACTCCGAGCGGGAAACATCGCCGTGGCGGGCCGGACGTGCTCACGCAGCAACTGCATGAGTTCCTTGGCCTTGAATTCGCTCACCCTCCTCGGTGCAATCAGGTCCACCAAGGTCCTTTTTGTTTCTTGTCCGAGCATTCTGGTGAAGATGGTTCTTTTCTTCGCCTCTTCCATAACTTCGGACTCGATCAGTGCGGCCTGGAAGTCCATTTCGAAGATCTCCCAGTCGCCCGGTTTCCTGATTTCGAAACCGGCGCATGTCTTGGTCCCGTGAGCTGCCATCCCACCTTCGTCGCCAATTTAGTGTAAGGGACCAAAGACAATACAACAGCCGAAGGGTTGGCTTAACACAGGTTTATTGCATGATGATCCGGAGGAACATGTGGTAATGGCGGCTGGGTAGCTCAATATATACAGCTGGCTATACATTTGAATGTGGCTCGTTGGCAGACTATTGGTTGCTGCCTGCGTGACGTCGTAGGGGGTCACGCCCTTCTTGACCAGGTGAGGAGGTCGCGGGGAATCTTCCCGCGCTGCTGATCCAGGTGGCTGTGAACCATTAGAGCTGGACGCTCGCTACTGTCCTCTGGTGGTCACTAGCTTGCGTCCCCTTATTAAGCATACATTGATACAGGTGATGGTTATAATGTTGCACACAGAAAGGTTACATTGATAACACATGGCAAAGGTACATTGTTAAAGGCACTGCTTTACAGAACACAACAGCCCCACAGCCCACAGGGCTGGTCTCTCCCTGGGAAGTGCCTTTCCAGGGGGAGTCCAGCCCTGCGGGCTTTGGGGATCGCGTGCCTCTTTGGAAAGGAAACCAGGGATCGGAGTGTCCTATCCCCGGTTCCCTTTCCAAAAAGGCAGGCGATCCACTTTGAGTTGGGAAGGGCCAGGGGGAACCCAGCACCAGCCAGGACAGCTTCTAGGCACTTTCCCCAGCCCTTCCTAAGTCAAAGTGGCCAGTGGAGGGCAAGCCCATGGTGGCCGCTTTGACTTTGAAGGAGTGTGTGTGTGCCTAGAAGCTGCCCTGGGTGGCGCTGGGTTCCCCCCAGCCCTTCCCAACTCAAAGCAGACACCATGGGCTTTGGTTTAACGTTGTGTGATAAATGTATCACACAATGTTAAAAACTGCATAACATTAAAGCTTGTGGAACCAGGCTTTAACGTTATGCGTGGTATTACTGTATTTACTAGTCCTGAACTGGCCCACCTTGGGGATGTGGACTCTGAGGATGAGGGGCAGGAGCTGGCAGGACCCCCCTTCCCAGGAGTGCCCCCCCCGACAATGCCTCAGCTTCCATTGGAACTCCAGCAGCAGTCTGACGGAGAGTGTTCCTCGACAGCAGCTGCAGCTCACGGACAGCTCTAGTGATGAAGCGTGGCTTGACGCCAGACATCGGAGCAAGGCAAAGCGTCTCCAGCAGAGGCAGAAAGAGAGGAGGGCCAGGAGGTAATTAGGAAGCATTGGGCCACATCCCATGGGGGAGGTATAAGGAGCCAGAACGCCGGGTGTGGCTCCGTGACGGACAAAGTTTGAGCTTCCCCGTTCCTGCCCGTTTGCTCGTCTCCTTGGCTTGTTGAAACTCTGGACTGGACTTTTGGACTGAACTTGGACTTCTACCCACTAGGCCTCTTTTGCAAGCAATTCTTTGCTCCAAAAATGATTTTGATGAAGCTTCCTTTACTCCTGTGGATCCCTAACTCATATCTTAAACACTACTGTCAGTAGTTTCAATCATTCCCCTTTATTAGTTTGATGTGTGGTATTTTTTGGTGTTGAGTCTCAGGAGATCAGACAAAAGCAGCCATTTTCTGTGTGGTCACAGCTCCTTCCCACGCCATGGCAGAGTGAACTTGAGTAATTGAACCCAATGAAGCATTGTCCACAGGCAGTCATGCTTACTCCTTTTCCATTCTTTCCAAAGAGTAATTTGTTTTAATTCAACATTAGCTTATTTTCTTTTGACAAAGACAAGTGTGTGATCCGTACACAAAACAAACGCAGGAGAAAAGCAATACCTTTATTGAAACACTAAAATAATATCAAACATTGTGCAAGCTTTTGCGACTCAAAACCATTTCTTCAGGCATTCTGACATTCTACTCCAGTCAACAAGAAGTACAGTATCTTTGTTTGTTTATGGAACTACTGAGAATACTGAGGGAAAAAAAGCTGTCCACCAAGAACTCTACATGGACTTTTAACATCAACACAGCAGCACTACAAATTGAAGTAACTTCTAATCCCTAGATAATATTCCTAATTGACTTTGATTTGATTTGGCTATAATTGGCGCACTTAGTGAGTAAACCAAAAACACCCCCACTCCCCAAAATCCCCTAATGGAGAACATTCAAGTTTGCATTGCCCCTTCCTCTGGCCACAAAAGAAGCCATCTGGGGGAAGGCAATATACAGAACCTGGCTTCCTGTGTTTGTTGAATGGGGAAGAATATTAGATACAGCCTGCTGTTTTTTGCACTCACTCCTAAGTCACAGAGCCTGGCACAACATTTTGCCATTAACTTTTGGAACTTTAATATTTTTCTATCCTATCCACAAGAAATTGATGCATGCCTGCATCACAAAAGCTCACAATTTTTTTTTTAAAAAAAATCCAATAAAAGTATCACATTTCACCTGCATTTATTTTCTTTCATAGTGCTTAAAATTATCATTTAAACTTTCCCCCTTCTTCTTAATTTCAGGTTCAATTTCATAGAAGGGACGAAACTATATGCAGCTTTACTTCAAGAAATTGCTACTTGATTTTTTAAAAAGCAATCACACCTATATACTGCCCCATAGCGCTTAGTGCACTCTCTGGGTCTCACAAGTTAATTAACATTTTGTCCCCAACATGCTGGGTACTCATTTTACCAACCTCAGAAGGATGGAAGGCTGAGTCAATCTTGATCCCTGGCCAGAATCAAACTCACAATACAGCAGTTTAACTACAGCGCCACCAGGGCACAATAATAACAACTAAAATATATCCATGCGTTTGAGATTCTCAAATAAAAATAGCATTTAAATTAAATGAAGTTGCTACTCATTATTTATGATGACATTTTTGGGGTGGTGGTGGTGATGACAGATAATTTTTTTCCAAAAACATTAAATGAAAAGAATTTTGAACAATGTATTTTGTTGTGGTCTAGTTACAAGACGATCCTAAAACTGTTGAAAACCAAGTCCAATTGAGTTTAATGGGACAGTATCACTTTGCATGTGATTGCAATTTTACATTGTCATCTTACGTACACCAATCTATGAGTAAGGGCCACTGAATGCTCCCATACACAGGTGAAACTCGGAAAATTAGAATATCGGGCAAATGTTCATTCATTTCACTTAAAAGGTGAAACAAATATATGATATAGACTCACTACATGCAAAGCGAGAGATGTCATGCCTTAATTCGTTATAATTGTGATGATCTTGCCATACAGCGTACATGAGATTATGTGATGATTATGGGGTACATGAGATTGGGGGTTGGGGTTTTCATAAGCTGTATGCCATAAGCATCAATATTATAACAAGGTAAGTCTTGAACTATCTCGCTTTGCATGTAATGAGTCTATCTCATATATTTGTTTCATCTTTTAAGTGAAATGAATGAACATTTGCCCGATATTCTAATTTTCCGAGTTTCACCTGTGTATGGGAGCATTCAGTGGCCCTTACTCATAGATTGGTGTACGTAAGATTGCACAATATTCTAATTTTTTGAGTTTCACCTGTACTTGCAATATAATGTACAGGTTTTGAAAGTATGTTTCTGTATTTACATTTAATGTTTACATTATTTTGCAATATTGCACTATTGGGACAGGGAGGTTGAAATCCTGTCATGCAGTTCTACTTGTACCATGGGGATGATGTAATCATCTGTGGCAAATTCCACTGATGAAAGGCTGTCACGTACTAAAGGAAATTTCAGGATATGCACAACTAGGATAGGACAAAATTCAACAATATTGTGTTCATCCCCAAATTGCCAAAGGAAACTTTAAGTTAGTGGTAATTTGGAGGTTCATAGAACTCATACAGTGTGACAAACTTGTGTTTACCCAATATTGCTAAAGGAAGTCTTTCATCTGCTTTAACTTGCCACTGCTATTGATTCCACCCCGTTGTACAAATATTTAGTCAATATTTCTATTAATTTCAGTTGACCTTGTGTGAGACCTGAAGCTAATGATCTGAACTTGCCTCTATGTGCAGTTATAGCATTAACTATACCATGACATTTTTTTAAGTTTTAAAGGCTCCCCCCCACCCCACCCCATACCAAAGCTCCCAAAGACTGCCCCAGGGCAAAAGTGATGCCTACAGAGTCTCAGAAATTAAAATGGGAGGATAGAAAGCTTCTCCTTAGTGTAAATTAAATGTTTACAGTGCCCAGTCTGGGTTACGCCAATGCATATTTATGCGAATAGAATTTTGCCTATTCTATCATTTGAACACATTCAAATGAACTGTTATTTGATTTTAAGCCATAGCAATGGTCTTGCAAAAAATCGCTTATCTGAAACAATGAACAAAATCAGCAATATCATATCTGAAGCATGAACTTGCACTTCCTACATTTATGTTTCTTGTCTCCTCTTGAAAACCACCACTTTTCCAGTGAGAGACCAGCCATATTTGGTAAATTACGGCATACTGTACTTCATTAGCTTACTTCTTCTTGTGCCATATCCGATTCCAAATACTGATGATCATCATAGCGATGAGCCATGAACTGTCCAGAGAATATAATGCAGTGGCCTTTCATCTGCCTTCTGCATGGCAGCATGACCCCCATACCACTGATCCAGCTCTGTGAGTCACTTTCTGGTCCTGAGCCCTATTGGCACACAAAGTCCTCCTCAGCCCCAGGCCAGTATTGATGAAGCTGCTGCCCTCCATCAAGATGGATTCAAGTGGAATTTAATCCACTTGGTGGCCATCACCCTCAGGTTAACTACTGCCTAACACTCGGCCGTGAGTTGTTGGCAGTATGTCTACTCCAGGGGTTGGCAAACTTTTCAGGCAATGGGCAGATCACGTGGCTCCTCCCACCGGAAGTGGAAGTGAAAAACGCCCGCGCATGCGCATTATACTGCTGTGAATGCACCCGCGGCTGTCATAAACACATTTACGACAGCCGCTGGTGCATTTATGGCAGCATTCTGCACATGCACAGGTGCATTTTACTTTTGCTTCTGAGAGCGGTGAGGGCAGGATGGAATGGCAGTGGGCCATAGTTTGGCCATCCCTGGTCTACTCTATTACAACAGCACAGGGGTTTGCAACCTACAGCCCGTAGGCCGGCCCGCGGCAGCAAATCATCCAGCCCATGGCGACAACCCCGGAAGCGGATTCATTTACAACAGCATAAACGCGCAGTGCACATACCCGCCATGGTTATGGCAACGTTTATGGCAGGAGAAACCACTTGTCCAACCCACTCAGCTGTCTGGGGGGAAGTTGTCCAGCCTATGGCGTGAAATGGTTGAGAACCCCTGCATAGGATAACCTGGCCAGAAGTTCTATAAAACATGTCACTTTAGAAAGTCACAGTACTCTCCTAAACAAACTTTCTCAAGACCAAAAGTCATTTAAAAAACTACTGAGCAATAAATGTGACATATCACCAAGAAAATATATATATATATGAATGCAGCACTTCAGTTTGCAATGTGTGCTGTACACCCTCTACTGGTAGCATTCTTCTTGACCATTTCTTTCCTAAAACTTAATCCTGCACTTGTCTATGCAGCAGGAAGAACTACAATTTTCTTTTTCTTTAGTTGAGCAAAAACTTTACTCTGAACAGCAATGTCGAGAAACCAAACAAGCAGATCTGATGCTTGTGTGTGTAACAGGTGCAGTCTGAACATTTGGGCTTGTTTTTAGGCTGCTAGACTATGGGCACTATAATATTCTATATTCGCTTATGCGAATAGACATGAAATTTTCCTGCTGGAGGAGACAGCAAATGTTAAGACTGCAACATTAACCATTCTTACTAGACAGTGAACTCTATACTTAACAGTTGCATATGTATTGGTTCTTGCCTGCACAGCGTTTATTAGTCTACAGATAAACTGGCCCGATCAGTTCCTGGAGAATAGATGGGGAAGAAGTAGAAGCAGTGACAGATTTTACATTCTTAGGATCTAAGATCACTGCAGATGGAGATTGCAGCCATGAAATAAAAAGGCGACTGATTCTTGGGAGACAAGCCATGAAAAACCTGGGGAACATGGTGAAAAGCAGAGACATCACCTTGGAAACAAAAATTAGAATAGTCAAAGCAATGGTATTCCCAGTGGTAATGTACGGATGTGAGAGCTGGACAATTAGGAAAGCTGAACGCAGAAGAATAGATGCCTTTGAAATGTGGTGCTGGAGGAGAGTTTTGAGGGTACCCTGGACAGCGAGGAGAACAAATAGGTCAATCTTAGAAGAAATCAACACTGACTGCTCATTGGAAGGTCAAATAGTAAAGATGAGGCTAAAATACTTTGGGCATCAAATGAGAAGGGAGGATTCACTTGAGAAGGCCGTGATGTTGGGAAAGGTGGAGGGCAAAAGAAGAAGGGGGAGGCCAAGGATGAGATGGATAGATGGTATTGTAGACACAATGGGCACAGAACTGGGAGGACTGAGGGGGATGGTGGAGGACAGAGGTGCCTGGAGAACGATGGTCCATAGGGTCGCAAAGGGTCGGAATCGACTGTGCGACTGAACAACAAAAATCCATATAGCTACAGATAATCCATATAGCTCTGAGCTCTCTCTGGTTCAGACTCTGTCATTAAGATGCCTGAGGATGTTGCAGAGGATGTTGAGTACCAGGCTCCGTCACTGACGTTGAGCTTGGATGCCATCTCAGGCTCCATCTGATGTTCAGCCACAATGTTTAATTGTATTTCAAGTTTTATGTAATTTACCATCTTTGTTGGTCTGTAAACCACTTTGGGTCACCAATAGGTGAGGAAAGCGGCATAAAAATATACTAAATAAATAAACAAATAATATTACATCTATCAATCACAGCTCCCTTGTTGGCTTAGTGGTTAAGATGCTGAGCTGGAGACTGTAAGGCCGGGTTTTGACACCCAATTGCTGCACTTGGGGACACGAAAGGAGCTTCATTCGGGCGTCCCCTAAAAATCCTTTCAACCCAGAATAATCACTGACACAAAATTATTATCTGTCACTTAGTCAACACACACATACAGGCACACAGAGTCCTTGACTTGTGATAAATTATAACTAAGTGCAAGGTTCATTTAGGCATGACCTTTGTTCTTTACCAATCCTGAACGGAGCTAAGTTTTCACTGACCCAATAGCACACCTTAAAAATAAATAAATAAATGTATTAATTATACAACAAAAAAACGTTAGATTATCTTTCATCCAATTTCTTTATTATAAAACATTTCACAATATGTCAAATTTCAAAACTGTTCAGAGTAGAGAAAGAAGCATAGCATGGCAATAAATTCAAATCTGCAGAGCCTCACTTTAGCCCACCTGTAAAGGCCACCCTTGCTCAAAAGCCAGACGTATCCAACTCTAGGGTTCAGTGCTCATCCCTTTTTACAGCCAAAGTGCCGGCACTGTGTGCGTCTGCAGACGTTTCCGTGGACATGTGGCAGGCATGACTAGACGCTGGGACGCTGTTTACCTTCCCACCGAAGTGGTCCTTATTTATCTACTTGCAATGTCTTGCTTTCGAACTGCTAGGTTGGCAGGAGCTGGGACAGAGACGGGCGCTCATTCCGTCGTGAAGCACTCGGGTCTCGAACGGCTGACCTTCAGCGTCTTAACCACTTGAGCCACCGCAGTCCCCCTCCACCTGCTTTATACCCACCCTGTTTTCACCCGAATCTAGGCTAGCCAAAAGGGTTCCTGAGGGCGCACAGAGTGACTGACACAAGGGGCCGAGAGGCGTTTCGTTGCTGACTCTCACGGGAGGGAAAAAACCCCAACCCGCCTCTCGCGCCAGAGGGAACAACCGCCACCCTCAGAACCCGTTGGAGCGAAGCGTCGGCTCGCGAGCCTCCCCGCCGGGCAGCTCCGCTTCCGGTTTCCCCGGCCTCTCCCTCCCTCAACGGCCGCGTGACGCATCACGTTCCGAAAGTGACGCACGACGGCGAATCTACGGCGCGCCACTTGTGACCAAGATCATCACAAGCGGAGGAGGACGGAGGCCCCCGGCCGGTGAGTAAAAACAGACTGTTGGCCGTTGGTTGGCCTCGTAGGAAGGCTCCCGTTTCAGGGCGACAGGAGCGCTTGGTCGTCGGGGCCCTGTTGCCATTTAGGCCTTCCGCGGGCCTCTCCTCTTTCCCCAGGGCTTTTTGGGCCTCTGCGTTGCCGTCGTTTTTTTCTTCTTCTTTTCCCTCTGGCCAGGGGGGGTGGGGTGGGCGGGACACTAGGAAGCAAGCTTTTGGCCAATCAGTGCTCGCTACCGGAACCTGCCTCTTCCAAACCGATTGCTGAGTGGCTGGGACGTAGGAGGCGAGGAGAATAGCGATTGGTTAATACTACGAGACGTCACATGCCTCATTTTGACATGATGGGGGGAAGACGGAGTTGGCAAAAGTGCGCATGCGGAAGTTGGATGCTTGGCTTTGACTTCACTTTTTAGTAGTGCGCATGCGTTCTTCCCGAGCACACCTCCTAGCGTCATAGCGTGTTATAATTGCCTTACCTTGAAGCCACTGTGCCATCTTCTATAGAACCGTGATGGCGAACCTTGGCACTCCAGATGTTCTTGGACTTCAATTCCCAGAAGGCCAAGCACCCTGTGAATCCACATGAAGGGGTTTACTGCGATTCATCCGGCCCACGCCACCCTCGTTGCTCCCGGAAGCGGAAGTAAAATGCGCCAGTGTGGCGCATTTTACTTCTGCTTCCGGGAGTGACAAGGGTGGTGCAGGCCGGATGAATCGCAGTAAACCCCTTCGTGTGGATTCACAGGGTGCTTGGCCTTCTGGGAATTGAAGTCCAAGAACATTGGAGTGCCAAGGTTCGCCATCACGGTTCTATAGCGAAACGGAGAGTGTGCATGCGTTGTGTAATTGACAGCCTTCAAAGCCCACTAACGTGAAAAGATTTGAGGAAGCAAAAAAGTCTAAATGTGTAGTCAAAACGATTGCATGATTGATGTCATTTGTACCTCTATAGAAATCTGTAAAATAAACTGCACATTTCTGGACGTGAAAACCAATGAGTGTATCCACGAAGTTTCCACCTTGTTGGGTTTTGATCAATTTCTCTTAGACACTTAAAAATAAAGCTACAGTAGTTGTCTTGTCACTTGGGGGGGGGGGGTGAAATTCATTGTCGGACAATTCACTCTTGTCACTAATATGATTAAATGAATGCCACAAAATGATAGGCTTTGCATTTTCCATAAATGCGCATCAAGTCGTATGATATGAAGCCACAAAGAGGGGCAATCTAACTTAATGCACCACCTGCAGTTGATCGCCAGCTTTGCTTTTTTTATGTTACTCGGCTACGCCTGTGTTCTATCTAAAAGTTTTGAGTTTTCTACTGAGCATTTTAAAATGTGAAAATCAAATGGTGTCATGATAATTAATGGGCAATACCTTCTCCACAGAGCCTGTATTTCTGCCTTTATACAGTACTGTATATAGTTTTGTAACCACATCTCTCAGTTAGTGTGTCATGATGCACTATGATTCATGTTTTTGTTGTTCAGTCGTACAGTCGAGTCTGACCCTTTGCAACCCCATGGACCATCGTGCACCAGGCTCCTCTATCGTCCACCATCCTCCTCTGCCCACTGAAGATTATGCCCATTGCATCTGCAATGCCATCTATCCATTTCATCTTCTGCCGTCCCCCTCTCCTTTTCCCTCTATCTTTCCCAAAATCAGTGCCTTCTCTAGCGAGTCCTCTCCTTTCATTTGGTGGCCAAAATACTTGAGCTTCATCTTCAGTATTTGTCCCTCTAATGAGCAGTCAGGGTTGATTTCCTTTAAGATCAACTGATTTGTTCTCCTCGCAGTCCAGGGGACTCTCAAGAATCTCCTCCAACACCACAATTCAAAGGCGTTTATTCTTCTGCGCTCAGCCTTCCTTATGGTCCAGTTTTCACAGTTGTACATTACTACTGGAAATACCATTGCTTTGACTATGCGAACTTTTGTTGACAGGGTGATGTCTCTCCTCTTTATTATGCTACTGTTATGTATGACTAACTGTGTTAATTACATTTCAAATGGCCACTCTGCCGCAGAAGCCGCGTAAATTACATGTCAAACAGCTGCGCTGTTTGACAGCCGCTGATCTTGGCAGCTCGTGTAATATCGCGAGACTTCAAACGCACACAATTCAAACGCCCAGAAGTGCGCAGTATAGCTGTCAAATGTATATACTCTTGTAACATACGTTCAAATCACCCAATAATCTTTGTTCCTGCTGTTTTGTATCAAGTTAAACGTGTATATAAGTCCCCGTCGTTCCCCTCCAAGTTGTGTTCAGACCCCAGAAATAAAAAAAAGCTGTATTTCATTACGCTGGTTGTCGCCTCCAGTTTCTGAACACCAAAGCTACCTAGGTATCTCATTGCTTGTCTCCCAAGAAGTAAATGTCTATTTATTTCGAGGCTGCAGTCACCATCTGCAGTGATCTTGGATCCCAGGAAAGTAAAGTCTGTTACAACTTCCATTTCTTACCCTTCTATTTGCCAGGGAGTAATGGAGCCAGTTGAAATGATCTTGTTTTTTTTCCTGATGTTGAGTTTCAGACCAGCTTTTCCACTCTCTTCTTTCACCCTCATCAAGAGGTTCTTTAGGCCTTCTTCAATTTCCTCCATTAGTACATTGTCATCTGCATATCTCAGGTTGTAGATGTTTCTCCCAGTAATCTTAATTCCAGTTTGTGTTTCGGCCAGCCCTGCATAACGCATGATGTATTCTGCGTATAAGACAAATAAGCAGGGTGACAATATGCAGCCTTGTCGTACTCCTTTTCCTATTCTAAACCAATCAGTATTTCCATATCCTGCCCTAACTGTTGCTTCTTGGCTCACGTACAGATTTCTCAAAAAAACAAAAAAACAAAAAAAAAAACAAACAAATGAGATGGTCTGGTATTCCCATCTCTTTAAGTATTTGCCACAGTTTATTGTGGTCAACACAGTCAACGGCTTTGGTGTAGTCAATGAAACAAAATTAGACTTTTTTCCCTGGTACTCCACTGCTTTTTCCATGATCCAGCTCGTGTTTGCAATTTCGTCTCGAGTTCCCCAGCCTCTTCGGAAGCCAGCCTGTACTTTTGGAAGTTGCCGCTCCACATACCACTGAAGCCTAGCTTGTAGGATCTTGAGCATGACTTTGCTGGCATGTGAGATGAGTGCAATTGTTCAGTAATTTGAGCATTCTTTGGCCTTGCCCTTCTTTGGAATTGTACACAGTGCTAAAATAAAGAGGGTGTAGAATATTCTTCTGTGAAAATGATTTCCAGGAAAAAATGTATCCTCGGATTTGAGTAGCAGCCAATGACAACGACGAATATGGCAGTCGTGAAAGTTTCGTTTGAAAGTGAAACTTGAACAGTACTGTTTATTGTTTACTGTAGCTGTTCCCCCCTTCTTTTGTGTCCTGATCAGACCCTGGACTGCAAAAATTAAGCCACTTTCTTTGCTTTGTCATTGGCCAAACCCAAGCCCTCATTGGTGTATGTCTCTGGCAGTAATCTGCAGACCAGTAAATGAGCTGGATTCTGTGTAAATGAGTCAGATTCACACTGTGTGTTGTTGTCCACCAGCAGCCCCCACATGAGCATGTTGGTCTTGCATTTAGGGACTCCAACCCTCAGCCTATTCAGGGCCCTCCAAGTGACATAGAGGAAGTTGAGCTCTTCAGCTATATCCTCCTTTAAAATTGTCCCTTGTCCAGTGAGCCTCTTCCTCCATCTTCTAATTTGGTTTTGCTCTTGTGTACCTTCAAAAATGTTCTTGCCATAAAGCTCTTCCTGGATATGAGCTGGCAAACTTGAGGCTCATATCCATTCAGAGGGTGTAGATGGTCATTCTCTTGCTTAGTTCTTTCGACGTCTGCTGCTATTTCTCTCCTGATCTTAGGTGGAGTAATACCAACAAGAGAGTATATTTTCTCTACTGGTGTAGGTTTGTGGCATCCTGTCACTATACGCATATACTGTAGCTCAGGGGTCGGCAACCTGCGGCATGTGGGCCGGATCTTACTCATGTCACCAAATCATCTGGCCCGTGCCCTCATTCCAGCCAGCGGCGGCACTGGAACCAGCCGTGTACTTATTTACGGCAGCCATAAACATTATGACTGCCACGGATGCATTTACGGCAGCGTGGGACCACCAGTTCGGCGCCCTCAACTGTCTGAGGGAGCATGACCTGGCCCCCAACTTAAAAAGGTTGGTGACCCCTGCTGTAGCTGTTTCAAAGCTGCTATCAAGTCTTACTTGGAAACAGGACTTGAATTTTGGCAGCTGAAAAAATATTTATCTTGAGAAATATAATTGTGTAAATGAATGGCTATATAAATGAAAACAGGTATTTGCTATCTACTACATTTTCACTTTCCAGCTATAATAGTCTGCTAAGGTAACGCAAACATTAAATCATCCTATTAAACATAGCAAAATATTGTACAAAATAATTGTGCCATTATTTATTTGGTTAATTGTCAGCTCTTTCTTTTGCTGGGATAGGAATGAAAACTTAAGCAAAGCCTATGTGAAAGCATATTTGCACAGAACTTTAGCAGCCAGCTACCCTAGCACCATCTTAGCATAAACTGATGTTTATGTTTAGATAAGACCATTTAAATGGTGTTAAATAATAGCCAGGGCACACAATTAGGGATTCAGCTTCACTGCTCTACATGAGGCTCATTCCAGATGTTACTAACTCTGGAGATACATAGCAACCAAGGCAGAAGACTTCTTTTCTAGATCCAAACTGCAGTGTATTTTAGAAGTGTGAATGTCTGCCTCTCATTTTTTGTGCATGTGATCTCTGGATGTCAAAGTTACTATAGTTTTACCACGGCACATTGATTTTGAAATAATTTTGCAAAGGGTTTTGGGCAAGGCAAAACAGAACTACAGTCACACTCCATTCACAAATCTTTCATGGTACTGTTAGTAAATGATACAGACATATCGGGAGCCCTGGTGGTGCAGTGGTTAACCTGCTGTCCTGCAACCAAAAGGTTGTGAGTTCGATACTGATCAGGACTCAAGGTTGACTCAGCCTTCCATCCTTTTGAGGTTGGTAAAATGAGTACCCAGCATGTTGGGGGCAAAATGCTAATTAACTTGTAAACTGCCCAGAGAGTGTACTAAATGCTACAGGACAGTATATGAGTTGTCAGTAGATAAGAAAAGCGGTATATAAGAACACTAAAATAAATAAATAAATAAATAAAGAAATCTATACCTATAAAATGGTGCGTTAACCGTTGGAATGTGACAAAGGATGTTGCACTAGGCCCCACTAGCCTGTAATGGGCCTCCGTTCACTCGCCCGAACCCGGTTCGCAGGTAACTGTTGGGTTGAAATTCTCGACCCGGGGGCAGGAGCCCCCCAGTCGCAAACAAAAAAGGGAACTTCAATTCCCAATGTTCCTGGCGCCGCACCACGCCACGCCAGAGCCAATCAGGCTGAGCGGCGCAGCAAAAGGAACGTTTGGAAACGCGCCGCGGCCAATAAAAAAAAGCCGCAGGGGAAAAACCGCTGCAGTAAGCAAACACGCACAGCCAAAACTACAAGCCCCAGCGTCCTGCGTGCCATTAGCGCGCAGAATGCTGAGGCGGCCGGTGTGCGAAAAGTAAAAGTTAAAAAACAAACACCCGCCGCCACTGCCATTCTTCCCCACGAGCCAGCCAGCATAGCCCGTGGGAAAAAAAAGAAACCCCCCCGCCGCCGCTGCCCTTCCGTTCAAAGGGCCAGCCAGTGTGTGAAAAATACAAGTAAACCCCCCCACCACTGCTCTTCTTCCCCATGGGCCAGCCAGCATCCCCCCCAACCCCCCAACCCCCCCAGAGAACTTACCAAAATACATCTTCTATCCATGAGGACCGGAACTCAAATGAGAAAAAAAAAGAGAAAACTTACCGGAAGCGACACCCAGAGGACAGAAGAGAACAATTGTAGAGAGGCAGAAAAGGTCGCCACCCCCACCCAGAGGCCAAAAGAGAAAAAACATTTAAAAATATTAAAACTAATAAGATTAATTCCAAAATTAATCAAATAAATTATAAAAACATTCAAAAATAATCACACTGATCTCAAAAAATACCAAAAAAACCAAAACAAAAAGTAAAAATGTGTAAAAATAAACATTTTAAAAACCAAAATTAAATTTTAAACTAAATAATATTAAATTAAATAAATTAAATTAAAATAAAATTTGCATAAACATAAAACAAAAACCTTCAAAAACCAATTTAAAGAGCCCGGCACTGAGGAAGCCGGCACGCAAAAAAAAAAAAAACAACAACCCAAAAAGAACCAAAAAAATCCCCACTGGGAGTGCAAGTCCGCCGCAGATGGACGCAGCGCCTCAAAGCCACAAAATCACAAAACCTTACAACACCATTTAAAACAGCCCAGCACCATTGGTTCAAGGAAAAAAACCCCCAAAACCCTTTACTATCCAACACAATTTTAAAATATGCTAGTAAATAAATAAATATAAGTGTGATTGCTTTGCTTTTGATTTACATACAGTTTTAGACATATTATTACTGAACTATATACAGAAATCGGAATCGTATTGGTCGTTGCGTAACTTACATCGACTAACTGATGAGATACTAGGGCAATTGAGCTCATGACCAGGTGCAAGACTGAGGTGTGCCTAAGCACTTTGCTAATTAGTTGCAAGTGCCTTTGATAAGTTTTGGAAACTTTATGTGCTAGTTGTTTAAATTGTATTAAAATAATAGGCAATCGGATTTTGTCTTAAAAATGGAAATAGAACTGTTACTAAAATAGCCAAATGTCAGCGATTTCCAAACTTTTCAGCATCATACTCCTCTTTTGAGAAACCATCATACTTCCCCTCTTATTTACTGTCATCCAACTCCATTTTGATGAAAATACAAGTCAATAAAATACCACTTAGTAAAATGGGGCTGTGGTGGCTCAGTGGTTAAGAAGCTTGCTTTGTTAACTGGAAGGCTGGCAAGTCGGCAGTTCGAGACCTGAGTACTGCATGACGGACTGAGTGCCAGTTTCTGTCCCAGCTCTTGGGGACATGAAAGGAGCCTTATTTGGGTGTTCCCTGAGTGGAGTTTCTTCTGCAAAAATCCTTTCAACCCAAAATAATTTCTAACACAAAATTATTATTACTTAGTAAAATTATTTTGAATTAAAATATAACATAGGTTTTTTTTCTTGAAAAACCTCTACTGAATTCTACTGAAGATAACTGTTTAAAATGTTGTTTTTTTCTTTAAGAAAATATCACAATCTCATGTTCCCCTTGGAATTTCTACACCTCCTCTGAAAAGCACATTTCTCAGTTTGGGAACCAAAGTTTTACACTGTGGAATAATAGAATGGTCAGACTTTAGCTGGCTGTCACACGTCTTTTCTCTCTCTTTTTTAAATTCTTCGATATGTGCAAAGAATGGTACTTCTGATTGTAATTCTTCTCGAACCACCCCATAGCGCTTGCAGTCATGGTGAATCTTGGCACTCCAGCTGTTCTTGAACTTCAATTCACAGCAGGAGTGCTGTCTTGGGCTTCTGGTGATTGAAGTCCAGAAACATCTGGAGTGCCAAGGTTTGCCATCAAGGATTCTCTGGGTGATTTATACGTTAATTAGCATTTTGCCCCCAACATGCTAGGTATTCTTCCTAAAGTGCAATAGGGCTATCTCCCACTGCTCTTTTTTGCCTTCCTCTCTTTTAAATATTGAAAATTGACTTATTTGAGCATAGCAGTGGATCTTTAATTAACTGCAGTAGTTGACGTCTCTCCCTCCTGTCTGGTCTTTCCACGTCTGCTGAGCTGACTCAAACCTGGTACCACAATATACCTCCCATGAAGGGTTTCACTTGTTCATTAATGGCTCTGCATTAGTATGTTAATTGGAACAGATAAGTAGCTTGGAATTATGATCAATTTTGTATCAGGAATAAGATCTCACTGCTTCAACTTTTTATTTGAAGTTTGCCTCTTAAGTTTCCTGTGCATGTTTATGTTCAGTTTCTGGAGTTAACAGTATTACTGGAAGAATCCAAATAGAAGAAGACAGTTTGGTAACAAATCTCCTGGGGGTTCATGAATTTTATTATTATATGCAGGAAACTTTTGAATACTTGACATTTTTTTCCTTTTAGACAGTAGATTATAAAAGGATCAGCATTAGTCGCCTGTGCTTTTGTGGTTGAATTCTAGAATTTAGATAAAAAGGAGAGTACACGGTGAATATTTATTGGTTTGAGTTGACCTGTTTTGCAAGCAAAATGAAACTGTGGCTTTCTCTAGAGCAGGAGTTCTGATCCTTTTGAAGCCGGGAGGCCGGGTCATGCTCCCTCTGACAGCTTCGGGGGCCGGATGGCCACTTTGCCCTTCCTCCACCACATGGCACTTCGTGCCATGTGGTGTGGTGGAGGTGGTGGTGGCCCACATGAAACGGTGCCATGGGCTGCATCTGGCCCACGGGCCGCAGGTTGAGAATCCCTGCTCTAGAGAGAAACCCATAGCAGGCACCGGGTTGCCATAATCTAACAGTTAATTTTGTTTTTACCTTGAAATATCTTGCCTCCCAAAACAGAAGTAGTCATCTTGTGCTGTGATGCCATTCCAATGTGCCTTTTTCTTTCTGCATCATCAGTTCCTGGGTGGGTGAGAGGTCAGAACAAGAACTTATGGTAGCATGTTGTGATTTTTTGATGGCTGTTGAATGGAAAGATTGTAGGGTTGGTTGTTTAGATGGCAACCTCGAGTTTGCTGTACCAGTCTTGCAGTTCTTTTTGTAGGTGGGGTAGCATTACTTAATGAAGGCCATTTAAACAAATGATTGACTTACAGTCCTCCTCCAAAGAGAAGGTGAAAAGTTGACCTATAGCAGGGATGCCCATACTTTTTGGGCCAGCGGCCTGACCATGCCCCCGGAACAGCTGAGCAGGTCAAACCAGGCCCCAGAACGGCCTGTTGCGCATGCATTGCCATTTTACTTCCTGGTTTGGTGCAGATGCTTCTGCACATATGTGAAAAGTGGCCATTTTACTTCCTGGGTTGGCATGGACGCTTCTGCGCATGCACAAAAGCACCCATTTTACTTCCTGGTTTGATGCAGACATTTCTGTGCATGCACGAAAGCAACCATTTTGCAACCATTTTACTTCTTGGTTTGGCATGGACGCTTCTGTACATGCGCGAAAGCAGCCATTTTACTTTGCAGAAGTGTCCATGCCAAACCAGGAAGTAAAATGGCCGCTTTTCAAGCATGTGCAGAAGTGTCTGTAATTACTTCCTGGTTTGGCGAGGGTGTTGTGGGCCTGACGGAATGCCTTCAGGGGCCATATCCTGCCCACGGGCCTTAGTTTGGGCATGCCTGACCTATAGTTAGCCCTGAAATTCTGATTCCTTACCTGAATCACAAGGATCACAAACATCTTATCTCAGGCAAGGTGCAAAAGTGTAGGAATACCACTTATATACCATCCCCTTTCACTTAGAGAACTTTATGGGCTGTTCACGGAGTGATTATTTATTTATTGGATTTATATAACTGCCTTTTTTGCTTAAGTGACACAATATCAGCTAAAACCCATACCTGATACTAATTAAAACCAAATACAGTAAAGTCCGATTCGGATAAAGCCGTGGTTTGCATGCACATGCGATGCATCACATAATGTCCAAACCCGCTTAAAATGGATGTTATCTGAGGTATTTGGTATAGGAACATCAGATAAAGTCCACTTTTTAGACGTTATCCGATGCATCACCCATTTGATTCGGATAAAGTCCAAAATAGGATCAAGTCCAAACTTGTGGAACGGAGTTTAGACTTTATCCGAGGTTCTGCTGTACTATAAAACTATCTAAAAACGTCCATAAAACCTCCCCAATCCCCTTAAAAAAGAAGGACACCTGAGCAGGAGAAAATAAGAACCCTAGGCAGGGCTAAATAAGACAGCAGGGCTAAGTTGTGGTACCAATTGTACCGCACACCTGCTGGCATAGCCACATTTTCAAGGCCTTCCAGAAGGCATTTTGTCCCAGCAAGCAGTGTACACTGTACTCATTTTACTGACTTCGGAAGGATGGAAGGCTGAATCAACCTTGAGCCCATCTGGATTGAACCCAGATTGCGAGCAGAGTTTTGTTTGCACTACTGCAACCTAGCCATTGCACGATGAGGACTCTTCAATTGATTTGCAGTCCTATACCTACTTGCAAGTAAATAAGTATAAGTAAACTAAGTTGCCAGAATTCTGTACGTGATTTATATGTGTAGACGTTGAATTTTCTAATGCACTGTGGTGAGTTGCTATTAGTTAATGAAGTGTCAGTTACATTTTAGATTATGTGTCAGATTTCACAACAGGCACACACCTAGTAGCGTGACTTGCCTCTTGTTGGGAGGAATGCACTGGCGTGAGTTATGCAACTTATTTGTGTGTAAATCACCAACAGGATTGTGGCCCATGACACTTACCTCTGAATAGACAAGTAAGCTTGTATTTGTTTGGTTATAAAATAAAAAATTATTGTGAATTACCCATTACCTCTCACTGTGATCATTCTGCAGATATATGTGCTATATTTCTATTTTATGGTACCTTCTTTGATTTTACATACTGGGAAGCTGCACAGCAAAACTTTAGAATTGTCTGTTTTGTCTGGTGTTTAGCTTCTGGTGGCGCCAGTGGTTAAGCTGCTGAACTGCAACCAAAAGGTTGTGAGTTCGATCCTGACCAGGAATCAAGGTTGACTCAGCCTTCCATCCTTCTGAGGTTGGTAAAATGAGTACCCAGCATGCTGGGGGGGGGCAAAATGCTAATTACCGGTAACTTGTGAACTGCCCAGAGAGTACACTAAGTACTATGGGGTGGTATATAAGTGTGGTTGCTTTGCTTTTGCTTCATATAAAATTGATGAACATTAAATTAATTACACAACGGTAGATTCCAGACTATAATATACTCAGTTTTTAATTGAGCTGCATATTCTTACCCCAGGAAATGTCTATTCTTGGTCAGATTATATTTGGTGGTAGGCAGGAAGGAATTATAATTTATATGAATTGATAAACTGGTATTCTTAAGTAACTGTGATCAAACTCTGGAAGAAAAGCAGAGATATCTCTGACAAGGCTGCCCCCCCCTGAATTAAACTGAACAAGGAGTATTGTTTTATAAAATAAAGTCATCAGAGTGCTCTAATTTGTCTAAGATAGCAGAATTGCCAAATGAAGATAATTACATCATTTCACACTTTCCAGGAAAGTCAGACCATGATTAAGCAGTTGACAGCCTGTGTGAGTTCTTTCCCTGATGTCTAACTTGATGATGATGGCAGATATGAATGAAGACGCCGAGATTCAAAGCATTTACCTCAAAAGAGACTCTCCTTTAACAGAACCCGACTACTTTTTTCTGAGACATGAACATTTCAAGTGCACAAACATTTTGCTGCTTTACTTTAAGCACAATGCTACATTCCTTTTCTAACAGATTTGCTGATGCCCTGTATTTTCCATGTCTTGGCCTTTTCCGTCTTTCAAAGCACTTAAGAACATAAGAACATAAGAACAGCCTTGCTGGAACAGGCCACAGCCCATCCAGTCCAGCATTCTGTCTCACACAGTGGCTCACCATTTCCTTCAGGGTATTCCCAAGGAGATGCCTTCACCTGCTTAGGATTCCCTGGAAATGATATTGAGAGATATCCTGCCTATCTCTCCAACCCGGAGGTTGTCCTTAAGTATCCATAATTATAGCCATTGATACTCTTCTCCTCCAAGAACTTGTCTAATCCTTTCTTAAAGCTGTCAAGACTGACAGCTGTCACCACTTCTTCTGGCAGGGAGTTCCATAGACCAGTAATCCTCTGGGTGAAAAAGTACTTTCTCTTATTTGTTTGAGAACTAGTACCCAAAAGTTTCATGGAGTGTCCCCTAGTTCTAGTATTATGCGATAGGGAAAACAGTTTTTCCTTATCTACTTTGTCCACACCGTGCATGATTTTATAAACTTCAATCAGGTCACCTCTTAGACATCGTCGTTCAAGAGTGAAGAGGCCCAACCGTTGCAGCCTCAGATGGTAAGGAAGGTGTTCCAGTCCCCTAATCATTCTGGTTGCCCTCCTCTGCACTTTTTCCAGCTCCATAATATCCTTCTGGAGGTATGGCGACCAGAACTGTACACAGTATTCCAGATGGGGCCTCACCATAGATTTATAAAGAGGCAAAATGACACTTGCTGACTTATTTTCTATACCCTTCCTAATGATCCCTAGCATTGAGTTTGCTTTTTTCACTGCTGAGGCACACTGGGTAGACACCTTCATTGAGTTGTCCACCAGGACACCAAGGTCCCTTTCCTGGTTTGTCTCAGAGAGTTCAGACCCCATCAGTTTATAAATGTAATTGGGGTTCTTTGCCCCAACATGCATCACTCTGCACTTACTAATGTTGAAACTCATTTGCCACTGTTTTGCCCACTCCCCCAGTGTCGAGAGATCCCTCTGGAGCTCCTCACAATCTCTCACAGTTTTCACTACCCTGTATAATTTAGTGTCGTCAGCAAATTTGGCTACCTTGCTTTTTACTCCTACCTCTAGATCATTTATGAAGAGGTTGAAAAGCAGGGGTCCCAGTACTGAACCTTGGGGGACCCCACTCTTTACTTCCCTCCACTTGGAGAAGTGTCCATTTAGTGCTACCCTCTGTTTCCTGTCCCTTAGCCAGTTGCTGATCCAGGACAAGACCTGTCCCTTTATTCCATGACTGGTAAGTTTATTCAAGAGCCTTTGGTGTGGGACCTTGTCAAAAGCCTTCTGAAAGTCCAGATAAACAATGTCAACTGGATCCCCCTTATCCACATGCTTGTTGACACTCTCAAAAAATTCCAACAGATTAGTGAGGCATGATTTGCCCTTGCAAAAGCCATGTTGGCTCTCCTTTAGCAGCGCCTTCTCTTCTATGTGCCTATTAATTCTATCTTTTAGGATGGTTTCCATCACTTTACCTGGGACACATGTCAAACTGACAGGTCGGTAATTTCCTGGATCACCCCTGGATCCTTTTTTGAAAATTGGTGTTACATTCGCTACCTTCCAGTCATCAGGCACAAAGCCTGATTTGAGGGAAAGATTATATATTTTGGCTAGGAGATCAGCAATTTCATCTTTAAGTTCCCTGAGAACTCGTGGATGGATGCCATCTGGTCCTGGTGATTTGTTAGTGTTGATGCCTTCATGATTATTTCTCTCTTTTTGTGAGGTTTGTTTTCATATATCTCCAATATTCCCCTTTAAAAAGGATATAATAATATATAAACCCTAACAGGAAGAAGCATTGTTTATCGGCTGGGGTGCTACTAATCTAATTGTCAACCCCAACCATAGTATAGCATGCCTTTAATCTTAACCTACAAGAAAGGGGTTGGTGGAATGCGTTTCCACACCTGTCCAGCCTATCCCTTAATGCATCGTTCACACTTACCTTACTTCCCTGACGTCATCATCACAAGGGTCCGGAGAATGAGAATGGGTCCTGCGAGAGGCATGGTGAGGCTTGTCAGCAGCGGCTCTGGCGTCCTTTTATCCCTCCGGTCAAGGCAGGGCCGGAGGGAGGCGGGGCCGGAGGCCGCAGCTGACTCCCATCCCGGGCCGATGGTGGGGGTCCGGGAGAGTCGTGGCGAGGCTTGTTGGCAGCGGCACTACATCTTTTTATCCCTCCGGTCAAAGCAGGGCCGGGGAGGCAGGGCTGGCGGCCGCAGCTGATTCCCATTCCGGGCAGATGGTGGGGGCCTGGGAGAGTCGCGGTGAGGCTTGTCAGGAGTGCCTCTGGTGTCCTTTTATCCCTCCAGTCAAGGCAGAGCGGGAGAGAGGTGGGGCCGGTGGCCGCAGCTAACTCCCATCCCGGGCCGATGGCGGGAGCCCGGGAGAGTTGCGGCGAGGTTTCTGCTCTGTTGGTTTCTGCTCTATTGGGAGGGCTGAGGTGACAATGAAGTCAACACAAGAAAGATGTGCTTTATGTTGCAAGTCGTTACAGAATTCTGTTAAAACAACAACAACAAAAAAACTAATTCTTGCTAGTGTGCTGCTTTAAAGTTCTTAAAATTAACTTCCTGACTCCATCTTTGAAGTGTTTATAAGTGCGTATATCCTGCAGATGCAATATAAATTGCTTTAAATGCCCATAGAAAGCAGTATGCACTCCTTGCTATAAAAACAGATAATTAATTTGCAAGTGTTATGTGTGGGACACCTAAAATTGACTATAGGTATCCTGCACGTAACATTTGCAAATGAATCAATAGTTTAAACACAAAACATTTCAGGAATGGCGTTTCTGTGTTTGAAATCTCTGTACCAGATGTGAATTAGAAAAAACATACTTATTCCTATTTGTGACAAATTGTTAGTTATGTAACAATTGTTAGTCATGAAATTATGGTGTCTGATTGTCCTGCATGTAATGATGGAGTGGGCCTGTATCAAGGGTGGCAAACCTTTTTGAGAGTGTGTACCTAAATTGGTGATAGTCTTCTAAAAATTTCTCTTGCATGTACACAACAATTTTGATAAGCAGATAGGGTTTAAAACAGTGGTTCCCAACATGGGGCACACACTGCACAGGGGACTTCAGTTCCCAGAAGCCTAAGTCAGTACATTGGCTGATCAGTGCTTTGGGGAATTGGCTTAGGCTTCTGGGAACTAAAGTCCCAAAAAAAGAAAGTTTTGAAAACACTGGTTTAAAGAATCAACAGGCAGCATGGCATGTTACGTGCCAACAAAATCTTTTCACACGTCAAAGGTTCACCACCCCTGCTATATATACAGTAAAACCCTGACTTACATATGCCTCGAGTTACATAAAATTTGACTTACATAATGATTTTGTGCTAAAACCATGTCTAACACGATTTCCTATGGGTTTGCTTCGAGTTACATAAATGTTCTTTTTCCTATGGGTTTGCTTCAATTTACATAAAAATTTCATTTTTCCTATGGGTTTGCTTTGAGTTACATAAAAAAACGATTTAAGCAAAAGCCTATGGAACGGACTTTTCGTAAGTAGGGGTTGTACTATATTTCTGTATGTAACATGCTCTATATGGCCTTTGACGACCATTTGGAGGCTGCAGCTAGTCCAGAATGTGGCAGCCCGGGTAGTGATGGGGTGCGGGCGTTATGTCCATGCCTTGCCTCTGCTTCGGGAGCTGTACTGGTTACCAGTTTGTCTCCAGGTGCAATTCAGGGTGCTGGTAATGACCTTTAAAGCCCTTCATGGTAGTGATCCAGGTTACCTAAGAGACCGCATCGCCCCAAGGGAGTTTGCCTCCACCACTAGGGCGGACCGGAGGGGCTCTCTCCGTGTCCCATCGGCTAGAGGGGCCCGCCTCTCTAGCACAAGGAGAAGGGTCTCCTCCGTGTCCGCCCCAACCTTGTGGAACCTCCTGCCAGCAGACCTATGGCTACAGACAGAATGCTGCCCTTTAGGAAAGGATTGAAAACCTGCCTGGCAGGGTAAGTTTGGGGGGCCGACGGGGTGCTGACTCCCGCTCATTGGCTCTGTTAGAACTATATGTCCCTTTTATTGTTGGGTGGGAAGGGAGGGCCTTTTAAATTTGGGATGGTGTTAAATAGTTTTAATTGAAATTTTTAAGGGGATTTTTATAATATTTATGTGTAAGTGTGCCGCCCTGAGTTGCCCTAGGGCAGGAGGTTGGGATATAAATCCAAAAATAAATGAATGAATGAATGAATGAATGAATGAATAAATAAATAAATATCACCATGTTTGCAACATAGTCCACTGTATTTATTTATTTATTCTAATTTGTATTGCTACCCAGCTCCGAAGACTCTAGGCGGCTCACAGAAAATAAAACCAATAGCAGTTTTAAAAGCAGTAAAAACCCACTAATAACTACTGACAACAATATTAAAAAGATTAAAAGCTTAAAAGAGCTTGAAAGAGCATAAAAGAGAGAGAGAGAGTGTGTGTTCTGCTAAATTATCCAGCAGGCCAAGGTTACCATGTTGCTGTTGTCCCACACCTGTCCTGTGTGGATTTGCTGGGCATGTGATTGTGTGGGACTGCTGGGCATGTGTTGTTCCTAAAACATTACTTTTCAAAAATAATGTTTTTCCTGAAACATTACTTTCCTAAAATATTACTTTTCAAAAGCCAGCATATTAGCAAAACTGAGTTCTGATTAAGTTTTAATGTCTTGTACATCTAATTAGCACACTGTTGTTGTACAGTGTAGAAAAAAAAACATCATAAGAACAAGGTTCTGCTCAGCAGTGCAAAAAGGTAGGATTTTCACATCCTCCCAACCTATGGGCAGGAGGAGAAATGAGTATTACTGTATATCTATTTAGTAAGTATTTTAGGGAAATTTATTCTCCCAATTATTGTCAGGCAGTGTTGTTACAATGTTGTTTTACCCACAATGTAACACTGAAGAGAGTACTGTATGTTGCTGTCTGACCTGAATGTATCAGAGGTCTGCAGTTTGTTCTTTAACCTTACCTTCACAATGATGAATAAAAGAGCACATAGTAGCAGTATACAAAATTGACATTTTTTAATTTCTAACTTTACTTGTCATCTTTCTTGTAATTTGATCCGTTTGCACTGCTGTGTTTAATGATCCCTTTCCTGGCTATGATGAATTGAAATAGCTTATACCAAACTGACCGATTATTCTCCATTAGTTCTTTCTTGCTAGTAAGTAAGATACACCCTGGCTTCTCTCAGTGGATGTTGCCTTCTGGACATTGAAGTTGTCCTGGTTGCACTTTAAGAATAATTTCCCAAAGACAGAAAACATTGAATTAAAGCCAAATGTTACAGCTGAGATTTCATTACTTCCTAAATGAGGAACTTCCGATCATAGATCAGTCCCAGTCCACCGAAAACATGCACTCACTGAAGTACTATTCTTGTATCTACATTTCCACCCCAAGAAAGTACAAGAAATGAGAGGTGTTCTTTCATTTCCTAAAGAAAAATAAATTGAGACCATTAAAAACACTAAAACTTCTTTCCTCCCACATTGACATTAACTGTACTGGATTAGTAAAGATTCTGTTAGCATGTAAAGCAGGGCTTCTCAACCTTTTCATGCCATGGGCTGGACCACACCCCCTGGACAGCTAAGTGGGCTAGTCACATGGTCTCTCCCGCTGTAAATGCTGCTGTAAAACATGTCTGCGTCTGTTGCAAACATGTTTACGACAGTCGCAGGTGCATTTAGGCAGCATTTACAGCAGGCACATTTATGCATACGTGGGTGCATTTTACAGCTGTCGTAAACACGTCTGCTTCCACTTCTGGTAGTGGTGAGGGCGGTGGTGGGCCACATGAAATGGTGCCACAGGCCAGGTTTGGCCCACAGGCCATCAATTGACCACTCCTGATGTACCTTACCTTATCAACCTTCCCTGTTTTTGCACATTGTGTGTAAAGACTGAGAAACTTTTCTTAGGAGATTCACAGCCTAACTTTGTGCAAGGTGTGTGGCTCTTCTGCTCCCCGTGGCCAGGCCGTTAGCCAATATGCAAAAGCAACTGTGAGTTTCATCATTTCAGATGGTGCCTTGAAATGGAGGCTTTGGCACTCATCAACTGAGAACCTATCTGTGTGGCAACATCATGTTGTGTTATGTGGTGAAGATGTTGCAAAATGCTCTTGAGGGAAGAAGGACTGGTTATTGTAGTTTTGCCAAGACACAAAGTGTCTTGAAGGAAGACCTGAGAGAGCGAAGTGCTTAGAGCAGGGGTTGCCAACCTAAGGCCCGTAGGCCAGATCTGGCCTGTGGCACCATTTCATGTGGCCCCCCACCAACCCCTCCAAGGGCATTCAAGAAACAAAATGGCCATCCCTTTGAAGCTGTTGGGACCAAATAGCCTCCCCCATCGTGCAAACAGGGCAGTATGGCCATCCGGCCCTCAAAGCTGACTGAGAGAGTGTGACCCGGCCCTTGGCTTGAAAAGGTTAGGAACCCCTGGCTTAGAGAGATGGTATGCCCCAACTCTTCTGTGCAGGATATTTTATCTCAAGGTACAGGAGTGGGAGGGAACTTCTTGTTAGATGTCTAAGGAAGCTGGAGAGAGAGGCTTCTTCCTTCCATATGTCATTAGATGCCTGATTTGCTTTTGAGAGAGGCCTTGCAGATGCAAAAGTATGATTTTTATATCTGTCAACTTCTTTGAACCTTGACATTTTGACTGGAATGATGTGATTGAAAGTCGGTCCTATTAGCAAGTTTCCAATGAATTACACTCATACACCATGTGTATGTACTGTAGGAAATGCTCAAGCATGTCTTTCACAAGTGTGTCCTGCTATAAAATACCTTTCCCACAGCTGTCATTTTGCCATGTTATAGTAGGACATATACAGGTGTTCGCAATGACAATAATTAGGGTTCCATTCCATTTAAGTTTACGGGAGCCAGGTGCCTGCTGTTGAAGTGTAAAAGGGAGGTTATACTACAACTACATACAGTACTTGCTACTTTAGTCTATGGAAGCTGTTTTTTCCCTGTTTTCTTTTTTGTTTTTGAATACTACACGCACACACACACAGACACAATGTACACATGCACGCATCTGCGCACGCGTGCGTGCACACCCACACACCAAGAGTACCAAGAATGTAGGCACATTTTAAGAAAGGAAAAATTGTATTAAAATTATAATACTCAATATACAGTATACCATTAAGAAAAGACGAATACAAGTCACATTTGACTTCTGCAAATATAAAAGGTTCTCAAAGTGGTTACCATCAGCGTCCAGACACTTCTAGTTATGGCAAACTACTGCTTGAGCAACGTTGACCAAAGTGTCCACTTGTATTGCTGTACATGCCATCTCAATCCCTTCCTGAAGCAATGCCAGTGTAGCTGGTTTTCTGTGGTACACTACATCCTTTATGGTCCCCCCTAGTCAAGGGGTATTAAGTCAGGAGAACGTGTGGTCAACTCAACCACACCTCTTCATCCTATCCATTGTCCTGGCAAATTCTCATCCAGGTAAGCTCTCATGTCTCAGTGGAAGTGTAGTGAGGTGCCATCTTGTTAGAAGTAAAATTGATCATTTCCAAAAAGTGTACGAATTACAGGTAAAATGGATGTGTGAAGCATGTCTAAGTACGTTTGACCAGTAACTACATTAAAAAATTAATGGTCCAATTAATCCCCTAAATGACAGTCCACACCAGACGTTGAGGCCTTGCAAATTGACTTCTTTTCCCACATAAACATGTAGATTTCCTGGAGCTCAATACACACAATTATGTTGGTTCAATGTTCCATTCAATTTAGACTGTGTTTCATCAGACCAAACCATTTCTCCCACAAACTCCTCATCCTCATGTACCATGTTTTGGAACCACTCACAATGCTGCACCCTTCAACCATGGTTGTCTTCATTCAGTGCATATCTTGGGAGGAAATTTTTCCATTTTGCTGTTTTAAGAATGTGTTGTATGCTTGTTCTGCTAACTCCTGACTCCACTGTCATTGTACTTCCACAACATTCTTGTATGTCTAATTCCGCTTCAAAATAGTCTTGCACTCCTTGAATGATAACTGCTTCCTCCATTTTGACTGTTGCATGGTGATGCTAGCATTCATTCTTTTGAGCAGACATCCAACTACACATTGCTCCTACTACACATTACTCTGTAATTCGATTCAACTTTGAAAAGTAAGACATAGATAACATCTCTTAAATTGTGTATACATTTTTGCACCCTCTGTACATGTATAGTAAAGCAACACTTGGTAGAGAGTGGAAATTTTACAGCTGAGTTATAAATCCCAGTTGGATTTGTGGTTTGTAATGGGAAAGCTGTATGGGAGAATGGAGGGAGCAAAATAATACATATCTAACCTTTCCCCTTCTTTTTAGTGAATAGACCATTTAAACTAAATTAAGTAAAGGGTGTAAATTCTCTTGTTTCATTTTTAAATATTTCATGTCTGTTTTTATAGATAAAAATTACATTTAACTATAAATATGAAGAAGAATTTATATAGCCTATTCTGGGTTGATATGGAACAGCAAATCCCATTTCTCTTCAGCTGTAAAGAAAATTCATTATTATGTCTTTGGTTGTAAGAGATGGCTTCATTGTGATTAGTTACACTGATAATAAAACAACCTTTTTAGAACTGGCAGAAGATACATGGAATCTCATGTGTCTGTCTTTAATGGCACTGAATTTGTGCATTTGCTATCTTTTCAGTCCTTTCCCACTTCTTTTACACTGGTGCCCATTTTTAGGCATGCATCTTATTTTCTGAAAATGATAACCTTCTGTTAAGTACTCAACAGTTAAAACATTTATATTTCTGGGGAAGACAGAATCAATACACCGGATTCCCCCTAGATCAGTGATGGTGAACCTTGTGCTGCTCTTGTCGCTCCCGGAAGCGGAAGTAAAACATGCCCGTATGGGTGCGGTTTACTTCTGCTTCCAGGAGCAATAAGGGCAGCGTGGACCGGATGAATCGCAGTAAACCCATTCGTGTGGATTCATAGGGTGCTTGAACTTCTGGGAATTGAAGTCCAAGAACATCTGGAGTGCCAAGGTTCGACATCACAGTCCTAGATGGCCTGAGATAGATGAAATGTTTCCTGCAAGCCATGGCAAATTGGGGACCTACTTTGTGAACCCGGAAAACCATCCTACTCTTTAGCAGGAATTCCTTCTTTTCCCCACTTGTTGATCTTAATTCAGACCACAAAGACCTGTTTGCTTGCAGTGTGATTTTCAATCTTCCAGCTCTTGGCAGGCTTGCTGGGAAAATGGAAAGAAAGAAACACTCAGCTATTTTTTATTAGTGTGGCGGATGTGACATGATGTCATCATACTAACTTCATTCAAAACTGGGCACCGATTGAAGGTCCCCAGTACAGTGGTACCTTGCTTAAAGAGCATAATGCATTCCAAGGGATTGCTCTTTAAGTGAAACACCATTGAAAGTGACCATTAGTGACTTCTGGTGGGGGGAATGCAAACCCTGATTTAGTTGTAAAGCGAGTTTTGGGTTGGTTTTAGTTGTTAAGCGAGGTGACCATTCAGAGAAAATTCTGCTCTTTTAGCAAGTTAGTCTCTAAGCGAGGCGCTCTTTATGCGAGGTTTTACTGTTTCTCAGTATCTTCGGAGAGCTCAAGAATTACCCCAGAGCCCCTACCTGTACAGTAGAAATTGTTGTGGCCAACGTCTTGTGTTTTCTGAGAAATTTAAGGGAAGACTGATTGGGGGTGGTTGGGAGGGCTACACTGTTAAACTGGATAATGAACTCATTAAACTGAATAATGTAGAGTTGGAGTACAAATCTAAGAAAGGTAATTAAAATGAAAGGAAGCAGTGGTTCCTTTTTTCATTGGGAGATAAAAGTAAAAACAAATTTGAAATGAAACTTGTAAAAATGCTTTGAGTGCATAAATGTACATTACTCAAACATGTACTACAGATAATATTTAGATTGGATCTAAATGTGAAATATGTTTCCATATGAATTGGGAGATAAGGGTTTGAATAACTAAAGTTGCATTTCCTCAGAAAATGTTTTTTTTTTAATGATGGAACTGCATTTTAAATCTGGTCTGTGTATGAAGTGGCCACCAGATGTCATCAGAAGCCTTTTTAATGCCAACTAAATCTCATTATGTGTGGGCTATCTTACTTAGAATTTTTACACTTATATTAATAGTAAACATACTGTGAAATATTGCCTTTTTTACCGAGGATATTGTAGCATTCAGCTTCCACTGAAGCAACCACAATGATTACATTCTGATAGATCAGTGCTTCAGATATGTCATTATTACAAGCAGCAAAGTGTGGAGAATGATGCTGACCTTCAGTCATGCTAAAATCTAGCTCTGTATTTAACATCAGTGCTGGAGCAGTCTTTTGCATTGCCTTTTCTAGGGTTCTGTCGTGCCCTTCCAGGACTTTTCAATTGTTGAACATATCCAGTGGCAGGTTGTAAGGACAGATCCCAAGGCAAGTTGCCTTCTACCTTTCCCCCTCTTAGTAGGATCCTGATGCTTCCCCATAGCAACTGATGATAGGTACTGCAGCTAATTTATTTGGGGCCTCTGTGCTAAACCAAAGCAGGCATCCCAATGGTTAATATCTGGAATGTTACTGATGTTTGCATCACTTGCCACAGCTAATTGCAATTAATCTTTTTAAAAAATCATGTCAGAAGCACACAACGGTGCTTTACTGGGTTGAAAGGATTTTTGCTGGATGAACTCTGCTCAGGGGACGTCCAAATGAGGCTCCTTTCATGTCCCCAAGATCTCCCCCCCCAAGAGCTTTCGAACTACTAGGTTGGCAGGAGCTGGGACAGAGACAGGCACTCATTCTGTCATGCAGTACTCAGGACTTGAACTACCAACTTGCCAACCTTCCAGCTAACAAGGCAAGCTTCTTAACCACTGAGCTACCGCAGTCTCAATTAATCGATGAGCTGTCTGGACATTTCTCAGTTGCACCACCAGGCATGTATTGAGGCATACAGTCAAGTTGTGTCCTGGCATCTCTCAGTTAGCTATGGTGAGCTTCACAAAACTTCAGTAGTGTCTGTCAATATATGGTGTGTTAAACTGAAACTTGTTCTAAAAAAGGGAGACCACTAAAAGAAAGCAAAGCAACCACACGTATAGTGCTTAGTGCACTCTCTGGGTGGTTCACAAGTTAATTAGCATTTTGCCCCCAACATGCTGTATACTCATTTTACTGACCGTGGAAGGATGGAAGGCTGAGTCAACCTTGAGCCCTAGTCAAGTTAAGAAAGCAAGTTAAGAACACCTGTGTTACTTGAAATATCTCCAGATCATTTATCTAGAAAGAGACAAAAATATAGGTAGCTGTTTTATTTATTAGAGGAGAAAATTATGAACAGCAGGGCCATAGCCAGGATGCTAGATGGGAGGGGGGGGTGTGTTTGCGAATTTTTTCAGGAGGGGCAATTTCCCCCCGGGGGGGCAACAATGTCACACTCACATATGTAACATTGGCACAACGGGGTGGATTGAGGGTGGTGGTAGTTCAGGAGGGCTTTTGCCGCCCCCCCCCCCGTACAGCCCTGATGAACAGTAATTGTTACATGATGCTTTTTAAAAAGTTTAATTGTTAAAATGCAGGAAGTAGATCTTCAGGTCACAAGACTTATGGCACAGTAAGCTCTATCATAGGGAAAACAACATTATCTGGACTTTAGTACTGGAATGTTAATTTTGCTTTATAATATTTGAGCCAGTCATATGCTCAGAGCATATTTCAGTATGACGACAGTTAATTACTTAATTGTGAAACTTCCAATTCAAGCAAGAATAATTTATTTCCTCTTTTTTTAGTTGTCCTTTTAACTGAATGCCATACAGTGTCAAAACTGTCAAAAACAAAGGTCAAACATTCTAGCTTAAATTTCCAGAATGGACACATTATTTATGCCACAACCATGAAATAACTTGCACTAGATTTGTTCAGTTTCTAGTATTCAGTTGCATAGAAAGAGATAGTTTTGGAATCATGCAGCAGCAGCATATTCCAGAGTAATAAAATTTGAGACTGTACTCTTATTAGGTAATTTTCTTTTTTTAAAGGAGGCAACAAAATATTTTTTTCTGTTATTTGCAAGTGTCTTTTGCTAACATAAAAACAATTGCAAATGCAAGTGGACTGGATTTCTCTATAAAAACTGTACCTTTTCCTCAAAAGGATAAAAGCCCTCTTATGTGGATGTCTAAACATGGATTTCATTTGGGTGTTACTTTGGGCACTCGGTTTCCAAATGTTTACTAACATCATTAGCTGAAAACATCCTGTAGATTTTTAAATAATGGCTTGCATTCAACAAGTTGTTAGTCACTTTAGAACAAAGCATGTCTTGTTTTAATGGACACGGAAAGGTAATCACTTCACATTATTTCTCTTTTTTTGTTTCCTAGAGAGCCCTACAGCAAATGAGCTGGTACATTTTGTTGTAACTGGACTTGATGTTACCTTCATCAAGAATGGATATTGAGAAAATCCAGAGGAATTATGAAGGTGAAGAGAATATAGAAAATGAATTAGTAAAAGAAATTACTAAAAATAGCTTAGCTGAAAAAATTGGCAGTGAGCCTTTTCCTCCCTCAAAAATGAGTCCACTTTTGAATGAAGAACAAAAAGACCCAGGGAACAAAGATGATGAGACCAGCACAGCCAAACATCCATTGTCTGAAACTGCAAATCAAGACCTTATTGAAACAAATAGCCTTGAAAATGAGCCTCTCTCAAAAAGATTAAAGCTGACTGTTGCAAAGGATACAGAAGGAAGTGAGGAAAAGTCAAGTATCATAATGTATGAAGGTTCTGTTGATGGAACAAGTGAGCCTAGAGCAGGGGAGGCTGTTGAGGAGGTATCTCCAAATGCTCATCACACTAATGAGGCATTTATTTCAAATTCTTTATGCATGCAGCATGATTTCATGCCTGAAGGTGATAGTCCAACCCAGGAAATGTGTGTGGAAAGTGAACATCTCCAAGAAGGCCCAACTCTGCTTTCAGAATGCACATTATCTTTTCCAGATGTTGAAACCAGCATTAGTTGGGCAGCCAGTAGTGCTGAAAATATTTCAAAATGTGAAGCCTGTGAGGAAACCTTTCCTACTCAGCCTGATTTAGAAAAACATCTTCATGAAAGCCACTTTGAGAAATCCAAAGGACATGAGCCCCTCCATAAAACTTATAGGCCAGAACATTCTCCATCTTTGCAGACACATGTCAAGCAAACTGCTGAACAGCTTCGATATTTTTGTGATCTCTGTGGTTTTCAGTCTTTTGAGGAAGGTCTACTACAGACTCATTTTCTTGGGAAGACACACCTCCGCCGGCAAAATCTTGCGGCCCGTGGTGGTTTTGTGAAGATATTAACAAAAAAGACCCATCATAAAAAACAGCAGCACACAGTCAGAGAAAAGAACGTAAGAACACAAGCTGCACTTAACAAACTAAAGATAAGGAATACAGTTTCACAATGCTTAAAAAATTCAAACAATAAAATGAAGAACTTGAAAGCAAGCTGCCGAGTGGTTGTTAGAATGGTACCATCTAAAACTGGTTCCACAGAAACGCCAGAGGATGTTACCACTAAAGAAGTGGTTTTCTGCAATGTAGACACAAATGGCAACGCCCAGGTTCAAACTTTAGATGTTGCAGGGTCCTCTAGCTGCAGTCTGCTTGTAACAGAACCACCTGAAGGTGACCAGGTAACAATAGGCGACTTAAATACCACAGAGATGTTTGATAGGCTCCACCGTAAAAGAACCTTTTTATCACGAAGCACAACTTTCAGACAAAGTAGTTCATTTAAATTAAATCAGAAGATTAAAAGACGATATAATTTGTTGGGCATCGGTAAAAAAACCAAACCTGACTCTACTTTGAAGCAAAGTATCAAAACAGAGTTAAGTCAGAGTCGTTTATCACTGGTTAAAGCTGAAGGCGATGTTAATCTTGTCTGCAAAGTTGCCTCTGAAATACAGATGGCTAATTCAGTTGGAACAAATGCATGTTCACCTATGATTTTGGAGGCTGAGAATTCTGCAGAGAAAGCTATTGATCGCCCAAAGACTCTGCATCCTTATGATCCCTGTGAACATACTGTGCCAAACACAGAAGGCTTGCCCTTGAATGTTGCTGGAGCTCATGCTGAAAAGTTTTATTGTCAAATATGTAGTTATTCTTGTACAACTAGAAATGACCTTGAGCTACATTGTCAAAAAAATAGCCATCATGTGGGAGATATTAGGATAAATTGCCCTCAGTGTTCCTTTCTTGCCCCAAATGATGAAAGCCTTCGGAAACACTTGAATGATGAACATGGTGTGTCCCACTACTGTGTCACTTGCCACCTGTATTTTCTCACTGAAGAAGAAGTGGTGGCTCATAATAAAACTGAGAGGCACATTGGTTTATTATTGCAAGTAAATGACACCATGCAACTTGGTAGTGATTCGGCTCAACAGGCACCATCTTGCATTGCGGTGGAATCAAGTGTTCCTCCAGAGGCCAAAGAAGTGACAATCCAGCAAGAAATAACTGGGCCTTCTGTGGTATATCCTGCAAATGAATCCAAGGAATATGTTCTGAACAGAAACCAATTTCAGTGTAAAAAATGTTTTTATAAAACAAAATCATCTTCTGTGCTTATGAGACACATAAAACTCCGGCATGCTCAGGAATATCATTTCCTCTGTAAAGCGTGCAATCTCTATTCATTAAGCAAAGAAGGAATGGAAAAACACATCAAAAGAAGTAAACACCTTGAAAATGCCAGGAAAAATAATGTTGGCTTACGCTTTGAGGAGTGTATTGAAAGAGTTTGTGTAGGTGCCAGTGATGGTAAGAAAGTAACAGAGGTGTCCATTTATGGAAGTGCAAAGACTGCACCAGAAAACATACATGTTCCTTTTTGTACACTGGAAAACAAGGAGCTTTTCCCATCAGATGAAATGATTAAAAGCAGTGAATTGGCTCTGGGTACTGTACAAAAGAGAGGGAGGCCTAAAGGCACTATTTCTCGAACATGTCCTCACTGTGGATTGCTGGCTTCCAGTGTTACAAACTTGTCTGTTCATATTCGACGAAAGCACAGCCACCAATACAGTTATTTGTGTAAAGTGTGCAATTACTACACTGTGACAAAGGGAGACATGGAACGCCATTGTGCTACAAAGAAGCATAAGAGCCGTTTGGGAGCCAGTGGGGAAAATAACGTAGAGATTATTGCCTGCCCAGAAGGGGCTAATGGTGAACCTAACAGCCAAAAGACAAATAGTCAAGTAGGAGTTTCCAGTGAATCTGTTGACTATGACAATCAGTTGGAAAAAGCTGTTTTGGAAAGCGAGGGAAATAGTCAGGGCAGTGCTGTCCAAATGCCACCTGAAAATGTGATTCAGGTTTCCAAATTGAATACTAATAAGAATTCTTCAGAAGTAAAACAGCATATGATTGCAGAACCAAGTAACATTAGCCAAGACAGAGATTATTTGATTCAAGCAAGACTTGCAGGTGAGAATGATAATAAGTGTGCTCACTGCAATTTTGTTGCACATTCTTTTTCTTCTTTAGATGTGCATGTAAAACGCAAGCATACTAAAGAATTTGAATACTATTGTATGGCCTGTGACTATTATGCTGTTACTCGCAGAGAAATGATTAGGCATGCAGCAACAGAGAAACATAAAATTAAAAGACAGACCTACACACCCTCTTCCTCTGGTGAGGAAACAGGCGTACCTGATATTGCCAAAGTAAGTGCTGTTGTGTATCAAGAAGAACAACAGCCGACTGAAGACTGTCAGGTTAGAGAAGGCAAAACAAATCACAAAGACAGTGTTGGAGAGAAAGTGCTAGAAAATCAAGAGACACGGAAATTGAAGAAATCGTCTAATTATGTGATTTCAGAAGAAAGTGGCACTTCTGAGATGCCTGATGAAGGTGATGTATTTAATGCTGTAGGTGTTGAAACTGAAGATGCAGCTATTCAAGGCAGAGGAAATGCAGCTGGTGGAGAAAATATTCAAAAAGGTGTAGTTGATAAATTTGGCGAGATGATCACTCTTAAAGAAACCATCGATTGTGTTCTACGTGAAAGTATAAATGATCAAGAAACCATCAAGTCAGATTTTCATTTTATAGCAGAAACTGGAAATACAGATTTGGCTTTTAACGAAGGATCTCTGAGCTTGAATTTGGCCCAAAACAAGTACAGTTTGGGGATAGATGCTGAAAAAGAACACCAGAGTCCTGTGATATCTATTGAGGAAGTAAAAACAGAAGAAGCACAGAGTTCTGTACTTTCAGATGCAAGAACAATATTTGTTGAAAGAACTATTGAAAATATGCATGATTTGCAGCAGGAAAAAAACATGCAGCAAACATCTGCTCCAGAGGAAGAGGAAGCCCTATTAGATGCACAAAATGAAGCAGAAGTATCTTTAAACAATGTTTGGAGTTCAGCTAGGTTGGTAGTTGAAGATGTACAAGAAGGAAATGCGGGTTTAGATGCTTTTACCAGTGATGACAGCAGAGTCAAGGAAGGGATGGCAGTGCAACATTTTGGTCAGTTTGATTCTTCTATAGTAAAATTAAAAAGCCATGAAGATGTTTGTGAGCCAATTGAGTGTGCTGCTGATGGACAGAATCTGAGTGGACTGAAAGTTTGTGAGAGAGCTGTAAAATCAGATGCTTCACATGGTAGTGGGAAGAAGAAGAAAAGTGAAGGACATCCCTTTGGGGAATCCACACGTATTCGCTGTGACGACTGTGGCTTTTTGGCTGATGGTTTGAGTGGACTAAATGTTCACATAGCTATGAAGCATCCTTCAAAGGAGAAGCATTTTCACTGCTTACTGTGTGGAAAGTCATTTTATACTGAAAGCAACCTTCACCAGCACTTGGGTAGTGTTGGCCACATGAGAAACGAGCAGGCCAGTGTGGAAGAACTGCCAGAAGGAGGTGCCACCTTTAAATGTGTTAAATGTACAGAGCCTTTTGATTCAGAACAAAATTTATTTCTTCATATTAAAGAGCAACACGAGGAACTGCTCCGGGAAGTCAATAAGTACATAGTTGAGGATACTGAACAAATCAACCGAGAGAGAGAGGAAAATAAAGGCAATATTTGCAAGTACTGTGGAAAGATGTGCCGAAGCAGTAATTCCATGGCCTTCCTAGCTCATATTCGCACCCATACAGGTATGTCTTAACAAACAATGCAGCCAGTACTTTGAAAAGAGAAACTGGATTAAGATATTTGTACTTCTTCCCACCGTCCATATTTTTTTAATGTCACAAATTGTTCCTTCTATTGTTTTAAATTACTCTGACTGTATGTATCAGCTTCCTTGTCCTGCTTACTAGAAAATGGAAAACTTTCTTTTGTCCTTGAGCTCTTAGAATCTCTTACCAGCATGGTGGACACAGCAGCTATCGTAAAAAAAAAAGGGGACGCGCTGCTCTCTTCATCAAAGAGCAGTTGATTTTTTTTAAGTTTTAAAAAATGTTATTATGCCCATTAAAGACTAGGCCCCGTCAATACTTCACTAATTAGATTACAGTTCAGATTTGGTCTGAAGAATGTTTATCTTCAAGTGATTGACTGCTCTGTCCACTTAATACAGAGTTGCTTGGTGTGTTCTTCCTTATAAAATTCTTTCCGTTTGGCCCTTCCTCGAGCCATTCTTTTTTCAGAGCTATTTTCCCTCCACCAAAGAACTTTACGGTTATACTCTCCACTTGAGAAGCAAAATGCTAATGATACGTTGTGCGATAGGCTTGCCGTTAGATGACCATAAATCAATCCCCTAAAATAGTCCATGTATTGACAGTAGGTATTGAGGTGGAATCTCATAATAATAATTACTGTTTTTTGTCACCCTGCCTTTTTACTGCCATCTACTGCTCAAGGCGTCTGGCAAGCATAACAATACATCTATAAATATAAAGCAAGGACATATGTTCGTATGTCCTGGATGCAGCCCCACACCCTGCAACCCACTCCCCTGACAACTGGACGGGGCTTACCTTGCATGTCCCGCCAGTCAAACGGGGTTCCAGAAGCCGCAGGTGGGGCATAAGCCCCACCAGCAAGGATCGCCGGTTTCACGTCATGGTGTGATGTTGGCATGTGGCATCACCGGGCGACAACAGCTGGCGCATGTATCACCACCGGGCTTCCGCAGCCCGCAATGGACCGAAGGCCGCCTCCTGAAGCTGCCGCCTGCCAAGGCGCCGACACGGGCAGCCTTCGCGAGCTGCGGCTTGGTGAGGTGGCCCCATAGGTGCTGACTCAGCCCAGGAGCGCCGCCCAGCCTCAGCCAGGGACGGATAGCCCACCGGGACAACGACAGAGCTCACAAACTACCACCACCCTTCTTGGAAGGTAAGGCCAGTGCGAGAGAGAGGGACCACTGCTCTTTCCCCGGCCTGGTTTGGGTCCGTCCCGGATGAAGGATGGGCACCTCTGCTAGTAATAGAAACAAGTGAAAACAAATTCAGCTATACAGTCCGTAAAATGAAGTAAAACCAAGCGTAGCTTGGCAGTGGGCCAGGATACCTGCATCATCCCAAGAGTGTCTGCCTGCCCAACCAGAGCAGACTGGAGGGGCTCCCTTGTTGTGCCTTCAGCTAGAGGGGCTCGCCTCTCTGGCACACGAAGAAGGGCCTTCTCTGTGTCCGCACCAACCCCCTGGAACCTCCTGCCCACAGAATTGAGGTTACAGACAGAATTGCTGCCTTTCAGGAAAGGTTTGAAGACCTGGCTGGCAGGGCAGGTGTGGGGCCCTAATGGGAATATGGCCCTAGCTTGCTGCCTCATCTCCAGCTAGAGCCCAGTTAGTGTCCCTCTTTCTGTATTTTAGCATTCCTCCTATTCCCCTTTTAGCTTTTTTAAATGGGGTGTGGGTAGGAGGGTGGGTAGGAGGGTGGGTGATCTAGGGTTTTTAACATGTTTTTATATGTTTTCTAATTCTTGTACACCGCCCTGAGTTGGGTTCGCCCGAGTGGGCGGCATAAAAATTGAAGAATTAAATTAAATTAAAATTAACCGTAAAAACCATTAAAACCATTTCTGCCTATAGACAATTAAAATTATCAGCCACAATCCTATTAGTTATATCCACTGAAGCAATATTGTTATGTGTGATGCAACTTGTGTATCTCCCATTGGCAACTTGGGCAAAATGTGCATTCGACAGCAGATAGCTGTGTGCACTTTATAACTTGCTGTAACTTGCCAGTGAGATTTATGCCCTATGCTTTACACCAGGATAAACATTCGGTGGAATTTTGGCAATCCTAAACCTATTGGAATATTGTGATTAAAAAATTATCTTTCTCAAAGTAGGAGGGTCCAAACTGGTCACAACACTTTTCACAGTTCAAAGAGTCATGTAGTAGAAAGCCTTTCCTGCATGCCTGTCAATTGGGTACATGAATCTGTTGGTATTCTTATGAATTTTCCCTCCAAATCTTAACGTATGGACAGGTGCATAACAAGATACAAATTATCTTTTAGACAGCCAGGCCCCCAGCTATTTAGATCTATTAAAATTAAAATTAGCCTTGAATTGGATGTGGTAAAGCAAGCGGTAACTAACACCAGTCGTTCAAGGCATATGATCTCTATACTGTGTACTGAACAAGAACAGCTAGAGTGCCAAGGTTTGCCATCATGGCCCTAAAGAATACTTAGAGTAGGGGTTCCCAACCTAAGGCCCAGATGCTATTTCATGTGGTCCCCTACCCCTCCATGGGCATTTGAGAAGCAAAATGGCTGCCCCTTTGAAGCTATTGGGACAAAATGGCCACATCCATTGTGCAGGCAGGGCAAAATGGCCATTCGGCCCTCAAAGCTGACTGAGAGCGTGACCTGGCCCCCAGCTTGGAAAGGTTGGGAACCTCTGACTTAGAGTGTCAGATAAGAGACATAATGCTTTAAACATTCTCCCGGAAGTGTGGCTAGGGAGACTTCACTGCCGGTTCTTGTGAACTGGATGTAAACATTAGCACGCCTACCTCTATAGCTTGAGACCTGTTGAACAATTTGAAAATAGAGATCATCCATCCCAGCCATTGCTTGTATCATTCAAACAAAAGGCAAGGATAAAGTATTACAGTACTGTACTCTTCTCCACATCCAATCTCACTGTATTCTTTAACCCAAAATAGCACAATGGTCAAAATCTTGTTGCTTAGTGTAGTAAGTCACATTAGAGTAAACCCACTGAATTAATGGGAATTTGATAAATCAATTCCTCCATTGGTTCTGTTAATTCAAATGGGCCTACTCTAACTGTGGTTTACTTTATCATAATAAGCTGCAGTTAAAATGGGCCCATTAATCAATGCAACTTATGTAGGCGTTGACTCGCTACATCTTTCATTTGATGGACCTATTCTAGTGCAATTTACTACACTAAGGAAAACTGGCCATATTATCCTGCTATGGTAATAGAGTAGACCATACGACTCAACGCCGAGTGTCAGATGGCGGTTAATTAACCTGACAACTCTGAGGACTAATGGCCTTGGGTGCCAAAGTCCACAGGGAAGGGCGATGGTCCCCAAATGGATTAAATCCCACTTGAATCCATCTTGATGGAGGGAAGCAGGGGACTTGGGGCTGATGAAGACTTTGCATGCCAAAAGGGCTCAGGAACAGAAAGTGACTGGATCAGCGGTAGAGGTGTCATGCTGTGTTGCGGAAGGCAGATGAAAGGCCACTATATTCTCAGGACCAGGGCCACCATCAGAAATTTCTGTGCCCCATACTGAGCAATCCTATCTCTCCCCCCCCCCCACACACATATTATGGCTGGCAGCAGCAGGGCCCCTGTCAGCTCTGGGCCCTATATGGCAGTACTGGTAGTACTACCCTGATGGCAGCTCTGCTCAGGACAGTCTTCATAGCTGATCGCCATAATGATTGCCAATATTCGGATTTTGATACGGCAGACGAAGACACAGGAGGAGAAGGAGGATTTTGTCCAGTGGCATTGCTCCCCAAAACAACTTGTTATGAGTGATGGTTGTTACCCTATGTTATTCCCAAATTCGTATCCCCTTCAGGTCCTCTTGGATTTGTATAATATGGTTTATTTGTCAGTTGGAAAAAAGAAAGAATATTTGTGGTTGAGTCAGAAAGGATGTTGATCTCTTTTTAATAGAGAAGTCTGCGGTGAAGGAGAAGGTGGGCATGAGGGAATTGGAGGTGGCGGCAAGAAGGGAGGGGCAGAAATGTTTCCAGAAGTGGAATTGTTTCCATTCTTTACACTGGAATGGATGCTCTTATTTAAGGAATAATGAGCTACCGATCTGTCAATGATTGACTCTCCCTAAATGTGCTGATACTGCTCTTGTTTCTTAGTGACCCCATTTTGGCAGCAATCATTTTGGCATGTACTAGTTGGGTTTTGTATTTAGAAGGTTGGATAATTCAGTCCTGAAGTAGGGGAGATTGTGCCATTTTATCGCTTTTTCATTGTTTTAGCCAATCCTGTGTCCAGGTCTTAAGCAGTTGAATGGTTAATATAGCTACCTGCTGGCAATGTTATCCTTACTCCTTAGAAAGTTTACCTTTTTAATTAAGAACCCAGCATTCATATTTAATGTCTGAAAAGTGAATATAGGCTACTGTTTTACTCTGTGAAGAATGCTGATTTTAGAAAGCAGGAATGTGTATTGTAATCATGAAATTTGCAAATGGCTACTCTTTAGGTAGCAATGCTTTGAGCCACTGCCAGTACCTATGAAAATTGGACTTGATGATTTAGATCCTTGGTATGTCACATTTTCGTTTTCAAATGTATACAGAGTGTTAAGTGGGGGAAAATTAAAACAACACTTTTGTCAAAAATGCATAAGCTGCAGTTCAAAATTTATGTAAAAATTCATTGCTATGTTTCTATAAACCTGCCATACATTCTTTATTTTAAACAGACAGCTTTTCTAAATCACTGAGCTCTGCTTAGACAAGTGGTGTCTCCTTGGTTGAATTTATGAGTGGATTTGAATAATAAAATCACATTTCAATGAACATATTTTCATTAAAACTGTAAGGTTTATTTTACTGTACTTTTAAATAATGGCTTATTATAGAAGCTATAGTTTAAATTCATTCAGTATTTGAAACTTTGTGCATAGGTACTAGAGAAAAAAAGTTACAAATTACCAGATGCAAAAAGTTATTAATACATTTATTGGTATTAATTGTGTAATAGTTTGATTACAAGACGCTAAATCTGAGATTGGGCAATATGTTTAAGGCTCAAAGTGGGGAAACTGGGGCATATAAGTATAACTATTAAATTAAATTAAATTAAATTAAATTAAATTAAATTAAATTAAATTAAATTAAATTAAATTAAATTAAATTAAATTATACTGACATTGCTTTTAAAAACATTCAGATGCCTCCTTGTGACAGAATAATTTGTGTAAAGTATCAGTATTGCAGGCTTCAACTTTTCTTCAGCCTAGCAGTGTTGTATTTGTGTAACATGTTTTAGGAAAGATTTCAATTTTGGATCTGATGATGAGATTTTAGGCAGCACAGCAATATTCGTATGGTAAGAACAGATTTTATAAGCCCTTAATATGCCCTCTCAAGGCAGATAAAATGGAATAAAACTACAGGGAAGATGCTAATGGAGCTCTCTTTAGAATTCTTTATGCAACTGTCTGGTCAAGACATGTTGCTTATAATTGATGTGTCCATTACTTGAATTCTCTTGTAATTATAGTCAATAAGTCTTGTAAATGTGTTAAAGCTCACTAAAAGCATACAAATTCAAGAACAGAGTAAGGCTAATAATTTAAAATAATCAATGTAGGCATTTCAGCACTTAATTTCCCTTGTGTGTTGATAGCTGATCATTCTTAATCCATTAAGATTTATTTAGTCGTTTACAATGCAAAATAGGTTTGCACTGGTCACTTGTGCCATTTGAAAATGTCCACCAGGTTAAGTGCAGAATGTAGTCCATTAGTCTTCCTTGACTATATGTATTAATTGCATTTAAAATCAAGTTAATGTGGATGTGAAAGTGAGGTAACTATCAATATATGACAAGGCAACCATACTTACATAAGTTACATCATTGATTGTTACATTTAGTGGAAGTTAGGACACTTTTTAGCATCTTGTGTTTTTCTTATCATTCAGTACATTATTTTCACTAGATATTAATGTATTGCAAAAGGACAACAAAACACATCTGCCTTCTACTTTTTCAAGTCATCTTTTTTTGAGAAGGGTTGGCAGGAGAGATTTTAACCTGTTATCTTTCTCAGCACACCTTAAAATGAATTGCCTTTCTGATAACTTTGCTTATGCACATAAAATAGTAATGCTGATATTTTTATTAATAGTTAACTGGAAGAGATTTTTACTCTTCCAGTTCCTAGGTTTTTTCCCGCCTTTCATATCCGTTGATTTACTCAATGTTTTATATAATGTTTCTGCAAAGTAAAACCAGTTTTATAAAGAAATAAATGAATTGTGGCCATCAAGACTAATAATGCAATCCCAACTAAAAGAGGTGCCGGCTGTAGTGAAATAGGCAGAAACCTGTTGCTATAGTACAGTGATGGCAAACCTTTTATAGACTGAGTGCCCAAACTGCAACCCCAAACCCACTTATTTATCACAAAGTGCCAACATGGCAACAGGGGAGGGAGGAAGCGCTCCCATTGGGCTGTTGGGTGGAGGGGTGGGGCAAACTCTGTGCTGGGGAGGGAGGAAGTGCTCCCATTGGGCTGCTGGGCCGATGAGCGGGACATACTCTGTGCTGGGGCAACTGCACAGGTGCCCACAGAGAAGGCTCCGAGTGCCACCTCTGGCACGCATGCCATAGGCTCGCCACCACTGCTATAGCACAACTGCCTTTGTGCTGCGTGATCTTAGATGTACTGGTTTAGCTGCCATTCTGACTGAGATCAACTGGCATGAGAATCCAAAAATGGAGGTGCATGGGGAAGTGTGAAGAAGATGCTGGGCCAAACCACTCTCAGTCCAGACTCATGGATAAAGTTAGGTCAGGATAAGAGTACTTCAGAGTAATTTCCAGCTTCCCTAGCCTGGGAGGGTGTTGTGTCCAAATGTTTGTTAACGTAGTTTGCTTAAGTTGCATTCATCATTAAGCCTTTGCTATATTCACGCCCTTATTCATAGGTTTTCAATGTACCTTGTCTGGTTCTGCATGGGTTTCCTGTGTTAACTAATGTCCAGGCAAATGTATCACTGTAACTACCGTACTGTCTCTATGTAAGTTGCTACCTCGTCCCTGTTTTCCCCCAGAGTTCTGTTAGTCCGAAATCACTCCGAACTGAGCTATAATAAATGGCTTGTTGGTTAACCCCTGATCTGCTGTGGCGTTGCTGATTTATGCTCAGACTCAACATTGGCGACGAGGATGGGATCATCAGCTGATGCAACGCCACTCGGGTGGTTTGATGTGTCAAGCTACGAAATCCAATTAGAGAATTGGGTGATAGCCAACAGAGTCAGACCGGAGGAACAAAAGGCGATGTTCCTTGCGAGTTGCGGCATCTCCACAATTGAACTTGTGGTAAATCTGCTTAGGCCAAGAGAAGTAAGGGACACCTCTATGGGACATTTTCTCGGTGATGAGAGACTACTTCAGGCCAAAGATCTCTATCTTCACGGCCCGGGTGAATTTCTTTCGGAGGAACCAGAAGCCCAGAGAGGCCATCCTCGACTATGCTGCTGCACTGCGCCAGTTAACTGAGACATGTGTGTGGCCGAACCTGGACAACACCCTAAGGGAAAGGGTACAGAAGGGCACGTTGACCTTCAAAGAGGCGTTCGAAGAAACCCTGGCGTTCGAAGTTGCCACCGCAGGTGAAAGGGTGTTCCGGGAGAGACACTCCTCAGTGAAAGTGGCTGCAGCTGACCAGAGGCTGGAGAGTCCAGATTTGCTGCCCACAGCATCCCCAGTCGACAGAGTTGGGGAGCGATGTGCTGGAAGTTCGCCGCAAGTCCACCACACCTGTTGACAAGGTAAAGGTCCCGTGCAAGGATTGAGAGGGCAAGAGTATTATTGGAAAAAGCCAGTTCGGAGAGGCAGAGTGCCTCAAGGGTGGTCAACTGGGACACAAGACAAGAGAGTTTCAGGTCTCCAAAGTACCTTTGAAAGACAAAGTTCATCAGTCCAGAGAATTTCAGGTCATCAAAGAGTTTGCAAACGACAAAGTTTGCCGGTCCGGAGAGCACCAAGGCTCCATGGTCTATGCCGGTCGAGGGTCCAGGTCCAGTTCCAGTGTTCGTGCGGTCCAGTTCTTCACGGACGTCCATCTCCAGGGTCATCACTGCCGCATGGAAATCGACTCAGGATCATTGTACTTGATCTTCGCCCAGCGTGAGTTTTTCCGAATTCCACCAGCCGACCGTCCCAAGTTGCAGGCTCTTCAGGTCCAGCTGCGGAATGTGCAGGGTCACCCTATCCCTGTGTTAGGCGTGGGATTGTTTGATATGCGGTTCAAGGGCTTCACCGCCAAGCTTCCGCTCATCGTGGTTAAGGAGGGTAAGAGTAACCTCCTGGGAGTTCAGTGATTTGGGCCCTTTTCAGGCATCAATTTGGTTTAGTGGGACCTCAGTCAGGTTAGGATGGGGGTCCTCAGGTTTTTTTAAAAATTTTGGTTTGGATCCTACAATTAAGGTCGGAGAGCAGAAGACCCGCCAAGAGTTTGCTGCGCGAAAAGACTGTCCCATGACTGAACTCTATAAAAACTATCTGCTGGCCAGAGTGGGGCCAGACATCTTCAAGCCAAATGAAGCCAATGCTGTTCACTCCGTTGCAAGCCCTAAGTGAAATTGTGCATCTGTTATGGAAATTTCCCCTTCTGTTCAAGGTCACTCTGTGGGTTCAGATTGGGTGGCCGCCACCACCAGTCTCTTTGGAGTTAATGGGTTATTACAGGGATCGTAATAAACTGACAGTGAAGGTGGAGGATTCGTTGTGGGAAGGAAATGGGATATTTCAGTCTGTCCTACAGTTTTGGTGTGTCCCCGCGCCAAGTCCCTCAGGGGTTGAGGGGAAGGAAAGGAATAAGGTGGTAATTCCGTCTGCATTTCAGGACAAGGTTTTGCAGATACTGCCGGACGACTATGCCATGATGGTCCACCCGAAGGGGGTTACAGGAAAACAGTTTTGGGGAACCAGGTTTGGTTCTGGGCCCGAGGTTTGGGTAACATGGGCTGTACAACAATGTCCCCAGGTATTGGGGGGATGGAAGGTGTTGGACCAAAGAGTTCTAATTGCATTCCCAAGTGTGTGTATGTGTGTGTGTGTGTGTGTGTGTGTGTGTGTGTGTGTGGGGAATCCGCAATACTGGAAGAGGGAGATTTTGGATTCTGCCCGAGATTTTGATGCTAGGGTAGGTTGCCCGTATGCGACCAGTTCCCCGGAAGGAAAGGGGAAGGTTAAGGCATGTCCCTACGTGGCAGGACAAGACTCAGCTGAAATTGAGTCACCGCAAAGTGGTCCCGCCGAGCGGGAGTCGGACCTCCCCATAGTCGATCCAGAGCCGGATCAAAGTGACAAGGCCTATCTTCATATTCCTCATATGTCTGAGTGGGTCACCAGTCATCACCCCCCCCCTCCACATTGTTATAGAGCTGGTTCATTTCAACTTGGCTCAGATTGCCATGCTTAGTAGTTTCCAAGGTATGGTTTTGGGAAACAAATCTGATTGAAAGGCAAAACAAATGGCACCGACCCCATGTTAATCTTCACAATCTCATCTGTGTTTTAGGATACGAAGTGTTCCTTTTGCACCTATTTTGAGTATCTTCCACTGGGTACACTCTGCCAAAGAGGTGTTACACCGCCAGTCCGTGGTAGAGAATGTCCCTCGCTTATGGATTTAGTTTCATTTTTTTATTCTCTTCCATTGGGTCCAGTTCTGACACCATCAGAATGTTGCATTTTATCGGTGGTCACAAGGGCCTAGGCACCTCTCCCTTAATAGTCAGTCTCGTAGGAGCTGGTTTGCCCTTAGTACTTGGAATTTCTGGGTGCTTGTCTTGAGTGTCGGCTTGACTGGCACTATTCATAAACCCTAGCCTGCCTAGGTCTTTCAGTGGGTCCACCAGCCCTCCCTTAGACCCTGGTTCTCCCAACCCCAAATCTCCTAAGTCCTACTACGTAGGCTCCCTGGCCATCCCCAGGTCATCTGTTTTGGCGAAGGTTGTTTTCCTTTCATATTATTTTGCTGGGGGGGGAGGAATGTTGTGTCCAAACGTTTGTTAACGTAGTTTGCTTAAGTTGCATTCATCATTAAGCCTTTGCTATATTCACACCCTTTTCTGTAAGGCGCCTTATTCATAGGTTTTCAATGTATCTTGTCTGGTTCCGCACAGTTAACTAATGTTTGGGCAAATATATCACTGTAACTGCCTTCCTGTCTTTATATAAGTTGCTACCTCATCCTTGTTTCCCCCCAAAGTTCTGTTAGTCCGAAATCACTCCGAACTGAGCTATAATAAATGACTTGTTGGTTAACCCTCGATCTGCTGTGGCATTGCTGATTTATGCTCGGACTCAACAGAGGGACTTGGATTTAGCATAGCCTTAAGAGGCCTAGTGGCAGTTCACTCAGCTTTTCACCATTTTGGCTGGTTATGATTGCACCCTAAGAGTCCAACAGAGAATGCCAAAATTGAAAATGCTGAAGGAGCAAATGTCTGTTTCAGTTTACTGTGTGTTATTCAGTCCTTTCAATGAGTTTATGACATAAATATAGCAGTAGCAATTACACTTCTATACCATCCCATAGCGTTTAGTGCACTCTCTGGGCGGCTCTCAAGTTAATTGGCATTTTGCCCCCATATGCTGGATACTGATTTTACCAACCTTGGAAGGCTGGAAGGCTGAGTAAACCTTGTGTCCTGTCAGCTGTCAGGATCAAACTCACAAAGTTTGGGCTGTAGTACAGCAGTTTAACCACTGTGCCACCAGGACTCTTCTGTATATCTGTATATGTCTGTGGCAAGTAAGTCCCACTGACTTCAAAGGGCTTACTCTCAACCTGTAGATTTGCAGTTGTATTCTTTTATGTGTCTTTAAATAATATATTGTTGTACTGTCACAAAGTTCACTTCAAGTCGTTAAACGCTACTCTTAATGGCTGGTGATACCAAAGTGTAGACAATAGAAGGTGTTTTCATGCACTATCTCAAAGCTGCTTCTATAGCAAAGGTTGTAACATCCACTGTGTGTCTATAGACTGTGTGTCTATCAAGCAAGTCTATTACACACTGACAAGTGCAAATGAGGAAATGCAATGAAAAGCAGAAGAAATATTAGAGGGGAAAGCTTTTCAACTTTCCATTCAATCAGATTCTATCTGCCTATATAGAAACCAGAATTTTGAAAATGGAGTCATCTGTCTTTCCATCTGTCTTTTCTGCTTTATGATTTGCTCAGGAGTCACGAGTTGAACTTATTTTGGGTAAAGATATCAGTGAGGGTGAAGATTCAGCAGTCAAACATTTCTTAAGCTGCAGTCTTTGCATTCAAATTCTATGTTAAGGTAATTGTACAAGAAAATTTGGGACTGTGAGATCCCTTATTTTATTTAAATATCTTAAACACATTTTGTAAAATGTTAATTTTCCCCAGAACATGGTTATACTTCATTTTTAACATACAGTGGGGATGCACTGGGGAAGAATCTTCATTGCAGGGAACTGATAGCAAATGTTGATTTAGGAATCTAGGATGCAGAATTATAAGTGGCATTCAGAATTAATGCTTATTTAAAAATCTATCGTATTTTAGTGGAAGCTTAACTACTACTGCATATTTAAGAACAGCGGAAAGGAGATTCAGAGTAGAGAGAACAAAATGCTCACAGACTCCAACCTAAGGAAAACTACATATTGTAGTTTCTGTTTCAACTTTATAGAACAGCCACCCAGTTGGATCATTCACTTTCCTTAAACATTTCTTTTTGTGCTCGTGCACATGGGTATTCAGCGTTATATGCAATATTGTGGGGCAACACAGTGAAGCTTGATATAACTGTGGTAACTTTTCGGAATGATATTAGCAAGGCCAGTTTTGTGGATTTTTTCAAACTTTCAATGCCTGAATAGGACAGCAACCATGTGGAAAACACCCATGCATTGGCCCTTATTGTTCCTTATATAAATAGCTATCCAAATGTCAAGGGATCTTGCAGTAAAGAAGCCAGTTCTATGTTCCCAAGGTATTGTGCAAAGGAATCCTTATACATAAAGGCTTTTGCTTCATTTTCTAGGGTGTTTGATCTAACTTTTGTGCCTTTTTTGGTCTGGTACACTGGTAATTAATTGCACCAGCCTTGCTTAACATGATGCCCTCTAAATGTGTTGGACTTCTGATCCCATGATTGCTGACCATAGGCCACGTTAGCTAGGACTGATGGGATTTCAAGTCTAAATGTGGGGTGCATACAAAGTTGGGGTAATGCCAAAAGGAAAAAAATGATAAACCCAAAAGACCTTTAAAAATGCTAATTTTATAGCAACCAAAATTTAGCAATAATTGCTACACTTTAACTAGCAACGAAATATTGTATAGGCAAAACTATGGCTAGCTGATCAACTGTTGTTCAGATGTTATAGATCAGGGGTGGCCAACCTACGACCCACAGGCTGGACCTGGCCTGCGGCACCATTTCATGTTCCCTGTGCCACCGCCACTACCACACGAGAAGTGGAAGTGGACATGTTTACGACAGCCATAAGTACACATGCAGAAACACGCCCATGACTGCCATAAATGCCTTTAGGACAGCCGCAGACACATTTTACGGCAGTGTTTATGGTGGGGGGAACCACATGACCTGCCTGCTCAGCTGTCCCGGGAGGGGTGTGTGGTCAGGCCCACAGTGTAAAAAGGATGGGAACCCCTGATATAAAGAATATAGTTGAGCCATGGACTGAGTGGGCTTTATCGTAAAATTGCGGTGCTAGCAAACATGTGAGTGCCTTAAGCTTCCTTATTGGGTTTGGCATATTGGGCTGGATGGGCCCAATGAATATGGCAGAGGGGAAATGGATAGAGACCAGGGATCACCAATGATAACAGAAAAGAAACAAATTATCTTGTTATCATTTAGAGAAAGAAGCCCAAACAATATAGCTCTGAATCTGCTGGATATTTTAGATTTTATGAAATAAAGGGGAAATATAAATACAGATAGAGCACTTTGGCTATGGTAAAGTACTTTATTTGTATTTATATTTCCTTTTTACCATAGGCAACTTGGCATTATCTATTGCTTAATTATTCTTTAAGCTGCTGAGTTAGATAGAACATCAACTTCAACACATTGTATTTAATGTGGAAGTACATTGACTTTACCAAAATTTATCTTATTTTCATAGGTCCCTTTATAGAAAGCAGTATTGTTATGGAATACCACCAAATTAATAGTTAATTCTGTTTTATCAGGTTAATTTAAATAAACTGGAATTTTCTGGTGTGATTGATAGAATGTGATTGCTGTAAGCTCCAGTCTCAACCTGCTTTTGACATTTAAACATATAAAGCTGACTACATATAAATGTGCTAAATATATTTTACATCCATGTCTAACAGCAGAAATGGAAGTATTAAGAGATTCGGCTTCATTGTCATTGAACTGTGAAATATTCAACCTTGTCTGCCCATGCTTAGTACTGTTGACTTTTTTATTTCTGCTCGAAGATTAAAATTAAATGCTTCATTTTTCGTCAGCTTTTGGGAATTAAATTGAAATTTAAGACTCTATTTTTAAAAAAAACCAAGATCCTCAATTTAAGCAAAGTCTTCATTGAGGATATTCTATGTTCAAGGGCACAGCAGAAAGGTTCATTGATCAAATATGATGTACTGTATCGTTTTTCTTTTCTGAGGTCTTTTATGTATATTTATTAAAGATCCCATATTTCATATTATGTTTAACTATATTGGAAGAAGTTCTTCACAAAACATATCCTAAACATAATATGAAGTATCTGTGAGCATATTGCACTTACTCTTAACTGCAATTCTGGGATTTATGGATACAGAGATCTTCTGGTCTTATAAAAGTTGGAAAGGTTCACAGTATACTTTAAAGTGACGTGTTACCACTTATTATCCCACTACTGACACCTGCCAGCTTTAATCACTGAATTTCCCCCCTGATAATTTAATTAGCTCAATCTGATTGGGAAATCATTTTCAGTTACGATGTACAATTTCACTTATTTTGCCCTTGGACTGATTGTGCTACAAAAAAAAAAATATGGCAGTTCTGCTTTCATATATCTGTAAATGTGAGAGGGAAAGTGGGGGGAGAGAGAATCCTATAATTCTTTAGTCTGTTCTAGGCAGTTAAAGTTTGTTCTTGAAATAAATAATAGCCAAAATGTCAATACTTCTAGTTTTCCGAATAATCATAAATTCCTGACCATAAAACAGTCATAAAGGTGTAATATTTTATTCACTGTATATTCATACACTGCATGTCATTGCAATAGAAGGCAGTGAATCATTCTTTCTGTAAGGTTCCCCCTCCCTTGCCCCAAAATGGTGCATATGAGAGATAGACTCGAAATATTAGTTTTAACATTATTTCAGAGGAAAGAACGTGGGGGAAAAAGCAATAATAACTCAGATGCGTTTGCCATCAAAATATGTTTTTGTACAAATTAAAAGGAACAACATTTCAGGTATAATTCTGTCATTAGTAATAGGTAAGTGTGCTTTCTGCTGTGGAAGTCAGGCTTGTATGGTATCTTTAACACAGAACTTTCTCCAAAGCTGCATATTTTAAAACATATACATACAGATCTATATGAAGATGACATGGTCATAGCTAAGGGGCCATTCAACAATTATGTGATCCATTTTTTGGGGGAAATTGACCCCCTCCCCCATGTAATTTTCACTTTGAACCCCCCCTTTAAAATTATGTAACTCAGAGCTTTTGTATTGCAACTCTAATTTTTAGAGCTTTTCACTATTGGTGAAATAGAAATAGACTGCACAAGCAGTTCAATAATCTCAAATCGGATCAAAATTCCCAGAGATCATTTTTAAACCTAAAAAAGTGCCATGTTTCTAAACAACAACAGCTCCAAATGGATTACATAATCTTTGACCTGACCCCCCCCCCGTCCCCACGTAATTTTCCGTAATTCAGATGGCAGACCCCCTCCCCCCTCGAGGATCATGAAATTGTTGAATGGCCCCTAAAACATCATGTGCTGTTTATTAGGAAATCCCCCAGTATAATAGGAATCCACAAGTGGCCTCAACTCTTTTTGAAATGTTGGTACCAGTTCTTCCAGTGTTTGATTTTAGGCCTAGGAGAGGGTTTCAGAAGAACCATGTGTACTTATAATATGAGTTATAAACCCTGGTGGCGCAGAGGTTAAACTGCTGTACTGCAGCCAGAAGGTTGTGAGTTCAATCCTGATCAGGGCCCAAGGTTGACTCAGCCTCCCATCCTTCCAAGGCCAGTAAAATGAGTGCCCAGTATGTTGGGAGGGGGCAAAATGCTAATTAACTTGTGAACCACCCAGAGAGTGCACTCAGTGCTATGTGGTGGTGTATAAATGTAATTGCTATTGTTTTGAGAAGCAGTTCTCACACAAAAGTACTGATATTATCTGTCATTTCATATGAGCATTTCGAATTGTAAAGATCATTTTTAGACATTTAGTGGGCTGTTGTAGAGCTTTCCAAATGGTAGAACGTAAGATTGCTATGGTCTGAATCTCCCCCCCCCCCCCAAGACATCAGCCTGGACCAGATGATGTCAGTCCACTGACATAATTATTTCTGTTCACAGAACTGGGAAAGGGACCCTAACCGCTTCAACCCTTCCTCACACCAACCCTCAAAATTGGCTTCAAAGAGTTGGGAGGTGGTTTCTCAGCAGATATTTAATGGCACAGAGAGCTGTGGAAAAGAGAAAAAAGAATTGTCTTTTGATCCCATTGGCAGCATGCTGTGATTTAGAATCTCCCTTTCGCAGTGAGTGAAATGAAGGGAAACTCGCACTTTATTGCAGCCCCTCTTTCTTAGTATGGCCATGAGATTACACTCAGTTTAGCAGAAACCTCTGCAGCAGGAATTCTATGGAAATGAATAGGCTTAAGCTGGGTCATATCCCAAAGACTAGTCATTTTATAATGGACAAGTGGAACAAGTTCTGTGGCCTCCTTTTAAAGTTCTGCAGTCTCTCATCTTCTAATTATCAATACGGTTTCCATAATCAGTGAGTGCTCATTAATGAAACCCCATTCTCACTTAATAACTTTTGTGTTTGAACTTTGGGGAAGTATCTTTAATGAGAAATATGTGGTGCATGCCCTAACAGTATCCCTGGAGTTATAAATGTATGCAATAGGATTTTTCTTTTCTTTTTTGGTGCTAGGCAAGCTATTCTTAAATGGGTTAAATATTGGATAGTGGTTTCCACACCCACCTTTTATCCACCCCCACCCCCACAAACCGTGATTTCTTTATCCAAGGGTAATATAATATTCTAATTCAACTCCTATCTTTATGCTAAATTTTACTTAGGATCAAAGCCGTTCAAATGCAAGATTTGCCACTTTGCAACAGCTCAGCTAGGAGATGCCAGAAACCATGTCAAGAGGCACCTTGGGATGAGGGAATACAAGTGTCATGTCTGTGGGTGAGTAAATTGAAACAATTCCTCCCTTGGTTAACAGGAGAGGGAGTGCAGGCGATGTATTGCCTCAGCTCTCAAAATGGGGATGGAAGAAAGAGAGGCTAAAATTATGCATGCATATCCTCCTTCCCATTGTTAAGGTAAATTCCTTAAATACAGTTATGACATTCTTTTCCTGCTTCTAATCCAGTCCCGCAGATGAGCAATTTTATGGGCTACAAGGTCAATTTGAACCTGTAATCTGTAAATTGACTAAATTATAGGATGTTCATTCACATTGCCAGGGAGAACTGTAAATTCCCTTTTTAAAGGCACAAGAGGCTTTCATTTGGTGTGCATTTTGTGTATATATGCTGTACTGTATCTGGTTATATTCTCACTCAGTGAACAGATTATGGACTCTTGTCATGTTTTTTGTGCCTGCAGAAGAGGAGAAAACTTTCAGAAGGGCTGTCTATATGCCAAAGAAGTCTATGGTTTTTCTTTAAAGTAAAAGGAATTACAGATGCAGTTCCATCTTACAAAATCCTGTTTTCCTTCCTTTTGTAATGGCTATTTTGTCAGAAGGGCCATTTGTAATGTTTAATTGTCCTTCAAATGTGTTGCGTTTAATATGGAGACTCTGAGACTCTTTAATGCAAAAGCTAATTAATTTAGCAGAAATGTTTAAAAGGTTTTAAAATGCCATGGCATATATGGTACATCATAGGACATTCAGAGATGGGTTTTAGTGCTGTGCTTCTATTAAAAGTGTATTTTAATGTTATTCTGCTAAAAGAATTAGCTAATATATGCATCATATAAAAATGGTTTCCTCCAAACTGGTTACATTGCTTCAAAGGCCAGTTAGCTAGTGCATAGAGTGCCCATGGTTCAGTTAGTTAAATCAGAAATGTGAGGTGGATGATTAGAGATATTTTCCAGACAGATATTTCGCTTGTCAGCTTTTACAATTGCAGAACAACGTAAGAGCCGTGGTTGAAAAGAAGTAGAACTCTTTCCACCAACATGTGTGACATCTACACAGGTAATACTGTTAGCCCAGAAAAGCTGGAAGTATTTCTTCATGGGAAGAAGGGCTAAAAGGTTGGTAGCTAAATAACTTTGAAAAAACAGTATTTATGATCGTGGCCTACTGAAAGATCATCGCCATCGACTGCAACTCGTATCTGAGAATGCATTTCCCCCCCTGAAGCAGGAAAAATGTCACCGCTGTGACTTTGTTTAAGGTGGATCCCATCTCTACTGTAAGATAATAGAGAAGCATCTGCTGGACTTTCAGAAGCAAAACCTTACTACAAATGTGAACTGCTAATAGCAGTCTATTAGTACAGGTATTAATACTATTCCTCAGCATTGCTGGTGCATTGGGGCAAGCCAAAGAGTCCAACTTAAAAGTTTGCAGGTGAGAGGGCATGTTTGTAAAATCATTTACCTTTTTTAATCTCAGGAAGCAAATTAGCTTTTGCCAATTTCTGCTGCTGCAGTTGTTGCTACTTAAATAAATGGTTCAGGCAACAAAACTTTCTTGACTTTCTAGAAATTTTTGTTTGAAAAGTAATAAGTATAGCTTTGTAAATCTCCCTGGGAAATCGAATGTAGCTTGGTCTTGAACAGTCCAACATGAAGCATACATGGATGATGGTACAGCCCTTTTAGCCACCAATGCAATCTTTACAATTAGTATGTTCTTAGATTAGATTCGAAGTTTATTTATACCCCGCCCTCCTAGTGCGAGCACCACTCAGAGCGGCTTACAGCATAGGGGAAAAATTTAACAATATGTAATACAATAAATACAATAAACAATATGTTCTTACATATTTGTGAAGGAAGATTTATTTTATATTATAAAGACTAGTAACTAATTTTACTAATTAAAGATTTCTGTTTACTGTACACTTAAAACACATTTAAATACATGTCAAATTCATTTTAAGCATCATACCAAAGATTCCCTCTCATTTTTCTGTAGCGTTATGTAATTAATTCTGATATTGCAAGACAAATATCCTGTAATTACATACTGTGTAACATGGAAAATAACAAGAGAGTGGAGATGCTTATGCTGTGTAGTTAGTTATTTTGTTTTAAAAATAATAATTAAATTTATTTTGCTTTTAAAATAATAATTACATTTATTCTGATATAGAGCAGAGTTGTGTATACTTCTAATTTTGGGGCTAGGCAAGGTATTCTTAAATGGGAGGACTGAGGTGGCTCAGTGGTTAAGACGCTGAACTGGACAACTGGAAGGTCAGCAGGTAAGCAGTTTGAGACCCGAGTGCTGCAAGTTGGAGTGAGCTTCCATCTCTGTCCCAGCTCTTGCCAACCTAGCAGTTCAAAAGCAATAAATCGCAAGTAGATAAATAGGGACCACTTTGGTGGGAAGGTAAACAGCGTTCCATGCACTCTGTGTTAAGTCATATTTGTCACATGTCCACGGAAATGTTTTCAGATGCAGACAGCGCTGGCTCCTTTACTATAAACAGAGATGAGGACTGAACCCTAGAGTCGGATATGACTGGCTTTTAGTTGTGTATATTAACAAAGATTCAGTTGGATCTAAGAGATGCCTAGTGTACTTAAAACTGTCAAACAGATAAGGAATACTGTATACCACTTTTCAAGTATTAATATGAATACCGTATTTTTTGGACCATAAGACGCACTTTTTCTCCCCCAAAAGTGGGGAGAAAATGAGGGTGCATCTTATAGTCCAAATGCTGGTCTTCGGCCAGCTGTGGCTGTTGTAAAAGGATATTTTACAAGAGCCACAGCTGGCCAAAGACTACTACTGCCGCCTCTCAGCTGTTCAGCTGTTCCGAGGCAGGGGGAAAAACATATGAAAAACAAGTGGCCACTAGAGGGCGAAAATCACAATTTCCCATTTAAATGCATTGGAAATAAATTTCTTGGATTCAAAAGTTTTCTGTTTGTATGTTCCCAATGCATTTAAGTGGGAAACCAAACCTGTGTTTAAAAAGAAAGGGTTTCAACTTACCTTGATGCCTTTGTCTCTACTCCACGTGGACAAAATGGAGTGGGGAAACATCCTTCCTGGTTGAAAGGAGAGCAAGAGGCTAGGCTAGAATATCACTTCCTTCCTCAGTGCAATTGGCCTGCCTGCCCATTTCCCCTGCAGCGCCACCACTGGTTGTTGGTGCAAAATACAGTATTATTTTTGTTTTTGTTTTCCTGCTCTGAAAACTGGGTGCGCCTTATGGTCAGGTGCCTCTTATGGTCCAAAAAATATGGTATGTGTCTATAAGCACAAGTCTATATGTGCCTACATGCATGACTGACTGCATATGCACGCCCACATGTGTGAAAGGATGAATGAGTGTGGGAATGAATAAGGAGGAATAAGAATTTGTTTGGTATGTCCGCCATGTTTAACTGAAAAGCTAGGGTACTGTGTAGATTAAAACATAAATGTGGCACTGCAAAATTACTGGGATTGGCTATTGGATTAATAGCAGTATAGTGCATTTCTACATTGGCATCACTGACAATGTCAATTCATTATCATTGATAGCTAAATTATCTTAGAAATGCTCAATGGACCTATTAGTTCCTGAACATAAGCAGCTCATGCTGCATTTCTTCATTAGCTTTAATTGCTGTAAATCTACCTTTTTAAAAAAACCATGTTTTAAAAGGTGAAGTGATCTTTCAGGAACATTGAATTGGTAATTTTGTCACAAACAGAAGGTCTGGTAGTATGTTTTCTGTTCTTCAGTATCTAACCTGAGGTTTTTAGATTCCAGACCATAAGCTTTCTGTTAAATAGAAGGTTAAATTTCCCCGATTGTTCTGTGACCAGTTTGAGCATTTTTTAAAAGGTAAATGGCAGTGCAAGGCTATGGTTGATTATGGATGTACGATACCACTTTGTTGATTTAAAATACAGTTCTGTTATGAATTGGAAAGTGCAAACCTTGTAAAGTGATGCTATTTTAAATGATAAAAATGAACAGGACATTTTATGTACTCTATCTCATGCAGCAAAATCAACATGGAGGAAAAAAGAGCAGTGTTTTTGCATGTTGCTTTTATTGTTTCAAATTTAACTTTAATTTTTTCCAGCTGCATAGTAGGAATACTCCCTCATAGAAACGGGGAAGGTACTAATCTCTCAGCATTTGAAATAAACCGTCTGCTACTCATTTCCTTATCAGCAGATGTGTGGTGATTGTTTCCTTTTGCATTATGTTCATGAATGGCAAATACATCCCTCATTTGAGAAGGGTTCTGCTTTCAGTGACTATCCCAACTGCTACCTATTTAAATTTAATTTGCAGAGGTCTGGCTATGAAGTTGTTCATGAGACTAAGATTGGCAAATCTAACTGGTTTTCAGCATTTAGTTGTGTTTTTAAAACTTGCACAGTAAAGTAAGAATGTGCTGAAAAGGCTTACCATGCACTTTTGAGATTTTACGCCTCAGGTACATGAAAAATGAATTGTTCAGCACTTCAGATTTTAAACAGAATTTATGGGCATTTTATAATTTAAAAATGCATCTGCTTTTGCTGTGGACATAAAGCTTACAAAAATAAAACTAAAAGCTAGAGTTATCTCCCCCCCCTTCATATTTCTCTGCTTAAGTTATCATATAAACATACATAAATAAATGAAATCACTTAAGAAGAAATTAAGTAATTTTTATAAGTTAAAAATGGTAAACATTTGAACTCGACCTATATGCTATTTTTATGCATTCTTTTTTATGCAATACATCTTTTTATCTCTTTACTACCACCACTGTAAATATTTGGAAAATTGATTATACACATTCTGCTTTGTTTTGCTTTCTTTTATGCAGTTGTTTGTCTTTGTTTCATCATACTCAACATTTAAAGGAGTACTTTGAAAACTTTGTTTCAAGTTTGCTAGTAGTGAATATGTCTTTTGTAATAAAGTTACAATGTCAAAGAATCATAATGAATTGCAAAAGTACAAGTGAAGAAAACTTGAAGGAATTTCATCAATACAGTACAGTGCTACCCCGTATAATGACTTTAATTCATTCTGTGGGGCTAGTCGTTGTACGATTTAATCGCTATATGATGCATGCATCATATAGCGATTATCCCTATGGGATGCATTGTACAACGAATATCTCTATGGGAAAAAATGTACAATGACAAAAAAATCGTTGTACGATTTTCCTCATAGAGATGCATTGCATCGTATAACAAATATAGTTGTTATATGGGGCACAATGTTTTTTCACATTTTCGTCATTGTACAATTTTCTCGTTGTAAGAGGCATTCATTATATGGGGTTCTACTGTACATGTTAGAGTGGTTGAGGACACTTACATGAGTTTATGATTTAAAATTATAGTCTGCAAGTGTATGCAAACAAAGTTACCCATGTTGTTCTTTCTTTGAATTTTATTACTAGCTGTCCATTTTATCTCATAAAAATATCATGCTAATGTACTTGTGCTTTTTCAAAAAAAGGAGTATTGAAACCAGTTTTATGAAAATTATAATGTGTGCCTGGGAAGTGCTTGTCTCAATTTGTGGCATGGAGAACAAAGAAGAGACATTCTGAAATGTGTCATGTGGGTAAAAGGAAGATATACGTTTGGCTTTTACATGTGCCTTAATGGTGCTAATGGTGAATTATTTGTTCTACGAGTAGAAAACTGTTTAAATAGAAAATTAAAACTTCAGTATAACTATTTTTGTATGGTGTTACCTATTTTTTGTGCTTTAGAAGGGATCTCTATGTAGATGATTATAATGTCACTTTCTGACCTTTGCAGCTTGAATAATTGTAAATCATTGCTTCATAACGTGTCAGAGAATGTCTGTACTAGGCAATTAAATGGCAGAATATAATAGACCAAATTATTGCCTGTCATGTTTTCAACAACACAGTTAGTATTTGAGTTACACTTAATCATTACGTGCATTAGCAACTTCACTGGAATCCCGCTTCAGGCTGAGCATGAAATACATTACATTATTTAAACCTCTAATGGTAGAAGCCATTTATTTGTGTTGAAGTGTACAACATGCAGAGTTTCATAAAGCAAGGAACACTTGAGAGCTTAATTTATCCAAATCAAAGTCTAAAGGCAAATAAACACATGTAGCAAAAATTAGTAATTTTTATAGGTTGGAAATATTTAAAAATACATGGTTGTGAGTAACTGTAGGCAGCAGGAATAAATTAAAATCACTATTTTTACTTGGCCAAGAAAACAAATGCTCTTGTATACTTAAATCGTCAAATGTGTCGCAGAACTGCATTTTGACTGAACAGTTAATTACACACATCATATCCGTAGCTTTATTCAAAGATACAATGTGCATTTTTGTTGCTCATCATCATACGGAACTGGAGACAGGCCTGGATCCACTGGTGCTCCAATCTATGAGTGCTACTTAGTGAGTAGAAAACATTGTGCTGATAATGATACATTTCAGTGTCAAGACACACCTTGATTTTAAAACCCTGTGAGATATTCAAACTCCTGTACTGTACACGATGCCAACCTTTTAGGTAAGAGCATTGTTTCTAGAGGCTGGGCCCAAATGAATTTCTGTATTGCTTTAACTTGTGAGGGAAGATCTCAAAGGCATCAGAAAAGTCTTGCTACTGAATAGCTTGCAGCATGCTTCACCAGTGTCCAGTATGGCAAATGAAGCAGAAAAGTCAAGGCCAACTTCTAGTTGTAATGCTGTATGACAAACGTATTTTTATCCACCTGTACTTCAGCTGAGTTATAGCAGTGCTTTTGTTGGACTTGCTGAAGTGAAAAGATATGAAAAGTACATACTTAGCTGAATATATGTTTGTATTGGAGTTAGGGACACTAGCCGTGATTTATACCTATACCTTTCCTATATATAACCTAATGCAGTGCCCTTTCAAACTGCAATTACAATGATACACACAGCTGTGTGATTGTGATAAATGTGCCACACAGAACAAGTAGTGCTTTTCCTAGAGACACTATGTGTGTGCATGAGCATCAGCATGTGTGTGAGAAACAGTACATTATTATATCCTAGAAACATTTGTAGCAGGACATTCTGTATGTTTAGTAAAACTGAAATGATTGTGAATGTTGCATCTTACTTGGTTGATAGAATTTATTGTAATTAAGGTGCCTATGTCCATGTAAGATGTCACTTCTTTACCTTTTATCCGTGGAATGCAATGTCTGTTGAACAAAATGATATACCTGATTTGTGAAGGAAGTAATAGTGTAGAGAGAGACCTTTCTGTAGATTTGACTAAATCTACACTCTGTGTTATTACTGTAGTAGTCCATTTATACACATAGGATATGGATTTGTTGGCGAGACAGGGTAATGTTTTCTTTGCTAACCATCTAAATGTTAGACTAGATCTTCACATGCTTATTAAGTAAACATCATACTTCAGCATTTAGGTAAACCAATTTTGTATGACTACATAATGTGGCAACCAGTTGATCTAGCTTCTTTGATTAAACATACATAGTTAAAGACGGATTTTTATTCTGATGCTTCCTCAGGCAAGAAGCATACTGGAAGAAACTGTTGCAATTTTAAAATAATAGGTAAATTGTAAGACATTCTTTTTCTTGCTCTCTACGATGGGTATGCTACTCTCATCGTATCAAATGTTAGGTGAATCCCCATAGGTTTTCCAAATTGAGCTTGTGTGGAAAGTTCAAATTAGTTTTATTCTAGGCTTAGTTCAGTGTAGGGCGGGGGTGCCCAAAGGACCGAGCACGTGGTATAGTGGGCCCTCCCACCGGAAACGGAAGTAAAACACACCTTGCAATCTGTTTTGCAATAGGATGATGTAGGAATTGGGGCCGTGAGGAGGCCCTTAGGATCCCGGAGGAGACTGGTCAAAGGAACGACACGAGGCAAGATGGAGAGAAGACCAGTGATTTATTGAGGGAAAATCATCAGTATATATTATGCAGAAGGCTGCGCATGGTAGGATGGTTATCTGACAGAAAATCACATCACTTATTTACTCAGGTTAATTGGGAATCTCTTTTGGGGAAGTTAATTAGTGCGGGCAAACACTGGCTGGAACAACACCATTGTTTTGGCCTTAGACTAAGGCAATCATGACTCCTATTTGCACCAGAGATTAAGCTTAACTCAGAGTGAGTAATTGCCTAATACGTAACAGAGGTTAGAGATTTGCTCTCTCAGCAGAGCCGTTGTTCAGGTCAGGGAATTGGGTGAATCAAACCCTATCATTTATCCACCCCCCTTAATTTATCTCTACTGGCAAGGGCCAGGGGCCAGGAGCGTGCTCGCTAGGTTTAACCTCTGCCAGAGGCCATGCGTGCCAACTGGGCACGCGGAATCCACAGGATGAGATAGATTTTAAGCTGCCATTTTCTCTGCTTCAACCAAGGGTGCCCAAACTACAGTCAGTGGGCTAGATCCGACCCCCTACACCAATTCATTCAAGGATGATGGGGTGGCGTGGGCTGGATGAATTGGTGTTGGGGGCCAGATCTGGCCCATGGGCCATAGTTTGGGCACCTGTGCTGTAGGGGATTGAAATCCAAACACGAACTCTCAATCACAAGCCCATGTTGCCTGCTCACCTGGTCTGGTGTCAGAAGTTGTTCTAGCTGCATGTCTTCTAGTGTATTATTGTTTCTATGCTAGACACAGTGGGAGAGTGTAAGTCCCTAGAAATTTAGACTTACCGGTTTAAGTCTTCTGTAGAAATATAACAACAGTAACAAACACTACCATGATCACCACCATCAACCACCTTAGAACTGCAGATCTGAGAAGGGACCTTTTGGATAATTTTCCAGGAAGCAAAGCAAGGAATCGGACTCCCAATCTCTGGTTCTGTAGCCAGATACCTAAACCACAGAGCCATCCAGCTGTTCCTGCTTACATGGTCTGGCATGCAAAATAGTTCTAGCTGAAGGACATCAGTGTAATAGTACTCTATGTAGAACATTTGGAAGCCACAAAATTGCTACATTATATCACAACAGCTGTATTTCATTCATTCTCAATGTAAGTGAGAGGTGGTTTTGGGGTTAGAATATTTTGGCATTGAAAAGGTCCCAAGTTTGGTTTATGATTTACTTGCAGAAGATGCCTACTTCAAACTGTGGAAAGCTGTTGTCATGCAGCTTGAATAATACTGAGCTAGATGAACCAATTTTTTTGACTTGGTTATGGTAGCTTCTTATGGCTCTGGATGCCTGCTGATTAATTATAATTAGAAGGTGTTAAGATCATGCATGACTCTTTCCAGTGTTCATTTTTTAAAAAATTGCTCATTTATAAAGGGGATCATGAAAGAACATGGAGCTTAGTCTTTAGCCAATGGTTCTCAAATTGCAAGATAACTCCTTTTAAGAAATTGTGAAACAAAGAACTTGGGAAAAGCATAGGATTTGTGGACTGATCCGTACCACTATTGGCAAAATATAGGGAAGGGCTACTATCTTTGTCAACTTTCCATTATTTTCCACACTACATCTTAGTTCTGGTCATTGTAGGTATAGAATGGAATATAGCTTGCTCTTGCTTGAAAGCCAGTCGTATCTGACTCTATGGTTTGGTGTTCATCTCTGTTTATAGCCAAAGAGCCAGTCCTGTCTACATCTGCAGATGTTTCCATGGACATGTGGCAGGCATGACTATACACCGGAGTGCACGGAATGCCCTTAACTTCCCACCAATGTGGTCCCTATTTATCTACTTGCAATTTCTTGCTTTCAAACTGCTAGGTTGGCAGGAGGTGGGACAGAAATGGGAGCTCACTCAGTCGTACAGTACTTTGGTCTCAAACTGCTGACCTGCCGACCTTCTAGTCATCAAGTTCAGAGTCTTAACCACTAAGCCACCGCAGTCCCTGATAATAGAATATACTCAAATTTCTTCCTTATATGATAGTTCTCATGAGTTACATTTGGCAGTGACATTTGGAGTTCTAGCCTGAAACTTCTGGAGAGCACTATGTGGTAGGAGGATAGAAGAGAACAGCACAGTGAAGCAACGGGTGACAAGTAGGAACAAAGCTGGTAGTATGTAGAAATTTGATTCATGTAAAGATAATCATTCAGCCTCATTAGCAGCAGTTTATAGTCCCAGATCTTTTAAGATAGGGAGTTAAAAGGTCTAACGGAGTCCAGCTTCATTAGACGGAGTAAGAAGGGAAACAGAGATAGAGAGAAAAGCAAACACACACGCTGGTCTTTTGGCTGAACAAAGGATACTAAAGGCTTCTCTTTATTCCAAGCAGAGTGTCTCAGAAACGAAACTTAAGCAAGCAGAATATACCAGAAACGAAACTTAACAGAAACAAAACTTAGGGCATACAGCCAATCAGAAGTGTCAGAGCCCAAATAAGGAGAGATAAGGAGCGTTGTCTCTCATGCAAGCAAAGAGGCTTTTGTTTACAATATGTTTAGGACGACAGGCAAGACAAAAACCAGATGCCTTCCCACATGTCCTCCTTTTTCATTTAAATTTGAGAGAGGGACGGCTAATCATACCCCTGCATGTCATCATACTCCATAACTACTCCTCCATATACATCATCACTGTCCTCCTGGACATCGTACCCCTCCTGACTCATGGTACCTTGTTCCGGAGGATGATACCTCATTGAGTACAATTGCCGTCGTGCAAAACTCGATGTCTCCCTTCTACGCAGTGGACATGTGTTACACATAGAAATAAGGTTAGGAATACAATTAATGCAAAAACACAAAGATATAAGGCAGATAATAATAATGAACCCATAAAAGAAAACTAGTTTAAGGACAGATAAATCAGGCAACCAAGAAGTCACCCAATTAAAGAGATTAACATCAGTGCGTACATTGTTAGTAATGCTCTCCTGTAAATTCTGAAGTTCTTTCTCAATAGTATTATTCAGATCCTGGAATTTTACCCGACATCCCTGGTTCCCGACCAGTTTACAAAATCCTCCGGATTTTGCTAACAGGTAATCTATGGCCAGTCTGTCCTGCATTTGGTCTTGATGAAGCTCAGTGATTTCCATTTGAAGATCCCGTATGGCCCTCCCTGTGGCATTGATTGATTTCTCCAGCCTACAGGTGAGTCCCAAAATGGACCTTCTATTCTCCTGGGAAATGACACCTGGGTATGATCCCAAGGTGAGTGCTCCAGTGATAGCACTCCCTATAGCTCTCCCCCAGGAGCTACCATCAGAAAGCTGAACATCGATTATCACTTCATCATTGCAATCAGAACCCATCAGGCCGGCAGCAGCTCTCCGGCGCCGTGCATCTGCCTGAAGCGGCATTTGCCCTTGTACGGGTAAGGTAAAATAACCCAATGCTGCACATTGATATTGTCCTGGATGGAAATTCGTGGCAACTCCATTAAAAAAGAACCACATGTTAGGATCCTTGATTTGCCATCCATTGCAAATTGAACCACTATCTATAGCAGAATAATCAGGAGTAAACATAGGAAACACATCATATATATCTTCAATAGTAGTGTTAAACAAGGTATAATTAAGCTTATAAGAACTGTTATAACTACCCCATAACCAAAAATAATCATCACAACCCGTATAATTGCCTACATTCCTCAAAACCCTTTGTGCTTGAGTCCAGTACTTCCATTTACTATTCCAGACTCCAGAACTATGACAGCAGAAACAAAGTCCTTTAGTGTATTTCTTGAATGTCATGCTTCGCCAGCGGGTGTTGTTAAATTGTTCTGGGGGATTAGAGAAGAGTGTAGACCTATCAACATGTTGCAAATGTCCAATAACCAACTCTGGCGTGTTGAACAATGCCGGAAGAAAGGCCATTTGAGACACTGCTAGTGGATGCTCATAGTATAACGTTGCATTCTTACCATGAACCTCAAACATATAGTTAGCATGACGAAGCCAAAAGTTGGGGTTGCCCCCATGAGGTATTGTTCTTACAGCTGGAAGCACAGTAAAAAAGAAAAGAACAAATGTCAGCAAATTTAGTCTACTGGTGAACCACCGTCCTGGAGCTGAGTAACCTTCTTCTCTCTCCATGGGCGGATCGCTCGAGCAGGAATCCACACAGGTCCTGAGGTCGTAGAAACCGCTGCGTATCCTCGTCCCCAGGTGATTAGAGGTACAGGACCCTTCCACTCAGGATCCGGCTGCTGCCGATAAACGACCAATGGCTTAGGAAGACACTCCCCTAAGAAACAGGAGCATGCCCTGTTATTACTAGTACCATGTAACTAAACATGAAACATGCCTGATGTATAACACAAATGCAATATCACAAACCCATATACATGTGTAGGGTACTGACAACTCTTCCATGTACTTCTGAAGGTACCTTGAGATATGCAGTTTCATAAGGCAATACATAACATAAGCAAAGACAGGCCTTTCTCCTGCAAGAGAATAAGCAAACATTTAAGCATAAACAAAACATGAACATTTCTTTTCTTCCTTACATGAAGGAGGTCTGGTTGCATTTTAGAAAGCATTTCTCACTTCCCCAATTACATGAGTAAGGCATTAAATTTCTTCTTCTCCCACTGGTGTGAGCGAAAGAAGCATTCAATAACTTATAATCAGCATAGCATGGTAACTCAAATACAGTACAAATCTCATTAAAGCATTTCACACTCATAGCATGAGCAGGTTGCTTAAAAAAGGTTTTCAGGTTTTAAAATGCAAACAAAGCCAATTCTTCTTTACAGTCCACACAAACTTTTTTCTTTTTAGTCCAATTAAAATGTCCAAATTAAAAGTCCAAATCTTGATTGAAGCTTCCTTAAACACTCTCTCCTCTCCAGCACAGTTCTTGGCATGGCAAAGGTTGAAATTAAGCCATAAATTAAGTCTCACTGAATTCACAAGACAATCCCACACAACCCCCCTTTTCAGCTTTTCTGACAAACACACATTCCTTTACGCTCCAGCCACACCCATCTGCATTAAGGCAGGCCGATGAGGTGTGAAGGCACAAAGAACAAATTCTCCAGAAGTTGCAAGTAATTTCACACAGAGGAAAATCACAGGGAAGTCCAAGTTGCTTTCCCTGAAATCCTGATGCCTGAAACTTGGGACAGCTCCCTCTGGATCTCTTTGTTTGAGGGTTGGGCAGTTCAAAATCAGCCAAAAACTGTATGTCTTCTCCATCCTTGTATTTTTGCAACAGCCTGCTGTCCATACAGGACGGATCCACGCCCCTTTTCCTCTGCATTTCTTTCATCTGCAGCTTCTGAATCTCAACTTTATGACAAACTGCATCTGTTAGTTTGTACTTGCACCCCTTTCTGGTCTTGGGTTTTGTGCATTCCTCCTTTGGGCCATCCTTCCACTTCTGTAAGATCTTCCTGCCCAAACGTGAGGTATCAAATTTACTACTCAGCTTCTCCTGCTTTTGTGATGAGGGTTGCTTCACGGGGGGGCTGAGATCCCCTATGCTGCTCTTTGAATAACACCCCTTGCTTCCTGCCACTCTGCATGCATTAACAGCTTCAATCTGCGATGAGGTCCCCACCATTTGTTCCCCATCAGCTGGCACAAGTTGTTTTTTAGACTCGGCAGGCAGTATTGCAGCAGAGAACAGGTCTTTTGTAGGGCTAAAAGTGCTTGATTGCTGCAAGGCAGGATATAATGTCCCATCTCCATTTCCACCTCCACCCCCATCAGGGGGCTGTTGTTTCTCATATGATGGAGGGGCAGTTGCCATAGCCCCCCCTTGGCTGGAGGCAAAAGCTGTGGGAGGGGGCCAGCAAGCCCCTGAGACAACAGAATATTCTTTGGAGTGAGTCTCTGAAGGCAGTCTCTAACTTCCTCCCACGTAAATTGAACTGATACAGAAATTCCATTATGCTTCTGCATTTCTCTCCCAATCTGTTTCCACTGTTGTAAGTCCAAGCATTCATCAAATTTAACCCAAGGACTGATTTTCCCTATAGCTTTGACTAGCTTTTGTATCTCCTTCTCATCAGCCTTTCGTCCATTCATATGCAAAAGATCTGAGATATCTTTACAAAGTTCATTCATTTGCGACGCCAGAATACACCCCATTTTCACTCACCTAATGTGGGACCCAATGTAGAATTGGATGAATCGAGCGCTCGAATGACCTTTCCTCTGGCCGTAGGTGAATGAGACCTTCTGGTCGATGAGGTGATAATTAGGTGCTAAATGCTGCAGCAGAGTTCAAAGAAGGCTCTGTCATTGTAGTTCAAAGCCTCACACAGGGCACCACTTGTAGAAATTTGATTCATGTAAAGATAATCATTCAGCCTCATTAGCAGCAGTTTATAGTCCCAGATCTTTTAAGATAGGGAGTTAAAAGGTCTAACGGAGTCCAGCTTCATTAGACGGAGTAAGAAGGGAAACAGAGATAGAGAGAAAAGCAAACACACACGCTGGTCTTTTGGCTGAACAAAGGATACTAAAGGCTTCTCTTTATTCCAAGCAGAGTGTCTCAGAAATGAAACTTAAGCAAGCAGAATATACCAGAAACGAAACTTAACAGAAACAAAACTTAGGGCATACAGCCAATCAGAAGTGTCAGAGCCCAAATAAGGAGAGATAAGGAGCGTTGTCTCTCATGCAAGCAAAGAGGCTTTTGTTTACAATATGTTTAGAACGACAGGCAAGACAAAAACCAGATGCCTTCCCACAGTAGTAGACAAGGGAATCACTGTCTTAGTGCTTGCTCTTTAGTTACGGGAAGCTAGATTGGCCATGTTACCTATGCACCACTTTCTCAACCTTACATAGCCTGTCCCTCTGCCTAGATGTGGGAAATGCTATGCTCTCTACCTTCAAGGAATGCATGTAGAGCTGACTATATGGTGTGGAGAGCCAAACAACTCTTGTTCTCCCTTGTATTCTGTTCCACAGTTGAGAAATCCAGAAGTGTCAGAAAAAGGTTCTGCTTGTGCTCTTAGCTGTCTCTTCATTTCAGTTCTTACTTCTTTGCATGAATTGGCAAATTGTGTGCTCATTGCTGCATTTTTTTACGTTTGCAGATTTAACATAAAATAAATTGAACTAATAAAGAAAACAAACAAAAATAAAATAAAAACAGCAACTACAATAATATTAGTACTCACAATAAACCACCATTACAAATTTGCGATAAGAATATAGCTGTAACCAACACTACATACATCTCAAATTACATATGTAAATCAATGTAGACCTTCAAAAATTCCTCTGACCATTGGGTAGTAGATGTTTATCCTTCCAAGCTTGGAGTATAAGTCTCTTAGCCACTATAAGTCCAATTTTATTACCCGTTTGTTAGGCTCCATCAGACAGGAATATAATTTAAGAGAACATATGTACAGTGAAACCTCGTATAATGAATTTCCCCTATTGTGAAAAAAAATCACACAACGAAAAGGTTTTGGGAAAAAAGGCACCTCGCATAATGAAAATTTTTGCTTTGCAAAAATAGTGCACTCTATGGGGAAAATAGTGCACTCTATGGGGAAAATCGTATAACAATTTTTTTTGCTATGCGATATGGCGTCCCTATAACGAAAAAATCACATAGCAAAAAGCCTTGTAGAACGAATTTCCCTGATTTTGAATTAACACATGCAAAGACTTCAAGCCAAAAAGAATAAATTGCCAAACAGGCCTGATCATATGTTTCATGGATGCATTTCAAGTATTAAATCTCCAACTCCTTTCTTTTTACTGTATTTTGAATCCTAAACTAACCATCCATAATGAGGTGCTAGATAGGCAATCTCTAAAATCAACTAAGCTTGGATATTCACAGAAACAAACATTTCCCAACCATTTATATGTGTTAAGAGATATGCCTTATGCTACAAACTAACGTCCAGGAAATTAAAACCATCTTCTAATATTGGCAACGTATTGCTTCACTTCTCATCTGATTTTCTTGGGCAAATGTGCTTCTCATCTGACTTGAAGCAGTGGAAGGCCATGACATTGCAAACAAAAGGAAACTCTGCTTTTTCTAGGTCCAGTAAAATCACAGAATTGTGTAAAGAACAAAAGTCACTCAATGAAGTTTTGTATACATGTCTACAAATGAGCAAAACTTCACAGATTTGGTAGTGCAGTCTTGTACTTCTAGATATAAATGACTGATATCACAAGAAGACAGAAAAATCTTACTGGAAAACTTTTAAGTGAGATTAATCAAATTGTGTTTTCACAATGCATGTGCTCTTAAGCAGAGCTGCTGCTGAGGAGAGCCAAACAAAGGAAGTGAGCACTGGTAAGTTTTGCAGTTGGAGTAGAGCTGCTTTAGAGGCCTCCACTAATTTAAATTGATAATTTCAACTGCTGAGAGCCACCTCTGTTCAAACAGAGGAAGCAGTTTGAAGCTTCCAGAAGCAGGGGGGCAGAGCCACACCAGGCCCTTCCCTGAACTGTGACTCATAGGGCGGAGCCACACTAGCCTTTAAAAGCTCTGAGCTCTTTCAGGGTCAGCCCTTTTGACTCTGCATGTGCTCTTAAGCAGAGCTGCTGCTGAGGAGAGCCAAACAAAGGAAGTGAGCACTGGTAAGTTTTGCAGTTGGAGTAGAGCTGCGAGATTGCACACTAGTAACAAAGGAATAATATAGTCTTACTAGGTAGAAAGGTAGTAAACGTGTACATTTTTGAGGCCCAGAATACTGCACTTGTTAAAATGGATTCTGAGGGAACAGTTGTAGTTACCTGCAATACTTGTGCCATGCTTGTGTTCTTGCCAAAGCATATGGAGAACTACACTTGCAGCAAGTGTAAGCTGGTTGCACTACTAGAAGAGAAGGTCCAGCAGCTAGAGGCCCGCATATCTAACCATCAACAAATTAAGGAGCTTGAGCTGTTCTTGGACAGAGCGGAGCAGACTATGCTGGACAAAGAAGAGACAGGGCACAGTTCTGAGGGAGAAGACCCTTCACTAACTCAGGAGGGAGATGTTTGGAGGAATGTGACTCAAAGGCGGAGAAGAGTAGGGGATCACTCTGAGAGTCTGAAATTACAGAATAAATTTGAGGCTCTTTCCCTCATCACACCTGATGAGGAACACACAGAGGAACAACTGGTTCCACCTGATGATCTCTCCTTCATCACACTCGATGAGATCCAGGAAGATAAACAACAGGAACAAACTGAGGTTCTCTCCCTTAATATGGTTGATGAGGTGCATGTAGATGAACAGATTGCAGGAGAGAGGCTCCTTGTACTAGGCGATTCAATAATTAGAAATACAGAGAAATGGATTTGTGATGCACATGATAACCGTATGGTGACTTGCCTGCCAGGTGCAAAAGTTGCAGACATCACAAGAAATCTAGATAGATTGTTAGAGAGAACTGGGAACGAGCCAGTTGTCATGGTACATGTTGGTACCAATGATGTTGGGAAGGCCAAGCGGTCTGTCCTGGAAGCCAAATTCAGGTTGTTAGGAAGAAGATTGAAGTCCCGGACTTCCAAGGTAGCATTTTCAGAAGTGCTGCCTGTCCCTCGTGCAGGACCTACCAGGCAGGCAGAGCTCAGAAGCCTCAATGCATGGATGAGGCGGTGGTGTCGAGAGGAGGGTTTCAGATTTGTCAGGAACTGGAGAACATTTTGGGACAAGCCAAATCTGTTCAGGAGGGATGGGTTGCATTTGAACCATGATGGGACCAGATTGCTGGCACTCAACATCAAAAAGGCTGCAGAGCAGCTTTTAAACTGATAACTGGGGGAAAGCCGACAGGAGCTGGGCAGCATCCGGTTCGGGAAAATGTGTACTTGAGTAGTGAGGAGGATGCAAAAATTACTGAGCAGAGCGAGGAGCTAGTCACTAGCATTCTAGCAAAAGGATGCAAGAGGCAGTCTAACAATGCAACTGGACACAAAAGAATGTGTCAGAAAAGCATATATAAATGCTTGTATACAAATGCTAGAAGCCTCCGGAACAAAATAGGGGAGCTGGAATACTTAGCAATAGATAAGAATATTGATATTATTGGTATCACTGAAACCTGGTGGACGGATGATAACCAATGGGATACAGTTATCCCAGGCTACAAACTGTACAGGAAGGATAGGAAGGGGCAAATGGGAGGTGGTGTGGCCTTGTATGTCAAAGAAGTGAAAAAATCGTATGAATTGGAATATCTAGGTGATCTGGAGTCACCATTAGAAGCTCTGTGGGTAAGAGTACCAGGCCACAAGGATGGTCTAACAGTAGGCATATACTATCGGCCTCCGACCCAAACTCTTGAGGGAGACTGGCAGTTGGAGAATGTTGTAAAGGAGGCATCCAAGAAGGGAAGCATGGTTATAATGGGAGACTTCAATTACCCTCACATAGACTGGGTGAACTGTTGTTCAGCACATGATAAAGAGATAAAGTTCCTAGATATGTTAAATGATTGTTCCCTGGGACAGATGGTTGAAGACCCAACTAGAGGTACAAGAATGCTTGACTTGATCCTGAGTAATACTCAGGATCTGGTGCAAGATGTTAATGTGACTGATCCAATAGGGAACAGTGACCACAATTCAATTATGTTTAACTTGATCATAGACCGCAAGTCACTGATAAAATCTAACACAGAGACCTTAAATTTTCAAAAAGGAAATTTCCCAAAGATGAGGAAACTAGTAAAAAAGAAACTGAAAGGGAAAATTGAGAGAGTCCAAATACTCCAAGAGGCATGGAGGCTGTTTACAAAAACCATAACAGAGGCTCAATTGGAATGCATACCCAAAAGGAAAAAGGGCACTGCCAGGTCCAAGAGGACTCCAATGTGGCTTACAGGAGCTGTTCGGGAAGTGATCAAGAGCAAGAAAAGCTCATTTAGAAGATGGAAGGCTTGTCCGAATGAGGACAGCAGGCAGAAAAATAAATTCTGGCAGAACAAATGCAAGGCAACAATCAGGAAAGCAAAGCAAGACTTTGAGGAGCGTATAGCTAAAAATACTCAGAGAAATAACAAAGACTTCTTTAAGTACATTAGAAGTAAGAACCCAACTAGGAAGGCCATTGGACCATTAGATGACAATGGAACGCAAGGGGTTATTAAAGAGGAAACAGAGTTTGCAGAGAGACTCAATGAATTCTTTGCTTCAGTATTCACTGAAGAAGACAGAGGCCACATGCCCAAAACAGAGCCTATCTTCGTAGGGAGGGAAACCGAAGAATTAAGCCAGATAGAAATAACCAGGGAGGAGGTCCTTGCATGTCTTGTTAAACTAAACACTAACAAATCACCAGGACCAGATGGCATCCATCCACGAGTTCTCAGGGAACTTAAAGATGAAATTGCTGATCTCCTAGCCAAAATATATAATCTTTCCCTCAAATCAGGCTTTGTGCCTGATGACTGGAAGGTAGCAAATGTAACACCAATTTTCAAAAAAGGATCCAGGGGTGATCCAGGAAATTACCGACCTGTCAGTTTGACATGTGTCCCAGGTAAAGTGATGGAAACCATCCTAAAAGATAGAATTAATAGGCACATAGAAGAGAAGGTGCTGCTAAAGGAGAGCCAACATGGCTTTTGCAAGGGCAAATCATGCCTCACTAATCTGTTGGAATTTTTTGAGAGTGTCAACAAACATGTGGATAAGGGGGTCCAGTTGACATTGTTTATCTGGACTTTCAGAAGGCTTTTGACAAGGTCCCACACCAAAGGCTCTTGAATAAACTTACCAGTCATGGAATAAAGGGACAGGTCTTGTCCTGGATCAGCAACTGGCTAAGGGACAGGAAACAGAGGGTAGCACTAAATGAACACTTCTCCAAGTGGAGGGAAGTAAAGAGTGGGGTCCCCCAAGGTTCAGTACTGGGACCCCTGCTTTTCAACCTCTTCATAAATGATCTAGAGGTAGGAGTAAAAAGCAAGGTAGCCAAATTTGCTGACGACACTAAATTATGCAGGGTAGTGAAAACTGTGAGAGATTGTGAGGAGCTCCAGAGGGATCTCTCGACACTGGGGGAGTGGGCAAAACAGTGGCAAATGAGTTTCAACATTAGTAAGTGCAGAGTGATGCATGTTGGGGCAAAGAACCCCAATTACATTTATAAACTGATGGGGTCTGAACTCTCTGCGACAAACCAGGAAAGGGACCTTGGTGTCCTGGTGGACAACTCAATGAAGGTGTCAACCCAGTGTGCCTCAGCAGTGAAAAAAGCAAACTCAATGCTAGGGATCATTAGGAAGGGTATAGAAAATAAGTCAGCAAGTGTCATTTTGCCTCTTTATAAATCTATGGTGAGGCCCCATCTGGAATACTGTGTACAGTTCTGGTCGCCATACCTCCAGAAGGATATTATGGAGCTGGAAAAAGTGCAGAGTAGGGCAACCAGAATGATTAGGGGACAGGAACACCTTCCTTACCATCTGAGGCTGCAACGGTTGGGCCTCTTCACTCTTGAACGACGACGTCTAAGAGGTGACCTGATTGAAGTTTATAAAATCATGCACGGTGTGGACAAAGTAGATAAGGAAAAACTGTTTTCCCTATCGCATAACACTAGAACTAGTTCTCAAACAAATAAGAGAAAGTACTTTTTCACCCAGAGGATTACTGGTCTATGGAACTCCCTGCCAGAAGAAGTGGTGACAGCTGTCAGTCTTGACAGCTTTAAGAAAGGATTAGACAAGTTCATGGAGGACAAGAGTATCAATGGCTATAATTATGGATACTTAAGGACAACCTCCGGGTTGGAGAGATAGGCAGGATATCTCTCAACATCATTTCCAGGGAATCCTAAGCAGGTGAAGGCATCTGCTTGGGAATACCCTGAAGGAAATGGTGAGCCACTGTGTGAGACAGAATGCTGGACTGGATGGGCTGTGGCCTGTTCCAGCAAGGCTGTTCTTATGTTCTTATGTTCTTAATTAATGGTGAAATTTCTGTCCCCACTCTCTTTATCTATGAGTTTCAAGTTCATCAT